>CM066036.1:338901741-339501741 GCA_033557465.1 Ichthyophis bannanicus | reverse complement strand
CTCCGGACGGCTCACTCCACAGCAGATCCCACGACTGCATCTCCAACCCCATGTAACACCATGAGGACCTCACGCACTTTATTACAATCAACATCCCCCCATTACTGGAGAAATTACCTTAGTATGATAATACAGTCTGAGCAAAGAAATGCAGTCTCACTCTACAAAGAGTGCACCCAAAAATCATGCCTAAGCAATTGTGAGCACATACAAAATGCACATCTACATATACGGGTGACCCAGCACCTGTCACCCAAACACAGTGCAGTGAGTACGCTTGAACACAGGCTAAATGCATGGAGCATACAAAGAGTATTGACTTCCTCTATGAAACCTTCCAGTGCCCTGGAGCGCTAAGCCCCAGACTGTGCTACCTAGACGTCCTTCTCTTCACCCTCAGCACGGGCCCTTTAACAAGATGGCACAGATGGGTCAGTGCCCCTGCTAAGTGCTTAAAGCCCTGCTCTGACAGCACAGGCTCTAGAAATAAATGAGAATTTCCTGGGAAGGGCATGCTAAGTGGAGCTATGAAACACACAGGCACCCCCCCCCCCCCCGGCCTTCCTGCAGTCAGAGAAATAGCAGTGGGATACACCGACAACCTTGCAAGTGGAGGTCTTAGAGGTTGCTGCTTGTGTGAACCTGATGAGGAATACGATTTCATATTTTACCACCCCCCCCCCCAGGGATGGGGAAACTGAATACTATATGTGATTCATGAGCAGCGCTGCCATCCAGTGGCCTTTAGGGCACCAGAGCCCGACAAACGATACAAAAGTTAAGAGCTTTAAATCTTGGTCGTATAATCTTGATTTGCAGAACATTACAGTTGCTTGTTTAGTCACTAACCCCTGAATGCCCATGAGGTGGCCCTGTGGTTATTTCTTCCCTGACTTGCAGAGATCAATCTGATGATGATGCTGCATACACACGGTCACAGAAAGGCACTATTGAGTGTACCAGCTGCCCTCTGGTGGCCATAGACCGTAGCACAGGCACCTCTTGGTTGACAGTTTAACTGCCATTATCATATATATATATATATATATATATATATATATATATAATTTTTTTTAATATCCTAAGGTTTCCTAAACCTGTCCCTGTGAAACTACAGGCGTTTGGGCAACTTTCAGTATAGAATACACAAAAGCACACTTCCAGTCTGTCCCTCCTTCCACCTACAAGTTAGGGCTCTGCTCTTGAAGAACCTAAAAGCTGGCAATTTGCCTAATATCCTGTGACTTAACAGATGCTCCTCAGAGAGATGATTAGGAGGGAAAACATGTGGCATCAGAGATCAATGCCAAAACTACTGTCTTATAACACTAAGAATAAACTTAAAAATAAAGAGGACTGACAACAGCCCCCTTAAGGCTGAGGAACCCCCCGAGCCTCAAAAAACCTACAAACAAAAGAAAGAAACACTAGACCTATAAATATAACTATTCTGCCTGTCGTCTTCCTCACACAGGCAGCTCACTGCAACTCTGGCCATGCGGTCCAAATACCTAGAGAGAAAATGGCCGCCCCTTTGCCAACGAATTTTGGCGCCAAGAACAACAGCCACTGCAACAAGGAGGCCTCAGCAGACTGACAGAGCCCGAAGGCCTTACCTGCAGGGCCGAAAGCCACGCAGCCTGCTCCTACCGCCTTGAAGTCATCCGATCCTCAGGCTGTGCTGCCGCACCTGGCAGCCACGGCAAGGAACGCTCAGCCGGTTCCACAGAGTAAAATTAAAATCCCGCAGCAACGGAAAGGCTCTGTCTCACACAGCTTCAGTGTGGCTGTACGGGTCCCGGAGCTCTCTCCCGTACCATCAAGGGAGAGAGATCCGCACCGGTGAATGCCTGCAACAAGTGAAAATAACTGACAAAGAGGAAAGGCAAGAGCTGCTACTAATTTAAAGAGCCAGACTCAAATTTAAAATGACTGTAAATATAAGGAAATTTGCTCCTAACAACTAAAGGGAACTAATCCCTGATTGCCAATTAACCAAAGGTAACTGAATTAAAAGTAAAATTAAAGGTAAAAATCAAAAGTAAAATCAGAATAGAATTTGTCACACTAAATGCTCTTTATCTGTTCCCCCAAGTGAGCCCAGAAGCTAGGCTCACTACATCCTCCTGCTGCATGGAGACTGGACACACTGGGGGCTGATGGGAGAGACCAGCAGACTATATCCAGTGATGTCATGAGTTTGACATGCCCAGTCTCCAAGCTGCAGGAGGAGGTTCACTACCCAGAGGTTGAGGACTAAACTGGAGGAACGATAAGGATACCACATTTACTGGCAGAGGACCGAAACAACCTCCATGGAGAAGATGGCATCGCAGCAGCAGGTGAGAAGGCAAGACACACAGGTGCAGTGCAGCCTCCCAAAAGCTTCCAATAAAAGATGGGGAGCATTTTCACGTAGGGCTCTGTCAGAGACATCACCCATATGTGAGGACTTACTTCCTGCTTGTCAATGGAGAACAATGCATCTCTATATACTCAAAGGATATTTATCCTATTCTATTTTCTCTGCTATCTGATTTTAATTTAACTGAAAGCTGGCTTGTTATACTAAGCTTTAACTGACTTTAATTTAACTAAAAGATGGCTTGTTTTATGAAGCCCTAACTGACAACAGACTTTAATTTAACTGAAAGTTAACTTGTAATATTATGCCTAACTGGCTTAATAAAACACTGAATATTAAAATGCACAGATTTTATCAGCTTTAACCCAAAGGATTCCCGTTTCCCCAAGATTCAGAGAATTTCCCAGCAGGTAAATACTTACAAGTGCAGATTCCTTCCCAGCAG
The DNA here is from genome assembly GCA_033557465.1 of Ichthyophis bannanicus. NCBI lineage: Eukaryota > Metazoa > Chordata > Amphibia > Gymnophiona > Ichthyophiidae > Ichthyophis > Ichthyophis bannanicus. The sequence continues at coordinate 339,498,931 of CM066036.1, read as the reverse complement.
TAGTAGTCCCTCTTGTTAGTCCTTCAAGACTCTCCTTTCTTGGTAGTCTTAGCACATACTGCCACATACAACTTTCATTACATTAAACACACGTCCAGCCTTATTTTGCTACCTTCACACACACCTCTAAACCACCTTGCTAATATAGAATTTAACTGTTAGATATACATTCATTTTTTGGGAATATTCTGACTGCCTACATTCCTTGCGTAGCCTTTAAATCAGATATCTGAGTGTGCCCTCAGTTCATGTAAGGCCTACTGGCCAGGGACACTTGGAATAGAAATACTTAGATTTGCAGGGACCTGGTCTTTTACCTGAGTCTCCCACTTACTTTAGTAGCAAAGGTATCATTTAAAGTTACAGGGACCTTTGCACAGTAGGCAGATACATAGAAGTAAAAGTTCAGTTTGACTATTTCTGCTTCCATTGTTGGAATTGACTGTTGCAAGCCTGCTCAAAGGGCGGAGCTAATTAAATTACCTTACAGCCTGTCCACAAGTACCTGATCAACTCTAGTCTTCACAGCTTCCAGAGACTCCACACAGCTAAGCTTTCAACCTTCTATCTATTGCCAGTTTTGTTTGCTAATATAGAATTTAACTTTTGGATATATATTCATTTTTGGGAATATTCTGACTGCCTACATTCCTTGCGTAGCCTTTAAATCAGATATAGCACAGTTACTTAACTGTAACAGGTGATCTCTGGGAACAGCAGGAATAAGTCTTCACATATGGGTACGTTGGTACCGACGGAGCCTGCGCGGGAATAAGTCTTCACATATGGGTACGTTGGTACCGACAGAGTCTGCGCGGGAATGCTCCCCAGCATCCAAAAAGAAAGCCTTTGGGAGCATCCCACACGCATGCGCGCTGCCTTCCCGCCTAAACACTTCCCTCTCATCAGTTGGGTTTGTAGCTGAGACCGAAGGAGGGAAGTAGACAAATCATAAAGAGAGAGAGAGAAAAAGAGAGCAACTCCTAGGGGAGGTGGGTGGGTTGTGAAGACTTATTCCTGCTGTTCCCAGAGATCACCTGTTACAGGTAAGTAACTGTGCTATCTTCAGGAACAAGCAGGAATGAGGCTTCACATATGGGGACTCCCAAGCTAAGATGCCTGGAGGAGGCCCCAGCATGTTGCAAATCCGATGGATGGGCAATGCTTATCCTTTAGAACCCCAGGCATCTAAGGGATGGAGGGTAGGAGTTGAATTAGAAAAGAAAAAAGGGTGCTGTGGAACAGCTTGACTAAACAAGGTATCCAGAGGGGGGCCCTTGTGTAGATCATAACTGTTAGAAAAAATTGAATCCCAATTTTCTAATGAGGATCTTACTCAAAATATTGCAAAAGCATTTGTTGAGGCCAATATGGGTCTGTAATTGAGAGCCAGTATATTATCCTCAAAGAAATTCCCTCACTGTGAAGTAGAGGAAAAATAAATTTTGCAATACAGGAAGAGATAAGAATTCTTGATGGCTAGAACTAACCCCAGAATAAGAAGTGGGGAAGTTTAATGGGGTTGGACTTTATAGAACTAGGTAAAGCTTCTGTAAAGTCCAAGTTTGAACTCTTTGTCCTTAGAGCAGAATAAGGCCCTAGGCAAGAGTGGAGATAAATCTGACTGGTTTGCATGAAAAGGTAGAAATACCCCTTACAGAAAAAGCGTAGTTACTCACCTGTAACAGGTGTTCTCCAGGAGCAGCAGGAATCAGTCCTCACTTATGGGTGACGTCGGCGCCGACGGAGCCCTCGCGGAGCAATTTTCCCCAGCTTTCAAAGAAAGCCTTTGGGAATTGCAGCGCGCATGCGCGGTCCTCTTCCCGCCCAAGGGTGCCATCTTAGCCAGTCAGATGACATAGCTAAAAAAGACAGCATAAAAATTTGCAAAAAAACTAAAGCAGACGATTGCAACTCCAAGGGGAGGAGGGAGGGTAGTGAGGACTGATTCCTGCTGCTCCTGGAGAACACCTGTTACAGGTGAGTAACTACGCTTTCTCCAGGACCAAGCAGGAAGTCAGTCCTCACTTATGGGACTCCCAAGCTCAAGGCTACCGGAGACCCTAAGCACAAAAATGAGCTCCCTCTAGCTCAGCAGCACAGAAGGAAAGAATCTTCGCTGAATTATCACCCACCGGTAGCCCACATCCGGGATGGAGGGTAGGAGTTGCTCAGACCTCAAAGAGATTACGGAGGACTGCCTGTCCGAAAGCACTGTCCCTGCGGGACTCCTTCTCGAGACAGTAATGGACCGCAAAAGTCTGGCTCGAAGACCAAGTAGCGGCCCGGCAGATGTCTGCCAGCGGAACAGAGCGGAGGTAAGCCACTGACGTAGCCTTTGCCCGAACGCAATGAGCCGTGACTCGACTTTCTAAGGAGAGTCCGGCTGCCCCATAAGCCCAAGAGATACAGTCCGCAACCCAGATGGACAGAGTACGCTTGGAGACCGGGAACCCCAATTTATTGGGGTCAAAAGACACAAAAAGCTGAGCAGCTTTACGGTGCTCCCGCGTACGGTCAAGGTAGAAGTTCAAAGCCCTTCTACAGTCCAGGGTATGAAGGACCGTTTCAGCTCGGCTGGAGTGTGGTCTGGGAAAGAAGGTTGGAAGTACCACCTCCTGATTGATGTGAAAGGGGAGACCACTTTAGGAAGAAATTTTGGGTGAGTCCGTAGGACTACCCTATTTTTGTAGAACCGAGTGTAAGGGGGATCAGACACGAGGGCCTGCAATTCACTTACGCGTCTAGCGGAAGTGAGGGCTATCAAGAACAGTGTTTTCCAAGACAGAAAACGGAGAGAACAGGTAGCCATAGGTTCAAAAGGCGGACAGGTGATCCGCTGCAAAACCACATTCAGGTCCCAGTCAGGCGCTGGCGGGCGCAGAGGTGGTTTAAGTAGAAGGAGACCTCGGAGAAACCTCGCTACGAGAGGGTCGCTGGAGAGAGGTCTACCGTCCACCGGCACATGATGTGCCGAAAGAGCACTGAGGTGAACTTTGACGGAGTTGGACTTAAGTCCCAGATTAGAGAGGTGTAGCAAGTACTGCAAGATCACCGACACCGGGCAGGAGAAGGGATCCTGAGACTGTTGGGTACACCAGACTGCAAAGCGACGCCATTTAAGGGCGTAGCATTTGCGGGTAGAAGGCCGTCGCGAAGCCAAGACGACCTCCTCCACCTCTGCCGGCAGGAGAAGGGGAGCAAGGACTACCCTCTCAGCAGCCAGGCCATGAGGTTGAGAGACCTGAGGTTGGGGTGTAGTAAAGACCCCTGATCCTGAGTGAGGAGATCCGGTTGTACCCCCAGAGGGAATGGATCCTCCACCGCTAATTGCAGTAGGAGCGGAAACCACGGCTGTCTGGGCCAGCGAGGGGCCACCAGGATCATGAAGACTTTGTCTCGGAGAACCTTGAAAAGAGTCCGAGAGACTAGCGGGACGGGAGGGAAAGCGTACAGAAGGCTCCCCGACCATGAAATCAGAAAAGCGTCCGCCGCAACCCGAAGGGGGTGTGGCTGACGAGAGCAGAAGCGAGGAAGCTGCCGGTTGTGAGGACTGGCAAAGAGATCCACCGTGGGGAGGCCCCACTTTAGGAAGAGCTTCTGAACTACCAAGGGATCCAGACGCCACTCGTGCGGCTGGAGGACCCTGCTGAGTTTGTCCGCCAGGCAATTTTCTTGGCCCGGGAGATAAACCGCCTTGAGGAGAATGCCGTGACTGACGGCCCAAGAGCAGAGCTTCTGTGCCTCCCGGCAGAGGAGGAAGGAGCCCGTGCCCCCCTGCTTGTTCACGTAGAACATGGCAACTTGATTGTCCGTCTGGACAAGGACGGACTGGTGGGAAGTGAGGTGGGAGAAGGCCTTGAGAGCTAGGCGGATCGCCCTGAGCTCCAGGAAGTTGATCTGCTGAGCAGACTCCCACGTGGTCCAGAGGCCCTGAGTACGTGCCCCTTGGCAATGTGCTCCCCAGCCCAGGAGGGATGCATCCGTGGTCAGCACCCGGGTCGGCTGAGGTGACTGGAAAGGCATTCCGAATATCAGGTTCGGCTGCCGAAGCCACCACCGGAGAGACGAGATCAGCGGCTCGGAGATGCGCACTAGGTCTGCTAGGCCGCCTGTGGCTTGTCGCCACTGCTGGCGGAGACACCATTGAGCAGGCCGCATATGCAGGCGGGCATTGGGGGGTCACATGGACGGTGGAAGCCATATGGCCGAGTAGTCTCAGGAAGCGCCTGGCGGAGACCAGGGGCTGGCTGCGAAAACGGTCGGCTAGGTCCATGAGCCGTTGAGCCCTGTCGAGCGGTAGGTATGCTCGTGCTGGAGGAGTGTGCAGCCTTGCGCCGATGAACTCGAGATCCTGTGAGGGGAGCAAAGTGGACTTTGCGAAGTTTATAACAAAGCCCAAGTGCTGCAGAAGAGTCACCGTGCGGCGCGTGGCGTTGGTGACCTCCAGAGCGGACGCTGCTCTGATGAGCCAGTTGTCGAGGTACGGAAAGACATAGAGGCCGTGAAGCCGGAGATGGGCCGCCACCACCGCGAGACATTTTGTGAAGACTCGCGGTGCGGAGGACAGGCCAAAGGGCAGTACTCTGTACTGGTAATGATTTCCTGCCACCACAAACCTTAGGTATTGGCGGTGGCTTGGGTGGATGAGGATGTGCGTGTAGGCATCCTTTAGATCCAAGGAGCATAGCCAATCTCCCTGCTGGAGGTAGGGCAGAAGGATTCCAAGGGTAAGCATTTTGAACTTCTCCCGCACAAGGAACTTGTTGAGGTTGCGCAAGTCCAGGATGGGTCTGAGGCCCCCTGTTCTCTTTGGTATTAGAAAATACCTGGAATAAAAGCCTTGACCTCTCAGGTGGTGTGGCACCGGTTCCACCGCCTGTTCCTGCAGAAGACCTGCTAACTCCTGAAGGAGTAATTCCTTGTGCAGAGGGGGTCGTGGAGGTTCTCCCGGAAAATAGGAGGGAGGGACCTGGTGGAAGTGGAGAAGATAGCCTTCTCGCACGACTTGAAGCACCCAGGCATCTGCGGTGATGCTGGACCACCTGTGGGCGAAGTGAACCAGCCGGCCTCCGGTGCTGGGAGGAACCAGCGGAGGGGGAGAGGCTATGCTTAGTGAGTTAAAAACCCCCACCCTGCTGAGCAGGGGCTGGTGGTGCAGGCTTGGGGGCTTGCTGCCTACGGGACCCGTTACCCCGTCCCTTGGCCTGCTGGCCCTGTTGGGGAGCTGCAGGGGCCTGATAATGGGGGTATTGTTTGTAGGCAGCCGCCTTCCTCGGGTAAAAGGACTTTTTCCCCGAGCCCTTCTTTTTCTGGGAAGGGGCGGAGGTCTTCCTAGAAAGCCTGGTCCTGGTGAGAGTCTCAGTCTCAATTTGTGCAGCCTTTTCCGCCATGGGCTTGCCAAAGAGGTTTTCGCCTCGGCAGGGGACATCGACCAACTTGTCCTGCACCCAGGGCTCAAGGTCTGACGACTGAAGCCAAGCCTGTCGGCGGGCACCGATGCCGGCTGCGGCCACTCGAGCCGATGCTTCAAAGCCATCATAGGCTGCTCGGGACATGAACTTTGAGCATTCCCGAATGCCAGTGGACAAGGCCAGGAACCTCCGCAAGGGTTCCTTGGACAAACCAGCGGAGAATCCGGCTAGCTCTTTAGCCAGATCTCGGAGATACATGCCCATGTATAGCTGGTAAGTCTGGACACGACATGCGAGCATAGAGCCCTGGAAACACTTCTTACCAAGGCCATCCAGGTTACGGGCCTCCCTGCCAGGAGGCACCGAGGAGTGCATCTTCTGGCTCTTAAGACGATGCATGGCCGATTCCACTACCATGGAATGGTGTGGTAGCTGTGCCTTTTGAAAGCCAGGGCTCTTGCGAACTCGATAGATAGAATCGACCCGCTTGCTCAGGACCGGCGAGGAGGCCGGACTCTCCCACATGCAGAAGAGTAGTCGTTCCAGCATAGGAGGAACCGGTACAGTAAAGTGTTCCCTTGCGGGAGAGTCATACTGGAGGGCATCGAGCTCTTCGGCTCGAGGCTCCTCCTCGGGGTCCGCAGGGAAGGCCAAAGCCTTGGCCATATCCCTGACGAAGTCCGAGAACCGGGCATCCTCCGGGGGGGACTGCTTCCGAGGCTCGGACTCCGGTGAGTCCGAGGGGACACACCGAGTCCGGAAAGAATCAGGCGACTCTTCCTCTTCAGACTCCCAGACCGACTCCGACGAGGACTCGGTGGGGTCGGCTCGGGCAGGGCGAGGCGCCTGCCGCCCCGACGCTGAGAGAGTCGGCGTCGGCGACCTCGGTCCCGAACGGGAGGCCGAGGGTGACCTCGACCGAGGATCGACTCGAGTTCGCATCGACTCGAGGATCGGCTCGGTCTCCGGGGTCGACTTGGACGTCGACGTCCCGGCGGTCGGGGCAGCGGCGCCAGCGAGGCCAGCGAGCAGTGCCCGCTGCTGGTCCATGAAGGCAGACAGTCTGCTCTCCAAGGCCGTCAACCTGAGTCCGAGCTCAGGTGACCCAGCAGCCCCCGACTCGGGCCCCGACGGCGTCGGGCCCGACGTCGGCTGTCGCGGAGGCGAGTCCAGAAGGACCACAGGACTTACCCGAGCAGGCATCTCCGACTCCAGGCGAGGTCGCTTCGTGAGGTGTTCCTTCTCCACGGACCCGGGGCGGCTGTCGGGGCTATGCGACCTGGCCCTCGCGGAACCAGGAGCGTCCACCGACGCCGCCCTCGCGGGTTTCACCTTCCGACGATGGTCCCCGGAGGGAGAACCCCGGTCGGAGGAACTCCGGCGACGGTCCGAGCTGGAGCCTTTGGACGCGGAGGCCTCCGACGAGGTCCGGGTACGGCTGGGGTCAGCGAAGATTCTATCACGCTGATGCCGCCGACTTCTCAACGCTTTTGAGGACATTTTGCCGCAGGGCCCACAGATCAGTTCCTCATGATCCGGGCCCAGGCAGCGGAGGCAAAAGTCGTGTGTGTCAGTTAGTGACATATTTCGGTCACACTGACCACACCGCTTAAAACCACTGGCAGCCATCGGGGGAAAAAGGGCCCCTGCGAGGTCAAAGGACCGGGCTGCCAGGGAAAACGAAAACGAAAGCTGACTAAGTCAGAAAAACCGAAAAAAAGGAAGAGGACTCGTGACCGGCGTCGCGAGTCCGGGCGGGAAAAAGACCGGCGTCGAACCGAAGGAAAAAGAATAAAATACTGAAGAAATATCGACTTTTTCGCGGGGACAAGACGGGGACGTCTGTAGGGCTCCGCGGAAAAAAGAAGACTGGCTAAGATGGCACCCTTGGGCGGGAAGAGGACCGCGCATGCGCGCTGCAATTCCCAAAGGCTTTCTTTGAAAGCTGGGGAAAATTGCTCCGCGAGGGCTCCGTCGGCGCCGACGTCACCCATAAGTGAGGACTGACTTCCTGCTTGGTCCTGGAGAAAAGGGGTAGATCTTTAAGACCCCTTTTTTCCAAAAGAAAAACAGTTATTTGTATTAGGCATTGGGCCTCCAACTTCTTGAAGATCAGTAAAAATCTTTCATAAGTGATATCACTTATGATAATGACTTTACATGAAGAGCTTCAGATGTGAAGGAACCGAAAAGGTTATGGTAAGAAGGTATTTCCCAATTTACCAGAGAAATTGGTTGTCCATTAAGTTTTATGATATGCTGGGACAGCATTAATATGGACAGTAAACAAATCTTTCAAAGTCAGATATTGTATAGAGATTGACTCAATAACAAGAAGGATTAAGACCTACAAATGCCGAGTATAGAGCAGACAGAGCTTAAAGATCTCAAATTACCCATGTCTACCAATAGCCAAATTAATATGAATAAAATACAGTCTCTGAAATGCTTGTATGCAAATGCTAGAAGTCTAAAAAATAAGATGGGAGAGTTAGAATATATAGCACTAAATGAGAGGTTAGATATGATTGGAATATCAGAGACATGGTGGAAGGACGACAACCAGTGGGACACTGTGATACCTGGGTACAAACTTTATCGTAATGATAGAGCTGATCAAACTGGTGGAGGTGTTGCGCTCTATGTTAGAGAGGGCATTGAGTCAGAAAGGATTAAAGTTTTGCAGGAAACAAAATTTGCTGTAGAATCTCTATGGATTGAAATTCCATGTAAAAAATGGAAGGCGATAGCAGTGGGGGTGTACTATCGACCACCGGGCCAGAATGAACAAATGGATGATGAAATGCTCAAACAAATCAAGGAAGCTAACAAAAGTTACAGCGCAGTAATAATAATGGGTGATTTCAATTACCCCGGTATCGACTGGGTCAGTGTCACGGCAAGACAAGCTAGGGAGATAAAGTTCCTAGAAGACATAAATGACTGCTTCTTGAAGCAGCTGGTTCATGAACCGACCAGAGGGGAAGCCATATTAGACCTAGTCCTTAGTGGAACACCAGATCTAGTGCAAGAGATAAGGGTGTTGGGGCCACTTGGCAATAGTGATCATAGCATGATCGCCTTTGATCTAATTAGTGGAGGAGGGATAGTACGGAAATCCACAGTACTACCTTTTAACTTTTGAAAGGGAGACTATGATAAAATGAGAAAAATAGTTAAGAAAAAACTAAAAGGAGCAGTTGCAAAGGTTAAAGACTTACATCAAGCTTGGGTGTTGTTGAAAAATACTATCTTGGCAGCCCAGACCAGCTGTATTCCACGCTTTAAGAAAAGTGGAAGGAAGTCCAAAAAACTGCCAGCATGGTTTAAAGGTGAGGTCAGAGAGGCTGTTGTTGCCAAAATAGCATCTTTCAGGAAATGGAAAAAAGAGCGAAACGACGAAACCTGGAAACAGCACAAGCACTGGCAAATCAAATGCAAGGCATTGATAAAGCAGGCAAAGGGAGAATTTGAGAAGAAGCTTGCTGTGGAAGCAAAAACACGAAATAAAGATTTTTTCAAGTACATTCGTAGCAAAAAACCTGTGAGAGAGTCAGTTGGTCCATTAGATGTTAGAGGAGTTAAAGGGGCACTAAGAGGCGACAAGGCGATAGCGGAGAAACTGAATGAATTCTTTGCTTCGGTCTTTACTGAGGAAGATGTAGGGATTTTACCCATGACTGAAGTGGTATTTAAAGGTGCGGAAGAATTGAAGGAAATATCGATACATCGGGAAGATGTATTACAACTATTAGATAAACTGAAGAGTAACAAATTACCTGGGCCGGATGGTATGCATCCAAGGGTGTTGAAAGAACTGAAATATGAGATTGCAGACCTGCTATTAGTAATCTGTGAACTATCATTAAAATCATCTCTCATACCTGAAGATTGGAGAATCGCCAATGTAACACCAATTTTTAAAAAGGGTTCCAGGGGTGATCCGGGAAACTACAGACCGGTGAGCCTCACGTCAGTACCGGGAAAAATGGTAGAATGGTAAAATTACTCAGCATGTAGATAGTCATGGCCTAATGGGAGACAGCCAACATGGAAGATCTTGTCTTACTAATCTGTTATGTTTTTTTGAAAGTGTGAATAAACAGGTGGACAAAGGTGAGTCGGTTGATATAGTGTATCTGGACTTTCAGAGAGCCTTTGACAAGGTCCCTCATCAGAGACTTTTGGCAAAACTAAAGAGTCATGGGATAGGAGGCAGTGTACTACTGTGGATCAAGAACTGGTTAAAAGATAGAAAGCAGAGGGTTGGGCTAAATGGCCAATTTTCCCAATGGAGAAAGGTGAATAGTGGTGTAGCCCAGGGATCTGTGCTGGGTCTGCTGCTTTTTGACATATTCATAAATGACCTGGAAAGTGGAATAACGAGTGAGGTTATCAAATTTGCAGATGACACAAAACTATTTAAAGTTGTTAAAACCCAAGAGGATTGTGGAAAATTGCAAGAGGATCTTGATAAATTAGAAGACTGGGCATCAAAATGGCAGATGAAATTTAATGTGGACAAGTGCAAAGTTATGCACCTAGGGAAGAACAACCCAAACTATGGTTACACAATGCAAGGTTCCACATTAGGAACCACCACCCAGGAAAAAGATTTAGGCGTCATTGTGGATAACATGTTAAAACCCTCGGCCCAGTTTGCAGCGGCAGCCAAGAGAACAAATAGAATGCTAGGTATCATAAGGAAAGGAATGGAAAATAAAACAAAAGATATTATAATGCCTCTATATCATTCCATGGTGAGACCGCACCTTGAATATTGTGTGCAATTCTGGTTGCCGTATCTTAAAAAGGATATAGAGTTATTAGAAAAGGTTTAGAGAAGAGCCACCAAAATGGTAAAGGGGATGTAAGGATACTCCTATGAAGAAAGGCTAAAAGGGTTAGGGCTCTTTAACCTGGAAAAGAGACGGCTGAGGGGAGATATGATAGAAGTCTATAAATTAATGAACGGAGTGGAACGGGTAAACGTAGATCGATTGTTTATGTTATCAGAATAGAAAGACTAGGGGACGTGCAATGAAGCTACAGGGTAAACTATTTAAGACTAATAAAAGAAAATACTTTTTCACTCAACGTGTAATCAAACTCTGGAATTTGTTACCGGAGGATGTAGTAAAGGCTGTTAGTGTAGCTGGGTTTAAAAAAGGTTTGGACAAGTTCCTGGAGGAAAGGCCAATAAACCATTATTAAGAAGGGACCCCGGATATCAATGCTTGACCCAGTACAAGCATTGCGGAACCTGTGTCTTTTGGGGAAACTGCTAGGTACGTATGACCTAGATGGGCCACTGTTGGAAACAGGATACTGGGCTTGATGGACCTCGGTCTGACCCAGTATGGCATATCTTATGTTCTTATGTTCTTACTTGAGAATATTGATGGAGAATCTCTGCTTAGTTAAAAATGGAAGAACTATAGGGAAAGTTTCGTCGAAACTGGTATTATGTTCTTCACTTACAAGGAGAGGACTAGATTTCTTTAAAAGATCTAGGTCCTGAATAACCAGATTTGGAGACCTACGTGAAGGAGTGCAGAGGAGATCCTTAGTCTTAAGACAGCAAGTCTGGATCCTTCTATAACTTCAGGTAGTAGCTGGAGAAAAAGACGCAATATAAGGAGATACCATGTTTGCCCCTCCATGAGGGCAATATGAGTATCATGCATCTTTTTTATTCATTATAAGCTACAATGAAGTATAGGGAATTAGAAGGAAAGTAGTAATTAAGGACCGACTGCAGTGAAAAGAATGCATCCCTGTTGTAGGAGTTCCAGTGAAATGTGGAACAACCCAGGGAATTGTGTAATTTTTTACGTCTTCGCGTGGTCTAAGCCCTGGTTAGTTTTCCTTAAAAGAAAATTTTTAAGGAAGATGGTAAGAGTAGGAACAAACCAGTCATGTAGAAGCATGACTGGGCAGAGTCTACCAGCTGAAGCCCTTTTAAACATCTGGAAGCTACCTGTTAGGAGTAGCTCTTAGGCTCTCTGGCAAGGCCCATAGTTGCAGAGCTTCCTAATATAATGGCAGAGAGCATATTGTAGGTTGGTTAGATCTGGCTGTTTAATTGCCATTGTGCAACCTAATCTATTCTGTTGGAGCCAAAAAGAAATGAAGATGGCTAAGAATAGTAGACAGGCCTGATGCCTGCAACAATAAAGTGTAACCTCTCTTGGAGTTATCTGTTATTAAAGCAGCAGAAAAAGTAGGTCCTATAGGTTGGAGAGGACCAACAGACATAATTTGGAGTGGTAATACTCAATTTCTGTCTGATAAGCTGCTTTAAAGAAGTATCTCAGATACATAGAGAAGAAGATGAACCACAAAGGGGAAGAAAAAATGTATGGAAACTACCCACTGGAGTAGGTATTGAAGAAAAATCCTATGGGCTTAGAGAATAAGCCCTCCAGTTGATTAGTAGTACTCTTAGAGACTGAAAGTCTGGACTAAGAGGGATAAAAAGTAATACAGAGTTGAGAGGACTCACAATTTGGTAAGTCTTTGAAGAAGTAGGGTCCCCTTGCAGTTAAAAGATAGGGGGAGTGGCTTATCTAAGATGGCGGCGTGAGCGTTTCTCTGTTGAGTATGCCTAAGCGAAAAGGCCGGCCCAAGGCTCTCCCCACGGAGTCTGAGCCTGCCAAATCTGCTGGTCCGATGGATCGGTATGTGCAGTTGACGGAGCAGAAGAGAGGGGAGATTCGAGCGGGTGCTGTAGCACCGGTTGAGGTGGATCCGGAACTACTTGCCCTGGATGTGTCTCTCTCCCCGGAAGAGCGTGTACCACCTCCTCGTGTCAGCACTCCAGAGACCCCTCCTGTGCGAGGAGAGGAGGATTTACCGGGAAGTGGTGAACCGGCCTCTCGGGTGCGGGCTCCACTCGAGGAGAGTCCTGGAGTCCAGCCCTCAGTTATGAGGCCTGTGAAGGAGGTTGTAGATGTAGCAGGTCACCGAGCTGTGGGAGCAGACGTGCAGGAATCCCCATTGTTGGTGGAATTTTCTAAAGGTACTTTTTTGAAACGCCCGAAGGTGATCTCTCTAGAGTCGATTTGGGAGGCGATTTTGCAGTTATCTTCCGTGGTACGCCAACATGTGGAATTGGAAACTTCGCGTTTGGAAAAGTTGGAGACTGTCTGGTGGGATGCAGGCTGAACTTGCTGACCTTCGTGGGAAGTTTCAGGCTGGAGAACAGAAAGTGACTCAGGTTTCTGTATTGTCTGAAACCATTGTTAAAGATAATGCAGCTATGAGAATGAAATTGGAAAATTTGGAAAATGTTGTGAGGGCGTCTAATATTCGATTGCTAAATTTTCCTGTGGTTGTGGGGGTTTCTCCGGTTGAATTTTTTAAACAATATATGCATGAAACCTTAGGAGTACCGTCTGATTTAACTCCTCCGGTTGTGAAAGCTTATTTTCTGCCCTCGGGTAAAAAAGAGGGTAAGAAAATTGAAGGTTCCTTGGAATTGGATATCTTAGATGTATCTGCTTTGTTGCAATCATCTAAAGAGGCAGAATTAAAAGTATCTACTATGTTGGTGACCTTTGCTATACCATCAGATAGGGATTGGATCATGAAGCTGTATTTTAAGAAGCGTTCAGTGCTATTTAAGGGCAGAAAGATTGCTATATTCCCTGATGTCTCAAGAGAGACCCAGAAAAGGCGTTGAGCTTTTTTGTTATTAAGACCTGCCACTGTTCAGATGGGTGCCTTATTTATACTTCGTTTTCCCTGTAAATGTATAATCTACTTTAATGAGCATAAATATGTGTTTTTTCAGCCAGAGGAATTATCTGCATTTGTTAGCTCTCATATTGTGATATCATCTTCTCAGTGATTAGTCTCATTATTGTTAGGATGCTTCGTCTTCCGCCCCCATTCTAGAATTAAATGATCTTCTTTTTTCCTATTTAAGAGTGGGAGGACCCACCTGTCCTCTTTATCTCTATACTTGCTTTTCCCCTAATGATTTGTGGATTTACTATACTCTGGTGCGCTTTCTTAGTGGTTAATTGTTATTAGTATCTTTAATCCTTGTGTACAAGTTGTTGTTTTCTGTACAAGCGTTTTGCTTGATTATTATTGTAAAATTGCATAAATAAAAAAAAAAAAAAAAAGTATAAGATATCCTCGTACAGAAAAACTGTCAAGGTGAAGGGTATAGCTCACCTTGTTGTTAGTTGTTAGTTCTCCCTTTCTTTTAAAATGAGAAACCTGTTATCTCTAGGGTATGATGGTCCTCAATAGCTCTTGGAGCTAAAAAGATGGATTTCCCTTGTAGTAAGAGATTCATGCCCAGAGTCGAGGATTGAGTCAATGTATGACTGGTATCTCAGCATGAATGAGATAAACCTTAGATGCTTCTGTTAAAAAGAAGTAGGCTCAGAGGTTCTAAACCTCACACAGAAAAACAGAGAATAGAAATATCATAAACCCTGCGACTGCTGGGCTTGCTGAGGCTGTTGAGGTCTTGATTTTCTTAGCCTGGTTTGATGTTGCCTGTCTTTGGAAACATCTGCATGATGGGTAGGAGATGGATAAAACGTTTTTCCCCTAGGGGGATAAAGCTTTTTAGGAGAGTTTTTATTGGCTGGGATAGAGGAAAGTTTTGACAATCCTCTGACAGTAAGAGCATCAGTGTTTAACTGAGTAGCTTGAAATAAAGCATCCTTTTTCACCAGTACAAGGAGTATTTCCCAGCCTTTCTTGTACCCATCTGTCCAAGTCTGAAGCTTGGAGCCAGGCCAGGTGTCGTGCTCCTATGGCTATAGCAGACGTTCTGCTAATAGACTCAAAACAGTCTAGGGAAGCACGATTAAGGAACCTAGAGATATTTTGAGCATGATTGACTAGTAAGAAATAGTCTGCTCTCTTATGCTCTTGAAGGAAAGGGTTCAAAAGCTTTAAGCTCTTTGTGACCTCTTCAAGAGACAATCCCATATAGAAAATATATGAGATAATTCTTGCTGAAAGCATGGATGCCTGGAAGCATCGACGTCAAAAGGCATCTAAAGTCCTAGACTCACGACCTGGCGGATAAGAGGAGTGCTTCTTTGCACTCTTAATACGCCTCATTGCTGATTCTACAACAATAGAATGATGAAGAAGTTGAGTCTTGAAAACTTGGAGAAGGTGGCACTTTGTACTTAGTTTCAAGTGTCTCAGAATGTGGTGATACCGTTAAAGGAGTTTCCCACATCTTTAAAAGTAGATCTTGTAAGATCTGATGCAAAGGAAGCATGATTAGCTCCTTTGGCAACCAGGGAGATTGCAGGGTCTCTGAATCCCCTGGTAAGGATTCTTCACCAGGTATAGAAATGGCAAGTAACCTTGCCATATCAAGCAGAAAAGCTTGAAAAGAAATCTCCCCGGAGGAGGACCCTCTAAAATGAGGGGTAAAGGCTAGACTTGTTGAAGATTCAGCCTTGGTACCGATGGGCTCATCCCAGTCATTGGTATCGGAAGACTTGAAAGGATGAAGCATCGGATTTTCCCTAAATCGATGTCTTCGGTACCACCCGAAGTCGGTATCGAGACGAGTCGGTACCGAATCATCCATGCTAGGGATCGATTCCAGGCTTGGCATCGAAGGAATCGAGTCTGTCGAAGCAAGCATGGACGGTACCGACACCGACACCAATGCCGATAACGGTACCGGTACCAAAGGCGATACCAATACTGGAGGAACGGTCTGCAGCCACTCTAATGGTACCGAAGTAACCGAGAGCGCTAGACTACGTTCATCGGTGAGGAGTGTTTCATCCATCACCGTAGCCGATGCCAGGGTGTCGGTACCGCTA
The DNA here is from genome assembly GCA_033557465.1 of Ichthyophis bannanicus. Lineage (NCBI taxonomy): Eukaryota > Metazoa > Chordata > Amphibia > Gymnophiona > Ichthyophiidae > Ichthyophis > Ichthyophis bannanicus. Next base: position 339,483,702 of record CM066036.1, on the reverse strand, counting down.
GAAGCGGCCACAACCACCGAGCATGGCCCAGGTATGTTCACCGAGGTGAAAACCCCGGGAACGACCTGAAGCCCCGTTAATGCTTTGGAGCGCGAAGACTCCCGCCGGGGCTTTATTGCCAAAATGTCCTTGAGGGCAAAGCTGGAGCAATCTCGATACTGGAAAGGAGATCTACCACTCGAGGACTGGCTAGTCTTTACAGACTTTTGTTTGGTTACCTGATTCTGTGGAGATATTCTAGCTGGTGACATCGAGTGCGATGTGAACCGGGTATCGAGCTGTGCTCGATTTGGAAGATTTCTTCTGTTTGAACTCCAGCAGGAAAGACACTCCAGTGAGCAATGGTCAGGACCCAAACATTTTAGACACCAAGTATGGGTGTCTAAAAGAATATTTGTACCGCCACACTTAGAGCATTTCTTAAGGGTAGTGGCTGGCTTTTCCATAGCGGAAAAATGGAGGCCTAGTGGCCTAGAAACTGTCAGACACTAACAGGAAAAAATTTCTGTAGAAAAGAAGAAATTATTTAGAAAAAACAAAAGAAAAGCACCGGCGGTACCGGTGGCATCGAGGGAAGGCAGACGCGACCACAAAAAAGTAAGAATAAAAAGAAGAATTTTCTGTGGTGACAGGAATACGTCCTGCCGGCTCTGCGGAAAATGGAAAACTGATGAGAGGGAAGTGTTTAGGCGGGAAGGCAGCGCGCATGCATGTGGGATGCTCCCAAAGGCTTTCTTTTTGGACGCTGGGGAGCGTTCCCGCGCAGGCTCCGTTGGTACCGACGTACCCATATGTGAAGATTCATTCCTGCTTGTTCCTGGAGATCTTGAGTGTTCCCTCAGTTCATGTAAGGCCTACTGGCCAGGGACACTAAGGTTCCCACCCACCCTACCCTTCACCCCACCCACCAAAGGGCTGCATTGCCTATATAGTGGTTACATACGTTGACATTTATCCTTTTAATTAGGTGTTAAACCCACCTTTTCTTCTTCTCCTTACAGGACCCCTTAATCGGCATGTTGTGTATTCAGTGCAATAACTGTGGTGCTTTCATTCTGAGAAGAATCATTTGGAACCTAAGAGCTTGTCCTATATGCCTCAAGTTAGCTGCCATGCATAAAGAATTGACTCTACTAAGGGAAGAACTAGCTGCAATGAAACACACCTCTTCTAGGATACAAACCGAGCAAAGTCAACCACCGCACCTACAAAGAATCAAACATCCCAGGAACAAATGGATCACAGTGGCTCTGGTAGATTGCGACCTGTAATGCAGAGACACCATACACATCAAGAAATATCCCTGCATAATGTCTTCTCTGCTTTAGTTAATGAGGATGCCCAATCCATGGAAACTGAAGGGCCCTTAAATGAGACAGTCAATGCCCAATCTACTGATAAAGCACCAAATATGAAGAAAAACTCACAAAACAGAAAACTACTACTACTTGCATCAGAGGCACCAACTTGGGAACACAGTTCAAAGGAAAGAAGATAGTCAAATGCCTCCCAGGCTCTTCAGCCAGCAGGAATACAAACCAAATTGTTGATGTACTTAGCGCAGAAAGTGAGCACTCCAAATTTGATGTTGTCATCCACTTAGGTACAAATGACCTGGCTAGAAACAGTGCCTCTGTAGTTCAAAGGGACTTCTAGACTCTGGGAGAGAAACTCAAGCCCATTGTTAAGACTGTAGCATTCTCAGAAGTTTTACCTGTTCTTGGTAAGGGGGTAGAAAGGCTGCATCGCATAAACAGCTTTAATACATGGCTCCAGACCTGGTGCAAACAAGAAGGATTCAGATTTATAGGCGACTGGGGAAACAGATGGACCAACAAGAGACTATACTGTGCTGATGGACTACATCTCTTTGTCATAGGGAAAAGAATCCTAAGTGAAAAATTCAGGCAGTATGTGGATATGCATTTAAACTAGAAAAAGGGGGTGACGGATGGGGAAGGGCAAGTTCAGGACGTCACTCCCGGCAAAAGCAGAATAGCATCAGAAACAGCCACACTTTTTTTTTTTTTTTAAATTTTATTTTTATAACTTTTGAACAAATGCAACAACATACAAACAGAAGAAAAAAGAAAGAAAAAACAACTGTTGAAATACTTTTTGGCAGTATCCAGCAGACAGCAACCAAAAAAAGAACAAAACCCTGAAATACATCACCTCACCACCTCCATTCCCACCCTACACCTTGCAAGCCTCAGCCATTCACCCCACTAGTCAGCTATCCCCTTATCGTGTATAACGGTCCAAAGAGTACCATTTGTAGCGAGTCGTCGCAATACCTCTGCTTCTGTCATACTTCTCTTGAGCCTTTTCATATTTACAATATAAACATACAGAATTCCACCACAGAGGCCCATTTAATAACTGAGGATCTTTCCAGTGCGATAGAATCAGTTTGATAGCGACGGTGATCATAAAATTAAACACAAAAAAATCCTCTCTATTTAGCCTAGGAATTTCTGTCACTGATCTCATTACTAAAATCCTCCAAGACAGAGGAAGAGAAATATTTAACACCTTCTGAATCTGCGACCATACTGATGACCAAAATCCCTGAATGAGAGGGCATTCCAGAAACATGTGCCTTAGGGAGCCCGGGGCAGTGCGACAGGACCAACAATGAGAAGAGCCAGCTGCGCTCCACTTAGCCAGTTTAATTGGAGTAACATATGCTCTGTGTGCGAAAAAGAACATGGACTGCGTTAACTGTGCTGATTTCGAAACACGCACTATAGGCCCCCACAATAAGCTCCACATCCTAGGTGTCATCTTGGATTCCGTCTCTTCTTCCCAAATTTTATGCAATCCCGAAAGTTGACGTAGACTGTGTGACCGAAAATAAGCATATAGTCTGGAGATGCTTCCTTTCTTTGCACAGATCTCAGACATAATTTTCTCCAGGCCCCAAGTAACTGTGAGGTCGCTTGGTTTCCCCCAAACTTGAGATATGCAGTGCCGAAGCTGCATCCACTGAAAATGACTGGAAGCGGGGAGCCCAAACTCAATCTGAAGTGCATGAAAGCATTTCCACTCCTTGTCCCGGAAAAGTTGTCCCACAGTCCATATGCCACAGTTTTGCCAGGTCTCCCATGCGACCGAAACTTTATTTATTTTAAGCATCGGATTGTGCCAAATAGGAACTTGTCGGGAAGGCGGGTTCTCTTGAGCAGAAAGAGGGATCAGACTCTGAAAGGCAGCTTGCGTAGATGCAATGACGCGGCCTACTTTAGATGATTCGGAATGCCGCATGCCCATCAGGAGCCCCAGTGGACAAGGATAACATAGCCATTGTTCCAGGACCATCCAAGTTGGTTTCTGTGGGCTATTAGCCAGGACACCCCAGAGCCCCCCCTGTTTAAGTATCGCTGCAAGATGATACCAGTGGAAATCTGGAAAATGTACTCCCCCGGAACTTTTGCTGGCCTTCAGTTTCCATAAGGCAATTCTGGGCGGCTTGCCATCCCATAGAAAGACACTTAAGATTCTCTCGATCTCCCTGTACACTGATGGTGGAAACAGAATGGGGATCATCCCAAGAATATAGTTGATCTTGGGCATAAGAACCATCTTGATGGATTCCATTCGCCCCCACCAGGTAAGGTGCAATGGGGACCATTTTAACGCAAAGGATCTGGCAATCTCCTTTATCCTTTCAATATTTACACGAAGAGTTTCTTCCAGTGGGACAGCAAAGAGGACTCCGAGATATTTGATGGCCTTTGTTTCCCATTGGAAGGGAAATTCCTGCACCATACTACTAGTTGCCAATTTATTTAGGGGGAAGGCCAATGATTTCGCCCAATTTACTTTATAGCCAGAGAGCCGGGCGTATGACACTATCAGCTGCATTAATGGAGCTATAGACTCTGGTTGTAAGAAGAACAGAAGGTCGTCCGCATATGCTGATATCTTGGCATGAAAATCCGCTACTGCGACCCCCTGGATCTCCCTCGTCTGACGAACAAGTAGGGCAAGTGGTTCCAGAGCCAAGTTAAAAAGAAGAGGTGACATCGAACAACCTTGGCGCGTGCCCCTATGTAAAAGAAAGGGGCTGGAAAGCACCCGGTTAGCGAAAATTCTTGCTGAGGGGCGAGAGTAAAGCACCCGTATCATATTCACAAATTCCTCCGGAATCCCGAACCATTCCAGGACTGCGAACAAAAAGGGCCATTCAAGCCTATCGAAAGCCTTTTCAGCATCCACGGACAACCCAACAAGGGGAACTTCCATACGGTCTGCAAGTCCTATGATGTTACAAAATAACCGCGCATTGTCTGACGTGGATCTTCCGGCAATGAAACCACATTGATCGGGATGTATAAGCAGGTGAAGCACTTGGTTGAGGCGCTTGGCCAAGAGAGCCGAGTATAGCTTGTAGTCTGCATTTAGCAGCGAGATAGGTCTATAGTTCCCCACTCGTCGCGGATCCCTGCCAGGCTTTTCAAGCACCACGATTGTGGCTTCCGCAAAACTCCCAGGGGTACTGGCTTGGTCCTGCAGATGATGGAAGTACGTCAGAAGATGGGGGACCAGGCTCTTTGCGAAAATCTGAAAGAACTCAATCGGAATCCCGTCGGGGCCCGCTGCTTTTCCGCGCTTCATCCCCTGAAGCACCTCCCGAATCTCAGCCGTGCTAAGTGGTTTCTTAAGATCCAGAGCTTGCTCTGCTTCCAGCACCGGGTGGCTAATTGGAGCAAGAAAATCTCGTACCATGGCTATCTCGCTGGACTCTTCTGATGTATACAGTTGTTGATAGAAACTTCGAAAAGCCTCCACAATCTCGACGTTCTCCTCATGAGAAACCCCCTGTTCATCCATTATAGACACAATGTGCGATTTGGCACTACGCGGGTTCAGTTTAGAAGCCAACAGCTTTCCGGCCTTGTTCATCTCCGTATAATACCGGGCCTGTTGGTCGAAAGAACTATGTTCCACCTCCCTGCTTAATAAAGCATTGTATTGATACCTTAACTTCTGGAGCCGGTTAAGGACCGCAGCGCTGAACTGTCCTTGTAAGATTCTCTCGCCGGCTCTAATCTGGCTATCCAGGTCTTTAAGCTCTGCTCTCGCCTTCCGGTTATCAACTATAACGTAGCTGGTTATCTTCGCTCTGATAGAAGCCTTAAGGGCCTCCCACCATGCCCAGATAGATGTGTCCTCTAGACGATTGAGATCAAAATACTCCTCTATGGCTTGTTGGACGTAGAGCTTGAAAGGTTCTTCTGCGAGGAGAGCCCTGGGAAAAAACCAACTTCCTCCCGTGACGGCACCGTGCCCACTCCCACATCTAGAGTGATCGCCGCATGGTCGGAAATATGTGTACTCAGAATTTCAACACCATCAACTTCTCTGGCAAAGGCCCGGGAAACCAGAAAAAAATCGATCCTGGAATGAGAATTGTGCGGATGAGAAAAAAAGGTATAATCTCGTTCAGAAGGATGCCGCACTCTCCAGATATCCACCAAGCCGATATTTTCAATGATAGAATCCAGCACCTCAGATGCCCGGCCCCTCCTGGAGACCCTAGAAGGCTGGCAGTCAATAAGGGGGTCTCTTACCATGTTGAAATCTCCGCCCAGCACAATGGGATGCGGAGAGAAATCAGCCAGCGTCTCTGCAAGAGATTGAAAAAATTTGGGGCAGTCACAGGAGTGGAGGAGTGGCCTAGTGGTTGGGGCAAGGTACTTCGGGCCGGAAGGTCGGGGGTTCAAATCCCACTGGAGGACAGCAACCTTGGGCCGGAAGGACTGGGGTTTCTAGTCCCACAGGTGCTCCTTGTGGTCTTGGGCAAGCCACTTAACCCTCCATAGCCCATGTTCCCTGTAAAATAGTTCTCTGTGTGCTGTGCTTTCCTGTCTAATCAATGTGTTTATACCTCAAAAAATTTCCTGTCATGATTTGACAATTTCCAATCTGTAATCAAAAAACCGCTGCTGATCGCTGGAAGTAGCGGTATACAAATGTATACTAAATAAATAAATAAATAAATAAAACAGTTGGGGGCGTAGAGGTTTACTAACACCATCTGTCGTTTGTCAACTATGATCTGCGCACTCGCCCATCTCCCTTCAGCATCTGCTCTGGTAGAGATTATCTGCGCCTTGCAGGCCTGTTTAATTAGAGTGATCACCCCATTTTTCCCACTTACCGCAGGCGCATAAGAAACCAGACAGTATTTACCCCCAGCTAGCTTCACAGCCTCGCTAGTAGGCAAGTGCGTCTCTTGAAGCATAACTATATCAGCTCTTTGCTTCAGACAGTACGCCAGTATCTTTTTCCTCTTTATGGGATGTTTGATGCCCTTCACATTCAGGGATAAAATCTTAAGCGAGGACATTGGTACATAAGCATATAGTGACTAGACATTGAACCTCCCACACTGGTACTCTCCAATTCCACTCAACTGGCAAGGTTGACACCTGCCAAAGTAACTGGTGAGGCCTGCAAGGTGACCACATTCCCCCTGACATACAGGGGCTATAGGTAATTGGGTGGGCCAGCGACGACCACAGGAAGGCCGCACGGTGCCCCCAATAGACATAAGGGTTACAACCCAACCCCGTTCCCACAACTACCCGGGAGACCCGGCAGTAAGCAGCCCCCGATGTGACATACAGGCCAAGCCGGATAAAGGCCCGCCCTCCAAGTTGTACATCCAACCCCACAAGAAAAAAAAAGGAACAGCCAGAAAACTATTGCTGAAACATATTCTCAATATTAACATCCTCCAAAATAAAAAAGGGGGGGGGGGGGAGGAAGACACAAGCAATCTATAGCAGAAAACATAACATCAGCCATATATTACCCCAAACTAGCCACACTCCAAGAAATGATAGCACTCGCTGACAATTAAATCAACAGTAAACCATCACTCTCTGATCACAGACTATTCCGAGTCCAGTGCCATGAACAGGTCAGTGCATATGAAGGGCTTCCTGCTCTTCTATAAATTTCAGGGCCTCATCAGGATCCTCGAAAGCCTTTGTACGGTTATCCAATGTAATTTTCAGACGGGCTGGGTAGAAAAGGCCATACCTGGCCTGAAGATGTAGTAGTCGAGGTCGCATAGCCAAGAACTGCTTCCTCTTGTCCACGGTCGCTTTGCACAAATCCGGATAAAAGAAGATGTTTTTGCCTTCGTAGGTAAGCGCCGGCTGGGATTTAGCTGCTTGCAATATCTGTATAGCTTGCTGATGGCGCAGCATAAAAAAGATCACTGGTCTAGCACCCTTCGCCTGAAGGCTCCTCTGCGCGGGAACTCTGTGCGCGCGTTCAAATTCCAAGGGGCCAGTTTGCTTTATTTTCAATACTGCCGGGATCATTTTCCCCAGGAAAGCAAATAGATCAGCACCCTCCGCACCCTCCGGGAGGCCCACCAGGCGCACGTTGTTCCTTCTATTGCGATTACTGAGGTCCTCCACTTGCAACTCCAGGCGGCCCATCTTCTTGTAGGCCTTGCCGAGCTGCCCCAGCTGCGTGGTATGCGAGGCGAGAATGGCTTCCATTTGATCCATCCGGACCGTGAGATCTTTAAAATGTCCCTGCAATTCGCTTAACTCCGATTGCACACGGGCCAGCGCATCTCCGTTTGCAACCACAAGCTCCTTAACTGAGCAGATTTCCCCCAGTACCTCCCGTAAGGAGTCCTCTGCCTCGCGCGATGGGGCCGACTTGTGCGGTGAGAGAGGGTCTGATTTCACTCTCTTGGTTCCCGTGTTGAGCGCCGCAGCAAAGTCTAGTTTGACCGGTTTACCACTCGCCATGCTTTCCGACACTCGAACCGGGTACTAACTCCGAAAATCGCTTGGGGAACCTCAGTTTCGTCAGGATTCAAGCCAGGGGGTACCGGAGCTCCACTCCTAAGCCGCCATCCTGTTTCCTCGTTGGCCCCGCCTCTCCAGAAACAGCCACACTTTTAAACCACACATCAACAACAAGTGGGAAGAAGTAGGCAGAACAAAATCAATGCAAAATACATGCAAGTCAGTTAAATGCTGGAAAGCAATGAGCACAAATGCCCAAAGCTTAGCCAACGACGTTCCTGACCTGGAAGCCCTTATGGTGGAAATGGACTTGGACATTGTGGCCATTAAGGAAACATGGTTTAATGAATCGCATGAATGGGATATAGCAACAGCTGGCTATAATCTATTCAGAAGAGACAGAGAAAGTAGAAAAGGAGGAGGAGTAGCCTTATATGTCAAAAGCAATCTTAAAGCTACTGAAATGCAGGATGCATGGGGAAAAGAAGCGCTCTGGATTGTGTTGGAAAGAGGAGATGACACTGTCATCCATACTGGTGTAGTCTACAGACCTCCAACTCAAATCGAAGAAATAGATAACGAATTGATTATAGATCTTGCCAAGATAGCCACAAAGGGGGAAGTGATCATATTGGGTGACTTTAATCTACCCAGTGTGGAATGGATTACTCCTTCTGCAAACCTGGAAAGAAGTAAAAAAATTGTGGATGCTTTCCAAGATGCGTTACTTAGACAAATGGTGATGGAACCAACCAGGGAAAGCTCAATGTTGGATTTAGTGCTCACCAACTGTGATAGTGTGTCGAATGTCCGGGTGGGTGCCCCTGTGAGCAGCAGTGATCATCACACGGAGTGGTTTGAGATAAAAGCCAAGGTGCAGTCCAATCATAGCAAGCTCAAAGTCCTAGACTTCAAAAACACTGACTTCAGTAAAATTTTTTATTTATTTTATTTATTTAGACAGTTTTTGTATACCGCCTTATCCTTCAATCAAAGCGGTCACAACACAATTGGGGGATACATTTAACACGCGGGGATATGAGACACATACACTAAATACTTACAGGGAACATGGGCTATGGAGGGTTAAGTGGCTTGCCCAAGACCACAAGGAGCATCTGTGGGACTAGAAACCCCAGTCCTTCCGGCCCAAGGTTGCTGTCCTCTAGTGGGATTTGAACCCCCGACCTTCCGGCCTGAAGTACCTTGCCCCAACCACTAGGCTACTCCTCCCTACAAAATGGCCAAGTAACTGAAGGAGGAGTTGGCAGGGGATAAGGGAAGTGTATATATTGCATCTATTAATTAATCTAAACATGTACTACCCCCTCACAAACATTTCTATCCAACCACTGCATGCCAACACACCCACCCTTCTACAAATTTGAATCATTTGATGTGAAACCGCTTTGATTTTAGGATAAGGCGGGATACAAATCCATTTACATAAATAAATAAGTGGAATTGCAATAGGCTAAACTAAAGGTGGCAATAAAAGGGGCAACAGATAAATATGTAAGGAAAGTAAATAAAAACAAGAGGAGAAGGAAACCTATTTGGTTCTCCAAAGAAGTGGTTGCTTGAATAAAGGCAAAACCACAGCTTTCACAAAATTCAAAAGCTTGCAAACAGAGGAATACAGAAACGAATACAGGATCAAACTAAAAGAGACAAAAAGAGAAATAAGGAAAGCAAAATCAAAGGCAGAGGAAAAGATGGCTAAAGATGTGAAGTGTGGTGACAAAACATTCTTCAGGTATATTCGGGAGAGGAGGAAAATCAGAGGTGGAATTGCAGGACTCAGAAGTGCTGGGAACAGACTCGTGGAAAGTGACATTGAAAAAGCGAAATTGCTAAACAAATACTTCTGCTCTGTTTTTACTAAAGAAAATCCTGGAGAAGGACCACCTATGACTCCCAAATATAAAAATGGGAATGAAGTAGATACCACACGTCAGCTTCCACATCTATGCTGACGATATCATGCTCTACGCCCCCATTACAACCACAAACCCTACAAACACCCACCTATCAGCATGCTTCACCGCAGTCTCTAACTGGTTACAAACAAACAACCTATCCATCAACATAAAGAAAACTGAAGCACTCATAGTGACAAAGGACCCAGACTTCATACCACCCACACACCTCATCATTGGAACTACAAGCATTCAAATACAACCACATATAAGATACCTGGGCATTATTATTGACCAAGCCCTCACCTTAAAGCAACAGATCACTAAAACCTCTGGAACTATATTTCACAAAGCAAGAACAGTGCAACGTCTCAGACCCCTCCTTGAACATCAAGACTTCTGAACAGTGATGCAAGCCATGACACTCCCACATCTGGACTACTGCAACATAATCTACCATGGCCTTCCAGTCACACACACCAACCCCCTCCGAACTGCATTAAACACAACTGCGAGAATCATTCAGAGGGCGAAGAAAACCAACCATATCACCCCAATTCTGAAAGAACTTCACATTCTCCCCCTCGAAGCACGGGCAAAACACAAAGCCATCCTACTTACCCACAAAGCTATCCATCAAACACAGGACACCCAACTTCGCACCCTACTGGCTCGTCCAGCCCACAGCAGATCTACTAGACAAACCTCCAGCATTTTCCTCACCGTCCCTCACAAAAGAACCAAATGCTCGCAACGGACCTGCAATCGAGCCTTTGAACTTTATGCTCCATCCTTATGGAACTCTCTACCGAGCTATCTCAGAAACAATGCCGACCTACTATCTTTCAGAAAACAGCTAAAAACCATCCTCTTCCAGGAATACTTCAACTCGAACCCCACCGAAAAACCCACAAACCTCTGATCTCACCCACAATGAACCTCTAACTTAAAGCTACACTAACCTGTCTATGTCCAACGTCTGTCCTATGTCCAAAAGTCTTTCCTATGTCAAAATCATCAATGTTGCCTCCCCGGTGATGGCCCTACCCTTGTACTTAATTCCCCCACCCCTATGTAACACTGCTTTGACCCGGTGAAAAGCGGTATATAAATACAGCTAAATAAATAAATAAAAATAAATACCACACCATTCACAGAACAACTTAGAACAACTTGCAAACCTGAAAGTGGACAAGGCCATGGGACCGGATGGGATACATCCCAGGATACTGAAAGAGCTCAGAGAGGTTCTTGCAGGGCCGTTAAAGAATGTTTTCAACAGATCCTTGGAAGCAGGAGAAGTTCCTCAGGACTGGCGAAGGGCTGATGTGGTACCTCTTCACAAAAGTGGTGACAGGGAAGAAGTGACAAACTACAGGCTGGTGAGCCTTACCTCGGTGGCGGGAAAAGTAATGGAGGCACTCCTGAAAGAGTGAATAGTGGACTTTCTCAAAACCAACAGGTTGCATGATCAGAGGCAACATGGTTTTACCAAATGACGATCTTGCCAAACAAATCTGATTGAGTTCTTTGACTGGGTGACCAGAGAACTAGATCAGGGGCATGCGATGGATGTCATCTACCTGGATTTCAGTAAAGCCTTTGATACTGTTCCTCATAGGAGGCTTATCAATAAATTCAATAGTTTGGGGATGGGTCCCAAGGTGGTGAACTGGATCAGAAATTGGTTGACTGACAGACGACAGAAGGTGATGGTAAATGGAGCTCACTCGGATGAAAGGAGGGTGATTAGTGGGGTGCCCCAGGGTTCGGTCCTGGGCCTGGCACTCTTCAATGTATTTGTGAGTGATATTGCTGAAGGACTGAATGGAAAAGTCTGTCTTTTTGCAGATGACACGAAAATTTGCAACAGAGTGGACTCCCCAGAGGGAGTGGATAACATGAGGAAAGATCTACAAAAGCTGGAAGAATGGTCTAATGCTTGGCAGTTACAATTTAATGCGAAGAAGAGAAGTGTCATGCACTTGGGAAGCAGGGGGGTGAGAGGTTGGTGTGCACGGACCAGGAGAAGGACCTTGGTGTGATTATTTCTGAGGATCTCAAGGTGGCAAAACAGTGCGACAAGACAGTGGCAAAAGCCAGGAGGATGTTGGGTTGCATGCAAAGAGGAATTACCAGCAGAAAGGAAGAGGTACTAATGCCACTGTATAAGTCACTGGTGAGGCCTCACTTGGAATACTGTGTTCAGTTTTGGAGACCATATCTCACAAAGGATGTAAAAAGACTGGAAACGGTTCAGAGGAAGGCGACCAAAATGATTTGGCGCCTGCGTCAGAAGCCTTATGAGAAGAGACTTGAAGACCTAAATATGTACACACTGGAAGAGAGGAGGGATAGGGAAGATATGATTCAGACCTTTAAATACTTAAAGAGAATTAATGAACAAACAAACCTCTTCCAAAGACGGGGAAGCTGTATAAAACTAGAGGGCATAACATGAAGCTGCAAGGGGGTAAATTGAAAGGCAATGTCAGGAAATACTTTTTCACTGAAAGGGTGGTGGATGCTTGGAATGCCCTCCCGATGGAAGTGGTGGAGGCAAATACAGTGAGAGAATTCAAAACAGCATGGGACAGACACAGTGGATCCCTCTATAGCAACAGGATAAAATAAAAATAAACTTAACTATCTAATTTCTCAACCAACAGGGGTGTCCTACACGGAGCGGTGGGTTCACCCCTAAACAAAGACATGGGGAGGGGTAACTTGCATGGAGCGGCAGGTGCACCTACTCTTGCCATCTTACTGGACAGACTAGATGGACCATACTGGTCTTTATCTGCCGTCATTTACTATGTTACCTAATTAAAAGGCATGCCTTCATAAATAGCATGCAGGGCTTTTGTTTCCCCAAATAAAATGAATATGAACAAAAGAAACTAATAATGTAATTGCTGCTTTTACATAATTTAATTTGTAAATGAAACAAGACACCATAGTGTTCCCCTGCTTGGTTTGCAGCTTGTTGTGCCATGAGGCTTGTATGCATCAGTGATGCTGAGAACTATGCTATGGGTACCTTAACTACTAGAATGGTTTCTCAGGATGGACAAATCTCAGCTGTGATGCCAGATTAATTCAAGCCACCCATCTGGGCAGCAGCAGTATGGATCGGTGTTGGTGGCAGAGGATCACATTTCTGTGACAAAGGCAACAACACTGGTATTAACTGTGCAGAAGGCCTGGCAATCTACTTTTGAATGCTGCCACAAAAAAAAAACTGTGGATAGTCACCACAAAACACATTGCAATATAGTGCTGGATAAAAAGATCCCCAGGTCAGAAGGCACTCAACAGCCTACTGGGGAAGAGCTGAAGACTGCTGATATAGCTGCGCATGAAATAAGACAAAGAAGCTGCAAATCTTACATATGGGCACATGAAACATATGAAGCATGATCCAAGGGAAGCTAGAGGTGGTCAAAAATGAAATGGAATGTACAGAATTTGATCTGTTGAGTCTCATTGAACTAAAATGGACTGGAATTGGGCACTTTGGACCTGATAATCACATGGTACACTATGCCGGAAATGAAATTAAGAAGAAACTTGCAAGATCTGTATTGAAATACAGTGCAATCAGTGACTGTTTAATTTCTATTCATCTACAATGGATACCCATCAACACAATTACTAGTCAGGTATACGCCAAACTGCAGAAGAAGTTCATCAGTTCTATGAACACGTACAAGTTGAAACTGACAGAACATGCAAACAAGAGACACTGATAGTCATGAGTGACTGGAATACAAAAGTTGCGAACAAAGAAGAAAGGAAATTGGTTGAAAATACTGGAGTGGCAACAGAAACAACGCTGGGTAAAGACTGATATAATTCTGCTATTCATCTCAAACATCTTCTTCCAGCAACATAAGCTGTGATTGTACACATGGAGGTCACCCAGTGGACTGTATAAACATCAAATTAACTACATCTGTGGAAATCAATGATGGAAAAGCTCAATAACATCAACAAAGATGAATCCTGGAGCTGACTGTGGTATAGATCACAAGCTACCAGAATGCAAACTCAAGCTAAAGCTGAAAAAGAGCAAGCCACTCATGAATGTAGCAAAATATGATCTTGAGCTTTTCCATCAATGGCAGCAGTTGTCACCCAGTCTTGCAATCTCTCTCCCTTTCTATTGTCGTCACACAGCCTTATGCCTCCTTCCCCTCCCCACCCTCTCGTCATTCAGTCTCGTACTTCCCTTAAAATCGGCCATCTTCAGCTTCTACCTCCTGAAATCCAGTCAGCCTCCCTCCCAGCTAAACAGTCAACCCCTCAGTCTATCCCAGCTCTACCCCAGCAATCCAGTCAGTCTTCCCAGCACCTGCAAGCCAGTCAGCCCCTCAAACCTGCCCGGTTTTCTTCTTTATGGTAGCAAGGACTGTATGAGGTATCTTTAGGTGGTCAAGAAGGCAAATAGATTGTTAGGAATCATAAGGGAAGGAATGGAGAATAAAACAAAGGATATTATAATGCTTCTGTATCAATCTATGGTATGATTGCACCTTGAATATTGTGTGCAATTCTGGTCACCGTATCTTAAAAAGGATATAGAGGAATTAGAAAGGGTACAGTGAAAAGCCACCAAAATAGTAAAGGGGATGGAAGGATACCCCTATGAGGAGAGGTTTAAAAGGTTAGGGTTCTTCAACCTGGAAAAGAGACGGCAGAGGGGAGAGGTCTATAAATTAATGAATGGAGTGGAACAGGTAAACATAGATCGAGTGTTTATGCCATCAAAAAGTAGAAAGACTAGGGGACATGCAATGAAACTACAGTGTAATCCGTTCAAGACTAATTTTCTCACTCAACACGTAATCAAACTCTGGAATTCATTACTGGATGATGTAGTAAAAGCTGTTAGTGTAGCAGAGTTTAAAAAAGGTTTGGACAAGTTCCTGGAGGAAAAATCCATAAACCATTATTAAAGAGGTCCCGGGAAATCAACTGCTTGCCCCAATACAAGCACTGTGGAACCTGTGTGTCTTTTGGGGAACCTGCTAGATACTTGTGACCTGTGAGAGCCAGAAGGGAAGGGGTTAACACAGAGAACATCTAAAATGTGTCCAAATTGCTGGCATTTGCACTGCATGTGCTCCTGTGGGGTGCTAGAGGTATTAGGTGACACCAGATGGAAGAAAAATGAGAAAAAACACACTTATCTACAGAGCAAGGTCTACCAGCCAAAAACCTCAATATCCTTTAAAGAGCACAGAACGTTACAGCAAGAGTCATTTGCAGGGCCCCTCTAACCAATCATATCACACACAGTCTATATAACCTCCACTGGCTCCCAATACTGAGCCGTATAGAATACAAGACTCTCATGACAACCTTTAAACTGGTCAACAATATAGCGCCATCTGCCCTCTCGACACTCCTTCAGACCCCACTGCCAACTATATCTTGAAGGGAAAATGCACTACACTCCCTTGAGATCCCCAGCTCAATTCGCAAAATGAAACATACCACAGGCGCCAGAGCTTTCACCTTCACCGCTTCTAACCTGTGGAACTCCCTCCCACCCTCAATCCGAGCAATTAAAGACCTTCAGACTTTCAAAAAACCCCTCAAAACCCACCTCTTCACCGCTCACTATGGAGTTGGCAATACCTGCCTAAACTCACAAATAACTTAGCCACGCATGTAATTTATTTATTTATTTATTTATTACAAGCTCTTATATACCGCACTATTTGGGATCAGCGCGGTTTACAGTACAACAAAAGACCAGAACAACAAGCTGTTTGGTTTTACATTGAACAGGAAAACGAACTTGGATAATACATGGGGAAATTTTTAACTGAAACAATTTGATGATTAGTAGTCTTCATTATAAAGCATATGAGGACAGACTTAAGGATCTTAATATGTACACCTTAGAGGAAAGGCGGGATAGAGGTGATATGATTGAGATGTTTAAATACCTCCGTGGCATAAATGTTCAGGGAGAGAGCCTCTTTCAATTGAAAGCAAGTTCTGCGACGAGGGGACATGGGATGAGGGTGAAGGGAGATAGATTCAGGAGTGATATGCGGAAATATTTCTTTACGGAAAGAGTAGTGGATCCGTGGAATAGTCTCCCAGTGGAGGTGGTAGAGATGAGGACAGTAACTGAATTCAAAAAAGCATGGGACCAACACAGAGGATCTCTAAAGGTAAAAAGTGGACTGTTGTAGTTGTTATGGAAGGACAGACTAGATGGGCCTTGTGATCTTTTTCTGTCATCATGTTTCTATGTTTCTATGTTAATTTACAAAGTATTTACATGTACATATAACAGTATTATTCTTAGATCAGGTTGGGTGTTCAATGGGGGTTGGAGGTCAGGAAGGTGATAGGGTGTTCTGGTAGTAGTGGGGGAATAAATGGGATTTGATTGCCTTTCTGAATGAGGTTAGATCAGGGATAGCCCGAATTTCAGGTGGTAAAGTGTTCCAGCACTTAGGGGCATAGAAACTGAACGCCCTGTTAGATGTCGCTCGTGAACATTTAGTTGCTGCCTTAGGGATTATTAGCGAGTTTGTAGATATAGTTCTCCTGGATCTGTTAGGTGGAACGGTCTGAATGAGGTGATGCCTTTGATAGCCTTGAAAGTGAGTAATAATGTTTTGAACAACAGTCTCCCGTGTATGGGGAGCCAGTGGAGCTGCTTTAGAATAGGTGTTACATGGTCCCTTCTTGATGCTCCGTAGAGGACTCTGGCCGCAGTGTTCATGGCAAGTTGCAAGGGGTTTAAGGTGGAGTGTGGGAGGCCTTGAAAAACGTCATTAGCGTAGTCAAGGTGCGGTAGGGTTAACGCTTGGAATATAGTCCGGAAGTCTTCAGGATCAAGCAAGGCACCTAATGACAGCACCTAAGCACATTAACCCCCCCCCCCCCCACCCGACACACTGTATGCCACTCTCATAATCCCGGTTAACATTTATAGTTATATGTATATAGTTTCTCTGGTTTAGTTAAGCCTATGACTAATATTGTTATAATGTAAAAAGTTCAAACCCTCTTATATGTAACATTTTGGTTCCTTGTAAACTGCCCCTGATCTCTGGAAGGTGCGGTATAGAAATGTGTAATAAATAAATAAATAAATAAATAAATCATTAGCTTGGTTATGCCAGTTTGGCATGGGGCCTACTAAGGCCTAGTGTGGAAACTGTCAGAAGATATCAGAGAACTAATAAGATATATTTTCTATATTTCTTGAAGATAAGGGATGGAAAGACAAACCAGGTGCTCACATACACCTATCAAGTGCTCACATACACCTCTGTCAAACGCCAACCTGAGAATCATACAACATCCCCCACCCCAAACTACAATGGCTCCCACAAACCTCCAAACCCTCCCTATCCTCCTCCTCCTAATAGCTCTCCTAACACAAAACATCTCCACACACAAACCAAACCAAACCCCCTATAATACCATTCCCATTATTCACAACCCGTACAGAAATACTATATACTCCCAAACATTTCTCTACTCACATAACCAAAAACCACACCAAAATACCCATAGATCTCGCCTCAGACTAATACAGATACACCATCTCCAACCAACTACTACATACGACTCCACTAACACGCTCACCCTTCAAAAATACATCCTCAATAAGAAACAAAATACCAATCGTCAACGACATGATTAGAGATGAGAAACCTGACCTACTCTTTATCACAGAGACATGGCTTGCACCAACTGACACAATCTTACTAAACCAACTGCAAACACAAAACTACGACTTATTCAGCTGCCACCGGGACTCCAAAAGAGGGGGAGGGGCTCTCATCATGACCAAAAAACCCTCCATTATACCCTATCAAACATTACTAGTATAGATGGTATGGACATCATTAAAATAGAGAACAGACCCTTGCACTTTGCCTCATCTACAGACCACCTACAGCAGACCACAATAACCTCACCCCAGTTCTAGAACTAGCATGCATAGCTTCACTGAGTAAACCACTTATCATACTGGGTGATTTGAACCTCCCATCCCTCAACTACTCCCACACAATAAACTTCATGGACTCGATGACAGAAATGGGATACAAACAGATCATACATGCCCCCACCCACATAAAGAGAAACACCCTAGATTTAGTTTTCCTCCCCACACCTTTCAACAGACACCAACTCCTCACCCCTCCAGCCATAACTGATGTACCCTGGTCCGACCATCACTTAATAACCTTTTATCTCCACATACAAACACCCAATACCAATACACCTAACACATTACCACAAAAACGCTTTACCCACTTCGATAAAGATACCTTCTTAGACAAGGTAATACCCAAGCTAACAACAAACACGTCAAACATCAATATTTATTTATTTATTTATTTACATTCTCTTATATACCGCGCTATTCTGCATCAGTGCGGTTTACATTGAACAAACTGAAATTACATTGAACAGGGCATTATAACTTGGAGATAACTATTTTACAGGAAACATGGGCTATGGAGGGTTAAGTGGCTTAAACCAATGGAACCTAACCATTCAAAAAGCAGCCACCCCCACACAAGATGTACCCAAAACCCCCTGAAAAGATCAGAAAAATGGTTTACCCATGAGCTCGCCAACCTAAAAAAGCAACTAAGAAAACAAGAAAAAAGATGGAGAACAACTAAATCGACCGAAAACAAATCCCAATACATTAGCCTACCCAACACATATAAAGATGCAATCAACAAATCAAAACGAGAGTATCACACAAAAATAATAAACATGGCCATTAACCGACCCAGAGAATTATTCACAATTGTAAGATCACTGACAAAAACACAAAAACCTGAACCAGAACACTCCATAATAGATGTACAAACCTTAGCTACACATTTTGCAGAGAAACTGAAAATCAACTCCGCCAACTCTGTCATTGCATTACATATAGATTCAAAAAAACCCAACAAATGGGAAAACTTTCACATAGTCGATCAAAAGCACCTCCTTAACATCATAACAATGATCAACACCACAACCTCCCCACTTGACCCATGCCCAGTATCATGGATCAAGGCCACCAAAGCCGAACTCGCTACAAACATCCTACACATAGTTAACCAATCACTCTCACAAGGCATCATGCCAGATACCCTCAAACTCACCTCCATCCGCCCAATCCTAAAAAATAATACACTAGATCCAAAAGACCAAAGCTCATACAGGCCTATAGCCAGCATACCGTTCATTGCTAAACTAATAGAAAAAATCATCCAACTCCAATTACAAGACTATATGGACATCCATGCCCCTCTAGACTCCCACCAATTTGCGTTCCGCCCCTTCCACGGAGTTGAAACCTTGTTAATAACACTGATTGACAACCTCATTAGAGGTACAGATGACAATAAACAAGGATTCATCCTCCTTTTCATAGATATAGCCTCCGCATTCTATAACATCAACCATAACACATTAATCGAAAAACTGGGGAATAGGAGGCACAGTTCTTAAATGGTTTATGTCATACATATCACACCGTATGCTACGTGTCCAGCTAGGACAAGACACCTCAGAAACATTCCCCCAAGGACAGGGTATTCCACAAGGCTCGGCCCTCTCAGCCCTTCTTTTTAACCTATACTGACAGCCCATCACAAAAATATTCAGAAAATTCAAAATCAACCATTACATTTATGCCGACGATATCATGCTCTCTATCCCCAAAAACAATAACAACCCTTCATACCAGAGCAGCAAACCGTAAGTGAATACAGCAGGACTAAACTAAAAGAACATGAACACAACAATGTTGCTCCCCCTCAGCCTCCCCCTCACAATATTCATTCCACCACACGCATACTACTACCACCACACACACACAAACACACAATGGCCCCCACCGTCAGTCTGGAATTACATAAGCCCACAGCACTTCCACAGGGACCCACACAGATCACCCATGCCAAAAAGACATGCAAGGCACAAGCCCAACAACCACGCCAACACAAAGACATTTAACACCTCAAGGCCAATAGCAATAGAGCTCATAAACACCAAATCCATACGCAACAAGATTTACACCCTAGTAGATCACATAGATGACCACCAACCAGACATACTTTGCATCACAGAAACTTGGCTTAGCCCCACCGACAACGTACTACTCAATCAATTGGTACCTGACTCATACACAGCATACAACTGCCCACGCACCCACAGGCGAGGAAGTGGCGCCCTGATAATCGCAAAGAGCAGCCTAAAGTTCAAATCCAGAAGTACCACTGACACACAATACTGTAACACCATCACAGTCAAAAACAAACACATGGCCCTATGTCTCACCTACAGAGCTTCCTGTGCTCCACCCAAAGAACTAGCATCAACCCTCGAGGCAGTCTGCGCAATCAGCTCAAGCCACAAACCCACACTACTGCTAGGAGCTCAAGTCCACCAACACCAAAGATGCAGAAGCATTCCTCCAAGCAATGAACTTGCTTCAATTCTCGCAAATAATTAACACCCCGACTCACAGACACGGTTCATCACCAGACCTCATCTTCGCACCCAGCTATCTAACTATGAGAGGACTAATATCAACACCTACCATAACACAAATGGTCAGTAGTGGAGCTTAACTAATATTTGTAGCTACACAGCATAAAGCTCTGAAAAGTGACGATATTACAATTTGTTTGAGACAACGATGGAGAGTCACCCAGTTTGGAAAAACATTTTGAGTTTCACGGAAGATCACATACAAAATTTGAGTAAAGAACCTACCCCGTTCGCATTGGAGAGTGATATTACTGACAACGATCATAGTGAGTTAGTCACAAATGGTCAGTAGTGGAGCTTAACTAATATTTGTAGCTACACAGCATAAAGCTCTGAAAAGTGACGATATTACAATTTGTTTGAGACAACGATGGAGAGTCACCCAGTTTGGAAAAACATTTTGAGTTTCACGGAAGATCACATACTCAATTTGAGTAAAGAACCTACCCCGTTCACATTGGAGAGTGATATTACTGACAAAGATCATAGTGAGTTAGTCACAAATGGTCAGTAGTGGAGCTTAACTAATATTCATATAAATGATAAGCTGGTTTCAAAATAACAACCTCTCAATAAACTACAACAAGACAAAGGCCATGATCATCACGCGAAATTCAGACTTCGAACCACCACCCAACATCAAGATAAAAGACACATCAATACCCATAAATTCAGAGGTAAAGTACCTCGGAGTGACCTTGGACAAGGAGCTGAACCTCCACTCACACATAAGCAAAACAACCAAAAGCGCATACAACAGAATGAGACTCATCAGAAGACTTAAGCCCCTCCTCGCCACAGAGCACTTTCGCACAGTCTGCCAGGCTCTAATAACACCAATACTAGACTTCTGCAACCCAATCTACCTTGGGTTCCCAAAGCAGACACTCAGACCACTACAGCTAGCACAAAATACAGCCGCCCGCATAATATCTGGTACTCCAAGACAAGAGCACATCACACCAATTCTGAAAGACCTACACTGGCTCCAAATCAGCGCACGCATCAAATACAAAACAATCATAAACATTTTCAAGATCAAACAACTCTCCTCAGCCATAAGCCTACACACACTCATCCAACCAGACACAAGCACACGACCAAGGAGAAGAGGCACAACCAACCGAGTAAACACCCCAATAGAATTTGTCAAGTCCCGCAAGGACACCGCAGAAAGATCACTCTCACTGGCTGCTCCATTAATCTGGAACCCCCTCCCATTCGAACTGAGACAAACCAAGGACCTCAAGGACTTCCGTAAGATATAGGGCACGGGCAGGGTCCCGGCGACCGGCGTTAACCGGGTGCTCAGCCCGGCGCGGGACCCTGCGCGCTTCTCAGTTTAAGAGGAGGGGTGGGGGGAGCAGCGCACGAGGGGGATGCGGATGCTGGTGCGTCCTTTAAAATGATTGGTTCCCAGCATGCGCTCGCGCGCGCGGGGGCCAATCAGAGTGAGTCTGCGCATGTGCTTGGCCGGTGGCGGCAGTGGCCGAGCACATGCGAACGGAGCTGGGAGCATAGCGGACGGGAGAGCGTGAGTGGGAGACTTTGCCACGGCAGTTGCAGCAGTTTGGCTGAACGGGGGCCCACGGAGCGGGGCTTCCTGCGTCAGGGGCTTTTGAGGTCGGCTTGAGCACGCAGGCTTCCTGAGCAGGCGAGTGGGGTGCCGTGGTGGGACGGTGAAATAATTTGCCGGTGACTGCTAGAGGGGGGGGGGGTCGGGCCTGTGATAAAATTGTATTGCAAGAAAAGACAGAGAGGGGGCAAGAAGGAGGGCGTCAAGATTCAGAAAACCTAAAAAAAATAAATAAATAAATAATAAGTCTATATTTATAGATATCTCTACAATTAAAAAAAAAGAAAAAACAAAAAACAAACGCAAACAGATAGCTGTGATAGTGTGTGTGGGCCAGGGTTCTGAGTGCCATGGCACCTAAGCAGCCTCAGGCGAGTGGAGGTAGGGGGAATAGAGGGGGGAGTGGGAATAAGGGAATAAGGTGGTAAAAAGGGTCAGGGGGTGGGCCGCGGTTGAGCGATGGGTACGCGGACGGCAGGGGAGCCCCCATTAGTTCCCTGAGCTGGAGGGGTGGCTAGATGTCCTGCCCGTGGACGGCGGGCTGCTCCAGGTGGAGGCAGGAGAGGCACTGCAGTTAGGGGGCGTGGGGCTTGGTCACCTTTTGGGAGCAGAGTGGCGGGTGAGTTGGCGGTGGGCAGGGGAGGGGTTAGTCAAGAAACCTCCTCCGTAGTGGGGACAGCTGAGCCGGGTAGGGGGGTGAGGGTTGAGCCGGGGTGGGGGATGGGGGCTGGTCTCCCTTTTGGGGTGACCGGAGCCTGGAGTGGGGGCGACCTACTGGGGTATGGGCCTGGTGACAGGGAAAGGGGGGGCCCCTTGACTTCTGGAGGCGAAGTGTCGGTACCCATTGGGGCGGGCCGGCCGGTTATCAGACCCCTGACGAGCACTGGGCGAGCGGGGGGCAAGGGTCTTCGAGAGCAGCATGGGTGGGAGCGTGGCAACCAGCATGGGCCCCGGGATGTTCTTCTCCTGTTTTTCCTTTTTTCTCTTCACAGGTCCCATCGGTGGCGTCGCCTGGATTCTCGCCAAGTACTGCGGAGCCGTCGCGGATGGCGTCCAGGGAGGCGGGACCTGGGACAGCGCAGGACGAGCGGGCTGATTTGCAAGAAGATAGCACGCGGCAGCAGAGTGTGAATTTGCAGCAGAACAGGCGGAGCCAGTCCATGCCAGAAGGGGCATTGGGAGCGGAAGCGGGTGAGTCAAGGGTCGAGGAGGGGGTGGGACAAAAAGGGGGTGGTACGAGGAGGGAACGCTCGGGAAAGGTCAGCAAAAAAAGGAAACACGTCTGCCGGCGACGGCATAGTTCGGAATCCTCCTCCTCATCGTCTTCGGACGCATCTGCTTCGTTGTCGAGTGAAGACGGCGCGATGGTGGGGGCACATGGGCGCGAAGGGGTGCCGGACATCTCTGGCGGTGGTACCTCTACGTCAGCAATCTTGTCGGAGTTATGGGAGGGCGTCCCGCGGAAGTTACGGCATAAAATAAGAAAGAGAAAATATATAGATATTTTCCGTTTGCTTGAGGGTCGGAAACGGTCGGGTGAGAGCCGGAAAAACCAGAAAGAGGATGAAAAGGCTGGGCGGATCAGGAAAGTTTCTCGGTCGGTAGTTAATTGGGTTACAGCTTTTTTGCGGTTGGCGAGTGTTTGGGGTCATCATCGCCCGGACCTGTATGGTATCTTACTCGCTTACGCGGATTCAATTCTGGAAGCCTCGCAATCTCATGAGGGATGGGCGTGGCTTAACTATGATGAAAAATTTTGTGACAAAATGGAGGGGACTAAGGGATTGACGTGGGGAATGCAAGATATCAATCTTTGGCTGACGCAGATGTCGGCCAGAACAGGGTCTGGTCCGGTAAGTGGAGGAAAGGGCGGGTCGGGGTCCACCGTGGTGGCAAACCGTTCCTTTCGGGTGGGGGTCCCATCTTGCAGGTTAAGCCAGCTGGAAGCGGAGGCGCGGATGTGTGTTGGCGGTATAATAAGTCCGTTTGCCCCTTTCCGGACTGTAAGTTCCGGCACGCTTGCTTGAGCTGCGGGGGGGGGGGGCGCATTCCGCAGCAAAATGTATTAAGAAAGGAGGGGGGGCCGCTCCGAGTATGGCAGCCAAGTAGTGAAAAGGGATTTGGTAGAGCCCCGTCCCCCATAAGGGTGGAGGTGTTACGGGAGTGGCTGGGGCGATACCCACGGAATAAAGATAAGATGGTTTTGCAGTTAGGTTTTCAGTTTGGCTTTGTTATCCCAGTTCGGGGTGTTGTTTCTGGTGCGTCGACATGGAACTCATCGTCGGTGCGCCGCTGGGCGACGATAGCTCGGGAAAAGCAGGCAGTGGAGTTGCGTTTAGGTAGAATAGCGGGCCCGTTTCAGCAGCCGCCTTTTCCGCACTTTGTTTCATCCCCATTGGGGATTATACCCAAAAAAGAACCGGGCAAATTTCGCTTAATACACAATTTGTCGAGCCCTATGGGGGCATCGGTTAATGATAGCATACCGCGCGACTGGTGTACAGTTAAATATGCCTCTTTCGATGGAGCAGTGGAGTTACTTCGGAAGGCGGGTCGGGGGGCGTGGATGGCGAAAGTGGATATCGAGTCGGCTTTTCATTTGCTCCCGGTGCATCCTTCGTCGTTTCCCAATTCGAAGGAGGGTTCTATTTCAATAAGTGTATGCCTATGGGTTGTGCAGTGGCATGTGCGTATTTCGAGATGTTTAGTCCCTTCTTGCATTGGGTAGTGGTGCAGAGGGTCGGACGGTCGGAAGTGGTGCATTATTTAGATGATTTTCTGTTCATCGGGGATGCACAGTCGACGGGCTGCAGCGAGCTTCTGATGGGGTTTATCGAGATGGCTGGAGAATTAGGGGTTCCTTTGGCCAACAATAAGACAGTGGGTCCGGTGACCAGGCTTATGTTTCTAGGGATCGAGCTGGATTCCACGGGAAAGATAGCGCGGCTGCCGGTTGATAAGGTGGACAAGTTGCGGGTTCTAGTGGCTAATGCTGTGGCCTCAGCGAAGTTGACCTTGAGGGAAATGCAGGCTTTGCTAGGGTCGTTGAACTTTGCGTGTAGAGTGCTACCCATGGGGAGAGTGTTTCTGCGACGGTGGGCGGCAGCAACGGCCGGGGCAGTTAGGCCTCATCACCGCATACGAGTTACTAGGGTGATGCGTGACGATTTACGGGTGTGGGATACATTTTTGCGGGGTTTTAATGGTATCTCAGTGTGGATGGAGGCCGAGATGTCCAGTGACGATTTACAGCTTTATTCGGATGCTGCAGGGGGGGTCGGCTTGGGCATTTACTTTGCGGGGGCATGGTGTGCTGACCGATGGCCTCAAGCCTGGCTTACGGCCAGATTATTGAGTAATATTACTTTCCTGGAACTTTTCCCTATGTTAGTAGCGCTGGAGTTGTGGCCAGATCGTTTCAGGAATCGTCGGGTCAGATGGTGGTGTGACAATGAGGCGGTGGTGAGCGTAGTGAATAATTACTCCCCACATTGCCTCCAGGTAGCATCCTTAATGTGGGCCTTAGTGTTAACATGTCTGCGCTTGAATGTAAGGCTGAGGGCGCGGCATATACCGGGGCATACTAACGGAATTGCTGATGCTCTTTCCCATTTGCAGATGGAGCGGTTTCGGAGACTGGCGCCGGAAGCGGACAGGGTCGGGTGCGTGGTCCCGTCGAACTTGTGGACTCTTGGCCTGCAGAGATGAGGAGTCTCCTGCACAGTTCGGTGGCAGAGAACATGGGAAGCTTATCGGCAAGGTGGGAGTAGAGTGTCTCAGTTTTTGTTGGCCCAGGGATGGAAAAGGGGAGCGGTAGCGGATCCTTTGCTCGGGCAATATATTGTCAGTGCAAAGAAACACGGGGTCACGAGAGCATCGATCCGTAGCCATCTGGCGGTTTTCCTGTTTTTTGCGAGAGCGGTGGGTTGGGGCTCCGTGGGGGGCGGGTTCCTAGCGAGACGGTTACTACAGGGTTGGGAACGTTCGCGGCACACCCTGCCGGATCGGCGACGTCCGATCACGCATCAGTTGTTAGTTAGATTGTGCGGGATTGCTGCACGTGACGGAGTCGCCTTATGAGGCTGTTCTTTTTAGGGCTGTTTTCAGCTTGGCTTTCTTTGGCACCTTCAGGGTGAGTGAATTGGTAGCGGACTTGGGTAAGGCGGGAGCGTGTAGCTGTTTACAGTGGAGACATGTACAGGCGGGTAATGGGCAGTTACGAGTGTTTTTGGCAAGATCCAAGACTGATCAGCGCGGTAAGGGGCAGTGGGTGGTGTTGAAGGAGATAAAGGAGCCGACATGTCCGGTGACGCTGATTTCGACCTACATGGGCATTCGGCCGGAGCGCGAAGGCGGGTTTTTCATCCACCTAGACGCGCGGGTGCTTACGCGTTTTCAAGTAGTGGCGGTGTTGCGGATGGTCCTTCGGTATATAGGAGAGGACCCTTCCCTGTTTTCGTCTCATTCATTTCAAATTGGGGCGGTGACCAGCGCAGCGGAGGCGGGGTTGGCTGGGGGGCTGATAGAGCGGATAGGCAGATGGCGGTCTAATGCCTTCCAAGGTTATGTTCGGGTCTAACAGATCGATTATGCATGACAAGGAATAATACAATTTTTATTTTGCAGATGGGGGACAGAATGTTTGGAAGTGTTGGCTGCTGGGGCATTCCTTCGTGTTCTGGGCTGGCGAACGAGCAGCAGCGCGGCCCGTCGGGTGGAATCTCGGGCTGGATCCAATGGTGGTGTCGATATCATGGCTGGGCAAGCGTGGGCTGCGATGGACCCAGTTGCTGCCTTTGCTTCGGCACCATCAGCGCATAAGAGTACAGCCGGAGATCATCTTGTTGCATTTAGGAGGGAATGACTTGGTAGCCTGGACTTGCAAACAGCTGATCAGGGCGGCTAAGAGGGCTTTGGTGTTACAAATGTTTGAGGGGGTGGTATTAATCTGGTCCGACATTTTTCCACGGCCAGCTTGTTGGGGGCAGCGACGTTGGTCGTGGGGGTTAACAAAAATTAACAGACAGATCGGGCGATGGGTATGTGAGCATGGGGTTTATCAGGTTATGCATACGTGGGCGGAAGAAGAGTGTGCAGAATTGTATAGAAGTGACGGGGTGCATCTTTCTCCGGTGGGAACAGATCTCCTGCTGAATGATTGGCAGGAGGTCTTGGAGTGTGTGGTGCAGGGTGGCAGGAATTGGTCGCAGCTTTGGAGTAGGGGGGGCGGCTCGGCCAGTTCGGATGGCCCGAGCCGGTGGCGGGATCCCGGAGGTGTCCGGGGTCCGGAGTCTTAGGCCAATTGGGGCGTGGGCGGGGTGCCCACGGCCCGGACAACCCCGGGTAGATTTTGCTAGTGATATGGCGAAGTCGGACAGGGGCTTTAGGAATTTGGCTGGTGGAGGTGAATGCGGCCGGTGTGGAGGCGAGGTCACTTTGTTAATAGCATGGCTGGTGGCACATCGCCCCATATGAAGGGGTTGGGGGAGTGTTCGTTGTTGTTGATTATGCTGGTTTAGCATGTTGTAGATGTTAACTTGGCAAATAAAGCTGTGACCAGTTTGTCACCCAATGATGGCTGTCTGTTGCATTTGTAAATGGTAGGTGGTGGGGGGGGGGGTAGAAAAGGGGAGATGGTTGAAATGGGGTACTATAAGCAGGTTGGGAGCGCCGGGTACGACTACCCGGTTAGATATAGGGCACGGGCAGGGTCCCGGCGACCGGCGTTAACCGGGTGCTCGGCCCGGCGCGGGACCCTGCGCGCTTCTCAGTTTAAGAGGAGGGGTGGGGGAGCAGCGCACGAGGGGGATGCGGATGCTGGTGCGTCCTTTAAAATGATTGGTTCCCTGCGTGCGCTTGCGCGCGCGGGGGCCAATCAGAGTGAGTCTGCGCATGTGCTCAGCCGGTGGCGGCAGTGGCCGAGCACATGCGAACGGAGCCGGGAGTGTAGCGGCCCACCCGCCCACCCTTACGGGAAGCGGGGGGTTCGGCTATTTAGGGTTGTTGCAGCTTGGTGGGGGGGGGGGACGGTGGGATCCCGGAAGTGTCCGGGGTCCGGAGTCTTAAGCCAATTGGGGCGTGGGCAGGGTGCCCACGGCCCGGACAACCCCGAGTAGACTTTTGCTAGTGATATGGCGAAGTCGGACAGGGGCTTTAGGAATTTGGCCGGTGGAGGTGAATGCGGCCGGTGTGGAGGCGAGGTCACTTTGCTAATAGCATGGCTGGTGGCACATCGCCCCGTATGAAGGGGTTGGGGGAGTGTTCGTTGTTGTTGATTATGCTGGTTTAGCATGTTGTAGATGTTAACTTGGCAAATAAAGCTGCGACCAGTTTGTTACCCAATGATGGCTGTCTGTTGCATTTGTGAATGGTAAGTGGTGGGGGGGGGGTAGAAAAGGGGAGACGGTTGAAATGGGGTACTATAAGCAGGTTGGGCGCGCCGGGTACGACTACCCGGTTAACAACTGAAAACAACTCTATTCATGGAACACTATGGACATACCACTTGATTTACTAACCAAGCCAGAACTACGGACCCCCCCCCCCCAACTTTGTATATAAAACTGTATAATAGATCACAATGTATAATAGCTCACAATGTATAATAGCGCACAATGGAGAAAGCACAATTTAAATCAAATGCTCACCACCACAAACACTTAACACGCATCACTGCATGAAAACACTTGTTCACTTTTTGATTGCTTGCTGTGAGACCACCTTGATTGAAGGAGAAGGCGGTATAGAAATACTGTTAAATAAATAAATAAAATCTATCCGAATGCATCAGAGAAGCCGAATCTTGGCTAAAGACCAACTACCTCAGCATTAACTTCAAGAAAACTGAAGCCATGTTCGTATCAAGAAACCACAATGCAATTCACCCAAAATCCATCATAATCAACAACACAGCTATCCCTGTTAAACAAGAGGTAAAATACCTATGGGTAATACTAGATCACACCTTTAGTATGCTCCCCCACATAAAGCAAACAGTAAAAACTGTATTCTTTAAACTAAAAACAGTACAGCACCTAAGACCCCTCCTCAATACCCATGATTTCAAATCTGTAGTTAACTCACTAATTACCCCCTACTTCAACTATTGTAATAATCTACTGAATGGCCTACCACTTAAAAACACAAATATACTACAAAGAGCCCAGAACGTCACTGCCAGGGTGGTTGCTAAAGCCCACCTAGCTGATCACGTAATCCCAATTCTACGTGAACTACATTGGCTCCCAATAAACAGTCGGATAAAATACAAAATACTCCTTACAACATTCAAACTGCTCAATAACATCTCCCCCTCTCTCCTAACCACCTTCCTACACTCCCCACCAGAATCCAGATCACGCAGACAAAATGCAAGTCACTCACTTGTCAAATCCAAAACCATCTGCAGGACAAAGAAAACCACAAGTTCCAGAGCCTTTTCATTTGCTGCCCCCACACTCTGGAATGAACTTCCACTAACACGCCGTATGACAAAAGATCTCCAACTGTTCAGAAAAGGACTCAAAACACTCCTTTTCACTGAACACTTTGAAAACCCAACTGAAACCCCCCTCCTCCCACAAACATCCACCCAACAAATACAGAACCAACCCACTAACCTCCCCCCTCCCCCTACCTAAACAGCCTCAGAGCCTTGCCCCACCCATCTAAAGAAGGAAGTAAGATAAGAATAAGTTGACTCCTGTATATATGTAAACAGAAAGTTGATTACACAAGTTTTTTTGTTCAATATGTTCCTTGTAAATAGTTAATACCACTGTTCCATGTAAAAGTTGATCAATTGTTAACTGTAAACCACCCTTGATCTCTGGAAGGGGCGGTATAGAAGAAATGTATAAATAAATAAATTGAATAAGTGGGAAACGGAATAAATCTGACAAAGGCCTTAGCAAATGGTTATACACAAGGCCATAAAGGATCAACAGGTCAGCAGGAAGCAAATGCAGATATGACAGGACAAAGGAAGGAATGAAAGAGAATCCAGATGTCTGGAATTGAAAGCAAAGGGACTAACTGGAAAAGAAAAACTATATAACGGGACAGAACTTTTAAAAACTGGGAATTTACACCCCATTTTCTGAAGAAGGTGGTTTGTAAATTTCCACTGCATGTCTGCTAATGAGTGAGTGGGTATGATGCTGATTCTTTGTGCTATGTGCATCTGTCTGTGTGAAAGTTTTCTTAGTTTATCTTTGAGAAGGAACCATATATCCTTCTCTTTCACTGTGCTAGGATCTGTCCATGGACAGGAAATCTCTTAATTACTTATAACTGTAAACTTGTAAGAAGAGGGTGAGGGAAATGCTCCAAGTTTCTTTGTATTTAGTTAGTTTTATTACGCTTCCTGTATGCTTGCTTCTGTGATAGAAGAAATAAATAAAGGATTTTTTTTGTAAGAAAAATCTGTGAGAATATAGTGACAGGTACGAGTATAATCTGCATGAGGTATGGTTTATTGGAAGGAGGTGGTAGGCTCTCCCTGTATATGTGCTAGTTTGCAAGGTTTTGTTCCCCTCTTGCACGGAAGATGAGGTGGCGATATCCACCTGGCCTATGGAATCGACCCCCCCTGGTTCCGTACAGACCTGGATTGGCCACTGTTGGGGACAGGATACTGGGCTTGATAGACCTTGGTCTGATCCAGTATGGCATATCGTATATTCTTAGACAGAAACATATAGATAAGAAGTTATAGCTTCAGATAGCAAGTGTCTGTGTGTATGGTGCAACGGTTTGCCTGTCTGTGTGGGATGTGGCAGTGAGTTCGAACCTGCGGTGCATGTGTGTGTGTGTGTGGTGCAGCAGTGGGGTGCCTGTATCTGTATGTAGATGTAAGTGTGGGTATGTAGTGCAGATCTGGAGTGCGGTATGTATGGAGAGGTGGGGTTCCTAGCAGCAATACACAGGAGGCAAGAGTGGAGGATGAACACAGATGCTTTATTGAATCCCCAACGCGTTTCGGTAGATGCCTTCTTCGGGGGGGGGGGAGGATACTTTAATACATATAAAACAAAACATATTAAAAACATAATAAATCAAAAACCAAAATTGAACAGGCATGACCACCGTAAGTGTTCAAATTGACCAATAAATAAATCAATAAATAATACAATGAAATAGGACCACAAATATGAATAAAATATATAAAACTGTATAAAATAAATAAAATAGACGCAGGGCAAAACAAAGTCTCAATAAATATGAAACCAATGTACAAATCTGCAACATGTTACTCACATTAAAGCACTGCGGGTACAGAGACCCTGGTGGTAGATCCTCTTATATTGTAGCTATCACCATGAACTGGAAACAATAAGCTCTTGCAAAATAAAACTGTAGTGTATCTAATAAAACTGCAACATAACAATTAAAATTGACAAAGAGGTCTGTGAAAAACGTAAACACATTTACTAAAATGAAATAAATTAAAGCCAAAACTAAATTAAAACTCAAAAACTACAAAGGTTGTATGTACCCCCTAAGACATCAGAGAAAGGGGGGAAAGGAAACTCTTATTGCCAATATCTAAAGAATAAAACCATTATAGTGCTGTTATAAAAAATATATACATGGCTAATACGAGCCAAGGAAGCACCATGGTGAAGAATGAATAGTTAGACTGAAATCCTCATCTAACCAACGGAGGAGAATAGTGAATACTTCTAAATAAATACGGTGAGAAAACCTGAAAGAAACTGACTGGTCTCGTCTACTAAATAATCGGCACATAACCAACACTGTAAGAAATACTTTAAAAATGGTGTTGTTTAGAAAACATTAAGGCACGAAATCTTAAAAAACGTTAGCAAATAAATGATTAAAAGATACCAGAAACAAAAGCAATATCCTGCCCGTAAAAAATCTGTCTCTAGAGACAAAAAACATGCTAAAACAATAAAAAAAACTATTACCCATATGCCATATTAGAGAGTTTATTAAAATTGTATTGGAAAATCGAATAGTGCTGTGCATTTGCCGTTGCAGGACTGCATCCACCGTGTTTAACGTGTGACCCGCGCTGTTCAGAATGCATTCAAATGAAAGCGATAAATGCGGTGAGGAGAATACTGGTGTAAATAATAAATAATCGGCATGTAACCAACACTATCAAATAATTTAGAAATTTATCCTTCCAAAGACACTAAAGGATAACATCTTTGAAAACACGTTAACAGAAACCGTTTAAAAGGATGCTAGAACTGAAACGATGTCAATACCCATAAAAATGTGTCTCTAGAAGCAAAAAACACATACTAAAATAGTAACAACTAGTACTCTTATGCCTTGCTAAAAAGGTATACAGTCATACCTCGGTTTTCGTTTGCCCCTGTTTTCGTGCGTTTCGGTTTTCGACGTCTTTTCTGACTGAGATGTTGTCTCGGTTATCGGATATCGCCTCGGTTTTCGTGCTGCCAGATCTGAAAACTATATACACTGTACAACTCCTGAAGAAGTGTCAACCTCGCGCTGGTCTGTTTACACTGCCCGCCCAGTCCCGGCAGCACTACCCCCCGGACTCACCGATCGCGTGTTGAGAAGCTGAGCAACATCCTCGAGCCAGAGTCAGAGTCAAGAGCCAAGGATTGCACAAAGAGGAAGGCCCCGATCTCTCCACCGCCTGCCTGTTCTCTGGAGCGCCCCCTCAGGCTCGGAGGTAGCAGGGTAGCAGGAGATGTTGAATGAATGTGGGAGGCAGTTCTTTCTCTTGCAGGGTACGCTTGCAAATTGCTGTTGAGAGGGAGTCAGCGATCAGATTAGCGTCGTACAGTATCTGTGTGTTTGCTGTCCTGTGGACGATCGGGCAGGTGAGAGAAGTGACAGGAGCTGGGTGTCTGGAACGGATTAATTGAATTTACATTATTTCCTATGGGAAATATTGCTTCGGTTTTCGTACGTTTCGGTTTTAGTCAGACTTCTTAGAACGGATTAATCATGAAAACCGAGGTTTGACTGTATTAAAAATATATTAAAAATCTAATAGTGCTGTGCATATGCCGTTAAAACATTACATCAGACGTACCTGACAAACGAACCACGTTGCTCAGAATGCAATCAATGAAAGCTAGTAGTGCGGTGAAGAGGTGATTTTAAAGTGAAAGCGATAAATGCGGTGAGGAGAATACTGGTATTAATAATAATTAATCGGCATGTAACCAACACTATCGAATAATTTAGAAATGTATCCTTCCAAAGACACTAAAGGATAACATCTTTGAAAACACGTTAACAGAAACCATTTAAAAGGATGCTAAAACTGAAACGATGTCTTACCCATAAAAATGTGTCTCTAGAAGCAAAAACCACATACTAAAATAGTGACAGCTAAAAAAGTATATTAAAAATGTATTACAAAGATCTAATAGTGCTGTGCATATGCCGTTAAACATTACATCAGACGTACCTGACAAACGAACCGCGTTGCTCAAAATGCAATCAATGAAAGCTAGTAGTGCGGTGAAGAGGTGATTTTAAGACGCCGAAAATCGCGCCAAACCAGGGGGCCTGGCCAACTGACTACCAGGATCGCAAAAACACTCAAACGGAGATGAATAAAACTGATACCATTTATAATCGTATGGGACACAAATGTGTGACAGAAGATAAAACTTTAAAAACAATTGAACCAAAAAAGGCAGGCACTCATGATTGAAAAAAACAATAAAAACACATGGACATCAAGTATACGTGGTAAACATAAAAGTACCGCTAGTGTATATAAATGAATGCATAAATGAATAAATAACCATAGAATTCAGATGGGTAAAACTGCAAACATTTGTTTAAAAAAAAATATATATATATACATAAAATTAATAAGAAAGTGCTAACTTATCAACTAAATACGGATGAAATGTGTGGTGCAGCAGTGGGGTGCCTCTATCTGTATGAAATGTATGTATGGGGTGCCTGTAGTCAATTTTGAAAGGAGATTTTGTAACAAAAAGGTGAATGATAACAGATAGACTGTGGGGTTGTTGAAAACATGATGCTAAATAACTATGTGTTGCATGTAAAAACTAGCAGAGTTGGTGGTTATAAACTGAAGGATGTATCTAATTTATTAATAGCTTAAAAACATGTGAACCATAAAAACCCTATATAAATCATAGAAACACTGATAGATCTATCTCTTGATTTAATCCATTAGGTTCCAAGCTATTAAGTTCATAGATATATCTCTGCTCTAATTTGAGCAATATCTTGTTGGCATCTCCACCTCTCCAATGTGGAACCACCACAGTCTTAACAACTAAATATTTCAGATCATTGATGGTGTGTTGTTTTTGTAGCCAATGCGCCACAAGTGGACTATCTGGGATGTTCCTTTGTAGACAACTCCTATGCTCTATAATCCTGTTACGGACCTGACGTATGGTTTTCCCAACATAGATTAAATTGCAGGGGCATATTATCAAATAAATCACTTTGTCAGTTTTACAGTTAGAAAAATTATTTATGTAAATCTTTTGTTGCGTGACTGGATGTATAAAAACTTCCTTAACTGTAATTGTATGTGAACATACGGAACTCCCACATTTAAAATGGCCCTTGATTTTGGGTAATGGCTTATGATATGTAAGAGCAGATGGTACCAGGATATTAGCTAAGTTGGGATTGCGTTTGTGAGCTACCATGACTTTTTTAGATGCAAAAGTTGGTAGTTAGTAAATACCATTCTTGTTTCAATATATTAATGATCTCCTTAGAGTAGTGAGAAAAAGTAAGCGAGCAAACGATTCTATCAGTATTTTGATGTTGCTTCTTCTGTAAAAGACTCGTACGATCTGTTGTACAAGCCCTAAGATAGGCCTTCTTGATACAATGTTTGGGGTACCCATGTTGAAATCTATTATGCATATCAACTGCATGTTTCTCAAAATCTGTATTAGTGGTGCACAGTCTTTTAATTCTAAGAAACTGACTTATGGGTAAGTTGTTTTTCCAAGACGTATTGTGAAAACTATCATATTGCAGAAAATTATTGTGATCAGTAGGCTTACGGTATAAGTCTAATAAAACCATCTACTCCCTTTCTAATCATTATGTCAAGGTACGCTATACGTTCAGAACTGAACGTGCCTTCAAACTGTAGATTGGGATCCAAATTGTTAAGCCAATGGAAAAATTGTTGTAATAATGATTCAGTGCCATCCCATATTAATAAGACATCATCAATGTATCTCTTCCATAGACGTATATAGGACTTAAGATGGAAACTTAGATGTAGCTTCTCAAAATTCGCCACATATAAGTTTGCAACATCCGGGGCCACCGACGAGCCCATGGCCACCCCTTTAACTTGCTTGTAAAATATTCCTTTAAACATAAAATAATTTTCCATCATGGCTATGGAAGCTAACTGTGTAAGGTAAAAAGTAGGGATGCGAACAGGCTTAGGCCTTTGAATCAAAGTGTCAGCTAAAATTTCTATGGCTGCTTTTTGAGGTATATTAGTATAAATTGAATTGATATCCAAAGTAACTAATATTAAGTTATCATGATATCCTGAAAAACTCTGTAGTATATTAATAATGTGTGTTGAATCTTGCACATAAGAATCTGCTTTAGAGACAAAAGGTCTTAAAAAAATGTCAAGGAATTTAGATATGGGTTCGAGGAGAGATCCGATGGCAGAAACTATTGGATGATCTGGGGGATTGTCAAGAGTTTTATGGATTTTAGGAATCATGTAAATTGTTGGGGTAACTGGGTGTGATACCGTGAGAAAGGATATCTCTTTAGATGTCAGATACCCGGCTTGACTACCTATATATAGAAGAGTATCTATTTTCTGCTTCAATTGGTTTGTTGGATCTTCATAAATCTTTTCATAAAAAACTGTATTATTAAGTTGACGCATAACCTCAGCAATATAAGCAGTACGGTCTTGTATTACTAATGCCCCACCTTTATCTGCAGGTTTGATAATTATTGAATTATTATTACGAAGATTAGATAATGCTTACTTCTGTGTCTTAGAAAAATTATAAAAAGCTTTAGCTTTAGTTTTATTGCAATATAATTGATTTATTCTAGATAATACCACTTTCTCGTAAAAGGTTCTCACGGTATCACACCCAGTTACCCCAACAATTTACATGATTCCTAAAATCCATGAGACTTGCCCAACTAAAGAAAGAATGTGCCTGCCCAAAAAACTAAGGGCTCTAACTTGCACAGCCTTGCAGGGCCTTGCACTGCACGCGGGAAAACAATGAAGCCCAAAATGGCCGCCGGGACCGGCAAACGCGCAAAAGTCCAAAAATAAAAGAAATTACAAACGCAGTGCTGGGGAGCGAAAAAAGACGACCACTGCCCAGAAAAACGGGGAGAAGCAACTTACCCCTTCTGAAAACAAAATCAAAAGCCAGCTAAAAACCGCTCGAATCTTGAGCGGAGTAGAGCTGCTGTACTGGCTGCCTCAGCTAAACACCGGTGAGCCGAGCACCCTGCAGACCTGTCCGTTGTCGCACAATGCTCCGGAACAAGCCCTTTTGCCAGATAACGAGCTGCTGAGATAATCTGATCTCTCCTCCGTACCATCTAGGGGGAGCGATCTAATACTGCCTTACAAGTGCCAAAAGCAAAGGGGAGGGAAGGGCAGTGACGGCTCGGCTCCTCAGACTTTTTTTTTTTAATTTCAAGCTATAGGCTGCAAGAAATAAAACAAAATTAAGCTAAGGGAAAAAACAAATCCCCAAAACAGGCTAACTAGTGTTGCCCACAAGCCCCTAAGTGAGCCCAGAGCCAGGCTCACACGTCTTCCTGCTGCTTGGAGATTGGACACACTGGGGGCTGATGGGAGCTCCAGCAGCATACATCCTGAGGTATTAAAGATTCTGATTGGTCCAGTCTCCATGCTGCAGGAAGAGGTGCACTACCTGGATGTGGAGGACAAAACTGGAGGACCGCTCAGGAAATGCTCCCAATTTACTAAACACAGAGCCTTCTCACTATTTGCCCCTCCGCTCTGGAACTCCCTACCTGCTCCAATCAGACTAATCACCGACCTATCCACCTTTAGAAAAGCAATAAAGACACACCTCTTCCAGCTATATTTTGAACATACAACATAGCTCACTAGGATGATCTCACTCAAAATTACCCAATACTGATGATCTCACCCAAACTTACCCAATACTGATAGATTGTAAATAGTTATTATGTATTCCATGATGTTTAATATCTTGTTTTATGTATCAAGTTCAAGTATTCCATGTTTACATGTTTATGTACCAAGTTCAAATGTTCTATGTATAGTTTCATGTACGAAGTTGTTACAATGTAAACCGCACTGATTTAAAATAGCGCGGTCTATAAAAACAAATAAATAATAAAATAAATAATTCTGCTGTTTATATCAAGAATTTGACAAATGCTTGCGAGGATGTTATTAGCTTTGGGCATTGGGATTGGTCTTGCTTACCTCATGGCTCCCAGATCTTGGAGGATGGGAAAAAAGATCCTACAGATCCTTTTTTTGCTATTTAATATTTGTTTTTTGCTTAATCCAGTGGTGTATGCATGGTATTTCTTTGAGCACAGGAAAGATTTTCAATGTTAATGTTATTCAAATTGTGTATGTTCATTATACAGACACAGGCCCCCTCCATCCTGTCGCACCCTCTGCGCCCATCAACACTGCTGCCACCTCTCTCCAGGGACAGCAGCAATAGCAATGGCAAAGGAACAGCGACACAGCACTTACCAAAGGCTCCAGCACTGCATCACAGTTCCTGTCTGCTATCTTTGGGCGCTTCCACCCCCCTCTAATGTAGACTTCCGCTTTGGCATAAATTCAGAAGTTGGCATCTGAGGGGTGCAGAAGCTGCCAAAGATAGCAGGCAGCAACTGTGACACAGCGATGGTAAGCACTGCATCATGGTTCCTTTGCCACTGCCGTCGCTGCTGGCCCCAGAGAGGGCGGCAGCGACAGCAATGGGAACCCACACAAAGCAAGCTCTCTAAGTAGCCACCTAGTTCACCTAGTGGTAGTGCCAGCCCTGGGCTCAGATGATGAATTCTGGAATAATGTAGCTGAGGAACTACGTAGAATGACAGAAATTGGTATGTCTTAAGGCTGACTGGTAGATCTATGAACAGATCTTGGTCAAAAGGGAGGAATTGTACTAAGATCCCAGAAATTGTAAAATATAAGAAAAATAAGATGCTCTTAGGAGTCAGATGGAAATAGGGGAGACAGGTGTGTGTGAGTTAAGAGACAGGATTTTGATAGAAATAATAGGCCTTAGCTTGGACTGTCTCAGACTATTACAAGAATGTCTATTTCTAGATAAATGTAAATAATGAAATTTTTGGATAATTAGGACCTGGCAATGTGTTTGAGCCTGGTTTATGTCAAAATAAGCAGCTTCCCTTTGATAATAATTATTATTAGTAGTAGTTAGTTTTCAGATCAAGGTGAGTTCTTTACCTATAAAAGATGTATCTTTTTTAGTATGCCAGAGAAGGCTTCAGATTATACTAAACTTTGTTGCTCTCTTTGCTTGTGCAAATAAATAAAGTATGGTAGCTGAAATTATAACCAGCTTTAGTTATTTATTTATTTATTTAACTAGTTTTAATATACTGTTTTTCTACTAGTCAAAATGGTTTACATTGAACAATGGAGCATGCAGGTTACATCAAACTTATAAAACATAGAACAGAATATAACAAAGGGACTGAGGGGTCAAAAAAGATCATTATGACATTAGAACTTATGATACAAAAAACAAGAAGTTGCTATACTTGGTATAAGGCTAGATGTCGGTAGCTAGCTGATTGGTGGGGGGAGGAGTGGAAGGGGATGATCGGTGAGAGGGGCAGATGTTCTTGATGGGAATTAGTTGGAGGGGATATTCCGTAATGCTCTTCGAAGAGGTGTGTCTTGAAGTGCTTTTTGAAAACTTTATGTGAACGGATGCTCTGTAGTGTAGGAAGTAAAGAGTTCCAGAGGGTGGAAGCATAAAGTTTGAAGGCTCTCGTACGGGCACGTTGTGTGCTCTTACGTATTTGAGGTGGAAGGAGAAGGTTGAGCGTGCTCTGTCTGTGTGGTCTATTGGAGTCTGGATGTCTGATGAGCATTTGAAGATGCTCAGATGTGGTGTTAGTAAGTGCCTTATGGATAATAATGAGAACCTAGTGTTTGATTCTTGATGCTATGGGAAGCCAATGGAGGGATTTCAATAAGGGAGTGATTTGGCTGGGTCTGGAGGCTCTGGCCATGGTGCATGCTGCTGTTTTGGGCTAGCTGTAGAGGAGCAGTGGTAGTTTTAGGAAGTCCTTGAAGGTTGGCGTTGCAGTAGTCGAGCAAGGGTGTAATGGAAGCTTGGCAAACTGCGCGAAAGTTCTCAGGGGAGAGGACGGAGCATAGGTTATAGAGGGTTCGGAGCTTGAAGTAGATGTTCTTTATATGTGGTTGTAAGTTGAGTTGGTGATCCAGAATAACACCAGGGTATTTAACGTGTGATTTGACCTGTAGTTCGGTGTCTTCAATTTTGATGGAGGGGGGGATGGTGTGAAATTGGAGTCCTTGGTCACGTGGAGGATCTCAGTCTTGCTGAAATTAACTGCTAGATTGTGGAGTTGCAGCCAACAGACGATTTCTTTGGAGCAGGCGGTTAGGTTGGAGTAGCCAGGAGCAGTGGTGTGAAATGGAGTAAATATCATTATATCGTCTGCGTATAGTTGATAGCCGACACTGAACTTCCGGATTGTTTGTTTTTATTTCAGATCTGCAGGGGTGATGCATTATGATGCCTGCAAAAACAGAAAACAGGCAAAATAGGCAAATGTGTATGGGCAGACTGCTGTGTCTGTCACTCGTTTTATGTCAATTACAATAAAAGATGAAGACAGATACCTTGGAGTGATTCTAGACAAGCAACTCACCTTCCAGCCACATATAAACAAGATATCCAAAACAGCATATTTCAAACTCGCAACGCTCCAGAGATTAAAACCTCTCCTCAACAATGAACACTTCTGCACACGCACAGTATGCCAGGCCATCGTTACATCTGTACTGGATTACTGTAATATACTATATCAAGGTCTACCCAAACAAACCACCCGTCAACTACAAATAATACAGAACACTGCTGCCCGAAACACTGCTAGCGCATCAAGACAAGACCATATAACCCCAATACTACATGACCTCCACTGGCTACCGATATCATCACGTGCAAAATATAAAGCAGCACTAACTATATTCAAAATTAAAAACAACATGTCAGCAGAAATACTACATGAACTTATTGGATCCAAAACAAGCACAAGACCAGACAGAATGAACAAATGGATGATGAAATGCTCAAAGAAATCAAGGAAGCTAACAAAAGTTACAGCTCGGTAATAATAATGGGTGATTTCAATTACCCCGGTATCAACTGGGTCAGTGTCAAGGCAGGACATGCTAGGGAGATAAAGTTCCTAGATGACATAAATGACTGCTTCTTGGAGCAGCTGCTTCATGAACCGACCAGAGGGGAAGCCATATTAGACCTAGTCCTTAGTGGAACACCAGATCTAGTGCAAGAGATAAGGGGGGCCACTTGGCAATAGTGATCATAGCATGATCGCCTTTGATTTAATTAGTGGAGGAGGGATAGTAAGGAAATCCACAGTACTACCTTTTAACTTTCGAAAGGGAGACTATGATAAAATGAGGAAAATAGTTAAGAAAAAACTAAAAGGAGCAGTTGCAAAGGTTAAAGACTTACATCAAGCTTGAGTGTTGTTGAAAAATACTATCTTGGAAGCCCAGACCAGCTGTATTCCACGCTTTAAGAAAAGTGGAAGGAAGTTCAAAAAACTGCCAGCATGGTTTAAAGGTGAAGTCAGAGAGGCTGTTGTTGCCAAAAAAGCATCTTTCAGGAAATGGAAAAAAGAGCCAAACGATGAAACCTGGAAACAGCACAAGCACTGGCAGGTCAAATGCAAGGCACTGATAAAGAAGGCAAAGGGAGAATTTGAGAAGAAGATTGCTGCGGAAGCAAAAACGCGAAATAAAGATTTTTTCAAGTACATTCGTAGCATAAAACCTGTGAGAGAGTCGGTTGGGCCATTAGATGATAGAGGAGTTAAAGGAGCATTAAGAAGCGACAAGGCGATAGCAGAGAGACTGAATGAATTCTTTGCTTCGGTCTTTACTGAGGAAGATGTAGGGATGTTACCCATGACTGAAGTGATATTTAAAGGTGCGGAAGAACTGAAGGACATATCGATACATCGGGAAGATGTATTACAACTATTAGATAAACTGAAGAGTAGCAAATCACCTGGGCCGGATGGTATACATCCAAGGGTGTTGAAAGAACTGAAATATGAGATTGCAGACCTGCTATTAGTAATCTGTGAACTATCATTAAAATCATCTCTAATACCTGATGATTGGAGGAGCGCCAATGTAACACCAATTTTTAAAAAGGGTTCCAGAGGTGATCCGGGAAACTACAGACCGGTGAGCCTGACGTCAGTACTGGGAAAAATGGTAGAAACCATCATAAAGAATAAAATTACTCAGCATGTAGATAGTCATGGCCTAATGGGAGACAGCCAACATGGCTTTAGACAAGGAAGATCTTGTCTTACTAATCTGTTATGTTTTTTTGAAAGTGTGAATAAACAGGTGGACAAAGGTGAGTCGGTTGATATAGTGTATGTGGACTTTCAGAAAGCCTTTGACAAGGTCCCTCATCAGAGACTTTTGGCAAAACTAGAGTCATGGGATAGGAGGCAGTGTACTACTGTGGATCAGGAACTGGTTAAAAGATAGAAAGCAGAGGGTTGGGCTAAATGGCCAATTTTCCCAATGGAGAAAGGTGAATAGTGGTGTACCCCAGGGATCTGTGCTGGGTCCGCTGCTTTTTGACATATTCATAAATGACCTGGAAAGTGGAATAATGAGTGAGGTTATCAAATCTGCAGATGACACAAAACTATTTAAAGTTGTTAAAACCAAAGAGGATTGTGGAAAATTGCAAGAGGATCTTGATAAATTGGAAGACTGGGCATCAAAATGGCAGATGAAATTTAATGTGGACAAGTGCAAAGTTATGCACCTAGGGAAGAACAACCCAAACTATGGTTACACAATGCAAGGTTCCACATTAGGAACCACCACCCAGGAAAAGGATTTAGGCGTCATTGTGGATAACATGTTAAAACCCTCGTCCCAGTGTGCAGCAGCGGCCAAGAGAGCAAATAGAATGCTAGGTATCATAAGGAAAGGAATGGAAAATAAAACAAAAGTTATAATGCCTCTATATCGTTCCATGGTGAGACCGCACCTTGAATATTGTTTGCAATTCTGGTTGCCGTATCTTTAAAGGGATATAGCGTTATTAGGAAAGGTTCAGAGAAGAGCCACCAAAATGGTAACGGGGATGGAAGGATACTCCTATGAAGAAAGGCTAAAAAGGTTAGGGCTCTTTAACCTGGAAAAGAGACGGCTGAGGGGAGATATGATAGAAGTCTATAAATTAATGAACGGAGTGGAACGGGTAAACGTAGATTGATTGTTTACGTTATCAGAATATAGAAAGACTAGGGGACATGCAATGAAGCTACAGGGTAAACTATTTAAGACTAATAAAAGAAAATATTTTTTCACTCAAC
This sequence comes from Ichthyophis bannanicus, assembly GCA_033557465.1. Classification (NCBI taxonomy): domain Eukaryota; kingdom Metazoa; phylum Chordata; class Amphibia; order Gymnophiona; family Ichthyophiidae; genus Ichthyophis; species Ichthyophis bannanicus. The sequence continues at coordinate 339,441,241 of CM066036.1, read as the reverse complement.
GTGTAATCAAACTCTGGAATTTGTTACCTGAGGATGTAGTAAAGGCTGTTAGTGTAGCTGGGTTTAAAAAAGGAAAGGTCCATAAACCATCATTAAGAAGGGACCCAGGATATCAATGCTTGATCCAGTACAAGCATTGTGGAACCTGTGTCTTTTGGGGATACTGCTAGGTACGTATGACCTAGATTGGCCACTGTTGGAAACAGGATACTGGGCTTGATGGACCTTGGTCTAACCCAGTATGGCATATCTTATGTTCTTAATAACACCAAAAAACAATATACCAACACCCAGTTTATTTACAAGAACCAACAAATCCACATCCATGAGAGCCTTCTCACTGGCTGCCCCTGCCATCTGGAATGCCCTCACAGATAAACTAAAATCAACAACAGATTTAAAAGAATTCAGGAAACTACTAAAAAACACCCTATTCATTGAGCAATTCAATGAAGACCACCAATCACCCTAATCACTTCAAGAAGAGCACTATCAGGGACCACTCCTGCGCTCAGGAAATCACTCCCCGACAACCTAAGATCAACAAAAGACCTCAAAGACATCTGGAAGACGCCAAAAACTACGCTCATCACAGAACACTACAACGACATCATAAGAACTGTTCAAACAAATTCACTCTCTGCTGATAAAATGTAAAAATGTAAATAGCTCATACTGTATATAGCCTACAGCTGTAGATAGCCTGCAGCAAGAAAATGTAAAATATATATTGTTCCTGTACAGAACTCTATATAGTGCACTACACAATCAACCTCACACCACTCACGCATACATACCTCAATGTATCACTGCATGCCCACACCCACACACCCTGCCACTTGATTTGTTTGCTGTGTAATCCGCTTTGATTTTAGGATAAAGTGGTATATAAAATGGTTTAAATAAATAAATGTCAACTGCTGCGGCATCACACCATTCTGGTGGGGGCATGCAAGCTTTCCACATGCCCAAGGAGTATTTATGGTTATGTAAATCCAGTTGCCTGCAACACTAATTTCAAATGGCAGAAAATAGAAATTACACTTACCTGGTAATTGTAGTTCCTGGAGGGTCCAGTTTATTTATTTATTTATTTTATTTTATTTTATTTAACATCTTTTATATACCGCACTCTTCGTCATCAGCGCGGTTTACATTTTAACAAATTGTACTTAAGCATGAACATATGTTAAGTTTACAGGTAACAGGGAATGAACTTGGATAACTGGGGATTAAATAGACCACAAGAATTCAAACTATTTACAGCAGGAAATCACATGTTTATAATTCAAAGGCTTGGGCTCTAAGGGGATTTGAAATGGGGTGAGAAATGAATATGGGGGTGTACTTGACTAACCATGATCATTGGTGCGTGTCGGGAGGGAATGACTTAGGAAGTTCATACTCTGAGGGAAGTGTTGTAGGAAGAGTTGTGTTTTTAGGTCTTTTCTAAATTGTGAGAGGTCCTTTTGTGATCTGATGTTGGGTGGTAGCATGTTCCAACATCTAGGGGCAAAGGATGAGAATGCTCTTGTGATAGTTGTCTGGTTGAGTTTTGATTGGTATTTTGGGATCACTAGAGTGTTTTCTGTTGTGGAGCGTCGGGATCTGGAACTTTGTGAGTAATGCAGGAGGTCAGATAATGATGATGATGAGATTTGGTGAATTGCCTTGAATGTGATGAGAAGGGCTTTGTATAAAATCCTATATGATATCGGGAGCCAGTGAAGTTCGAATAGGATAGGAGTGATATGATGACTCCTTGGTGCTCTGTGAAGAACTCTGGCAGCTGTATTCATGGCCAATTGTAGAGGATTAAGCGTACTCTTGGGTAGGCCCTGTAACACAATATTAGCGTAGTCGAAGTGTGGGGTGACCAACGCTTGGAAGGTTGTTCGGAAGTCTTGTGGTTCAAGCATTGGTCTGAGGTGTCGTAGAATTCTGATCTTGTGATAGATGGCTTTAACTGTATTTTTTATATGATCTTTGAACTCAAGTCGCTGGTCGAGTAGAACGCCTAGGTAACGTATAGTTGATTTGAGTGGTAACTCGGCATCTCTTGTTCTTAGAGTTGGTGGGGGTGAGAAATCTTTGTTCCTTGTTACAATCAAAACTTCTGTTTTTTTAAAGTTAATTCGGAGGTTTTGTGAGAGCAGCCAGTCAGAGATTGCATTGAAGCAGGCAGTTAATGTGGTATAGTCGGGTTTCAATACGTTGACTGGTGTGAATAGTAGCACATCATCTGCATAGATGAGGCAAGATGTTCCAAATGACCGGGCGATGTTGCAGATGGGCTGCATATAGATATTAAATAGCAGGGCCGAGAGGGAGGAACCCTGTGGTACACCTTGCTTCTGTTGGAAAGGCATAGATGTATTGTCACCCGACCGGACCTGCTGCCATCGGTCTTCCAGGTAAGATTTGCACCACTTCCAGGCCATTCCTTGAATCCCTTTTTCATGTAGTCGGTTAAGTAGCTTAATATGGTCAACAGAGTCGAAGGCTGCTGCAATGTCTAGGAAGATCAATGCAACTCCATTTCTGATGTTGTCTGTTGTAGTAATAAGTGTGTTCATTAGAGAAGTTAAAAGGGTTTCAACTCCGTGGGATTCTCTGAAGCCATGCTGATTTGGGTCGAGTGGAGCTTCGGAGTCAATGTGTTGTTGGATTTGCCTTAGAGTGACTTTTTCTAGTATCTTGGCTAGAAAAGGGATACTTGAGATTGGGCGGTAGGAGTCTTCTTTTTTTGGGTCGAGTTTATTGTTTTTGAGTAGTGGACGAATGGAGGTTTGTTTGAGGGCTGTTGGGAATATCCCTGTGCTAAGTGACTGGTCAGCTAAGGCTGCTATGTAAGGGCTGAGTTCTGTTCTTAGTGATTTGATCCAGTGGGCTGGACATGGATCGTTGGGGGCAGTGGTGGCATTGATGGAGGTTATGAGTTCTTCGATTGCCTTAGGGGTTGGGGATGAGAATTTATTAAGTATGATCTGAACGTTGGAGGTTTGTATGGGTTCGCTTGTGATTGTAGTTGAGATCTTGATCATCTTGGATTGGATATAGTCAGCATATAGTTGTGGTTGTATGTGTTCGTGTTGTGGTGGAGAAGGCTCACTGGTTAGAGATGTTACTAGTTGGAAGAGGTCTCTAGGTTTGTTAAGGGAGCGACTGAGGAGCCTTGCATGGTATTCTCTCCTCTTATCCCAGGTTAGTTGACGATGAGAATTCAAGTGAGTTAAGTAGGTGGATTGGTCACATAGGTTAAGAGAGTGTCTCCATTTCTTCTCAAGTTTCCTTAATTGCCATAAAGAGGTTTATGTTTAGTCCTCCACATCCTGGTAGTGCACCTCCTCCTGCAGCCTGGAGACTGGACCAATCAGAATCTTCCTATGCCAGGATGTATGCTGCTGGAGCTCCCATCAGCCCCCAGTGAACTAGTAACAAAGCAGACTTAAAGAAGCAACACATGAGATAAGCATAAATATCAAACCAGAACAAATTTTTTTTTTTTTTTTAGTCCCCGTATGTGCTAATCGACCCCCTCCCCAAACGAGGAAGCCCGAACTCTGCACATTGCCTCTGAGTCTACCCGAATAAAGAGGCAGTCATAACCCCAGCCACATGAAAGGAATAGCTGGTAAAAAGAAAGTAGAAGCGAGCCCCGGACACGGAAAACCGAAGATATATTCTGAGACAATTCCACGCAGTCCACAGTAAGCGCGCCGCACTAAGCAAATCAGACACATGGGAGGGAAGGAGGACTAAACTGGACCCTCCAGGAACTACAATTACCAGGTAAGTGTAATTTCTATTTCCTGAGCGGTCCTCCAGTTTAGTCCTCCACATCCGGGATGTAACAGAGCAGTCAACACCGGGTGGGACCTTGCCAACCGGCGCGCAACACTGCCGAACCAAAACAAGAATCCCGAGCGGCGAGCACATCCAACCGGTAGTGCTTACTGAAGGCATGAAGAGACGACCAAGTAGCCACCCTACAAATGTCTACAGGCGGAACAAGACTATGCTCTGCCCAGGACGTCGCCTGTGCTCTGGTAGAGTGGGCCCGCAAACCCAACGGAACCGGTCGATGCTGTAAAAGGTAAGCCGAGGCAATCGCCTCCTTAATCCACAGAGCGATGGATGCCTTTGCCGCTGCTTCACCTTTGCGTGCCCCGCCAAAAAGCACGAACAACCGATCGGTCTTACGGAACGTCTCCGACACCTTTAAGTACCGACGAAGCACTCGCCGAACATCCAGGCAATGTAACCCATCGTCCGTAGCACCTGCCGCTTCTGAAGTAAGGACCGGAAGGAAAACGGGCTGATTCAAATGAAAGGGCGACACTACCTTAGGTAAAAAGGAGGGAACTGGCCGAAGAACTACTCGATCTCTAGAGATAGATAAGAACAGTTCTCTACACGAAAGCGCCTGCAATTCGGAAATGCGCCTCACCGAACAGATCGCCACCAGAAAAACCGTCTTCAGGGTCAGATCCTTGATAGACGTCTGCCGAATGGGCTCAAAGGGTTTGCGAACCAAAGCTTGTAATACTAGATTCAAATCCCATGAAGGAACCGACACCCTACGCAAAGGCCGCAACCTGAAGACCGCCTTAAGAAAACGTTGTACATCCGAATGCGCCCCCAGGGGAAGGCCCAGAACCTTGCCCCTGTAGCACGCTAGCGCCAACTGCACCTTCAGAGAACTGGCCGCTAAACCCTTGTCAAATCTGTCCTGCAGAAAGCTGAGAACCACCGACACCGAAGCAGTTGCCGCGCGAACCCCACGCCGTGAACACCAGTCCTCAAAAATCCTCCACACCCGCACATACGCGAGCGATGTGGAAGGCTTCCGCGCCCGAAGGAGAGCGGCAATAACCTCTGGGGAATAACTCTTTTTTCTCAACCGAGTCCTCTCAAGGGCCAAACCGTAAGCGAGAATCGATCCACCTGAGGCATCCGCAGCGGACCCTGGAGCAGCAGATCCGTCAACGGAGGCAGTCTCCAAGAAACCCCGTCGCGCAACCGAACCAGATCGGCATACCACGGTCTCCTGGGCCAATCCGGAGCCACCAGTAAAACCCGCCCCCAGTGCGCCTCAATGCGCTGTACGACGCGACCGATCAGCGCCCAAGGGGGGAAGACATAAAGAAGACCGTCCTCCGGCCACGGTTGAATTAGTGCGTCGATGCCCTCGGACATGCGTTCTCTCCGCCTACTGAAGAACCGCCCTGTCTTTGCCGACTGAAAGGTGGCCATGAGGCCCATAATCGGAGTCCCCCAATTGCGAACTATCTGCGCGAATATCTGCGGGTGCAGCTCCCACTCCCTGCACTCTGCTGAGAAAATCCGCCATCACATCGTCTTTTCCCGCGATATGCGCCGCCGAAATAGCCGGCAGACGGGCCTCCACCCAATCAAACAAGGCCTCTGCCTCACTTTCCATGGCAACACTTCCGGTGCCTCCCTGGTGGTTGATGTAAGCCACCGTTGCCGAGTTGTCCGAGAGAACTCGCACTGCCCGCCCCCTCACCAACGTCTCGAGGGCTTGCAGCGCGAGCTGCACCGCTCGCAGCTCGAGTTGATTGATCGACCAAGAAGCCTCTAGAGGAGACCACGTCCCCTGCGCGTACCGACCCTAGCAGTGGGCTCCCCAGCCCAACAGACTCGCATCCGTGATGAACGGGATCCAAGTGGGCTGCTCCAGGGGAAGACCCATTCGTAGGTTCTCCGAGCACATCCACCACCGGAGAGACCGACGGACCGATATCGGACAAGGCAACCGTTTGTTCAACGAGTTCGACTGGTTCGACCAGCGACGTAACAGGGCTCTCTGAAGTGGCCGCATATGAAACCTGGCCCACGGAACTACCTCCAACGTCGCCGCCATAGTGCCTAACAGCCACAGGTACCACCACGCTGACGGTGCAGGAATCCTCAAGAATGAGCGCACTAGGCCCTGCAAGGCCTGGACGCGGCGCTCCGGCAAGCACACCAAACCTCTCGCCATGTCGAAACGAACCCCGAGGTATTCGAGGGATTGCGTGGGCACCAAATGACTCTTTTTCTCGTTGACCACCCAGCCGAGAGACCGCAGCAAAACCACTGTCCGTAACCTGCACACTCTCTTCTTTGGACTTCGCTTGAATCAACCAGTTGTCGAGGTACGGGTGGATTAAGATACCGTCCTTTCGCAAGGCCGCTGCCACCACCACCATGACCTTTGTGAAGGTGCGCGGAGCTGTGGCTAGACCGAACGGCATAGCCCGAAACTGAAAGTGACCCTACGGGAACGCGAACCTCAGGAACTATTGATGGACCGCTCGGATGGGAATGTGTAAATAGGCCTCTGAGAGATCGAGAGAGGTCAGAAACTCCCCTTGATGCACCGCCACAATGACGGACCATAAGGTCTCCATCCGGAAATGTGGCACCCGGAGAGAACGATTCACGCCCTTGAGATCTAGAATCGGACGGAGCGAACCGTCTTTCTTTGGCACCACAAAATAAATGGAGTAGCGACCAATGCCGCGCTCGGAAGGAGGAAAGGGAAGTACCGCTCCCAAAGCTATGAGTCGACGCAATGTCACCCGAATGGCCCGCTCCTTCTGCTCGCCTTTGCTAGGAGAAAGGACAAAGGAATCTGGAAGAGGATAAGCAAACTCCAGCGCATAACCTTCTCTGATTATCTCGAGCACCCACTGATCTGAGGTTATTTGGGCCCAGGAAGGAAGGAAGTCCCTTAAGCGACCCCCGATGACTTGACTTCCCTCCGGAGCCCGCCTCGCTTCATTGTGGCTTTCGACCAAAGGAAGAGGAGGCAGAGGAGGATGCCGCTGTGAATCCTCTGCCGGCTCCTCGAAAACCTCGAAACCCCAAAGGCGGGAAGAACGAAATCTGCGAAAATCCTGAAACTGACCCCGTGCCGGCGGCAAGTTTCTACCCAGCTTAGGCTTAGGTGCCGGATTTGAGAAGAGTTTGCACATTTTTTTAAAGCTAAGTAGTGGTTTTTGTTCCACATTGTTTGGAGATTTGCACTTTATTAAAAGGGACCGAACCCTGTGGAGGGCATGGTTTACAATGTCTGCCCCTTTCCGGTGATGTCCGACAAATATCTGTATTGATTCATGATAAGGAGATAGTGGTTTATTTATATAGGTTTAATTTGTGATCACTATGGATGGGACTTTGGATTTAGTTAGTAGGCTTATCCTCTGGCAGCCTACCGCCCTTAGACTCTTCGAGGTCTTTTACCAATTTATCCAGATCGTCTCCGAACAACAATTTGCCCTTAAAGGGAAGTTTACTGAGTCGGGACTTAGAAGATCCATCGGCCGCCCAATTCCGCAACCAGATAGACCTGCGCGCCGCCACCAAAGAAGCCATGCTATTCGCCAATGTTCTAATCAAATCATAATGCACATCCGCCAAATACGCCGAGCCAGACTCCAGCTGAGTCACCTCTAGCAAGCCCTGCTTATCCAAGCCGGAAGCTTGCCGCAAGCGCTGAGCCCATCTCAAGCAGGCCCTAGCCACCCAAGCTCCACAAATGGAAGCCTGCAAAGATAAGGCATTGGTCTCAAAGGCCTGTTTCAACAAACCATCCACCTTTTTGTCCTGCGCGTCCTTTAAGGCCGCACTGCCTTCAACAGGAATGGTGGTCTTCTTGGTTACCGCCGACACCACGGCGTCCACTCGCGGCGACTTAAACCTCTCCTTGTTCTTATCCGCTAAGGGATACAGGCGGTTCATAGTCCGAATCCCCTTTAGTCCGGACTCAGGTTGATCCCACTCAGTTTGAATCATCTGCTCCACCACACGGTGCACCGGAAACACCACCTGAGACTCCCGCACCGCTTGAATGAGAGGATCCTCCAACCAGTCCTCTTCAACAGTACGAGGTGCCGCCAGATTGAGTGCGTGGAGAGACTCCATAATCAAAGGCACCAGCTCTTCTTTACGGAACACCCGAATGATCCGGGCTTGATCCTCCGGCTCGGGGATTTCTCCGTCTTCCAGCTCCTCAATACCCCCATCGGGATCAACATCTGTATCAGGATCTTGCCAGCCCAAGTCATCCTGTTCCAGATCCATGGACCTAAGGCGCTTGGCGGAAGGCTGGCCATCCTGTCTGGGCTCCTCACCCTTTAAGGCGGACAGGGGCGACGGACAGGCATCTGGCAACTTGCCCAAGTGCCCCAAGCGAAAAGCCTGGTGCATAAGAAGAACAAAGTCTGGGGAAAAATCTGTAAAGGAAGACTTCGTTGTTGCCACCGGCCACGTGCCCACCTGCCCAGTAGGGGGGGCCGCAGAACAAGATGCAAGAGCACCAGGAGAGGGATCCCCCTCCAGCTGATCAGCCGGGCTTCCCGGGTCTGACAGCTCCTTATGCTCCATTCGTTGCTCTAAGCTTGTGGAAACCGAGGCGCAGGCCCTGCAAAGCGCAGATTCAGCCACTGCCCCCCTGTGCAAACCACAGATAACACACTGCGGTCTTGTAGCCATGCAGGCACAGCAGCCCCCACAGCGAAAAGGGTCTGTTCTACCCTCAAAGGAAAAAAGCCAAAAAGGAAAAAATCCCATCTGTTTTTTTTTTTAATAGTTTTGCAACAAACAACTAACAACTGGGAAACTCAGGAGCCCCCAAGCAAAAATGCCAAAACCGCGGTAAGTGCAGAGGGAACCCGCTGCACAGCACTTCAAGTCGGGCAGGAAAAAATGGAGCGTTAAAATGGCCGCCGGCACATTTCAGCCGGCGAGAAAAAATGGCGTGAAAATGAAACTAAAAAGAAAGTTTGATATGTTTGCTTTAATACCTACAAAGATTTTGCTTTAATACCTTCAAGTTGTTTTTTGTTACAATACCTACAAAGTTTATATTTACTGTTCAATGTAAATAGTTGATTTCTACTGTTCTATGTAAAATGTATACAAATTGTGTACAAGACTGTTAATCTGTTATATGTAAACCGCCCTTGATCTCTGGAAGGGGCGGTATAAAAGAAATAGTTAAATAAATAAATAAATAAATCAAAGAAAGCAAGGAAAGAAATCAAAGAAACGACCCGCGGAGCTCAAAATATCCGAAACTCACTGCACTGTGATAGAATCGCCGGCAGCCGACCCGCCGCTCGAATCCTGAGCGGGAATGCGCTACTGCTCCGGGCTGCCACTCAAAGCCAAGAAAAACAGGTCGGTCTGCTAAAGGGAAGCCAGTATACTGTTCAGAGGTGTTCCGGACCCAGGCAGATGGCTGACAAGGCAGATCTCTCCTCCGTACAGTCTAGGAGGAGAGAGCCGTCCTCCCGGACTGCAAAAAACCGCTCAGTAGCAAAGTCAGAAGGGCCGTGCAGACCCAGCTCCTAGATGGCCGCCTGCAACCCCTTTTCTGATACTGTTGTGTTTTTTTTTTTAAAGCTACAGCTTCCTATTAAACAAATCAAAGAAAAAATAGGAGTGAGAAAGAAAAATTCTCCAAAAAACTCTCTAGTGTTGCCTCCAGCTGTCCCTAAGTGTGCCTAACACCAGGCACACACGTCCTCCAGCTGCAAGGAGACTGGACACACTGGGGGCTGATAGGAGCTCCAGCAGCATACATCCTGGCATAGGAAGATTCTGATTGGTCCAGTCTCCAGGCTGCAGGAGGAGGTGCACTACCCGGATGTGGAGGACTAAACTGGAGGACCGCTCAGGAACAGGAACAAAATAATGTTTATTATTTATAAAACTATATAGACTATCTTCCTAGTGAAATTCACAAAAATAACTTCTTCAGCTCCAATATTCTACCACTTCTTAACTAGATCTAAGTTCAATTCAGAGCTGATAAAAGCTCTCCTCCTAGAAGCATTCAATTATGTTTCTGCTATCTGCACACGGAGATAATATAAAAATGGAGGGAAGATGGAATAATGAAAGAGATAGCCAGAAGTTAAACAAAAAGTCATGAAAAGATATTGTGGCAGGCTATGGCCTATAATAGTCTGCAAATATGAAAGGCCTGTAAGTTAGGCCCTGATTCCAACCCCCATCTTAGTTAGAACTAAAAATCTGTAAAAGTCTGAGAAAGCTGTTTTAAACTGCTTAATAAGGAGTCTTCATGAATACATAAATCTTTCATTATTCTCTTGTGTTCTGATGATAGAAATGTTTCAATACGTGCATTCCTAGAGCTAGAAACGACCCTGCAGTAGAATTGTATCAATACCTAGAAACTGTACCATTGTTAGAATAGCCTGGGAAGGGGGAGCAGGGTGCTAGGCCCAGAGAGGGTCCCTGATTGGACAAGTGCAGGGGGCGTTGGGACCAATAGAAAGTCTGCATGTATCAAACTGAAAAGAAATGTATAAAATGAATATGTTTCTGTAAGAGCTTTGCTCAGTCCTTTTTGAAGCTTGACTCTCTGAGCCTTGTGCACAATAAATTGGCTTGGATCTTTGAACTGACTCCTGGTATTATTTATTGCATGCTTATCAGCTGCTGCATATTCTGGTGCGTTGGCCGGGAATGTGTGAGTAGTGTGATAGTATTCAAGTGAATATACCACGACTTCTCGCCTCAGAGGTTTGGTCCGGTTGGAACCGTGTCTGTCCAACCGCAGGGGAAACCTCAGGCGCCGCCGGTCCTCTTGTATCGGAGAGGGTTCCGCCTTGCCTCGGCGGGCCATTGGGTCCAGCTGGCCAACACCTCCGAACCCGAGGGGAGTCCAGGATCCAACCCATGAACTGGTTTGGTATCGAGAACCGGATCCGGTGAGTAGAAAACCTTGGGCATTTGAGTCAGTGAAGCCTGGGAAAGCCTTGCATGAGTATGCGAGACTGGGGAAAGTCTTGCATGAGTATGTGAGACTAATTTGGTATAGACATTTTCTTGTTTGATAGTCAGTGAAGCCTGGGGAAAAGTCTTGCATGAGTATGCGCAAGACTGAATTGGTATGGGGAAAATGGTACCGAGAGTCTGATCACCTCTCAGGGCGCATCCGAGTAAGCCTTGCATGAGTATACGCGAGGCCCAAACCACGGCCCTTGATTAGTCAGCAGTCTGAGTAAGCCTTGCATGAGTATGCGCGAGGCCGGCTGCTGTTGAATAGTAAGACAGGTCTGGGAATTTTTGGGGATTTGGGAAAAACGTCTTGCTAGCATGTTTGGTTGTGTGTGCGTGAATGAGAGGTCTTGAAAGAGACCAAGTGAGAGCGGACTCCTGAGTAGCGCAGTTCCTGACCAGGCGACTGAGCCCAGGTCGCGAAAAGGAGGAAGCGTTTGGTGTTTGTCTCCCCCATTGTTCCGTTGTCCTTACTGTTTGTTGTTTGTATCTGATTTTTGTTATCTTTGAAACTGCGGGTTTCCCTTCTGGTATAATGTAAGATTATTCTGTTGGGTAATTTGTGAAACAGTTTACCGATTAAAGAAAGAAGAAGGAAAAACCAACTCAGGAGTCACTTTTAAGTACAAAGACAGCTGTCTCACTGATTCTAGTTTTTTTTCAGCACAGCAGTGAGTCTCTAGCAAGCAGAGAGAGAAGGGGTGTGTCTTTCACACAGCCCGTAGAAAAGAATGTTTAGTATCTTTTAACCCTTTGAAGGCTTACTTTCAGTCTTTAATCCACATTCTGCAGCTGGGTTAATTTGTGCTTATTTCAGGAAAATTGTACCTGTTTTATTCAATATGTTTTAATAGTGATGTTCCTTCTGCTATGGTCATGTATTATATATCATTTGGTAGGAATGTTTAGTCAGAAATTTGGATCCCGACAGTTTTGGGCTCAGCCTGGAAAGGGTTAAGTTCTTATTAACCCCTTTCGATCTCCTCAACTGTTCTTGTTATATCTCAGCCCTACTTGTCTGTAATGGTCCAAACAGAAATGATAGAGAAATTAAGGAAACTGCTTTTGTTTTTCCTTTGACCTACAAAGTAGAGGTTAAGAACCCTGACAGGACTATGAAGCATCCCGAGCCAGTAGTTACCAGATCGCGATTTGAAAATGATCCAAATCCTGAGGGAATGAGGAGTTAATCGTGCTTGATATATATTTAAAATGGGATTTCATATACTGTGACAAGCACCTCATGGAGGACATACTTATTGTTTATATATATCTTAAAAAAAAGAAAAAAAGGAGTATATGTATTCCAGATATCCACCCACTTTATGAAAAAGTACCCGCTTTATGTCCTTTGAATATCTGCTTTCTAAACTGTAAGATTTAAAGTAATTTCTTTTGCAGAGACATTGTTCAGCTTAAGTGCTGATTACGGCTGGCAGTTAGTTTCATGCCAAGTATTTTTATTCTAGTCATACGTAATAGATATGCGGCCGTCATGTTAGGAGCCATAGTTCTTTCTATTGGGAGTGTTGTTATAACATGTTGCAAAATAATAGTTTTATATTTTAAGGACTTTATCTAAATTGTTCCTATTTAGAATGAGCACACACATCTATTATGCTTATTACAACCAATCTAAGCTTATGTTTTCTGCCTACCCTTTGTTTAAATTTATAAAGTGCACTCAGAGGAATATTGTTGCATAGTTCTGACTCATAGTCCTCAGGAAAATGCAGCCTGACCGGGGTGGGGGGGGGGGGGGGTGTCGGAGTCCACGCAGATTCTGTTGAAATGTATGACTAGGAATTTTAGCAAGGGATTTGCTGGAGACTATGGAATAGAAGGTCTCCGTCCCGATTAGAAATGCTCTGTGAAAGGGAGTGGCCAGTTTTAGCTACTTCATGGCCCGTGAGGGCACCTTTGATATTCGTGTAGTTTCCCATGTTCATCAGATTGTACAGAAAATGTTCCCTGATGAGTTCCCCTATATAGATTCCTGGTTAAGTGTTTGTGAAGGGGAAAAAAAAAAAAAGCCCTCCTGGATAAAGCATTGCTATGAGAAACAGTGTAGGAGATTGGTAGCAACCACAAGGGAGGGGGGCCCGGAAGTCTGGAAAGGAAAAAAGCTGCCTGTTTATTCTGCCCCAGAATCTCCAGACATTATAGGCCAGTCCCCTCAGCTCTGCCACCACCCCGGGCAGAGCCTAGGGCAGGGTGGACACCTCCCTGCAGATGTACCCCAAGTAGTTCACCAGCCACCTCCGCAGCAGGAGGACGCGCACCCCCTCTTGACCGGAAGCCCCGGTTCAGTTTAAAGTACTCCAAGTGGGCCACAGTCCACTGATGACACTACAAGCAGGGATTCATTTGCCAGGTCAGGGTCACTCACAGCCAGCGCCCAAGAACATGAAGTGGAACCCAGACAGTCCCGATTGCCGTATACCTTCAGAAGTACAACTACCAGTAAAAGGGATGGTCACGTTATACCATTGCGCCAGGTCCAGGGCTTACCCACCCTTAATACCGAAGGCCAGCCGACCAGCCTTGTTTATGTGCCTTTTTCCGCCACTGATTTACTGAACTGAAAGACGCATTATGCCTCCTACACTAAGAAGCCTTAGGATTTGAGTGAACTAATGAACAGTATTATGCAGACCCATCAGCCTTGATGGCTCCAAGAGGGATCCAAATAGTGCAGGCAGCCCTCACTATACACCCCATGCGATCCAGCAGCCCAGGAGAATTTGCGTATGGTAAACGCAGCTTTTGTCAGTCAGTCCCAGAGAGATATAAGACGAAAAATTACAGAAAATGGATGGATTTGCGGGCATGAATACAGCACAGTTAATGGAAGTTGCTCAGAAAGTGTTTGTGAATCGTGAAAATGAATGTGACAGAGAAAGTGAACGTAAGATGAAAAAGAAAGCAGATCTTCTTGCTGCTGCTTTAGTTGAACGACGTGAAGGAGGTTTTCCTAATCGAAGGAGCAGAGGACGTGGAAGGGGTCGTGAAAATGATCGGCCCCCACTGGGTGCAAATCAGTGCGCCCATTGTAGAGAAGAAGGACATTGGAAAAGTGAATGCCTGTATTTTGACTCCACCCCCAGGAGGGGAGGAGGGAGTACTTGGAGAACAGGAGGTTGATTTCAGAGTCGTGGAAGAATAAACCGAGCACAGTTCCAGCAAGAGAGGGAAGAAGCTATTGAGGGAGTGGCAGTTGCAACGGGCTATGACATGGATGAAGACTAGGCCAGACCGGGCTCCAAGTTCACCCTGGGTCCCCAGGAGCCTATGATCAGTTTGAAAATAGGGGACCAATATATAGACTTTATGGTGGATACAGGAGCCGAACATTCAGTGGTGGCAAAGCCAGTGGCTCCTCTTTCCTCTCGATCTGTCACTATTATTGGGGCCACTGGGGCTAGGGCCACCAAGCCATTCCTGCAGAACTGCATGTGTGAACTAGGGGGACAGAAAATAACGCACCAGTTCTTGTATATGCCTGAATGCCCTATTTCACTTTTGGGCCGAGATATGCTTGCTAAGCTCCAGGCGCAAATATCCTTTGCTGAAGTGGGAGAAATGCAAATGACTGTGAACCCAAAGCCTGCTGGATTGATGGTGCTGACTGTTCTCCGAGAAGAAGAATGGCGGTTTTACAGTGTATCTCCGACCAAGCCAGTCAGTTCCTGTATACCCACCAACCTTATAGCCCCGCCTGAAGTATGGGCAGAAGATAATCCACCTGGCCTAGCGAAGAACATAGCCCCCGTCATTGTTGCCCTCAAGCCAGGAGCGGAACTAGTGCATGTGAAGTAGTATCCTCTTCCTCGACAAGCCATTGAAGGTATCCACTGTCATCTAATGAAACTAATGAAGTATGGACTTCTCAAGGAGTGCCAGTCACCTTGGAACACCCCTCTTCTCCCAATCAAGAAACCTGGGACGGGGGATTACCGCCCAGTACAAGATCTGAGGTGGATAAATGATGCAGCTGAAACTATACACCCAGTGGTACCAAATCCTTATACTCTTTTGGGACTGATCCCCGCTGAGGCTACTCATTTCACTATCCTGGACCTGAAAAATGCCGCCTTCTGCATACGCCTGGCCCCCACCAGTCAACTTTTGTTCGCTTTTGAATGGCAAGACCCCACAACAGGAAGACGGGGCCAACTTACCTGGACTTGATTACCCCAAGGATTTAAGAACTCACCCACTCTCTTCAGTGCTGCTTTAAATCAAGATCTCTCAAGTTACTCTGTGAACCCAGGACGAAGGGTTCTTCTTCAGTATGTGGATGACCTGCTCATAGCCACAAATTCAGAAAGTGAATGTCTACAAGCCACCAGTGAACTCTTGCACCTTCTAAATGAGACTGGATACAAAGTCTCAAGAGCTAAGGCGCAATTATGTCAAACTGAAGTTAAATATCTAGGATTCCAGTTGACCAGCAGAATACGATGCCTGGGACCAGAACACAAAGAAGCTGTATACAATATTCCTACTCCAACCACCAGGAGGCAAGTGAGAGCCTTCTTGGGTACCGCAGGGCACTGTCGTATATGGATCCCCAATTTCGCTCTGCTGGCAAAACCACTGTATCAAGCTACCAAAGGAATAGAAAGTCTCCATTGGAATGGGGACTTGAACAGAATGCAGCATTCCAATCTCTGAAAACCGCTCTGATGTCATCACCAGCTCTGGGTCTACCAGATGTCCAGAAACATTTCTGTCTCTATGTCCATGAGTCACAAGGAAATGCTTTAGGGGTACTGACTCAATCTCTTGGATCTTGGCAACGGCCAGTAGCCTACTTATCAAAACAGTTGGATGTGGTAGCAAAAGGCTGGCCCCCTTGTTTGAGAGCTGTAGCAGCCACAGCCCTCCTAGTGAGCGAAGCAGAGAAGCTCACTCTGGGACAGAATCTTCAAGTTACTGTACCGCATTCTGTCCTGACCCTCATGGAACACAAAGGGAGTTTCTGGCTCACGAATTCACGAATGTTGAAGTATCAGAGCATGTTGTGTGAAAACCCCCAGATACAACTGAAGGTCAGTCAAGCTCTGAATCCTGCTACGTTGTTCCCAATTGGTCCTGGCCCCCCTGATCATGACTGTTTGGAAATTATGGACACTGTGTTCTCAAGCCGCCCGGATTTGACTGACGTTCCTTGGGAGAACCCTGAACAGACTTTCTTTATGGATGGAAGCAATCTCGTCATCAATGGGCATCATTGTGCTGGGTATGCAGTGGTGACCCTTGATCTGGTAGTTGAGTCCTCAGCTCTGGCCCCAGGAACTTCAGCACAAAAAGCTGAACTGATAGCTCTTACTAGAGCACTGACAATAGGAAAAGGGCTCTGTCTAAATGTGTCCACAGATTCCAAGTATGCCCTTACAACCTTGCATGCACATGGGGCCCTGTACAAAGAATGAGGGTGGATAACCACAGAAAGCAAGTCCATTAAGTATGGCCCCGAGATATTGACATTATCAGATGCATACTGCCTACAGATCTCAGAATTTAGGAAAGTAGAACGTATGAATAGAACCCTGAAATCTCAGTTGTCTAAACTTTGCCAAGAAGCTCACCTGAAGTGGCCCCAGGTTCTTCCTATAGCCCTTCTTAGGATATACTTAGCCCCTACTAAGTCTTTAGGAGTTTCCCTTTTGAGATTCTGTATGGGCGACCCCTGCCTATTGTACAAGGAATAAAAGGAGATATGAATTAGATTAGATCTGAAATTACTAGACAAGAACTATTGGTTTTAAGTTCTGTTTTGCAGAAGTCTTCATACATGGATACAAGATCAGCTGCCCATCCATCTAACAGAACCCCTGCATCCTCTCAAGCCTGGAGTCTCGGTGTGGATTAAAGAGTGGAGAAAGACACCGTTGATACCGCATTGGAAGGGACCTTATGTTGTTATCTTAACCCTAACTGCAGTTAAAGATGCAGAACTCGAACCCTGGATTCATCACAGTCGAGTAAAGCAGCAGCCGTTGATAGCACTGTAGAACGGAAGGCAGCTACAAAAGTATTAGCTATGTGGCAATATTACCCTATACCCCAAAAGACGAAATTAGACCTTACCTGCTAATTGTCTTTCCTTTAATTCTCTCCGGGCCAGTCTGGCACTTGAGGGTTGTCAACCTTCTCCAGCAGCTGAGGACTGAATGCAGAATCTTTTCTGTGATCTAGTATCTGGCTCCCCCTACTGGCTCCCCTCAGTCTAAACGTGATAAACAGTGGATAAAACCGATAACTCTGAACCCACTAAACATCCAGAAAACTCAAAAAACAAAACAAACCCGCGCGGAAGCAAGCCTGCTTCAACCCGGAAGAACGGATCCGCGAACGAGACCCCATCGCTCCGAAATTTGAAACGCATAAGGCATCTTGAAATATCTTTTTTTTTTTTTGCATTGTCAACGGAGCGTGGAACCCCCTGAAACCGAGTGAGCAACCTATCCGTGCGGAAACACTGATATATGCTTGTCGAAGCCCACTCCTCGCGTTCCCCTGTAAACAGTGAACGCGAATCCGGCCAGAAGATCCACGAAAGCACCTGAGTTAAGACATTAGGACCATGTACCGGGTGGGTTCCGGACTGGCCCGGAGAGAATTAAAGGAAAGACAATTAGCAGGTAAGGTCTAATTTTGTCTTCCTTGTCATCTCTCCGGGCCAGTCCGGCACTTGAGGGTAGTACCAAAGCAGTATCTATCCCCGGGAGGGACCCGCCAGCCCCGCAATAACGGCCGATGTTCCCACAATAGCATCCCTGCGAGCCTGAACATCTAATCTATAATGCCTGGCAAAAGTGTGCAGCGAAGACCACGTCGCCGCCCTACAAATCTCGACCGGTGGGATCAAAGCAAACTCCGCCCAGGACGTTACCAAACCACGCGTGGAATGCGCCCGGAAGCCCTCCGGGAGCGCCTGGCCACACGCTTGATATGCTGCTACAACGGCCTGTTTCACCCATCTAGCGATGGACGCTTTGGAGGCCGCTTCTCCCTTTTGCGGTCCCCCAAACAAAACGAACAGCCTGTCCGTCTTGCGAAACGCCGCTGTGCGGCGCAAATATCTCTTGAGCACCCTGCCTAAATCTAAGCTCCGGAATACCGCCTCAATGGACTGACCTTCTCGCACTGGAAAGGTCGGCAGCGAAATAGACTGATTCACATGAAAACTGGAGACCACCTTGGGAAGAAAGGAGGGCACCGGTCTCAACGTCACCTTCTCTAGTGAAAACTGCAGGAAAGGTTCGCGACAAGACAGCGCTTGAAGAGCCGACACGCGCCTCGCCGAACATAAGGCCACCAGGAAAACGGTCTTCCAGGAAAGATCCCGGAGGGAGACTTCTTTAGATGGTTCAAATGGAGGCTTTGCCAAAGCCTTGAGCACCAAGTTGAGATCCCAGGCTGGCACTACTGAACGCACCGGAGGACGGATATTCCGTACAGCCAGCAAGAAACGGACCACATCCGGATGAGAGGCGAGAAGCCCCCCGCTCACCTTGCCCCGAAAACACGCCAGAGCCGCCACCTGTACCTTGAGGGTAGCGAGCGCCAACCCCTTATCAAGACCTTCCTGCAGAAAAGACAGAATGTCAGGAATGAGAGCTTTGAGCGGAGGCAAACTCCGCTGCGCGCACCAGCGCTCAAAGACCTGCCAGACGCGAACATATGCCAGCGAAGTCGAATGTCTCCGTGCCCCTAACAGAGTGGAGACCACCGCAGGCGAATATCCCCGGCTCCTCAACTTGTCCCTCTCAAGAGCCAAGCCGTAAGAGAGAAGCGATCCACGTCCGGCATGAAAAGTGGCCCTTGCCTCAACAGGTCCGACCGCGCTGGCAGCCGCCAGGGCTCGTCGAGAAGGAGTTGGATCAGATCCGCGTAGCAAGCCCTCCTGGGCCAATCCGGGGCTATCAGAATCAGCGGCCCGTCGTGCCTCTGCGCCCTCCGAATGACCTTGCCTATCAGAGGCCAGGGTGGAAAGACATACAGCAGCACCCCCGTCGGCCACGGTTGCGCTAGACCGTCCAGGCCTTCCGACATGAAATCTCTTCTTCGGCTGTAAAACCGCCCCGCCTTGGCATTTTCGAACGTGGCCATGAGGTCCATAACCGGCTGACCCCACCGGCGGGACAGCTCGTGAAACACTTCCACGTGCAATTCCCATTCTCCCGGATCTACGACATGCCGACTGAGGTAGTCTGCTTGCACATTGTCGCGACCCGCTACATGCGCCGCTGACAAGGCTACCAAGTGCGACTCTGCCAAGTCCATCAACCGCAGGCTCTCTTCCAAGAGAGACGCACTGCCCGTCCCTCCTTGACGATTGATGTACGAAACTGTGACCGCGTTGTCGGAAAACACCCGCACGGCCTTCTGCTCGACCAGAGACGCAAAGGCCAACAGAGCCAGTCGGACTGTCGTGAGTTCTAACAGATTGATGGAAAACGTGGTCTCCAGCTGGGACCAAACTCCCTGCACGAACTGGGCATGACAATGGGCCCCCCAACCTGCTAGGCTGGCATCCTTCGTGAGAAGCAGCCAGTCCGGCTGCCGCAAGGGAACACCTGCCCGCAGATGATCCGGATTTAACCACCACTGAAGACTGACGCGCACCTCTGGCGTGTGGACTAACTTCCGGTCCAACGAGTGCCGCTGCGGAGACCAGCGAGTCAGCAGGGAATGTTGTAACGGTCGCATACGCGCCCGAGCCCAGGGAACAAGGTCCAAGGTCGCTGCCATGGAACCGAGAAATTGCAAATAACGCCACGCTGACGGAGCCTTGAGCCGCAAGAAGGCTCTGATCTGGCTCCCAATCTTCTGAACGCGGGTCTCCGGTAGAAATACTGCGCCCACGCTCGTGTCGAACAGCGCACCCAGATACAACAGCCGCTGCACCGGCACCAACTGACTCTTGGCCCGGTTTACGACCCAGCCAAGACTTTCCAGTAGCAATACCACTTTCGTCGTAGCCTCTCGAGACTCGGCCACCGATGGCGCCCGAATTAGCCAGTCGTCCAGATAAGGATGTACCAGCAACCCATCGCGCCTCAACGCCGCCGCGACTACCACCATCACTTTTGTGAAAGTCCGAGGTGCCGTGGCCAGCCCGAAAGGCAAGGCCCGGAACTGGAAATGCCCCATGGGCACCGCGAAACGCAAAAATCGTTGATGCTCCGCCCGTACTGGAATATAGAGATAAGCCTCCGTGAGATCTATGGAGGTAAGGACTTCGGACGGCTGCACGGACGCGATCACGGAACGTAGAGTCTCCATGTGGAAGTGGGGAATGCGAAGGCAACGGTTTAAGTGCTTGAGATCCAAGATCGGACGGAAGGACCCTTCCTTTTTGGGAACCACGAAATAAATCGAGTACCGACCTAAGCCGCACTGGTCGGACGGAACGGGAACCACTGCCCGCAGACGCACCAAACGCTGAAGCGTCTGTGCCACCGCCAGCGCTTTGGCTTGAGATCCACATGGAGACACCACGAACGCCTCTGCCATCGGCTGGGCAAACTCCAGCACATAGCCGTCCCGGATTATTTCCAGGACCCACTGATCTGTGGTTATGCTGGTCCAGTCGGATAGAAATTGGTATAACCGTCCTCCAACCGGAATCTCTGTCTGGACCAACGTCCCTTCATTGGGACTTTTTGCCCGGATTCGGCTGGGTGGGGAAGTAACCCCTGCCGAACCCCCGAGCTCCACGAAAGGACTGACCACGGGCGGCTAACCGCCCTCGCGCATAAGGAGCAAATCTCGCACCTCTAAACCTACGCGCCTCCCGGGACAGGCCCCGGAAACCCCCACCGGGTCGCTGGGCCCTCGGGCGATCCTCCGGGAGGCGACCACCTTTGGAATCCCCCAAGTCTTTGACAATCTTTTCTAAAGCAGCTCCAAACAGGAGTGTGCCCTTATACGGAAGCTTGCTAAGCCGCACTTTAGACAACGCGTCCGCCGCCCAATTGCGGAGCCATAAAAACCAGCGAGCCTCTATGACCGAAGCCATAGACTTCGTTGAAATCTGCACGAGATCATAAAAAGTGTCGGCCAAATATGCTGCGGCTGACTCCAGTTTTGCGGCCTCCTCGGCCTCTGTAGGGGCACGGAGGGCACCCTGCATCCACCGAATGGACGCTCGGGAAACATAAGCCCCACAGATAGACACTCGGAGCGTCAAGGCGCACGTTTCAAAGGTCTGCTTGAGCAGAGTCTCCAGCCGCCTATCTTGTAAATCTTTGAGGGCCGCTCCGCCCTCCACGGGAATAGTGGTCTTTTTAGTCACCGCCGAGACAAGGGCATCGACCTTAGGCATTTTCAGCAATTCCTGCTCCTCCTGCGGCAAGGGGTACAATCGACCTATCGCCCTAGCCCCCCGCAAGGTGGCCTCCGGGCATTCCCATTCCGACTCCACCATTTGCTTCATTACTCGGTGTACTGGGAAACACTTCTGATCCGACTTAAACCCCCGGAGGAGGGGATCCTCCAATGGCTGGTCGGGCACCGCAGGCAGCTCAATATTTAACGCTGTTAACATCTGGGAGATAAGAGGTGCCAATTCCTCTTTACGGAATACTCTAAACAAACTCGGATCATCCGCATCCCCCAACTCACTATCTTCTGAATTCCCCAGCCAGTGAAACATATCGGATTCCAACACTTCTCCTTCTTCCATGGCTGAGGGCGCCGGGTAGGAAAAACCAAAACCATCGGCATCCCCTGGCGCACCGCGGACCGACTGGGAAGCGCCCTCCCCCGGGTCCCAGGCGGAAAGATCCGCTTCCCGGCCTGAGGCAGTAAGAGAGGCAGGCTCTGCCCCCTGAAACTGCCGCTGTTTCAGGCAGTAAGCCCGATGCATCTCCAAAATGAAATCCGCCGAAAACACCGACTGAAAAGCACTCTGAGCTGCTGCCACGTGCAGTGAAGGAGCTTCCTCCACACCCGCCGGCTTTTTTGATTTTCCCTTCTTTTTTGTCGGCTTTTCTGAAACTGCTTCCAACCCCGGCGCCTTAGCAGAAATGGCTGCCTTTCCCGTCATTTCAGCCACGCTCTGACCGGCCTTGAGAGAAACACTCGTCTCAGGCCTGCTCTCCATGTCGGCGGAGGAACGAGCTGCACCCGGGCACTCCAAATAATTCTGAGACCCGCGGCGTCGAAACAAGAACGTAAACCCGAACAGACTAACCTGCTTCACACTGTCAGCCGGGCCCGGGACCTGACGAGGACGACGCGCACTCCCGCTGCTAGCGAGAGCGGTCTATCCTGTGCCGGAGAACAGCTCCTTCAGTAGCAGCGTTCGTGCCGCTTCAGACCCGCGCTCCTGCTGCTAGCGGGGGGGGGGGGTCTGATTGAGTCGGAAAGATGCGGTCGGTGTCCGAGGGCTCCCCGCTCCGCCGCTAATCGATCCTCCGGTCTTTTGCTCCCCAGATTGAGACAGGCTCTGCCTCCGCAGGAAGAGCACACGCGGCTGAGCTCTGGCCAAGCCAAGAGCCCCACTTATCTCACAAAAAAAACCCCAGCTAGGGCTTTTCCACACTATACCAATCGGAGCCACAGAACCTATCAACTAACACAAAAAAGGAAAAGGACAGAAATTAAAGCCTTTAACAGTCAGTGCTACCGGGAGCCAGAAAACGAACGTCCCTTCCAGCTGCTGAGGACTGAAAGACTGAGGGGAGCCAGTAGGGGGAGTCAGATACTAGATCACAGAAAAGATTCTGCATTCAGTCCTCAGCTGCTGGAGAAGGCTGACAACCCTCAAGTGCCGGACTGGCCCGGAGAGATGACAAGGAATGATGCTTTTACGCAAGTATAATATGTGATTTAATTCTCACCCTTTCTCACTTGCGGGTGAGAATAATCAAAGGGGGGAATGTGGCAGGCTATGGCCTATAATAGTCTGCAAATATGAAAGGCCTGTAAGTTAGGCCCTGATTCCAACCCCCATCTTAGTTAGAACTAAAAATCTGTAAAAGTTTGAGAAAGCTGTTTTAAACTGCTTAATAAGGAGTCTTCATGAATACATAAATCTTTCATTATTCTCTTGTGTTCTGATGATAGAAATGTTTCAATACCTGCATTCCTAGAGCTAGAAACGACCCTGCAGTAGAATTGTATCAATACCTAGAAACTGTACCATTGTTAGAATAGCCTGGGAAGGGGGAGCAGGGTGTTAGGCCCAGAGAGGGTCCCTGATTGGACAAGTGCAGGGGGCGTTGGGACCAATAGAAAGTCTGCATATATCAAACTGAAAAGAAATGTATAAAATGAATATGTTTCTGTAAGAGCTTTGCTCAGTCCTTTTTGAAGGTTGACTCTGAGCTTTGTGCACAATAAATTGGCTTGGAATATTTATTGTATGCTTATCAGCTGCTACAATATAACACCCGAGCGAACAAAATATTAATTTAAAAAAAATAAACAACAAAATAAATAGAACTATTTACGTTTTATTTTTATTGGTTAGTGGAATATAGGAAACTTCGGATTATTATATAGTAATCAAACAAGTGGTTTCCCCATTTTACATTTGGTTGTATACTATCATTGATAGCTCCAGTTTCTACAAGTAACATTAATAATGTAAGGGCATCAAATTCCTCTTTTAAAGTATAGCATCCACCGGTTGTTAAACACCATCGCTCCAATCCTGGTGGCCTGACATCAGCATTACAAAGACATGTTTGCATACTGCGTCGAAAGCTTTCAGCTTTCTGATCATAGACTACAATTCCCATTATGCAACTGCGTGATGTCATTATTTAACGCGTGACCGGGGTTACATGTATATTCAGAAACAATGCACGTTGAACGTGGGATTAAATAAAAAAATGCATCCTGGGAGTTGTATTTCAAAAACAAACCTACTTCCACTCATAGGTAAGGTATGGGCAAACACTGATAACTACATTTCCCAGAATCTTAGTTGCGCATGCAACACGTATTAAAAAGCACGTGACGACGTTTCACGTTTCTCCCGCGCCAGCTTCCTTCTTCCCGCCTTCGCCGCTCCACCTCAACAGTTCAACCCCCACCCCCAAGATGGCGTCGGGTAGCCCGGCGACTAATTCGCTGACATTTTGCCTAGCCCAGCTAACGGCAGTGCGGGAAAATCCGGACTCCGACTCCGTTTTCCGCGCTCTGTTCGCCATTCGCACGCGTCATACCCAGTTGGCAGGGGGAATTGAGCGCTTCCGGGCGCGCGGCGGCCTACAGCCCCTCCTTGCGCTTCTCTCTTTGTGCGCACGCGCGGCAGGAGGGGGCGCTGGTGTGCGCTCCTCACGCAAAAGCGTGTTAGATCTCGCACTAAGCGTCCTGGCCAATTGCTGTATGGAAAAGGAATGCCGAATTCAGGTTGGAACATTTTAGCTTACGTCTTGAAACTTTTCAGTTGATCATAACAATTTAGTTCAAATTCAGCCAATATTTCCTGGATGACTTTGCATTTTTTTTTCTTGCAGGTGCGCTTATTAGGAGGTATTTTCCCGCTGGGTGAGTGACCTTTGCAATTAGATGGTACGGTCCAAACTCCGCCCCCTTTTTATTTTCGTTCTGCCACGTCAGCATCGCCATGTCGTGTCAGTTTTTTCAGCGGTTGCTGTGGTGTGTCCTTCCTAGTGACGTCACTAATCTTCCATCTTTTTATTCTTTACTAAAGGGATCACGTTATTATCGTAATTGGAGAATGGAATTGACTTCTGCTTTTTATTTAACCTTTGGCTAGGTATTTCTCTCGTTATGTCATCTTCCCTCCACTTTCTCGTCAGTATCTATTCAGACTGCAGAGCCATTGCAGAACGATGAAATCCTTCTGACTCCTGTACCTTCCTAACTGTAATGTTAGGATCTTACATAGTGGAGCAGCACAGTTCTAAACATATTTGTATCTTAGACGTCATACCAGTCAAGTGGTTTACAATTCTAATAATAAAATATAGTGATATTTGAAATATGTCTATTGGGAATTTGGGTTTATGATAGAAGATTCCTTTGACCTGAAATCACAACCGTTTTGTGGTTCTCATCATTGCTCACTGGGGTATGTGTACTAAAAAGCGGATTAGTGGTTTAGTAAACATTTAGTGTCAAAAGATAGAGGTGTAGCCAACCTGTGCTGCTCTAACTTGAAGATGTTCCTAGCAAGACCCTATGCAGGTAGTACAGTGGGAAGCACTTCAGCGTGCAAAACCTGATACCTTGATTAATATGAATACACGTATCAACACCTATTGAGGTGGCAATAACTGCACCAGTGCTAACTACAACACTGAGGCATACATAGCCTGCAGTAATCATAATAGGTACCAAAAATATCCCATAGCAAACCTTAATATAAAAAGGACCATAAGAGAATAAATTCAAATCTTCATGGCTTCAGACTTTTTACTGTATTGAGGTCTCATATTGTCAGTCGTCGATCCATTGTGGTGTTAAGTGCCATCGAGTCAATGTCTACTCATGGCGACCCTCTGGATAGTTGTCTTAAGTTGTGTTTGATCTTCAGTCAGGCAGCTCATTGTTGACAGAATGGCACCATAACTACTGCTGTTGTATTGATCTATCTTATTGCTGGCCTTCCTCTTTTATTTATTTAACCAATTTTCTATACCACCTTATCCTTCAATCAAAGCAGTTTACATTATGTAATCACTACAAACAGGTACTGGATACATTCCCTTGTCCCCAAAGGGGCTCACAATCTGTGTACCTGAGGCAGTGGAGGGTTAAGTGGCTTGCCCAAGGCACAAGGAGTGCCTATAGGACTAAAAGCCCTAGTCCCTCCGGCCCGAGGTGCCGTGTCCTAACTACTAGGCCACTCCTCCGCCTTTCTACCTTGGCATGCATGATGTCTTTCTTTAATCTCTCTCTTCATATGATGTGTCCAAAGTATGAAAGTCGAAGTCTGGTCATTTGAGCGTCTAAAGAAAGCTTAGGTTTAATCTCTAATACACAAGCCCTCACAGCAGGACAAGCTGCAAACCAAGTGAGACCACCGATTAAACTTTTTATTACTTTTGAAATCTAATGTATTTGTTTGTTTACTTCTACTTCTTCTTTTGTTATAATATCAAAGATTCTGTGCTTCCTGACAGTCCAGGCTTCTTGTATCACTAAACTGCCCTATAGTAAAAATGTAGGTACTCCACTTTACTTATCTTAATATGCTGATTACACAGAGCTGAAACCTGGTGTATTTTGGGGAAATTGTGAGTACTTTTTTAATCATAATGTTCAGGCAATGCTCGGTCTTCATTCCTAATCTGTCCAGTCCATGCCCAATCTTAATGCTAAGCATTTAGCACAGGATTTTTACCATGCTGGCTTTTTTAGTGTGTGCTAACAGTTACCGCAGTCCTTCACTAATGGTTTAGCACATGTCAGTAAACATGCCTTGGTGGGACGTGGTAGTAATGGTAGGATTTTGTTTATACTTTTAATAACATAAGTTTGCGTACAGTACAGAAACCTTTCCTTATTTTTCAGTCACAGTATTTTTAGTCAGTGGTACTGGAACATTTTAGAGACCTGTACTTTTGCTATCTGCATTACATTTGGGAAATTTTTGTCATATCATTGGGCTGACAACTGAGTTTGCCTCAAGAATCCCATGCACTAGTTTGTAAGCAGTCTTAAAGGCTTTGAAAGTAGAAAAAAATTGCTATTAGAGAAAACTGCTCTGGTCCAGGGGAAGGAAGGTGAGAGGCACACTGAGGGAGGCTTCAATTACTCTGGCTTCTTATGTGATTCGTGATGATTTATTGGCATGACAATTTTACATGTGTTGTCCAAGTAATATATTAGAATTTACAGTCTAATAGTAACAATATAATAATATTTCAATGTACAGAGAATAAGTGAAAATAATTCCTTGAGCCATGCTTTGCCCAACTACTGTTTGCTTAATGCAGAAAAACGTGCTGCTGTTAGCACAGATATCTGTGCAGTGTTTAAGCAGAATTTTCTGCCTTGTTAACCATTCACATGAAAGGGATATAGCCATAGCTGACTATAATCTATTTAGAAAGCGGGTAGAAAAGGAGGAAGAGTAGCCCTATATGTCAAAAACAATATTAAAGCTGCTGAAATGCAGGGGACGTGGGGAAAAGAAGAAGCAATGTGGATTCCTTATCGCTTCTCCGGGTCAGTCCAGGGAATGTTAGGGTTGTCAATCCCCCTTAGCAGCTGAGGACTGAAGACTTCAAGTTTTCTTGAGAGGTGAAGCCACTCCCCCTGAGGTCACCCAGCCAGTCTTTCAGTCCTCAGCAGCTGAAGAGGATCGATTCTGTCTTTCTCCCTCTTGTCTATGACTACTGTTTAATTTCATTGATTTCTTTATTACAGTGCAAGTTGGCTCTAGCAGAGCTGATTATTTTCCATAGTCCTGAGGGGCTTCGTTTTTCCTCCCTAGTGGGTAATGATAAGAGAGGTGTCGAGGAGTTGTAAATTCAGCGGTATAAGGTAGAGCCTGCCTTGTGTAGCCGCATCCGTCTCTCTGAGCAGAGTGATCCTGGGGGCCCCAGTGCTTCATCTGCCTTTGTTAGAAACCGCACTTCTACATGTTCCGCTAGCAGCGGAACGAAGTCTCAAGGCTGCATAAACTTCTGTGTGAGGTAAGTGTGTGTAGCGGTGCAGCGTCTTTTTTTTCTTTTTTCAGAATCGCGTTCAGTGAGCCCGGCGTTATCACTTCTCGAGGCCGTAGCACGGCAAGCAGAAGTGTTTTCCTCCTTGGGGGGTAATTTTCTGTGAGCGGCGGTAATGGCAGAGAAAATTTCATCGGAGGCAGAGAAGCCGTCAGTGACCGCGGAAAGGGTGGGAAAAGTGGCCATTTTGAGTGTGCCGGCCATCTCCACCGCGGAGCAGCACAGGCCTGCTAAACGGAAATCTAAGTCCTCTAAGGACGTCTCTCAGAGGGAAAAGCCTGCTCCATCTCTGTCTGATGCTCAATCTGGCATATCGTTGTTCTTTTCGCCAGAATTTATCCTGGCGATGCACGGAGCGTTTTTACTGAAGTCTTCTCAGCCTGCTCCTGGAGAAACGCTTCAGGGCGCTGGGGCGCTTCCACTGGGTATTCCTGTGCCAGAGGACCCTGGAGAGGGTCCTTCTCAGCAGTCAGAACTCCATAGGGATCCTTTGGATCCATTTGCTCCTCAGCTCTCTGGGTCAGGGAGAGTCAGAATTTCTTTCTGAAGCAGGCTTGGATCTGGCTCCAGAAGAGCTAGAAGAGGGTGAGATTGCACCCGGAGACGATCCTAATATCTTTCGCGTCTTTCGCAAGGAGGAGCTTGCAGCGCTCATTTCCCAGTCCTTATCGGCATTGCACCTGCTGCTTCCTTCAGTTTCCCAGGAGCCTTTGGAGGATCCGTTATTGCAGGGTTTTAAAACGGAACAACGCTGTTTCCCGATGCACAGAGTTATAAAGCAGATGATTGAATCTGAATGGGAGTGTCCAGAGGCTACGCT
Source organism: Ichthyophis bannanicus (assembly GCA_033557465.1). Classification (NCBI taxonomy): domain Eukaryota; kingdom Metazoa; phylum Chordata; class Amphibia; order Gymnophiona; family Ichthyophiidae; genus Ichthyophis; species Ichthyophis bannanicus. The sequence continues at coordinate 339,412,939 of CM066036.1, read as the reverse complement.
CCGTGGGAGCCGCGCCTTGGCTCACCTTTACCCCATGCCGCAAGAGGAGAAGGAGTTCTTGCGCATGCCCAAGGTGGATGCGATTGTGTCGGCAGTGACCAAAAAGACTACCATCCCGGTGGAAGGAGCGGCAGCGCTTAAGGACCTCCAGGATCGAAAATTGGAAATTCTTCTCAAGCAGGTGTTTGATTCTAGCGCGTTAGCTCTGCAGGCGGCGATTTGTGGAGCATATGTTTTTCGAGCGTCCATTCGGTGGCTGCAGGGAGACGTGTCCGGGGATGCCGCATCAGCACATGGGACTGAAGGTCTGAGATTGGAATCGGCCGCGGCTTATATGGCGGATGCCTTCTATGACTTGCTCTGAATAGCTGCTATGACTATGGCATCATTGGTCGCCGCCAGACGTTTTTTATGGTTGCGTAACTGGTCAGTGGATGTTTCCTCTAAGTTGCGGCTTAGTAAATTGCCCTATAAGGGGAGATTGCTTTTTGGAGAAGCGCTAGAGAAGATTGTTAAGGATCTCGGTGACTCTAAAGGCGGGCGTTTGCCAGAGGATCGGCCCAAGCCCAAGCGAGGAGCGGGTGGTCTCCGTGGCTCTAGTCTGGACTCCCGTAGATTCCGAGGGGCGCGCTTTGCTCCCTATTCCAGAGGCCGGACAGGATTTAGAGGTCAGTCCTTTCGAGGAGCGAGAGGTTTCAGCAGGTCTTACTTCGGTGCTCCTCAGTCCTCGGCTAAGAAGCCACAATGAAGGTGTGCTGGTCCAGGCGTCAGTACCTGTAGGCGGACGCCTGCAGGATTATCTAGCAGCCTGGACCGCCATCACTGCAGACAAGTGGGTATTGGAAATAATTTAAAAAGGATATGCACTGGACTTCGCTTGCTCTTTGTTGCCCGCGTTTGTAATGTCCCCTTGTGCGCCGGGTCTGAAGTCACAGGCCGTGTCAGACACGCTTTCTCGTCTCTTGCTGCTCCGGGCGATAGTTCCCGTACCTCGAGACCAATACGGTCAAGGTCGATACTCGATCTATTTCGTGGTGCCCAAAAAAGAAGGTTCTTTTCGGCCGGTACTGGATCTCAAGGGCGTCAACCGTTCTTTGTGGGTGCCGCATTTTCGCATGGAAACGTTGCGTACTGTGATTCGGGCGGTACGTCCAGGAGAGTTTCTCTCGTCCATAAATCTCACGGAAGCATATCTTCATATTTCCATCAGGCAGTCTCATCAACAGTTTTTACGTTTTGCCCTTCCTATGGGTCATTACCAGTTTTGAGCGTTGCCGTTCGGCCTCGCCATGGCTCTGCGGACCTTCACCAAACTCGTGGTGGTAGCAGCGGCGCTGCGGAAGGAAGGAATCAGAGTTCATCCGTATCTCGACGATTGGCTTATCAGGGCCGATTGTCATTTGACCGCGGTATCAGCAACGGCTCGAGTGGTTCAGCTTCTGGAGCAGCTAGGTTGGGTCATAAATCAGGCCAAAAGTCACTTGCAACCGGTGCAACAACTGACTTATCTCGGAGCCTTCTTCGACACGGCGCGCGGCGCAGTTTTCTTGCCCGAAGTCAGAGTGGAAAAGGTTTTACAGCAAGTACACGCGTTTTTGAGGATATCGGCTCCGTCGGCGTGGACGTACTTACAACTTTTGGGCTCCATGGCGTCGACCTTGGACCTGGTTCCATGGGCCAGGGCTCACATGCGACCCTTGCAACAAGCGTTGCTTTCCCGATGGTCTCCGCAGCTTCACTCTCTCTCTCAGCGGCTAGTTTGTCCGGAGTTAGTGAGGCAAAGTCTGGAGTGGTGGTTGAACCCGGTCCATCTAAGGGCAGGTGTTCCTTTGCAGGAGCCGTCATGGGTATTAGTCACGACGGATGCCAGTCTCGCAGGCTGGGGAGCTCATTGTCAGTCGCAGATCGCTCAGGGATCTTGGTCTCCGGAGGAGAGCTCGTGGTCGATCAACAGGTTGGAGCTGCGCGCGGCTCGGCTTGCCCTTCAGCACTTCGAGACCTTGATCAAGGGGACTGCAGTCCGGGTATTCTCCGACAATGCAGTGACAGTGGCATATATCAATCAGCAGAGGGGGGGGGGGACCAAGAGTCTCTCTCTTCTCACCGAATGTCAGGAGTTGATGGCTTGGGCAGAAGTTCATCTCTTAGCATTGTCTGCTGCGCATGTGGCGGGCAAGCAGAACGTGCAGGCAGATTTTCTCAGTCGCAATGTGCTCGATCCCGGAGAATGGGAGTTGAACATGGCAGTGTATCGCGAGCTGGTCTTACGTTGGGGACAACCAGTGATGGATCTTATGGCGACGTTCAGCAATACAAAGGCGAACCGTTTTTTTCAGCAGGCGCAGGGAGCGCATGTCAGAAGGATTGGATGCTCTGGTTCAGCCATGGCCGACTGACACTCTGTTGTATGTTTTCCTTCCTTGGCCGATGTTGAGTCGGGTTATCCAACGAATAGCGGGACACCGGGGATCGGTGATTCTGATTGCGCCGGATTGTCCTCGTCGTCCTTGGTATGCCGATCTGATTCGGCTCCTAATAGCTCCTCCTTGGCGCCTTCCGGACCAGATCAACCTCTTACATCAGGGACCGGTGCTCATGCCACAGGTGGATCGCTTCTTGCTTACAGCTTGGCTCTTGAGAGGGCTCACTTAAGGCGCAAAGGTTACGCAAGTTCGGTCGTGGCTACCTTACTTCGGTCTAGAAGACCGGGGACCTCTCTTGCGTATGTGCGTGTATGGAGGCTCTTCGAGCATTGGTGTGCACAGCGCGACGTTCTTCCTCGGTCGGCTACCTTACCTCACCTGCTTTTATTTCTCCAAGAAGGGTTGGATAAAGGTTTGGCGCTTAGTACTCTTAAGGTTCATTTGGCAGCTCTCACCTGTTTTAGGGGATTGGTGCAAAATCGACGGCTGTCGACGCATCCGGATGTGCAACGTTTTTTTCGAGCGGCTAAGATTCTCCGTCCTCCACGGCGTCAAGTCGTGCCATCGTGGGATTTGAATATCGTCTTGGAGGCGTTTTCCATGTCCCCGTTAGCGTCGGTGTCCTCGCGGTCTTTGCGTGAGTGTTCTTGGAAAACGGCGTTTCTGGTGGCCTTATGTTCTGCAAGGCGAATCTCGGATTTGCAGGCCTTGTCTTGTCAGGAACCTTATCTGAAATTTCTCCCTGAACGAGTATTGCTGCGGACGGTGCCTTCTTTTTTTTGCCAAAAGTGCTGTCGGTTTTTCATGTTTTATTTTATTTATTTATTTGCAGTTTCTTTTATACCGCGCTATTCGACATCAGTGCGGTTTACAATGAACATAAGAGTTGCACATCTCAATTTCGTGATTTGTGCTTACAGTGAAACAGGTATAATAACTTGGGTATACATTAAACAGGAAAATTAAACTTGGGTATGCATTAAGCAGGTATAACAGGTAAAATAGGGTATAAATAACCAGTCCCTTAACAAGGAGACACGATGAATAAATACAGTCTACTTTATGCAATAATATAATGAGTTATGCGGCACTGCATAAGTTTCTCATGGTGGTTGGAGGGGAAGGTGTGATTGCGAGTGATCAGTCTGGGAATGTGACGTGCATGAGTTTGAGGTGCTGCATTGAGATGTGAGAGTGGGTGAGTGTGGGGAGAAGACTGCATCATCGTAGTAATGAAGAAAGAGGTGCCGTTTCAGTGTCTTCCTAAATTGGGAGAGTTCACTGATGGTTCTGATAGTTGCTGGTAGTGCGTTCCAGCAGGATGGAGCAAAGAAGGAGAAGGCTCTGGATCTAGTGAATTGAGAACACTTCGTGCTAGCCTTAGGTAATATGAGAGTATTTGCGGCATTCGATCTCCTTGCTCGATTGGGAGGTGTGATTGAAATTAGATCAGTAATGGCAGTAGCAGGGTATTTGATGGCTTTATGGGTCATAATTAGGATCTTGAATGAGATCCTGGCTTGTATGGGTAGCCAGTGCAATTGTTTTAGTATTGGGGTAATATGAGAACTTCTTGAGGCTCCATGAAGGATTCTTGCAGCTGAATTCATTGCAAGTTGTAAGGGGTTAGTCGTGCACTTAGGTAGACCATACAAGATCGCATTGGCATAGTCAAAGTGAGGCATTATTAGGGCCTGAAAGACAGTTCGGAAGTCATCAGGTTCTAACAGTTGACGCAGATTGCGGAGGGTCCGGTTTTTATGGTACACCGACTTTGTTATGTTTTTGATATGAGCCTTCATATTAAGTTGCTGATCACGTGTTACACCTAGGTATCTTACTGTAGTCTTGCATATGATCTCTGCGTCGTGAGCCTTGATAGACAGGGGTGGAGTAAAAGCCGGATTCCTGGTTACGAAGAGGGCTTCTGTCTTTTTGAAATTTAACTTAAGCATTTGTGCATTTAGCCAGTCTGTGACAGCGTCAAAGCACCTGATAAGTGGGGATAGTTCAAGATGTTCTGTCGAAATTGGCATGTACATCAAGACGTCGTCAGCATAGACCAGGCAGTTGATATTAAATGATTGGATGAGATCACAAATGGGTTGCATATAGACATTGAATAGCAAGGCGGATAGAGATGAGCCCTGTGGAACACCTTTAGTTTGGGGGAAGGAATCTGAGTTGGAGGGGCCAGAACGGACATGTTGCCAGCGATCAGTGAGGTATGAAGCGCACCATGACAAAGCTGAAGCTTGAACTCCCTTCTCTCTGAGGCGTAGCAGGAGAACTTCGTGGTCTACGGTGTCGAATGCGGCAGCAATGTCCATGAAGATCAGTGCAAAGCCTTGTCTGATGTTATCGAGACCTAAGGTTATGGTGTTGAATAAGGTTGTGAGTAATGTTTCAACACCATGTGCTTCGCGAAATCCATGCTGGCAGGGATGCAGGGGTGCATTAGTATCTGTGATCTTGTAATTGGCGTTGGGTAATCTTTTCAATGATTTTCGATAGGCCTGTAGGATTCCATCATCGAAGGGTCCAATTTACTGTTTTTTAGGAGTGGTTTGATAGCCATCTGTTTCAGGCTTCGAGGAAATGTTCCAGTAGAGAACGATACATCAATCAATTTGGATAGGAATGGGCTGAGCTCGGCACGCAGGGCCTTTATCCAGGGAGCTGGACACGGATCGGAGGGTGCTGTTGTAGTGTTTATGTTTAGGATAGTGTCTTGAATGACTCTCAGATGGAGTAGAAAATGATGTGATAGTGTGTTGTGACCCACTCAAGAAATGACCAAGAGGAGGTTGTGGGATGGAGAAAGGTAGGCTGGCTGGTATGGGGGGCTTAGCAGTGTGGGCAAGCTGATTACTTTTCTTACGCAAGTAATAAGCATATTCTTGTGAGTCTGGGTAGGGTAAGTTCTCTTGAGATGGCTCCTTTGCTAGAGATTTCGTGGGGTTTGTTCAAGGAGCGTTGTAGTCTTTTTGCATGATATTGTTTCATACTTGATGCTACAGATAACCAATGTTTTCCTAATTGTGCTGTGAATGCCTCATGGCTCTCAGCTGTTCTTGATCGTCGCCAGCGTCTCTCAAGTCGAATTACGTAGTTCTTGGGAATACCATGGGGCATTTTTTTTCTTATGTGGTGCTTTGTTCGTGGTAGGTGAGTGGATCACGGCATCTAGGCTTGAGTTCCAAGCGGCGACCATGTCATCGAGGCTTTGAAGAGGAGGGTCAAATAGATTCTGTGTCCTCTTTAGAATATCTTCTCTGTTAAAAGGGTGGAAGCGCTTTAAATGTTCTGATATGGGTTTATCTTCAGGTATGGATTTGGAGGAGTTGGTGCAAATTGGAATCTGGAATCTTATCAGGAAGTGATCCGACCAGGGAACCGCACTTACGTTTAGGTGAGACTGGTGCAAATGTGTGAGGGCTGTTTGTGGTGCAAAGATAAGATCAAGTGAGTTGCCTTTTATATGGGTAGGGGTATCAACAAGTTGAACATAGCCTAGATCACTGAGAGCATCAATAAAGGCATTGGTGTGGCTGTCCTGAATGACTGGGAGGTTGAGGTCACCTAATATCCAGTTTAGAGTATGCGAATTTGTGGTGTTGCAAGCAAGATCAATTATTGTTGCTAAGTCATCTGGAGATGAAGATGGAGTTCTATAGAGCAAGTTAATAGTGATTTGCTTATTTGTAATGGTAACAGAGTCAAGGGTAGAGGTGCTGCGTGAGGCGGCAAGCCAAAATTTGAGGTCGGCTTTCGTTAGGATAAGTACTCCTCCGCCACGACGGTCAGCTCTGTGACAAGAGTGGACTGAGAAATTAGGCGGGACACACTGGTGAAGGATCACTGCGTCAGCGGCTGAAAGCCATGTCTCGGTGACACATAGGATATCAAGGTTATGTTAATCAGTCGGTGGCCTTACCCATTTTTTCCAATTTGTCAGATTCTCCGATAGACCGAGCTCTCAAAAAGTTGGATCTTGGTCACGTTTTGAAGGTGTACCTGAGACTCTCAAAACCGTTGCGGAAAACCAATAGATTGTTTGTTTGTCCAGCATGCAGGGCCCAATAAAGGTCAGGCGGCGTCAAAGTCCACGATTGCTCGTTGGGTGCGCTGCGCTATTGTAGCAGCTTACCAAGCAAGAGGGCGGTCTCCCCCAGAGGGTGTGAAGGCTCATTCCACTCGAGCTCAAGCGGCTTCCTGGGCAGAGTTTGCCTTTGTTCCTCCAGTGGATATCTGTAGAGCAGCGACGTGGTCTTCCTTGCATACATTTACAAAGCATTACCGTTTGGACGTTCAAGCCAGAGAAGATACGAAAGTGGGGACGTCGGCTCTTATCGCAGGGCTGGTGGGTCCCTCCCGAGTTTAGGTACTGCTTTGGTACTGCCCTAACATTCCCTGGACTGGCCCAGAGAAGCGATAAGGAAGAAGAAATTAGATCTTACCTGCTAATTGTCTTTCCTTGAGCTGTCTCCGGGCCAGTCCAGGGTCCCACCCCTTCTATTTTCATTTTCCGATACCTCTGCAGAAGAACCAGCGTAATAAAAGTTGGGGATATTCGGGTGAATGGGGTGCTTTGGGGCTTCAATGATCTTTCTCAGAGAAGAGCGATAGTGTTTTTAAGGTATAAAAAAAAAAAAAATTCGCACTGTTTTGGATTTGCTTACTCCTTCCAAGGGCTATGGAGCATTATCAGTTTTGGCAGGTTAATCTTGTGTTTTTCAGTTCTTTACTAGTGGTCTGCTTTGTCAGGAGAAGACTGGCTGGGTGACCTCAGGGGGAGTGGCTTCACCTCTCAAGAAAACTTGAAGTCTTCAGTCCTCAGCTGCTAAGGGGGATTGACAACCCTAACATTCCCTGGACTGGCCCGGAGACAGCTCAAGGAAAGACAATTAGCAGGTAAGATCTAATTTCTTCTTGTGTTGGAAAGAGGAGATAGCACAGTCATCCATACTGGTGTAGTCTACAGGCCTCCAATGTAAACCGAAGAAATAGAGAATTATTGATATTGCAAAGATAACCATGAAGGGGGAAATGATCATATTGGGTGACTTCAATTTATCTGATGCGGACTGGAGGATTCCTTCTGCAAATCTGTAAAGAAGTAAAAAAAACAAACAAACTGTGGATACCTTCCAAGATGCATTACTTAGACAAATGGTGATGGAACCAACCAGGGAAGGATAGATGTTGGATTTAGTACTCGCCAACGGAGATAGCGTGTCAAATATCCGGGTGGGTGCCCCTGTGAGCAGCAGCGACCATCGCACGGTGTAGTTTCAGATTAAAGCCAAGGCGGAGTCCAGTCACAGCAAGCTCAAAAGTCCTAGACTTCAGAAATACTGACTTCAGTAAAATGGCTAAGTATTTGAAGGAGTTGTTGGCAGAGTGGGAGACAATAAGGGATGTGGAATTGCAATGAGCTAAACTAAAGGAGGCAATAAAGGGCAAAAGATACATATGTAAGGAAAGTAAATAAAAACAAGAGGAAAAGGAAACCTATCTGGTTCTCCAAAGAAGTGGCTGCACAAATAAAGGCAAAAAAACAGCTTTCACAAAATTCAGAAGTTCGAAAACAGGAACACAGAAAAGAATACAGGATACAACTAAGAGACAAAAAGAAATAAGGATAGCAAAATCAAAGGAAGAAGAAAAGATGTGAAGTGTGACGACAACTTTTGTCAGGTATATTCAGGAGAAGAGGAAAATCGGAGGTGGAATTGCAATACTCAAAAGTGAGAATGGATTTGTGGAAAGTGATATTGAATAAGCAAACATGCTAAACAAATACTTCTACTGTTTTTACTAAAGAAAATCCTGGAGAAGGACCACCTGTGATTGACAAATACACAAATGGGAATGGAGTAGATACCACACCATTCACAGAAGATATTGTGTTAAAACAACTTGCAAAACTGAAGGTGGACAAGGCCATGGGATGGGATACGATACATTCCGGGATACTGAAAGCTCAGAGATGCTCTTGCAGGGCTGTTAAAAGATGTTTTTAATAGATTCTTGAAGACGAGAGAAGTTCCACAGTACTGGAGAAGGGCTGATGTGGTACCTCTTCACAAAAGTGGTAATAGGGAAGAAGTGACAAACTACAGGCCAGTAAGCTTTACCTTTGTGGCAGGAAAAGTGGAGGAGCTCCTGAAAGAGCAAATAACGGACGTTCTCGAAACCAACAGATTGCATGACTCAAGACAACATGGTTTTACCAAAGGACGATCTTGCCAAACAATTCTGAGTTCTTTGACTGGGTGACCAGACAGTTAGATCAAGGGCATGCGATGGATGTGATCTACCTAGATCTCAGCAAAGCTTTTGATACTGTTCCTCATAGGAGGCTTATCAATAAACTCAATAGCTTAAGGATGGATCCCAAGGTGGTGAACTGGATCAGAAATTGGTTGACTGACATAAGAACATAAAGATATGCCATACTGGGTCAGACCAAGGTTCATCAAGCCCAGTATCCTGTTTCCAACAGTGGCCAATCTAGGTCATACGTACCTAGCAGTTTCCCCAAAAGACACAGGTTCCACAATGCTTGTATTGGGTCAAGCATTGATATTCTGGGTCCCTTCTTAATGGTTTATGGACCTTTTCTCCAGGAACTTGTCCAAACCTTTTTTTTAAACCCAGCTACACTAACAGCCTTTACTATACATCCTCCAGTAACAAATTCCAGAGTTTGATTACACGTTGAGTGAAAAAATATTTTATTAGCCTTAAATAGTTTACCCTGTAGCTTCATTGCATGTCCCCTAGTCTTTGTATATTCTGATAACGTAAACAATCGATCTACATTTATAAATTAATCAACGGAGTGGAACGGGTAGACTTCTATCATATCTCCCCTCAGCCATCTCTTTTCCAGGTTGAAGAGCCCTAACCTTTGTAGCCTTTCTTTATAGGGGTATCCTTCCATCCCCTTTACCATTTTGGTGGCTCTTCTCTGAACCTTTTCTAATAACTCTATATCCTTTTTAAGATACGGCGACCAGAATTACACACAATATTCAAGGTGCAGTCTTCTCACCATGGAACATTATAGAGGCATTATAATATCCTTTGTTTTAGTTTCCTTATGATACCTAGCATTCTATTTGCTCTCTTGGCCACCGCTGCACACTGGGTGGAGGGTTTTAACATGTTATCCACAATGACTCCTAAATCTTTTTCCTGGGAGGTGGCTCCTAATGTGGAACCTTGCATCGTGTAACCATAGTTTGGGTTGTTCTTCCCTAGGTGCATAACTTTGCACTTGTCCACATTAAATTTCATCTGACATTTTGATGCCCAATCTTCCAATTTATCAAGATCCTCTTGCAATTTTCCACAATCCTCTTGGGTTTTAACAACTTTAAATAGTTTTGTCATCTGCAAATTTGATAACCTCACTCGTTATTCCCTTTTCCAGGTCATTTATGAATATGTCAAAAAGCAGCGGACCCAGCACAGATCCCTGGGGTACACCACTATTCACCTTTCTCCATTGGGAAAATTGGCCATTTAGCCCTACCCTCTGCTTTCTATCTTTTTAACGAGTTCCTGATCCACAACAGAACACTGCCTCCTATCCCATGATTCTTTAGTTTTGCCAAACGTCTCTGATGAGGGACCTTGTCAAAGGCTTTCTGAAAGTCCAGATACACTATATCAACCGACTTACCTTTGTCCACCTGTTTATTCACACCTTCAAAAAAACATAACAGATTAGTCAGACAAGATCTTCCTTGTCTAAAGCCATGTTGGCTGTCTCCCTTTAGGCCATGACTATTTACATGCTGACTAATTTTGTTCTTTATGATGGTTTCTACCATTTTTCCCGGTACTGACGTGAGGCTCACTGGTCTGTAGTTTCCCGGATCACCCCTGGAACCCTTTTTAAAAATTGGCGTTACATTGGCGATCCTCCAATCTTCAGGTATTACAGATGATTTTAATGAAAATTCACAGATTACTAATAACAGGTCTGCAATCTCGTATTTCAGTTCTTTCAAAACCCTTGGATGTATACCATCCGGCCCAGGTGATTTGCTACTCTTCAGTTTATCTAATAGTTGTAATACATCTTCCCGATGTATCGATATTTCCTTCAATTCTTCCACACCTTTAAATACCACTTCAGTCATGGTTAGCATCCCTACATCTTCAGTAATGACCGAAGCAAAGAATTCATTCAGTCTCTCCGCTATCGCCTTGTCACCTCTTAGAGAGGTTAAAGGGGCAGTATCATCTAATGGACCAACTGACTCTTTCACAGGTTCTTTGCTACGAAAAAGTCTTTATTACGTGTTTTTGCTTCCACAGCAAGCTTCTCAAATTCTCCCTTTGCCTGCCTTATTAATGCCTTGCATTTAACTTGCCAGTGCTTGTGCTGTTTCTAGGTTTCATTGTTTGGCTCTTTTTTCCATTTCCTGAAAGATGCTTTTTTGGCAACAGCAGCCTCTCTGACCTCACCTTTAAACCATGCTGGCAGTTTTTTGGACTTCCTTCCACTTTTCTTAAAGCGTGGAATACAGCTGGTCTGGGCTTCCAAGATAGTATTTTTCAACACCCAAGCTTTATGTAAGTCTTTAACCTTTGCAACTGCTCCTTTTAGTGTTGTCTTAACTATTTTCTTCATTTTATCATAGTCTTCCTTTCGAAAGTTAAAAGATAGTACTGTGGATTCCTTATCGTCACTCCAGTCCAGTCCCTTCACTTCTAGGTTACGCAACCCTTCCAGCAGCTTGGAGGCTAAGCCCAACCTTTTTGGGGATGGAGTGGTATAAGTACCACTGGGACCACCCCCAGACTCCAGTATTCTCAGCCTCCAAGCAGCTGGAGGGTTCCGTAAGCCTAGGGCTTACTGGAGTCTCCTTTTTTTTTTTTTTCTTAAAACTTGTTCTTTAAAATTTGCTTTTTATTTAATTTATTCCTTTAACTTTTCTCTTGTTTTTGCCTTTTGTTTTAGTTATTTGCCTGCTGTGCCTTTAAATCCAGCCTGCCTGCTGTTTCCTTCCCTCCTCCCTCCCCCCCCCCCTCCCCTCCTGGCCGGGCCGGGTGCCGGAGGTGATCGCTGCCTGCAGCAGCGAAGAGGATCGCACAGCTCCCCTGCTCGCGGCAGAACCGCGGGGTTCCCTGCACGTCCAGGAAGAGAGAAACCGGGGAGGTCTAATCTGCCTCGTGCCGAAGCCCTCCTATGTGGTTGAGCGCTTGAGGCATGCCGCACCTGAGGAGCTCCTGCCCGTCCCATTGCAGAGCGGAGGGACGCGCAGTCGAGCTCCGGAGCCCCGATTTTGGCGGTCTTCTTCGGCGACGCTTGATCCTGAGCGGGGCGGCCGCTTACCGCACCAGTCTGCGCCTGGTCTCCAGATCAAGGGCCTGTCCCGCGGCCCTGCATGTAGGCTCCACGTGGTCCCGGCCTACCACGTGTGAGCCCAACGACCGGAGGTAGCTGAAAGGGCAGCACGGTCCGGATCTGTTCCTGAAGAAGCTCTCCAAACAGCAAGTATTAGCCTAAATTGGCTGGGTCTTGTTATACTTGCCTTTATTTTATTCTAATTTTAATTTTAGCGCTAATTTATGTTATTTTACGTTTAAGTTTATTTCTTTCGAGTCTTTGTTTGGCAAGGCATTTCTGCTACCTAACTTGCGGAGGGGAGAGCACGGTTAAACCTTTATTAAGCCTCCGGCAGAGCATGACTGGCAAATCTAGGTGCCCTTCCTGTGGCACGCGGAGGGGCACGGCCTCGGAGGCAGGCATCTGCAGGGGTTGTGCTGCAGTGGCTGCCTCTGTAGAGCAAGAAATTCACTTGACTATGGCACAGGCTTCACAGGGGTCCGGAGATCCCCTGGAAGGGGAGGGGGGGATCCCAGCTACCTCCGTCTACGTCCTCGGATTTATCTGCTGCTCCCCTCCCCCTCCCCCACGGGAGAAGGTGGGGCCGGAGACTTTTTCTCCCCTGACTTCGTTCTGCTACTACACAAGGCCTATTGCTTGCGCAAGCAGGGCCTGGGGTCAGGGGATGCTGGTACGTCGGCAGAGGTCAAATCGACCAAGCCCTCGAGAGTAAGCAATCCGGATCCCGGGATACCACCTAAGCGCCCCCGGCTGAGCACCGAGGAACCCCTTCCGTCCCTCTCACAGGACCCCACAGAGGACGAGTTCTCTGATAGAGAGTTGGACGAGGAAGAGGAGGAGCTCGAAGAAGGAGAGATCCCTGAGGAAGATCAATCTCGAGTAATCAGAGTCTTTCGCCGGGAGGAGCTTCCGGCATTAATTACTGAGTCCCTGAAAGCTCTTAATATAGCCTCGGATACGCCTGCAGAGGAAGAGGCGTTGGAAGATCCCCTAATCCAGGCCATCAGGAGATCACAGAAAGTTTTCCCTGTCCACAGGGTTGTGCGTCGGATGATCCAGGAGGAATGGGATCAACCAGAGTCAAGCCTAAGAGGGGTACGATCCATGACTCGCCTATATCCACTTCCTGAGGCAGATAAGGAGCTGCTGAAGTCCCCCAGGGTGGATGCAGCGGTTTCAGCAGTCACAAAGAAGACTACCATCCCAGTCGAGGGCAGCACGGCCCTGAGAGACTCTCAGGACAGAAAATTGGACACGCTTCTGAAGCAAGCTTTTGACATCAGCGCTCTGGCATTGCAGGCCTCCGTGTCAGGAGCTTGGGTAGCACGAGCCTGCTTAAGATGCTCTCAACAGCTTTAATCAGCGGAGGGCTCCGTGGACGAAGCTCAGGCTAACGCTGCTAGATTGGAATCCGGAGCTGCATACTTGGCGGATAGCCAGTATGACCTCATTAGAAGCCTAGCCAAGAACATGGCCTCGGTTGTGGCGGCTAGGCGTTATTTGTGGCTACGTAATTGGGCCGCCGATGCCTCCTCCAAGTCGCGCCTCAGTCGCCTTCCCTTTAAAGGGAAACTGTTATTTGGAGGGGATTTGGAGAAACTGGTAAAGGATCTGGGCGAATCGAAGGGAGGCAGGCTGCCGGAGGACAGGCCGAAGCAGGGGCGTTCCCTGGCCCCTGTTCGTAACCAACCTAGGGACTCCCGGAGGTTTCATCCGGCCAGGTCAAACCCCTTTCCCAGGGGTCGTTTCCCTTTAAGGGGTCAGGGTTTTAGAGGGTTTCGAGGAGCAGGTAGGGGTTTTGGTGCCTCCCCCCCCCTTCTCGGGACCTAGAAAACAACAGTGAGACAACGGGGGTCCAGGGGGACGGGCTGCCGGTCGGCGGACGCCTAAGGCAGTTTCTGCCCGCCTGGTCCCGGGTCACGTCCGATCAATGAGTCCTAGAGGTGATCAGAGAAGGCTACGCTCTCGAGTTTGCAAAGCAAATACGGCCAGCCTTTGTCCAGTCTCCCTGCGGCTCGCCGACGAAGAGAGTGGCGATAGAAGCAACTCTTACCCGCCTAATAGATCTCGGGGACGTGGTACCAGTTCCAACAGACCAGCTCGGCTCAGGTCGGTACTCTATTTACTTCGTGGTCCCAAAGAAAGAAGGATCCTTTCGCCCGATCCTGGACCTGAAGCAGGTCAATCGCTGCCTCAGAGTACCACACTTTCGGATGGAAACTCTACGTGCGGTCATAGCAGCCGTAAGGGAGAAGGAGTTCCTGACGTCCCTCGATCTGACAGAAGCCTACTTGCACATTCCAGTCAGAAAGTCCCATCAACAGTTCCTGAGATTCGCAGTGCCAAGAGGCCACTATCAATTCCAGGCGCTGCCCTTCGGTCTAGCTACGGCTCCAAGGACTTTTACCAAAGTGATGGTGGTAGTAGCGGCTTCCCTACGGAAAGAGGGAATCCTGGTGCACCCCTATCTGGACGACTGGCTGATCCGTGCAAAGTCAGAAGAAGAGAGTCGTTCGGCGATGGCCAGAGTAGTCCAAGTTCTACAGGAGCTGGGGTGGATCATCAATCGAGCAAAGAGCAGGATGACCCCCTCCCAAGAACTCGAATATCTCGGAGCAAGGTTCGACACCAACAAATGCAGAGTTTTTCTTTCACAGACAAGGTCAAGAGACCTAAGGATTCTGGTCACGCAGTTCCTGGACAGACGGAACCCCTCAGCGTGGCATTATCTTCAGGTTCTGGGAACCATGGCGGCGGCTATAGAGGTGGTCCCATGGGCCAGGGCTCACATGCGGCCTTTTCAGCAGGCTCTGTTGCGGCGTTGGTCTCCTCAACATCATCCTTTGTCAATGCAGTTACCCTGTGCTCCACGGACCAAACGGGCTCTTCACTGGTGGCGGAGCCCAAGAAATCTGGATCGCGGGATGCCTCTAGAGCCTCCCCAGTGGTTGCTGTTGATGACGGATGCCAGTCTGGCAGGCTGGGGGCCCACTGCGAGGACCAGTTCGTCCAGGGACGCTGGACAACGTTGGAATCTCAATGGCCCATCAACAGGCTGGAATTGCGGGCCGTCGTCCTAGCGCTCAAGGCTCTCGAGCCCTTGGTGATGAACAAAGCAATTCGCGTCCTCTCCGACAATGTCACCGCAGTGGCATACATCAATCACCAGGGCGGCACCAGCAGCGCCGCCTTAGAGAGGGAGGCGGATGTCCTATTCCACTGGGCCGAGGCTCGGTTGGAAGCACTCTCAGCTCAGCACGTAGCCGGCTCGGACAACGTCATGGCAGATTACCTCAGCAGGTGCAAGATAGATCACGGAGAGTGGGAGCTAGACCGGGGGACATTCGACCTAATAGTTGCCCGTTGGGGTCTCCCGGTCATGGATCTCATGGCACAGTTCTCGTCCGCCAAGGTGGACCGCTTCTTCAGTCGGAGGAGAAAGGATGGCCGAGGGCCTGGATGCTCTGTCACAGAAGTGGCCTTCGGAGGGTCTCCTCTATGTTTTCCCTCCCTGGGCTCTTATCGGAAAGGTCCTACAGCGGGTGGAGGCTCATCGGGGATTGATAATTCTCATAGCCCCGGATTGGCCTCGCCGTCCCTGGTATGCGGATCTGGTGAGGTTGCTCGTCGACCGGCCTTGGCGGCTTCCCTGCAAAGGGGACCTGCTGAGGCAAGGGCCGGTTCGGATGCCTCACGTGGATCGATTCTCGCTTACAGCCTGGCTATTGAAAGGGCGCGGCTCCTGAAGAGGGGCTATTCCGGAGCGGTAATCACGACACTGTTGAAGGCGAAGAAGCGCTCAACCTGCCTTTCATACGTAAGAGTTTGGCGCATTTTCGAAGCATGGTGTGAGGAACACCGGAGGAATCCTCTTTCGGCCTCGGTCCCCGAGATTCTGGAGTTCTTGCAGGCGGGGTTTGACAAGGGTCTAGCGCCCAGTTCCCTACGGGTCCAGCTAGCGGCCATCGCTTGCTACAGAGGGAAGGTCCGCGGCAAAGCCCTAGGGGCCCACTCGGATGTGTCCAGGTTCCTAAGAGCAGTTAGGCGTCTGCGTCCCCAACGAAGGTCGGTCATTCCCCCATGGGATCTCAACCTCGTCCTAAATGCCTTGGTCGGGGAACCCTTTGAGCCGGTCAAGAGGGCTTCCTTGAAGGACCTAACCCTGAAGACTGTTTTTCTGGTCGCTATTTGCTCGGCCAGGCGGGTCTCTGAATTACAAGCGCTGTCTTCTCAGCCCCCCTTTCTGTCCTTTCTCAAGGACAAGGTAGTTCTGCGAACGGTCATCTCTCCCTTTCATGTGAACCAGGTAGTTACTCTCCCGTCCTTTTCGGCCGAGGGGTTGGAAGGGAGGGATAGCAAGCTTCGCTTACTAGACGTCCAGAGAGCCTTGAAGCGTTACCTCTCCCGCACAGCCCCTTTCCGGAAATCCGAACGCCTTTTCATTCAGTTCGGAGGGCCTCACAAGGGGGAGGCAGCAGCCAAGGCCTCCATCTCCAGGTGGATCAGAGAGGCGATAGCCTCCGCCTATATCCTGAAAGGGAAACAGGTTCCAGGGGGCCTGCGGGCGCACTCAACCCAGGCACAGGCTACCTCTTGGGCAGAATTCAGTCTAGTTCCCCCTCTGGATATTTGCAGGGCGGCAACTTGGTCCTCCCTACATACCTTTACCAAGCACTACAGGCTGGACGTACAGAGTTCAGCGGACGCTCGGTTTGGTCTTGCGGTTCTCCAGTCAGGAATGGCGGCCCCCACCCAGGATTGAACTGCTCTGTTACATCCCAGAAGTGAAGGGACTGGACTGGAGTGACGATAAGGAAGAAGCAATTAGATCTTACCTGCTAATTGGTGTTCCTGAAGGAACGACAGTCCAGTCCCTGATCCCACCCGGTGTTCCGCCAGCCGGTAAGAACTATTAGTCAGGGGCGGAGCTATGGACCGAGCGTGGGGCCGCTGCTGGGGGGAGGAGTACAGGTGAAGGATGGCTCGGTCAGGCACAAGTTAACCACCTCCTTCCTGTTGCCCTTCCTCCTCTCCTATTCCTCATAGTTATATTAAAAAAAAAACCTTGTTTGTCTTTTGATTTGGTTGTCAAGTGTGGTTCTTTACGGTTAATGCAAGTTCGTTAAGTCTGCTTTTTCATTCGATTACTGGAGTCTGGGGGTGGTCCCAGTGGTACTTATACCGCTCCATCCCCAAAAAGGTTGGGCTCAGCCTCCAAGCTGCTGGAAGGGTTGCGTAACCCAGAAGTGAAGGGACTGGACTGTCGTTCCTTCAGGAACACCAATTAGCAGGTAAGATCTAATTGCTTCTTTCCTTACCATCCCTCCTCCATTAATTAGATCAAACGTGATCATGCTATGATCACTATTGCAACGTGGCCCCAACACCCTTATCTCTTGCACCAGATCTGGTGTTCCACTAAGGACTAGGTCCAATATGGCTTCTCCAAGAAGCAGTCATTTATTTCATCTAGGAACTTTATCTCCCTAGCATGTCCTGCCGTGACACTGACCCAGTCGATATCAGGGTAATTGAAATCACCTATTATTATTACTGTGCTGTAACGTTTGTTAGCTTCCTTGATTTCTTTGAGCATTTCATCATCCATTTGTTCATTCTGGCCAGGCGTTCGATAGTAAACCCCCACTGCCATCGCCTTCCCCTTTTACATGGAATTTCAATCCATAGAGATTCTACAGCAAATGTTTTTCCTGCAAAACTTTAATCCTTTCTGACTCAATGCCCTCTCTAACATAGAGCACAACCCCTCCACCAATTTGATCAGCTCTATCATTACGATATAGTTTGCACCCAGGTATTAGTGTCCCACTGGTTGTCCTCCTTCCACCATGCTAGGTATCATAAGGAAAGGAATGGAAAATAAAACAAAAGATATTATAATGCCTCTATACCGTTCCATGGTGAGATCGCACCTTGAGTATTGTGTGCAATTCTGGTCGCCGTATCTTAAAAAGGATATAGCATTATTAGAAAAGGTTCAGAGAAGAGCCACCAAAATGGTAAAGGGGATGGAAGGATACTCCTATGAAGAAAGGCTAAAAAGGTTAGGGCTCTTTAACCTGGAAAAGAGACCGCTGAGGGGAGATATGATAGAAGTCTATAAATTAATGAACGGAGTGGAACGGGTAAACGTAGATCGATTGTTTACGTTATCAGAATATAGAAAGACTAGGGGACATGCAATGAAGCTACCGGGTAAACTATTTAAGACTAATAAAAGAAAATATTTTTTCACTCAACGTGTAATCAAACTCTGGAATTTGTTACCTGAGGATGTAGTAAAGGCTGTTAGTGTAGCTGGGTTTAAAAAAGGTTTGGACAAGTTCCTGGAGGAAAGGTCCATAAACCATTATTAAGAAGGGACCCAGGATATCAATGCTTGACCCAGTACAAGCATTGCGGAACCTGTGTCTTTTGGGGAAACTGCTAGGTACGTACGACATAGTTTGGCCACTGTTGGAAACAGGATACTGGGCTTGATGGACCTTGGTCTGACCCAGTATGGCATATCTTATGTTCTTATGTCTCCGAGATTCCAATCATATCTAACCTCTCATTTAGTGCTATATATTCTAAACTCTCCCATCTTATTTTTTAGACTTCTAGTATTTGCATGCAAGCATTTTAGAGACTGTATTTTATTCATACCGTATTAAGTTGGCTATTGGTAGGCATGGGTAATTTGGGATCTTTAAGCTGTCTGCTCCATACTCGAGGGCATTTGGGCTGCTTTACTCTTTTTTTGGACCCTCTCTGCTTCTGACAAATGACAGAAGGTGATGGTAAGTGGAATTCACTCAGATGAAAGAAAGGTGATTAGCGGTGTTTCCCAGGGTTTGGTCCTGTTGACAGTACTGTTCCGTGTTTTTGTGAGTGATATTGCAGAAGGATTGAATAGAAAAGTCTGTCTTTTTGCAGATGACATGAAAATTTACAACAGTGGACTCCCCTGAGGGAGTGGATAACTTGAGGAAAGATCTACAAAAGCTGTAAGAATGGTCTAATGCTTGGCAGTTAGATTTAATGTGAAGAAGTGCAGTGTTATGCACTTGGGAAGCAGAAATCCAAGAGAATGATATGCGATTGGGGGTGAGAGGTTGGTGTGCAAGGACTAGGAGAAGGACCTTGTAGTGACTTGTTTTTGAGGATTTCAAGGTGGCGAAACAGTGACAAGGCGGTAGCAAAAGCCAGAGGGATACTAGGTTGCATGCAAAGAGGAATTACCAGCAGAAAGGTAGAGGTACTAATGCCACTGTACAAGTCGCTGGTGAGTCCTTACTTGGAATATTGTGTTCAGTTTTGGAGACCGTATCTTGCAAAGGATATGAAAAGACTGGAAAGGGTTCAAAGGAAGGAGACCAAAATGATTTGGAGCCTGCATCAGGAGATGTATGAGAAGAGACTTGAAGACCTAAACATGTACACTCTGGAGGAGAGGAGGGACAGGGGAGATATGATTCAAACCTTTAAATAAAGAGTTTTAATGAACAAACAAACAAACCTCTTCCAAAGACGGGGAAGCTGTAAAACTGAAGGGC
Organism: Ichthyophis bannanicus; assembly: GCA_033557465.1. NCBI lineage: Eukaryota > Metazoa > Chordata > Amphibia > Gymnophiona > Ichthyophiidae > Ichthyophis > Ichthyophis bannanicus. Next base: position 339,393,587 of record CM066036.1, on the reverse strand, counting down.
ATAACATAAAGCTGCAAGGGAGTAAACTGAGAGGCAATGTCAGGAAATTCTTTTTCACTTAAAGGGTGATGTATTCTTGGAATTCCCTCCCGATGGAAGTGGTGGTGGCAAAGACAGTGATGGAATTCAAAATGGCATGGGACAGAAACTGTGGATCCCTTTTATAGCAACAGGATAAAATCAACATAGACATAACTATTTCAACAAATAAGGAGTGACCTACATGGAGCGGTTGGTACATGCCTAAACAAAGGCATGCGGAGGGGTGACCTGCATGGAGCAGCAGGTTCACCTACTCTTGCCACCTTGCTGGGCTGACAAGATGGATCATACTGGTCTTTATCTGCTGTCATATACTATATTACTATATTAAGGGCGCAGAATGTGGGAAGAAATCTGAGTACAAACAATGAGCAACTGTGCTAACGGCAGTGCACTGCACATCTTAAATCCATTTAAATGGATGTTCATGAAGTAATTAGATACGCAGAGAAGTGCACAGAAGGCCAGAAGGTTGAGCTTAATGTGAGATTTTAACACAGTCTGAGGAAGGGTTAAGGGTTAGCTTTTAGAGCTGAGGTAAATGCTGGTGAGGACTTTTCTGCCTGTTCTTGAGTTCATAGCACCCACAACACTTTCTGGCTTTGCTGAAGAGTGCTGGAACAAGAAAACAGCAAAAGTGTGCTGGAACAGTGTTACACATTTGTTTATGAACGCCAAATTATTCTAAGCAGAAGTTCTGGAGGTGGGCAGTTTGCAGGGAGGTGATGCATTTGTGGTGGGGATATTTTTTCTGTTGACAAGAATAAGGACAATTACTAGGCTCTCCTTGTGGCCTTGGGCAAGTCACTTAACCTCCATTGCCTCGGAAGAAAGGCCTGGCAATCTACTTCCGGTGACACTGCCAAGAAAACCCAGGAGCTTCTGGGTCGCCAGGAGTCAGGACTGACTCGAAGGCACACACACTAGGCTCTGGTGCTGGTCTGTGATAAAATGTGAGCCATTACTATTTATATTTTTGGTAAAATCTTTGAGGATTGATCTAGTCATATGCAGCATCAAGGTTTAATAAGAAACACAAGCAGAATGTTCAGTAACAGACCCTGAACTATTGTAAGAAAAACAGCAAACTGCTTTCTCCATAAGATTCACTAAGCGCATACCTTAGTACCATTATAAAATTAAATCTCCAGGAATAGGTTTAGTCAAAATTTACAACCCTGTACCCTATGGAGTTTCTTTTAGGGAGATGTATATTTTCTGTATCCTTTAACTTAAGTTGTTGGGGTGGTTTTTTTTTTTTTTTTTGAGTAGCAACATTGAGAAGGGATTCCATAAGCCAATGTTTGACCAGACTTACCGGTACCTTTCTCTTTTTTCAGTCACCATCCTCTCTTCTGTGAGTGTAGAAAGTATTCAGAACCGTGCAGCGCGGGCACTGGGGAACCTGGCACTAGATCCTGATAGTGCCAACATCATTCACGAGTCTGGTGAGTTTTATAAAGGAGCTGCTGAATTACATTAAATGTACCTAATATCAATTAGAAAAACTATTTCCAACTCACAATTACTGATTTGTGACAATCAAGCCTTTAACCAATACAATCATTCTTAAACATTTTTGGGGAGCACAGCCATACACATTAGAGAAACAAAATTCCAATAAAAGGAGAAAAGACCTATCTCCAGGAACAAGCAGGAATGAGTCTTCACATATGGGTATCGTCGGTACCGACAGAGCCTGCGTGGGAACGCTCCCCAGCGTCCAAAAGGAAAGCTTTTGGGAGCATCCCACAGCGCCTGCGCGCTGCCTTCCCGCCTTTCCTAACCGCCTCTCTCCAGTTCTTCTTTTCCGCGGAGCCAGCAGGTCGTGTTCCTGTCACCGCTGAAGAAGTTCTTTATTTTATTTTATTTCTTTGGTCGTGCGTCTGCCTTCTTCGACGTCGCACCGGTACCGCCGGTCTTTCTTTCTTTCTTAAAAAAAAAAAAAAGACCTACTATTTTCACTTCTGTGCTTTTTTTCTTTTGGCCTTAGGCCTACGAGAAATTCTCCTCATGGAGAAGCCCGCTTCCGGGTTTAAAAAGTGCACGAAGTGCAGCGGCACTATTTCTGTCACTGACACCCATGACTGGTGTCTAAAATGATTGGGTCCTGACCACTCCATCACGGATTGTGAGTCCTGTTCCATGATGTCTAAAAGAGGTCTACAGAATCGAGCAGCCAAGCTCAGTACCCTGTTTCCCTCTGATGCAGCTTCGGTAGCATCGACGTCTTCCAGGGCTGCTTCTTCCTCCCATGGATCTCAGGTAACCAAACTCAAGTCCAGCCGGTCCTCGAAGGGTAGATCTCCCTCTATGTATCAAGATGCCTCTGGGCTTGCTCTCGAGGAATCCGCACCGGCAAAATTACCCCGGCGGGAGGCTCCGGCTTCCAAAGCTTTATCTATGGGGTCACAGGTTGACATCGATGGCTCGGCCTTGACCGATCACCTGTTGCCATGTTCTGGGGTACCGGTGGTTCCCACTGGTACCGACATCCAGACATTGGTGGCGTCGATGGATCAGAATATTCTGACCATGCAGCCTGCCATTATGGCATTCATAACAAGCTGCGACCCCTCCGGTACCGCAACAAACTCCGTTGTCGGTACCGGTTCCGGCACCGATGATCGGTTCCGGTGCTGGTACCGATTGCATCGGCTTCGGTGTCGACTGCAGCGGTACCCTGTTCTGTGATGCCCATCGGTACCGATCACTCACGATGTCAATACCACTCGGTACTCGTATCGGGCTCTGCAGGAGCATCCAGATAGGCGATACTTCGATTCCTCTGAAGACTCTGATGAATCAGAGGTTTCTGTCGAAGCATCGGTACTCCTTCCTCAGGAGCCCTCTTCTCCAAAAAGAAGAATGTCTCCTCTAGAAGACTTGTCTTTTCAAGACTTCATTAGGGAAGTGGCCAGGGGCCTCTCCATTTCAGTGGCCCCTGAAGCTGAGCCTAGAGCCTAAAAATTGGATATCTTACAATACCCTAAGGCTCCTAAAGAGGCAGCTACTTTACCAATTCATGAGATCCTTTATGATCACATGTTGGGCATATGGGAGACACCTCTCACCACCTCCCCTCATTCTCGTAGGTTGGACACCATGTACCGTGTTTCTCCTTGTCCTGGCTTTCATAAGACTCCAGCTTCCTCACCTCTCTATTGTGGTGGAGTCTGCTATGAAGAGGATAAAGAGTGCAAAAAGGCACTCATCTAATCCTCCAGGAAGAGAATGCAGAACCTTAGATGCTTTTGGCAGGAGAATTTTCCAGGCCAATATGCTTGTGGCTAGAATCAATTCCTATAGTCTCTATATGGGGATGTTTCTAAAAGAAGTTACAGATCACCTACAAACTTTATCTCCTTTTGTTTCAGAAGATATAAAAGAGAGGAGTTTCTCACCTGGCTTAAACATGCCCAGGATGTTTCCAAGTTTTCCAACCATGCAGCCTTTGACTCTTTTGAGTGTGCTAGCAGAGCCTCGGCTATTGCCATAGGTGCACGCAGAGTTGCTTGGCTACAAGCTTCTGATTTGGAACCCTGGGTTCAGGATGGACTAGGAAATCTTCCTTGTACAGGTGAAAACCTTTCTGGCAAAGATTGGCAAGCAAAGGCCACTCGGATGGATGCTGAAAATTCTGCTTTATATAGACTTTCAAAGTCTACTTCTGCTCCTGTTAAGAAAAGGTTGTTCAAAAAGGGATTTTGTCCCAAAAAGGGGAGATGATATCCTGGTTATGGTCAACAGGCATCTTCTGCAGGTTGTTTTGCTGCAAAGCGACAGCAACAACCTAAACAGGCCAAGCCTAAGGCTGCAAGGGCTGCTACGGCCCAACAGCCTCAGCCTCCTCAGGGCCTTTGACTTTCAACTAGACAACTTAGCCTTTCTGGCTCTAAAAGAACCAGAGCCTCTCACCATTCCAGGAAGGTTAGCTCACTTTGCTCCCAGGTGGGAACAAATCACAGCACAGCAATGGACCCTCTCCATCATAAGGGAGGGCTACAAGCTTCATTTCTTAAACCTTCCTCCTCACACCATGGTGAGACAGTTCAATTCTCCAACATCTCTCCTCGACCTTCTGGGTCAGGAGATTGCTACCCTTCTTGCCCAAGGGGCAATAGAAGAAGTACCCCTTCTTCAACAGGGCTCAGGGTTCTACTCCCCCTACTTTCTTATCCCAAAGAAAACAGGGGGCTACAGGCACATATTAGATCTCAGAGACTTGAACAAGTTTCTATGCAAGGAAAAATTCAAGATGATTTCTCTCGGTGCTCTCCTTCCATACCTTCAGAGTCAGGATTGGCTTTGTTCTCTAGACCTCAAGGATGCGTACACCCATGTCCTCATCCATCCAACACACAGAAGGTTCCTTCGGTTCCTTTATCGAGGAAAGCACTACCAATACAAAGTGCTTCCTTCCGGTCTGGCCTCTGCACCAAGAGTGTTCACAAAATGCATGGCAGTAGTAGCTGCATTTCTACGCACTCTAGGGATATTCGTATTCCCATATCTGGACGACTGGCTCATCCGAGCTCCATCCCAGTCAGAGGCCCAGACTTCCCTAGCCTGCACAAGGCGTGTTCTTCAGTATCTGGGACTTGTAATAAACATCCCAAAATCCCATCTCACCCCTACTCAGTCTCTAGAGTTCATAGGGGCCTTGCTGGATACCACAACTGCAAGGGCCTATCTTCCCCAGGCCCGTTGCCTACGCTTGGTGCAGTTAGCCTCACAGATTCAGTTAAAATCCCATTTAACTGCTCGAGAGATGTTACAACTGTTAGGCCACATGGCATCCACTGTGCATGTGGTTCCTTACGCTCGCCTTCACATGAGGGCAGCTCAATGGGCTCTGTCCACCCAATGGACCCAGGCATCAGGGTGCCTGTCAGACAAAATAGCAACCTCCAGTCGCCTCTTTTGCTCTCTCCAGTGGTGGAAGTCCACTCAAAATCTGTTGCTGGGGTCCCCCTTTCAACAGGTGTTACCCCAAGCAACCCTTACAACAGATGCCTCTCTAAGAGGTTGGGGAGCTCATCTACAAGATCTCTCCACTCAAGGCATCTGGTCTCCACAGGAGACATCTCTACATATCAACCTCTTAGAGCTCAGAGCAATTTTTCTAGCTCTCAGTCTTCCACACCCTGCTCAGCTACAAGACAGTCCTCATCCACACAGACAACCAAGTAGCCATGTTCTACGTGAACAAGTAGGGCAGGACTGGCTCTCTGTCGCTTTGCAACGAAGCTTTGAGATTGTGGGCCTTCGCCAGAGAGCATCAAATTCATCTCATGGCAGTGTATCTTCCAGGGGTTCAAAACTCTTGGGCAGACAGACTCAGTCGAGTTCTGCTTCCACACAAATGGTCCCTCCATGGGGACCAGATAGCCATTATCTTCCGAATTTGGGGAACCCCGGACATAGACCTGTTTGCAAGTCCGTGGAATGCCAAACTTCCCCGGTTCTGTTCCAGGATTCCGTGTCAGGGAGTTCAGGCCAGGGATGCCTTCCTCTTTCATTGGGAGCAAGACTTCCTCTATGCCTTTCCACCCATTCCCCTAATTCCCAAGACACTGTTCAAACTTCAGAGAGACAAGGGGTCTATGATCCTCATAGCACCACATTGGCCATGCCAAGTGTGGTACCTTCTACTTCTGCATCTCTCTCAAGCTCCCTCCCTGGACTTGGGATCTGCTCCAGACCTCCTGTCCCAGGAGGAGGGAACGTTGTGGCACCCAAATCCCCAGTCTCTTCACCTCAGAGCCTGGTTGCTGAAGGCCTAGACCTTCAAGATTTGCATCTTTCTCAGCAAGTGAAGGATATCCTTCATGCTTCCAGAAAGCCTTCCACTAGACGTTCCTATGCTTTTAAATGGAAAAGGTTTACCATTTGGTGTGCAGAGAAGGGTCTTAACCCTCTTGCAATACCTCTGAATTCTTTACTAGAGTATTTGCTGCATTTATCCCATGCAGGCCTTAAAACAAATTCAGTAAGAGTCCATTTGAGTGCTATTGCAGCATCCCTTAAACCTCTCAATGGACAGCCTATTTCCTCTCATCCTCTTATAACAAGATTCATGAGAGGCCTTCTTTTAACTAATCCTCCCATTAGACCACCTCCAGTGGCATGGGACTTGAATCTGGTTCTTGGCCAGCTTATGCAGCCACCCTTTGAACCCTTAGCCACTACCTCCTTGAAATTCCTTTCCTGGAAGGTTATTTTTCTCATTGCAGTCACTTCAGCTCACCGCATCAGTGGGCTGCAAGCCTTGGTGGCTAATCCTCCTCATACAAGGTTCCATCATGACAAGGTAGTCCTCAGGACCAATCCACACTTTATGCCTAAAGTGGTCTCACCTTTTCATCTGAACCAGGAGGTATATTTACCTGTCTTTTTTCCAGGACCTCGTGCATCAAGTGCAGAGAGGAATCTCCATACCCTGGATTGTAAGAGAGCACTTGCTTTTTACTTACACAGCAACATTGAAAGTCCTCTCAACTCTTTGTTGCTTTCGATCCCTCTCATTTAGGACTTCCAGTCTCTAAGAGAACTCTGTCCAATTGGATTGCTCAGTGTATTTCTTTCGCCTACCAGAGTAAGAACCTTTCTCTGGAGGGCCATGTCACGGCTCACAATGTGAGGGCCATGGCAGCCTCTATGGCTCATCTAAATTCTGTGTCCATCGACCAAATCTGTCGAGCAGCCACCTGGGCCTCGGTTCATACCTTTACAGCCCATTATTGCTTGGACAAGGACTCCCGCTGGGATGCCTTGTTTGGTCAGGCTGTTCTCAAACACCTGTTCCATACCTAATCAACTCCTACCCCCCCTCCCTGGTTGGATGCCCGAGATCCATAGGGGGAGGTAGAGCCCTTCTCAGGGACTCACAACCTTGGGGATCTCCTTGGAATCTCTAGCTGGGGAGTCCCCATATGTGAAGACTCATTCCTGCTTGTTCCTGGAGATAGCAGTTACTTACCTGTAACAGGTGATCTCTGGGAACAGCAGGAATAAGTCTTCACAACCCACCCACCTCCCCTAGGAGTTGTATCTCTCTATCTATCTTTCCTTTCCTTTCTCTCTCTCTCTCTCTCTTTGTCTCAGCTTAACACTCGAACTGGAGAGAGGCGGTTAGGAAAGGCGGGAAAGCAGTGCGCAGGCACTGTGGGATGCTCCCAAAAGCTTTCCTTTTGGACGCTGGGGAGCGTTCCCGCGCAGGCTCCGTCGGTACCGATGATACCCATATGTGAATACTTATTCCTGCTGTTCCCAGAGATCACCTGTTACAGGTAAGTAACTGTGCTGTGTGTTCAAAACTGATGTTCCAAATACATCCTGCTAGACCATTCCAGACTAGTGGGTTGTCTCCCTGCCAGCAGATGGTAAGACAGAGAAATTCCCAAAGCTTTGTGACATCACCCTTGGTATAAAAACCCACCCCAAGGGGAACTTCAGTATTTTCTCTGTCTCAGCAGATGGTGGACCTCTAGCTCCTGGTGTTCTCTGAGAAGAGATTTGGTGTCAGTGTAGCTATCTTTGGCAGTTGTGCACACTGTGGTGCCCCTTCTTTGCTGACAGTTTTCCTTTCTTCACTTTCCAGAGCTGCTCCTGGTCAGGAGGAGCAGTAGAGCACCTTTAAAGGGAAGTGCTCCTGCTCATGAGGAGCAGTTGCAGCCTTCTGGTCTGCCAGCAAGACTTCTATCAGCTAAGTTGGCAGTCACCTTTTGTTGTTTTTCTAACTCCTTAGGTAAGTTTAAAAAAAAAAAAGCCTTATTCAAGGACTTGATTGCTGAGGAAGTTATCGGGTAGTTTTTTTTTCTTCTCCTGACCTTTATCTTTTTTTTTTTTTTTACCTCTGAGAGCAGTGAGTTTTATTTCTTTTGCGTTTCTCTTTTAAAGTAGCATCCCAATTGGTTTTTCGGCGGTATCTTGTTCTTCTGACTGCATGCACCTTCTTTCTTTTTTCGGTGTGCTCTGTTTTCGGCAGTTGCCTTTTTCCTGCTTCTCTTCACGCAGTCAGCAGGCAGCTGCTTCCTGGCTCTGTTTTGCTATTCTGTCATAATTTTTGTGCCACTGCTGTCATTCTTTCTTCAGAGTCTGATTTTTGGCTCCCCGCTCTTCCTGTTACTTTTTCTTTAACTTGTTGTGAAAATGCCACCTTCCCTCCAGTGCTGCTTGGACTGTGGGAAGAAATGTAAGACTTTGACGGATAGTTTGTGTTCTTCCTGTGGTTCTGATCAAGGAGGTCCTTCTGCATCTCTGCAGGTCCTGGTCCGGTAGCCCTTCCAGGTCTCTTGGTTAGCTCCCTCTGGATTACCTTAGGGTGATGCTAGATATCAAGATGCCCTTCCTCCTGTTTTTGTTTGCCTGAGCAGCCTGCTCACCCTGTACAACTCTATTCAGCCTATGCAGACTTCAGCTGACAGCTCTGATCTCCAGTTTATGCAGCTACTCTGTCAGGTCTGGGATATGTGGTGCTCAAGGACTTTGGCTACTCCAACCACTGCTGATCCTCCTCTTAGAAAGTGTGTCAACCAGAGTTTGACTGGAGCTTCTTTAGATCTGGCCAAGGATACCTCCTCTCCTCTGGTGTCCTGCAGGGGAAGACTGTAACGGTCCTTCAAATGAACATTCTATCACTTCCAAGTCTGGCTGGGAAGGAGAGCTCTCGCCATCGGAAGACAACCAGGAGCCTTGAGAAGATATCTGGTTATTCCATAAGGAAGAGCTTCCTGTTCTCGCTGCTCTAATTATGGAGGCTCTGCACCTCGGATTCTCAAGTACAACAGCCTTTGGATTCTTCTAAACCTCAGGCAGACTCTATCATCGTGGGCATCAGATAACCTAAGGCTTTTCCCTTTCCCCTGGAACTACAACAGATGTCTCCTTAGAATGAGATTCTCCTGATGTGTCTCTACGCTCTGCTCGTCACTTGGGGCACATTTACATTTGGTCTTCAGATGATCTTGACAAGTGGTTCCTTTTCCCTAAAGTAGACACCCTGGTCAATGCATTCACTAAATGCACAACCATTCCTTTGGAGGACGGCATTGCCATCTGATCAGACAGATTGCAAAATGGAGGGCCTCTTAAAAACCACTTTCTTGACATCAACCTTGGCATTGCAAGCCTCTGTTTGTGGAGGTTTTGCTGCACGCGTTCTGCTCCAATGGCTTCAGTCACTTCCTGTTGATCTGGCTTTGCCTCGTTTAGTCGGTCACTGTTTTTCTTGCAGATGCTGTTTATAATCTGCTGTGCTTATCTGCCCAGTCTGTGGCTGCTGCTACAGTGGCTTGGCATTAGCTGTGGCCCGGTCATTGGAATGCGGGTACTGCTTCAAGTCCTGTCTCACCAAGCTTCCTTTCAACAGCCCCTGCCTTTTTTTTTTTTTTTTTGGGGGGGGGGGGGAGTCAAGCCTTAATTTTTGCTGGAGGATAAGCCCAAATCCAATTTTCATCATCCTGCCATGTCGTCATAAACGTCATCTTATAGAGTCCGCTTTAGAGATGTGCGTCACTACTGGCCTGGCAAATCCTTCTTCAAATAGGGCTGGTTCTAATCTTCAGGCCTTTTTGTGGTATGAGTCGCAACCAGGACAATTTTCTCCTCCTCTGACCAGTTTTCTGGTTCTGACAAATCTTCCCTTTGTTTTTCTGGGTCCATTCCAGGGTACCACCATGGGAGGACACTTAAGGTGTTTTTCCCACAAATGGACCCAGATAACATCAGGCCGATGAGTACTCAAGGTAGTAACACAGGGTTATGCCTTCAGTCTCACAGAGCTTGTGCTGAATGTCTGTCTTATCTCTCTGTGCGATTCCGTGGCCAAGGCATTGGCTAGACACCTGACTCTCCACTGCTGCCTTCAGCTCAATACGGTATGTCCAGTGCCTCCCTCAGAAAGAGGTTCTGGTCACTACTCCATTTACTTTGTCATTCTCAAGGACAGCTCCTGTCCTATCCTGGACCTCAAGGGAGTCTATCACTATCTTCAGGTGCTGCAGTTCTGGATGGAAACCCTCATGACATCCATTCAAGTTGTTCGGCCAAGTGACTTTCTTGCATCCCTGTAACTGGCAGAAGCATATTTTCACATTCCAATCTGCCAAGATCAGCATTATTTATGTTTCACAGTCCTCGGTCAACATTATCAGTTTTGTGATCTGCCCTTTGGTTTTGCCACAGCGCCGTGTATTTTCTCCAAGGTGGTGGTGATAGTGGCAGCTTCCGTGCAGCACCAAGATATTCGGCTTCATCCTTATCTAGACGATTTGGCTGATCGGAGCAATGAATTTCGAGGAGGCTACTTCTGTGGTCTCTCGGGTCCTCTCCTTTCTGGACCGTCTCGACTGGGTGGTCAATTTATGCCAAAAGCAATCTGCCCAGTTCAGTCTCTGAAATTCCTCAGCACCTGCTTCCACACAAGCATGGATCGCGTCTTCCTCTCTTATGACAGATACAAGAAGCTCTGCGTTCAGGTCCATGTCTTCTGGCACCTGGCAACTCCCACTGCTTGGGATTACCTACAACTCCTCAGCACCATGGCTTCTGCTCTCAATATAGTCCACTGGGCCCATGTTCACATGTCTGCTTCAGTACTCTCTCCTGTTGCGCTGATCCCCATCCACCCAGGACTATCAGATTCATCTACCCCTTTCTTCAGTGGTTGGGTAGTTTCCAGCCTTGCAGGTTGGTGAGCGCATTGCCAGAGACAGGCAGCGCAGGGTTCTTTGGACCATCAATGGTCTCGAAGCCCGGGCTGTTCGCCTGCCTCTATTCTTCTTTCAGTCCTACCTCCAGGGTCGAGCAGTCAGAGTATTTCTGACAATTCCACCACACTGACTTATTTCAACAGACAGCGTGGTCTATTTCCCTGGGCAGAATACAACCTCCTGGCTCTTTCTGTGCAGCACATTGTGGGAATTGAGAACATTCAAGCAGATTTCTTGAGTAGTCACATGCTATCCCCTGGCGAGTGGGAGCTAGCTTCATGGTAGTTTGAACATTTTGTGTCAGTGGGGTCATCTAGCTCAAGACCTAATGTCCACCTCTTCCATTGCCAAGACGTCAATCTTTTTCAGTCATCAAAAGGAACTGAACTTTCATGGCATAGATGCTCTAGTTCAGATCTTGCCCTCAAACTAGCTTCTGTACATCTTTCTTTACTCCTTGACTGCTAATCGGCCGTGTACTCCGGATGGAGTTGCACCCTTGATGGATAGTGCTAGTGGCCCTGGATTGGCCTCAATGTCCATGGTGTGCCGATCTCTTGCAGGAGCTGCCCTTACCCCTCGGTGTCGAGAGGTCTCCTGTTTCAGTAACCAGTGCTATTGCATGACCCCGCTCCTTACTTGCTTACGGCTTGGCTATTGAGCAGCATCTCTTGCATCACAAAGGTTACTCTACTACAGGCTCAACAATCTTCAACCTCACGTGCCTATGCTTGGATCTGGCATCTTTTTTTTTTTCTTCTGAGATCATCTCTCCTTGGCGAGTTGATATTCCAGGCGTTCTTTCCTTCCTTTTAGGATTGATTTTATAAGGGTCTCTCCCTTTAATTCTTTAAAGATGTATATTGCGGCCTTGACATGCTTTTGGGGGTCTCTCCACGGGCGGTCTCTTGCTTCTGATGTAGACGTTTCCCATTTTCTGCAGGGTGTTTGCTCTCTGAGACCCCCCTCCATTCGTCCAATCGTTCCTTCTTGGGATCAGTCCATAGTACTTCATGCGCTTACTCGTGCCCCGATTGACCTCTCTGTAGGGCATCTCGCAAAGATTTGACTCTCAAAGCTCTTTTTTTCTTATAACAGTCACTTCAGCATGGTGCTCCAGGTATTTTCTTGCCAGAATGCTTTTCTGTCTTTTTTTTTTTTTTTCTCTCTGAGGGGGTTACCATTTGAACAGTACCCTCTTTTCTGCCTAAGGTCCTTTCGGATTTTCATGTCAACAAATCGGTTGTGCTTTCTTTTTAAGGAGCATTCTTCAGGTGACAATAGTGTCACCTGTTGGATGTTGGTAGGGTGTTATGCCATTACCTCAAACTCACTACTATGGTTTCTCTCCAATCACCTTTTTGTCCTGGCTTCTGATCCATGAAAAAGAGTGGCTGCTTCCAAAGCGACCATTGTGCGCTGGATCAAGCAGACCATTGAGTCAGCTTATATTTTATTGAACAAACCTGTGCCTGTAGGTCTTCAGACACATTCTGCTTGGGCCCATGCTACCTCCTGGGCAGAAGCTCTGCTAGATATTTGCAGGGTGGACACCTGGTCCTCCCTCTACCTTTGCACATTACTATCACTTGGATGTCCAAGCTCAAGAAGCAGCTTGCTTTGGAGCCTCTGTCGGCTGCAGCAGTTTCTTCCTCCTCTGGAGTGATTTAGCTATGGTACTCCCCACTAGTCTGGACTGGTCTAGCAGGATGTATTTGAAAGGAGAAATTTTACTTACCAATAATTTCCTTTCCTGGAATCCTGCTAGACCAGTCCAGGCACCGTCCTTCTAAACTGTTTAGTCAGTTGCCTAGCTAAGACATTTTATGTATCGTTGACATTTTATTTATTTAACAGGTTTTATACGAAGTGTGACGAAAAAAAGAAACGGGACTGTCCCATAAATGTTTTATTACAAAATCTACAGAGAAATTACGCATTGTCCCCTTCAAAGTAATCCCCCCTCCTCCCCCGAGTTAACACACTTCTGCATTCGCTTCTGCCACGGACAGAAGCACTTGGTAAAGTTCTCCTCCTTGAGGTCCCTCAGCTCCCTCGTCACAGTGGCCTTGATCTCTTCTACAGAGGCAAAATGAGTTCCTTTGAGCACAGTCTTCAGCCTGGGGAAGAGCCCGATGTCGCAGTGTGAGATCTGGGGAATAAGGAGGGTGGTCGAGAGCTGTGATCTGTTTGTTGGCTAAGAACTGCCTCACACTGAGCTCGGTGTGTGCAGGCACGTGGTCGTGGTGGAGCAGCCACAACTTCTCTCCACAGAGCCCGCCTGCTGTGCCGAACCCGGTCATGGAAGCGATTGAGGACCCGCTGGTAGAGGTGCTGGTTGACTATCTGACCCTCAGGCACAAACTCACGATAGACCACTCTCTTCTGGTCGAAGAATGTGATCAGCATGACCTTGATCCTTGATTTGAACATGTGTGCCTTCTTGGGTCTGGGTGACGGTCAAGTCCTTCCACTGCAGGCTCTCTTGCTTTCAGGGTTGTACCGGAAGACCAAAGTCTCATCTCCTGTCATGACTCGGCCAACGAATTCTGGATCTTCTCCGATCTTCTTTAGCAAGTCTCAATAAACATTGACCCGGTGCTTCTTCTGGTCGTCCAATAAAACTTGCGCATCATCTTGGCACACACCTTCCGCATCCCCAGCTCCTGCACCAAGAGGGTCTGCACTGACTCCCTGTTCAGGCTGAGCTCCTCAGCTATCATCTGCACTGTCAATCTGTGATCACTCCGCATCAGCTGGTTCACTCTGCCAATATTCTCAGCCGTCTTTGTTGTGGAAGGCTGTCCTGACTTGGGGTCATCATCCTCCACTTCCTCACGGCCAATCTTGAAGCATTTGTGCCACTTGCAATGTCAAGGCCGCGAGTCTTCATCTTCTCCATAAGCCTTTTGAGAAGTTGGAGACACTCAGCTGGGCCTTTCTCCAACTTAAGGTTAAATTAGACTTACCTGCTAATTGTTCCAGTCCCGGAACCATAGAGTTTAGAATCTCCTCCAGCAGCCTTGGAGACTGAAATACATCATCGCTTTGCTGGCACCAGTATAAATAGGCAAGGACCGCCCCTTCTCACCAGTACCTATTGACAAAGCACACTCAGCAGAGCAACAAATAAGTAGATTAAATAAGAATACATTCAACCCGTCAATCACAATTTAGTTTTGGTTATATGTGGGGGTTTTTTGTTTGTTTTTTTGTTTTTTAAACTAAATGTGCAACCTTAAACTGTAAGATGGCTAGCTAGCAGTGCTATGGAAGAGGACCCCCAAAGGCTCCACCCTGTGCTTCTTGACAACCTGCACCAACTAAGGCAACAAACATACAGGGAGGGATCCGGGACTGGACTAGAGTTCCTTAAGGAACAACAATTAGCAGGTAAGTCTAATTTAACCTTCCTTTTTGTCCCTCTAGTCCAGTCCCGGAACCATAGAGGATGTAACAGAGCAGTGAATATCAACGGGAGGGACCGGCAAGCCCAGCCTGAATCACTGCCGAACCAAAACGAACGTCTCCTGACGTCAACACATCCAGCCGATAATGCTTCGCAAAGGAATCAAGGACCAAGTCGCCGCCCTACAAATGTCGTCGACCGGAACCAAACTGAATTTCGCCCAAGTCGCTGCTTGCGCTCGGGTCGAATGAGCCCGAAGACCCTCAGGAACCAACCTACCCTTCAGAAGATATGCCGAAGCAATCGCTTCCTTCAACCAACGAGAAATAAACGATTTCGCTGTCGCCTCTCCTTTACATGGCCCCCCGAAGGCCACAAACAGCCTGTCTGACCTCCGAAAGGGCGCCGTCCTAGAGAGATACCTCTTAAGAACCCGCCTAGCATCCAATCGATGCAACTTGCCCCCCGAATTCTCCTTTTGCCGATCTGAGAACACCGGGAGTGACACCACCTGGTTCACATGAAACGCGGACACCACCTTAGGCAAGAACGCCGGCACCGTATGCAGAACCACCTTGTGATCATAAAAAGAGATAAGGCTCCTTGCAGGAAAGCGCTTGCAGTTCTGAAATCCTCCGCGCAGAACAAATGGCCACCAGAAAAACTGTTTTCAACGTGAGATCTTTCAGAGAGGCCTTGGACAGTGGTTCAAACAGCGCACTAATCAAGGCCTCCAACACCAAATTCAAATCCCACGGTGGCACAGCACAGCACCACACCACGGCGGCCACATGAGCACCACCGCCTGCAAAAATCTCCTAATGTCTCCATGAGCACCTAGCAACTGACTTTGGATTTTACCACGGTAACAAGCGATGGCAGCCATCTGCACACGCAAAGAACTCGCCGCCAAACCCTTGTCCATGCCATCTTGCAAAAACGAAAGGATCTGAGACACCGAAGCTCGCAAGGGGCAAACACTGCTCCGCACACCAAGCCTCAAAAATGCGCCAAACCCTGATGTACGCTAGGGAAGTTGATTGTCTACGCGCCTTTAACAAAGTCGAAATGACCGCTGCCGAATACCCCTTCACCGTCATCTGAGCCCTCAAGAGCCATGCCGTAAGCGAGAACCGATCCACCTGGGGCATGCGTAACGGACTCTGACACAAAAGATCGTCCCGCTGAGGCAACCTCCACAGCCTGTCTGCCAGGAGCCGTACTAAATCCGCGTACCACGGTCGTCTGGGCCAATCTGACGCTACTAGAATCACCAGGCCGCGATGCCTCTATGCGCTGCACCACCTGGCCTATCAGAGCCCAAGGCGGGAACACATAGAGAAGACCTCCTGCCAGCCACCGCTGTGCCAGAGCGTCGAGGCCTTCCGACATCCGCTCTTGCCACCTGCTGAAAAAGCTCGCTACCTTCGCCGACTCGAAGCTCGCCATGAGGTCCATCTGAGGGACCCCCCAGTGCCTCACCAGCAAAGCAAACACGTCTGGGTGGAGAGCCCACTCCCCCGGGTCCACCCTGCGGCGACTCAGAAAATCCGCCTCGACATTGTCCACTCCGACCACGAGCTGCGCTGACAGACCCGTTAGAATTTGTTCGGCCCAAGCTAAGAGCTGACCAGCCTCTTCCTCCAGCATCACGCTGCCGGTGCCGCCCTGCCGATTTATGTAGGCTACGGTCGTCGCATTGTCTGACAGAACCCGAACCGCCTGCTGACTGAAGCGCTCTTGAAACGCCCGCAGAGCCAGAAACACCGCTCTCATCTCCAACCTGTTGATGGGCCATTCCTTCTCTATCAGCGACCACCAACCCTGGGCAAACCTGCCCTCGTAATGCGCCCCCCACCCCAGGAGACTGGCATCTGTGGTTAACAGTCTCCAGGATGGAGGTTCTAAAGGCATGCCCGCTGCCAAGTTCTCCGGTCGCAACCACCAAAGAAGATCCAGCCGCACCTCCGGCGGACAGAGCAGCCGTTGGGATAACGCATCTCGCTAATGAGACCAACGCCTTAGAAGTGCGCTCTGCAACCGTCGCATATGCGCCTGGCCCAGGGCACCACCTTGATCGCGGCTGCCATCGTCCCGAGCAACTGGAGATACTGCCACGCCGTTGGAGCTGCCCTCGACAAAAACTGCCGTACCAGTCGCCTCAGCCCCTGCGCTCTCTGATCTGGCAGAAACACTGCGGCCTGCTGCGTCTCGAACCTCGCTCCCAAGTACTCCACCCAAAGTTGACCACCCAGCCCAGGCTCTCTAGCAGCTTTATGTTTATGTTTATGTTTATTTGAATTTGATATACCGCTCATACCCGAAGGCATAGAGCGGTTTACAATATTACATCATTTAGGGAAACAAGAAAGGAACGCCATTTATAAGATAGGACAGAGTAGAGGACAGAGATAGTCAAATACTACCCAGGCGGTGGCCTCCATACTTTCTGCCCTTGATTTCACTCGAATCAACAAATCGTCCAGATAAGGATACACGAGCACCCCCTCCTTGCGAAGTGCCGCCGCTACCACCAACATGATCTTGGTGAACGTCCACGGCGCCGTAGCAAGCCTGAAGGGCAACGCTTGAAACTGAAAGTGCCCCAGGGGGACTACAAACCGCAGGAACCTTTGGTGCTCCTGTCGAATCGGGATATGCAGATACGCCTCCATGAGATCGAGCGAAGTTAGGAATTCTCCCAGTCTGACCGCCGCAATGACGGAACGCAGCGTCTCCATCCGAAAGTGAGTGACTCGGAGACACCGATTTACCCTCTTCAAATCTAGAATAGGCTGAAATGTTCCTTCCTTTTTTGGCACCACGAAACAGATGGCGTATCGACCGTATCCGCACTGATCCGGCGGTATGGGAGCCAGCACGTGGAGCTGTAGCAGCCGCTGCAGCGTGTCTGAGACCACTCACCGCTTGAGAGGAGCTCTGCAAGGCGACTGGACAAAGGAATCTAACACGGGATGGTGAAGCTCTAGTGCATAACCCTCTCGGATGACCTCTAGAACCCACTGATCTGACGTAATGTGGACCCAGGCAGGATAAAACTCCCGCAAGCGACCCCCCCCCACGGGAACTACCTCCACCTGAGTCCGCCTTATTTCATTGCGACTTCTTAGCGGAAGGGGACTGGAAGGGGGAAAAACCTCTGCCGGCCCCTCGGAAACCCCGAAACCCCTGGCTTCGAACCGGAAACCTTCCACGCTGGGGCTGGCTAAAACGAGACGATCGAAACCTACGAAAATCTCGAGGGGTTCCCCATGGTCCCGCATTAGTCTGGACCTGCTTCGGCTTATCCTCCGGAAGGCGACCCCCCCTTAGACTTTCCGAGATCCTTGACCAGCTTCTCCAAATCCTTTCCAAACAGCTTCCCCCGAAACGGTAGCTTGCTGAGGCAAGTCTTAGAGGAACTGTCGGCCGCTCAATTCCGCAACCAGAGATACCGGCGAACCGCTACTACCGAGGCCATAGTCTTAGCCAAGCCGCGGATAAGATCATAGTGAATGTCCGCCAAATAAGTGGACCCGGACTCCAAACGCTCTCCATCCTCCACCTGCGCAGCCCGAGATCCCCCTGCAATCTCTGGGCCCAGCGCAGCCTCTCACCACCCACGCCCCCACCACCAAGGCCTGCATTAGAGAGCGCACACATCAAAAACCTGCTTCCACAGCGTATCTAATTTCCTGTCCTGCACGTCCTTCAACGCTGCCGCCCCTTCAACCGGGATCGTAGTTTTCTTAGTAACCGCCGATACCGCCGCATCTACCTTCGGAGAGCAAAACAGTTCTCTATCGGGATCTGACAAAGGATAGAGGCACGCCAAGGCCCTGGAACCCTTCAGGGCCGACTCTGGCGAATCCCACTCTTCCTGAATCATACTCCGAAACACTCTATGCAGAGGGAAGACCCATTGAGACGTCCGCACCGCCTGCAACAAGGGATCCTCCAGAGTATCCTCCGGCCCTGCCGTCTCCATGGGCATATTAAGGGTCTTGAGAGTCTCGGCAATCAAGGCCGGCAGTTCTTCGCGACGAAAGACTCTGACGACCCTACTCTGCTGCTCCGCGTCAGGTAACTCTCCTTCCTCCAACTCGTCACCCGAGAGTTCATCCAAATCCGCGTCTTCTGCCACCAGATCCTCCCCTAGGCGCGATGCCGAGTTCTCATCCCCCGCCCCTTTGCTAATCTTCGAGGGGGGAACGCCCTCCTCAGGCAGGACCAGGGACCCCCGCCGCTTCTGCCCCTCCGATCCCCGAGACTGCGAGACCATCCCGGGTTGCAGAAGTGCAAAAACCTGCTGCATGAGGGCAAAGAAATTTGGCGGGATCACCGGAGCCGACCCCACTAGATTCAGCCCCTGCGAACCAGAGGTCCCCTCACCTGAGGACGACCCCGGCCCTGGCACCATCGGGTCTAGCAACGGAGGCAGGACATCCCCTGCATTTGATGGACCTGCCTCCAGCGCTACGGAAGTAGCTGCTGTCGTACTCTCCATAACCACAGACTCCAGCGTGCAAGCCCCACACACCCCTGAGTCAGCCACCAATCCGCGCTTTGTGCCACAAACTACACAGCGCAGTTTTGCGGGCATACTAACTCCAAAAAGCCCGCTCTAAAGCCCCCCCCCCCTACAGGCACTGTACGAAAACCACAGAGCCGGAGCCCCTCCGCCAAGCCAGTCAGGCCCGCGGTTCTGTGTTCGTTCTTTTTTTTCACACACCAAGTCAACTGCAGCCCCCAGGCAGGAATCTCCTAGTCTGCTACCAAAACGAGGGCTAGAAATGGCCAAAATACTCCCAAACAAAAAAGGAAAAGAATACCCGCCGGGATTACTAAAACAAAATGGCCGCTGCCGCTTTTTTTTCCCGCTAGTTTCCACGCGGCCGGCCACCCCGATACTACAAACCAAGCCTGCGGCCTACCCAAGCTCCTAACGCGCTCACGGCCCCTTAAATTTGTTGAATGACAGCTCCCTCACTCACCGCTTAGGATTCCTGGTAGAAAGAGAACAAACCCCAGCCGCGCCGGAGCTCAGCCGAACCGCGGCTTCAGCTCCGACGCTGGGAAACAAGCAGGGCTGACTTGCGCAATCCTGCGGCGCCGCCGGTAAGCCTTCCACCTGCTCCTCACCCTTAGAAGCAGGTTCGGGAGCAGCGAGGCACACAACCCAACTCTGAAACGTTCTCTCCGGCAATGCTCGTTTAAGCCACGGGGCCTGTGAGAGGGAGGGGGGGTGAGGGAAGGAGGAGGAGGCTGAAGAGGGAGATGGAGCCAGAGGAAGAACTCTTCAGCAAAAGCCCTTCTGCAACAAACACCAATGGACAAATTAAACTAAAAGTAACCTACAATCTAAAATAAAATTTAAACCCAAGCACCCCAGAAATTAGAAAAGGGGATGTATCAAATCTAACTCTGCTTATTTCCTTAGACTGAGCCCAGTCCCAGGCTCAGAATCTCCTTCAGCTGCTTGGAGACTGAAAGTACTGGTGAGAAGGGGCGGTCCTTGCCTATTTATACTGGTGCCAGCAAAGCGATGATGTATTTCAGTCTCCAAGGCTGCTGGAGGAGATTCTAAACTCTATGGTTCTGGGACTGGACTAGAGGGACGAAAAGGAACCAGAAATTTCAAGTTGATTCTTTGCTCCATATTTCTGCCACCTACAGTTGCGTGATAAAGTGATGGAGCAGTGTGCTACAAAAAAAACCTGAAAAAGAAAAATGGAGTGAGAGATGAAAAATATTATAGCAGAATAGTGGCGAGATGTTGCACAGCACAGTGACATATAAGTGGTTAGCCAGTTGGCATTGAGTCATGGGCGTGGCTTCCACTGTCGCGTTTCTTTTTTTCACACCTTGTATACTGCCTTCTTAAGTCAAAGCAGTTTACATTCAAACTTTCAGGGCAAGGTACATTGCTGTAACTTGCCATGTACATACTTCCTTGGCCTGTGGGTCCTGTTTCATATTGTTCAATTTAGCTTGTCATAAGTTATTTGTTTATGAACTCATTTTTGGTCTAGTTTTGTGCTCCCTGGGCTGTTTGAATTCCTGCTGCTTGTTATGGTTATACGGAAGCTCCTCTTGGGGGATGGGATTTTATACCAAGGGTGATATCGCAGAGCTTCAGGAATTTGTCTCGCCATCTGCTGGCAGTGGGACACAACCTACTTTACAGGATTCCAGGAAAGGAAATTATCAGAAAGTAAAATTTCTCCTTCCTGTACAGGTCAATTACCTACCCAAGAGGAAAAGCCTTTAAATACATCAGCGGTCAGAAGCAACTAAGCAGCTTCGCACACACCTGAGCAAGGACAATTATAATCTGTCTAAAGTACATGAAGAAGCACCTTCAGTAGATCATTGCCAGCATTTTTAAACATAGCCATACAGTGCAGATCATTAAAGCTATCGATTGTGTTCCACCAATGTTGAGAGGAGGTGATCGAGGCAAGATCTTGTTACAAAGAGATCAGAAATGGATTTTTCTTCTCGACTCTTGAGAATTCATGGTTTAAATAATAAAATTGAATGGGGAGGGGGTTTTTTTGACAGATGTCGCTCCACCCCCCACTCTTTTGTGATTGGCTCTTTCAGTTTATTTTCTACCATTTATATCCACGCTGATGTCGCACGCCACCACCGAAGCTTTTCAGTTAGAAATCTAGTAGTTTGACCCTGATTAAGCCTTTAATGGTGAAACAAATATTTGTTGGGGTACTGCCTTCATGGGGTGCTGACCGCTTTAAGGTTTTTGTGGTTTTTTTAATTCTTTGCTTTCAGTATGTGTATCTTTCATTTGTAGGTATTTCAACATCTTGACTGGCAGTGCACTATTTGAGTGTTTGTTGTCAAGATGTTTATCAATCATATTTGAATGAAAGAAAGCTATATTGATGTTTGGTTTATAAAAAAAAAAAAGTGAAATGAAAATATAAATTAGATTAAGTAGTATTTGTATATCCCGCTAAGCTTAGCTGGCTTTTATAAATTGTTCATTTAATACATTTGTAGATAAAGGAGTTTTTCTGACTGCTGATGTATTTAAAAGCTTTTCCTTTTGGGCGGGTAACTGCCCTGTAGATGAATCATTCTTGAACACTGGGGTCTTTTCTCCTTTTTATTAGTATTTTATTTCTCTAATGATGTGTATGGTTGTGCTCCCCAAAGGCATTTAGGAATTATTGTATTGCTTAAAGATTTCATGTCATAAGTCAGTAATTCTGAGTTGGAAATAGTTTGATAATAGGTACATTTAATGTAATCCAGAAGCTTTTTTATTTGAGCTAGATTGATAGTACCTCTAGGCTATTAAATATCAAAAGATGAGGTGGTTGCAGACTTGAACTAGTGTGTAGCTCTCAGACTCAACTCATTCAGTTACACCATTCCATCTGTACCTTGTTGAATCTGACGTTCTGTATACTATATAATCACTATGGCTGAGTGACCCGGAAATGCTACATGCTGTGAGTATCAGTAATATGAGATGAGCTTGTTTGAGCCACCCCAAAACGGAGGGTTGTTTTTTTTTTAAGCTTTTTGTTTGGTATTTAAAGCCTCTCTTTATTTTTGCTTCTCCTAGGAGGTGTGTCAAATCTTGTCCAGATCTTGAAGACCACACAAGATAGCAACTGCTTGCAGAGTGCCATTCGGGCCCTCCGAAATCTAGCAGATACGCCAACACACCGTCTGAATCTGACCCGCCATGGTGCAGTGGTGGCCATCGCAGAGACACTGGGCTCAGAGGACCTTGCCCTGGCCATGGCTGGAGCCCGTGCTATAGCAGCTCTCACCCAGACCTGCAGTCCAGACTGTGCTGAGCAGCTCTCTACCACAGATGGTGTGGCCAAGCTTGTGGCACTGGCTGGCTGTTCCAAAAAGACTATTAGGGACTATGTGCTGACTGCCCTGGCGAACATCTGTGTCCAGGGCTTCATGCGCCCTACTATAGGTAGTGCTGGTGGTATTGGTCTCCTAGTGGAGGAAGTACGGGCTGAGCCGCCCACCTTGAATCTCTTCTATATCCGTGCTCTTTGTCTCTGCAGTCGGGAGGCTGTAAACCGGGCACGACTGCGGGAAGCAAGGGGTCTAGAGCTGTTGCTGGCCTTGCTGAGGGATGGGCGTTATCATCTAGCCCACACCAGGATTGTAATGGCTTTTTTGAACTTTTTTTATGATGAAGAGGCCCTGGAGTACCTGCAAAGCCATGGGTTGGTGCCACTGTTGGTTGCTAGACTGGAGGCACTGACTCAGGCATCCCAGAAAGTAGTATCTGTAGCATTAGAGGAAGAGGAGGAAGATGGACACCAGGCGGCTTCTTATGACTTTCCTTCAGAGTATAACCGTAGGCCTGAAGTGGAAGTGACACAAGCAGGAGAGTCGTCCAGCTTCCTGAGTCTCAGGTGTGCAGGGGACTCGGAATATCTTTCTATTGGACCTTCTAATGGTGTAACCTTTTTTATATGCCTATTTTTTTAAATCTGATTTTGATTCATTGGGGTAATTTTTATAAAGGAGTTGCATGTAGAATGTTGTTCTACACACACAAGTAGGTAGGGCTGGACTGACCATCAGGCAAACTAGGCAGTCGCCTAGGGTGCAGCTTTTGGGAGCTGGTAAACAGCGGGGCATTCAAAGCTAAGCAATATATTCCAATAGCCAGGACGAGCATAAGACTTAAGATTTGCCTAGGGTGCCAACGCTTGAACCAACTCAGAAACTGACCCTGCAAGTAGATTCTTTTTAAAATGACCTAGGGGCATAGGAGCATAAGCAGGTATACAGAAACACCTATTCATATGCAATATATAGATGGCCATCCGGAGGGGGGGGGGGATTGGCCCTTAAGCACCTATATTTTTTTTATAAAATGTGTACACATGCAACTTGTTTAAAAATCAAACAAAAAAAAAAATCATTCCATGTAATGTAAGGTTTCTTCTCATCTTGTCCTTTCTTAATTTTTCAATTACACTTTCTTTCCCATCCTACCTTTCACATTTTGCTGTACTTTTGACACGGTAGTTCCTTCTCCTCCTTTGTCTTCCTGGGATTCTGGCATTCTGTCTTAATTCATAACACCCTGGAAGTTTCTTCACCCCTTTTTAATGAGCATCTTTCTGTTTCTGGCACTAGAGCTTCTTGGAGAACCCTATGTCATGGGCCCTAAATCTAGCCATCAGGTGACACCCAGAATGACATGACTTCTCTACTTTGGGGGATGGTGAATTGGGGTGTGGAAGACCCAACTTGGGGACTTTCTCTGTAGTAGCATGTTGAAATGTTACCAGACTGACCTACTTGCTACCTTGGCACTTTTGCTGTCTCTTTCCTCTCGCTCTTTCCTTTCAATAATGGAGTGTTCTCTTTTCTACCCTCAGGTCCTACCTGTTGTCTGAGGGTTACATTGCCAGCCCAGGAGATCTCTCCCCTCAGTGGTCTCCTGACAGTGGTGGACCCGAGCTGGAAGCCCAGGACCTTTTAGGATCTTCCAGCTCGCCCATCTGCCACCAGTATGAGTGTCCTGGGCCATCAGAGGAGTTGCCATTGCGATTTGCGTCTGAAACAAAAGGAGAGTTCATCCCAAATGGACCCAGCATTGAAGAAGCAGAGGTTAGAGACCCCATGGAGAATCAGGACTCCATCAAGAAGCACTGTCTTCTCCAAACTTCACCAGTGAACTGTTCTAGCACCACAGGACTCCTAGATGAGATACATGCCTCCAACTCACCCTTGGTAGCACAAGACTCGATGTCTGAGACTTCTTTGCCACAGAAGGGTTTATGCCGTGAGTGGAAGACGCCCAGCTCCTGCCGCAGAAAGAGGACTAAGTCCCGTTCTGTCTCTGGTTCTAGTGATGGTTCCTTGAGCTTTTCTGAAGCCCCTGTTGCGGTCTCCACACCTGTTCCTGAGTCTGTTATGGGAGATAATTTGAGCTCCTCTATCCAGCAGATACTGCTGAATTCAGAGTCTCTCTTTAGCACTTCTTCCTCTGTCTGCCGGGCTGAGGAGTGGGGTCCTGAAACTCCTATCCTGCTGCTGCTGTCGCGCTTCTCCCAGGTGGTGGATCCAAGTCTCACTCTGGTGACAGAACCAGCGCTGCGGAGCCTGCTATCCTATGCAGTTCTTTGGCCTAAGCCTAGCCCCCGCTGCTTTCGCCTTTTGCACCGACTCACCTGCAACCCCAACTGCTTAGAGGCTTTCGTGCGCACCTATGGAGTCTCCCACATTCGCCGTCTGCTCGTACTGGGGCTCCCCCTGCCAGGGGAGGGCAGTCAGAAGCAAGCAGCACAAACCAGCAAAGGAAAGATGAAGGAACTCGGTGAGTAGGACAATGGAATGAGTGGGAAGGCAATAGAGGCTGACGGGGAGGAGCAAAGTGAGGGAATGACAATGATTGGGGTGGAGAAGTAGTCACCTAATGACTCTAGATTAGGGGTTCTCAACCGAGTCCTCAGGGCACACCTAGCCAGTCAGGTTTTCAGGTTAACCATAATGAATATGCATGAGAGATTTACATGCTAATCTCATGCATATTCATTGTGGTTATCCTGAAAACCTGACTGGCTAGGTGTGTCCCAAGGACTGGTTGAGAACCCCTGCTTTAGATCCATAGGAATGTGCTGATTCAGTCCCAGTTTTACAATCCCACTGAAATCTATTGAACTTATAATTCTCTGTGGACAAGCAGAATACGTTTTCATATATGGGGGATATCTCCAACAGAGTTCTGCAAGGGAACTTCTTCCAGCTCCTCCTGGAAGTTTTTTTTTTTTTTTTAAATAGGCTCCTCCGCATTTGTGCTTATTTCAGTCTATCACTGCACCTCATCTTAGTTTTCATTTTTCTATGGGACTCTGTAGATATGTTTAGCATCTGTGAATTCAGAGTAGTTAGGGGTTTTTTTCCTTCCTCCTATGTTTTTTTTTTTCCCTCTTTGTCCACTTTGTGAATTCTGCCCTGACGATGTTGCTGTGCTTTGCAATCCTTTTATAGGAAGCATTTTTCGGTTGTTTAAAGTTTCCTTTATTTTTATCGCATCACTGCTATAGGCTGCATTTAGACCTTGGGTGTTCCAGCTGTGTTACTCTATTTTTTAAAATCAAGTCATCTGATTTTGTTGCAGCTATTTTTCCAAAAACTGGCCAGCAAGAATAAAAACTGCATCAAGTGTGGCAAGATCATGTCCATTGGACACCCACAAATGATGTTTGCAGTGCTTGAGGCCCAACCATGAGTCATGTTGCTTTTTGTTCACAGATGACAAGGTTCCAGGATCGCAAGAAAAAGCACAAATTAATTTTTGGCAGCAATGACATTGATCCATTATCTTTGATATCAGTCTCCATGACTTCAGGATGCTGGCAGAGTATCCACATAAAAGGGCCCCCAAGCTCACTCTGAGCCGAGCACTGGTAAATCACCCATTATCAGTCACCCACTGATACCACCCTGAGGAAGAGGAAGGATTTGTCGTCTTAACTCATTACAACTTGATTGTAATATGAGTGTTCTAACTGTTTAATCAGTTTAAAGATGTTACATTATAACACTGAAAAAATGGTGGTTAAGGATTTTTTTTTTGTGTTCAATATAAACCACCCCTGATCACTGGAAGGGGCAGTATAGAAAAGCTAGCAAATAACTAAATTAATTAAGGCATAGCAAGCCAAGGTTGCTGAGCATCGGGCAGAGAGGCTGGTGTGCATTAGCATCAAAGTTCATCTGAGCACAATGTCGGGAGCATTCCCAACTTGAGAGCTTCAAAGCAGTCCCAGCTTGAGAACTGCTCATCCTCCTTGATGCCTGTCTGAGGTGCTGTGCTAGTCTCTATGAGGCTGAGACCAGCCTGACTATATTCCCCCATCAGATTCCACCGACATCTGCCAAAGCTACTGCAGGACCCTTGTTTTTGTCGATGGCAGCCTTCAAAAAGCAGCTAATATGTGATCTTGAGCACCAGATGACTATGTTCTTCGATCTGTGCAAAATTGCTACTTCAATGGCATTGATGCATTGAGCTTATTCTCCAGCCTCACCACCTGCCTGTGGAAAAAATACACTTTAAGACCTTAAAAGACTTCAAAACTGGTTCCTGCCCAGCTGATGGTGCTTTCAGTGCATTGGGGAGGGGTATCGTTCTCTGCCTTGGCATCAAAATCATCAGTGCATGGATGCACCTGGAGGGGGTTCTCGTCACCTGAGAGGTGGAGGTTGGCACACGCAAACTCTGATATCTTTTGAGTACCTCTGAGTCTGCATTGGAGCACTCCTAGGCGAGTCTGGCTTGAGTCTTTTCTCTGAGGAGAGTTCTCCATTGCTTTCCTTAGATCCCATGCCTCCTCATGAGTGACAAAAGTCCCTGCCTGACTTTTTATGATTTTTGTGAGGGAAATGGCCAAGTCCGTTCAACCTCTGTCAGAAATGGAGGAGGAGCCAGAGCTGAGGGTTTGGATTTCCTCCAGTATTCATTCTCCCCTAAGTAGGAAGTGACATTGGCCATGCACAGCATTCTTCAGAGACTGGAGATGAGAATGTGGGAAATTCCCCCCTCCCCCATATCCCTCAGTCAGCAAGAAGGTTGACTGTGTAGAGTTCAGAAGGCCCCTGGATTTGAGAAGTCCCAGCTGCTACACAACTGCATGGTTGAACTCTTGGCAAGTCTCACTCTTTGGTGCCACCAGGGAGGAGAGAGGCTATGACAATGGATCCTTTTGGAAGGAAGTTCTTTCAGAATGCTGTGCTCTTGTCCCACGTAGTGGCCTACCAACTCTTCAGGGGCATGCATTTGCAGAGCATGTGCAATCTGGAGGAGTTTGTGAATGGTTTTCCTCCCAGATAAAGCAGCACAATACCATTCCCTAGTGATGTAAGGGTAGGAATATAGAAATTACATTTGTTTTCTTAGGCTTCTATGGCTAGTAGCATGATCTTTGCATTTTTCTGGTCATACTGCGTCTTGAAGTGGAACTGGCGTTTTGGCCATTATTCTGTGGCGTTTTGCAGGGTGAAGTGATTATGCAGCAAATGTCATCATATACAGTGGTTCTCAAACTGGAAAAAACATTCTGAGCAACATACATATTCGATACAGCATTGAGAGTCTCTTCTGAGTATTGGCGCCAGGAGACTATAAAGTCTCCGGGATTCAAACTTGCATCGCAGTGTACAGGAGCAATTCGCTGATGTGCCATGCTGTAGAGACAGTCTCTTAAATAAGATTCAAGAGGCTGCAACCATGGTCAAGTCGAAATTAGATACCTTAAACTCTCTAAAGGCCTACTACTGAGCTGGCCCCCCTCTAGGAGGTTCCATAATAGGGGGCAGTGACTTTCATAGGTGTAGATATCATCCTGCTCGTCCCAAACTAGACAACTTTATTACTCATATCAGTTCAAAAGTCCCAGTCAAAACCAATGACAGGGTTTTGACTGGCTCCTCGAAATATAGCAGATACCCCTATCCTTTCAGACAATCAGTCGGAGGGACATTCTCACACTTCATGAGTTGTTGGCCCTTTTAATATCTGACTCTTAGATGCTCAAGATATAGGATAGGTGGATTCTGTACCCCTCTTGGACTAACTTCCAAATTGCCCTTCAAGAGCGCATCAACACCAAGATATACTTCAGGAACTTCCTGCATTTCAGGCCGCAAATGTGGTCAAACCTGTCTCCCTAGGGCAGGAAGGGCTGTGATTTTACTTGAGGTATTTCCTGGTATCCAGGAAAACAGGGATACTGTTCCATCTTAGACCTGAGGGATCTGAATGTGTGCCTAGTTCAAGAAAAGTTCAAAATTTCCCTGGGCACCCTGCTATCTTTTCTTCAAAAAGGGGATTAGCTATGTTTTCTATGCTCAACCTCAGCCTTTCCATAGGTTCCTTTCCTGCCTCCTGGAAACATGCATCAGTCTGCTCTATTCTCAAGAAGCCTTCCCTTGATCCTTCCCTCCCTGCCAATCGGTGACCAGTATCTAAGCTTCTAGAGTGCTTTTGTTTTTGTCCAGCTCTCCTTGCATCTCCTTTCCATCAATGCCCTTCACCCACATCAGTCCAGGTTTCGGGAGGGTCACAGTGCGGAATCTATTCTTTCTCTGTTAAGTGAGATTCACGTTGTGCACAAACAGGATGACCTCACTCTTGTCTCCCTTGATCTTTCTTCAGCGTTCAACCTCATGGACCACTGCACTCTTCTTTTCCATTTGTCGGACTTCAGTGTCTCTGGAACCCTGTTAAAATGGTTTTGATCCTTCTTTTTCCATCTTTTCCAGTGCGTCAGTCTCCCATGCTGTTGCCCTACCCTGTGGAGTCCCTCAGATCAGTCCTGTCACCCCTTTTGTTTAATGCCTTCCTGGCCCCTCTGTCATCTTGTCCAGCAATCCGGTATCTCTGCTTATTACATAGACAATATAATTTCTTCTCCGTCGCACTAGTTCCTTGGCCCCTGACCTCTCCTCACTGAACTCCTGCCTGGCCCAAATCCATTCCTGATTGATTTGTCTGCACCTGAATTTGACTAAATCATTTGCTACCTGGATAACTTTTGGGACTCCCTCCCCTTCTCGTCCCCATTCTTGCTTCTTCCCCTATCCCCTTAGTGTCTTCTTTCTGCTGTTGGGGGGTCATTCTGCATTCTTCCCTTTCCTTCACCGAACACCTCTTCTGTCACCCGCTGCTGCTTTTTCCATCTTCGTCAGATTCGCACCATCCATCCATTCCTTTCCTCAGATGTGTTGTCCACACTTCAATCTCTATCTCCAGGAACAAGCAGGAATGAGTCTTCACATATGGGTACGTCGGTACCGATGGAGCCTGTGCAAGAACGCTCCCCAGCATCCAAAAAGCTTTTGGGAGCATCCCACACGCATGTGCACTGCCTTCCCGCCCATTCACTTCCCTCTCATCAGTTTTACGCAGAGTCGGCAGGACGTATTCCTGTCACCGCAGAAAATTCTTCTTTTTATTCTTAGGTTTTTTTGTGGTCGCGTCTGCCTTCCCTCGACGCCACCGGTACCGCCGGTGCTTTTCTTTCTTTTTACTAAAAAATTTCTTCTTTCTCTAGGAATTTTTTCCTGTTTAGTGCCTGCCGGTTTCTAGGCCACTAGGCCTCTATCCTTCCATTATGGAAAAGCCAGCCACTATCCTTAAGAAATGCTCTAAGTGTGGCGGTACAGATATATTTTTAGACACTCATACTTTGTGTCAAATGTTTAGGTCCTGACCATTGCCCACTGGAGTGTCTCTCCTGCTGGAGCTTGAACAGAAGAAGTCTTCAGGATCGAGCACAACTCGATACCCGGTTCACATTGGACTCTGTCACCAGCCAGAATATCTTCTTTTTCACAGGATCAGGTAACCAAACAGAAGTCTGTAAAGACTAGCCAGTCCTCGAGTGGTAGATCTTCTAAGCATCGAGATGCCTCTGGCGTTGCCCTCGAGGACATTTTGGGAATAAAGCCCCTGCGGGAGTCTTCGGGCTCCAAAGCATTAACGGGGCTTCAGGTTGTTCCCGGGGTTCTTACCTCGAACATACCTGGGCCATGCTCGGTGGTTGTGGCCGCTTCAAGCGGTACCGAGACCCCGGCATCGGCCATGTTGATGGATGAAACACTCCTCACCGATGAACGTAGTCTAGCGCGCTCAGCTACTTCAGTACCGCTAGAGTTGCAGCAGACCATTCCCCAAGTATTGATATCTGCTTCGGTACCGGTATCGACATCGGCACTGGTGTCGGTACAGTCCATGCTTGCTTCGACGGACTCGCTTCCTTCAATGCTGAGCCTGGAATCGCTCTCTAACATGGAGGATTCGGTATTGACTCGTCTCGGTACCGACCTCGGGTGGTACCAAAGACATCGCTTTAAAGAAAATCCGATGCTTCATCCTTTCAAGTCTTCCGATCCCAATGACTGGGATGAATCCATGAGTACCAAGGCTGAATTTTCAACAATTCTAGCCTTTACCCCTCATTTTAGGGGGTTCTCCTCAGGAGAGATTTCTTTTCAAGCTTTTCTGCTTGATATGGCAAAGTTACTTGCCATTCCTTATCGTTCCTCCAGTTCAGTCCTCTACCTCTGGGTTGTCAACCTCCTCCTGCAGCTTGGAGACTGGTATGTCAGAATCATGACATCACTGGATATAGCCTGCTGATCTCTCTCCTCGGATCCAGTGTGACCAGTGTCCATGCAGCAGGAGGACGTGGTGAGCCTGGTAGAGGCTCCCTGGAGAAACGAATAAGGAGCTTGTAGGTAGAGTTAGATGGGAAATAGATGGAGAAGTTTACTGGAACTTAGTAATTGGGTGATATCTCTTTAAGGTAAAGACAATTTGCTTAAAGGTGGTGATTTCTTACTCCCTGCCTGTTTAAAAAAAAAAAAAAAAAAAGGAAACAAAAAGAAAGAGTGATGATAGTTGTTTAGCTTTGAAGCATTTGTCTGTTCTGGCTGCAAAGTTCTCTCCCCCAGACCTTCGGGGGAGAGCCCTTCTGCACAGAGCTTCCCTGCCCGGACCGCGTTGACGGGATTCACGTGGTTCCGGAGGAGTATCAGGCTGAGCAGCTCGCCGGCAGCGCTTCTCACCGGGACAGCTGCTACAATACAATCTGAGCACGGCGCAGACCTGGCCGGTAAGCTTTAACCGGTTTTAGGCTGTGTTTGTAGGCAGGGAGCCCCGGAGACGACTGCAGCTCAGGCCGGGGAGCATTTCATGCCTTTTCTTATGTGGAGCGACTTGCGGCGGCCATTTTAGGCAGCGCAGTGGAGCCTTGTGGCTGCCGGGTGGCAGGCAGAGCCCAGGCTGGAAGTGAAAAGGTATCTGCGGGAATTTTATTATAGTGCCTTTTGCTTTCCTTTGTTGATTTCCTTTAAAAGTACATTTTTATTTGATTGTTTGGCGTTAATCCGTGGTTTTTCTTGCGAAGGGGGGGCCTTCGGCAGGGGGGGGGGGGCTTCCCTCTCCGGTGCAAAACGTGACAGGTCTTGTTTTTTTGTTTTGGATTTTAAGGGAGTCCTGGGCTGAGCCCTACTTAAAGAGAAGGCGGCATATATAACATATATAATAAAATCAATATCCTTAGCGCTGGGTCAGCTTGATCTATGGCAGCTAGACCACAGTGTGTTGTGTGTGGAACTCGAAAGGGCACAGTAGTAGATTCAGGGGTGTGCCGTAGCTGTGCAGCCCTGTCTTCCACTGTGGAACAGCAGATGGACAGCAAGGCGGTCACGGAGTCGTGGGCGGCGTCTCCTCAGGGGTCTGCGCAAGACTCAGCATCAGAGGAAGTGGCGGGGCCTTCGGGAGCTCCGCTAGCGGCGCAGGCAGCGGAAGTCAAGGATTTTAGCCCTGATTTCATTTTGTTGATGCATCAGGCATTTTGTCTTCGGCGCCAGGGTAGGTTTCCCAGTGCTTTGACGCTTCTCGGCCCTTCCCAGCTGGGGACAACAGGGACCGCTGGCACACATAAAGGCGAAAACCAGAGCTTTGACATCTGTGGAGGCCAGTTGGAATGAAGAAGAGGACATTGATTGGGACCAGGATGATTGTACTCAGGATCTCGAAGACGGGGAGATTCCGGAGCCTGAGGATCAAGCCAAGATTATTAGGGTCTTCCATAGGGAGGAGCTTTCAGCGGA
Source organism: Ichthyophis bannanicus (assembly GCA_033557465.1). Taxonomy (NCBI): domain Eukaryota; kingdom Metazoa; phylum Chordata; class Amphibia; order Gymnophiona; family Ichthyophiidae; genus Ichthyophis; species Ichthyophis bannanicus. The sequence goes on along the minus strand of CM066036.1, from coordinate 339,361,781 downwards.
ATCTATGCAGATGCTGAATCTCTCCTCGCAGACTTCCGCGGAGGAGGAGGTGGAAGACCCGGTTATTCAGGCGGTCCGACAGACACAGGTGGTATTTCCGGTTCATAGAGTGGTTGACCGTATGATCCAGGAGGAATGGGACCGTCCGGAAGCAGGGCTTCGAGGCATACGAACTATGAATAGGCTCTATCCTTTGACTGATAAGGATAAAGAACGGTTCAGGGCACCACGAGTGGACGCGGTGGTCTCGGCGGTTACAAAAGACTACCATCCCGGTGGAGTGCAGTGCAGCGTTGAAGGATGCCCAGGACCGGAAAGTAGACAGTTTGTTAAAGCAAACCTTTTGAGGCGGATTCTCTTTCGCTGCAGGCTTCCATCTGTGGAGCTTGGGTAGCTAGAGCGTGTTTGCGTTGGGTGCAACGGCTGAGGCATTCTGCACACATGGATCTTGAGGAGCTCAAGGAGCTGGGGTGCCTGGAGTCTGGAGCGGCATATCTGGCGGACGTGCATTATGATTTGATCAGGGCTCTTGCAAATAGTACAGCATCCGTGGTGGCTGCTCGCAGATCAGTGTGGTTATGAAATTGGGCAGCGGACGGTTCTTCCAAGTCTCGTCTCAGCAAACTACCGTTTAAGGGTGGTTTGCTATTTTTTGAGGATTTGGATAAGCTGGTAAAGGACCTCGGGGAGTCCAAAGCGGGTAGACTACCGGAGGATAAGCCGAAGCAAGGGAAATCTGGTCAAGGCTATAGAGGTCCGTTTCGTGATTTCGTTCAACGCGGTTCAGCTCCTTTCAGCGGGGGCGCTTTCCGTTTCGAGCCCAGGGCTTTCGCGGATTCCGTGGAGCTAATAGAGGTTTCTCCTCCAGCTCCTCTCCCGCAGCTTGCAAATCACAATGAGATGAGGGGGGTCCTGGTGGAGGGGACTCCCATAGGAGGGCGGCTTCGGGAGTTTCTTCTGGCGTGGACCCACATCACCTCCGACCGTTGGGTGTTGGAGATAATTCAGCAGGGCTATGCGCTAGAGTTGGCCAGGGCAGTGCGGGATTCGTTTGTCATGTCTCCATGCAGGGGCGCCAAAAAGGTTCTAGCGATCTGCGGTACCTTAGATCGACTTCTTCAATTACGGGCAGTTGTAGAGGTGCCGAGGGCAGAGTACAGCATGGGTCGGTATTCCATTTATTTCATGGTGCCAAAGAAGGGCAGAACGTTACGACCTATTTTAGATCTGAAAGCTGCAAATCGTTGCCTTTGAGTGCCGCATTTCCGGATGCAAACCTTGCGCTCTGTCATAGTGGCGGTACGTCAAGGGGAGTACTTGACGTCTCTGGACCTCTCGGAGGCGTATTTGCACATTCCTATCCGAGAAACTCATCAGAAATTTCTGTGGTTCGCCTTCCCTTGGGGACATTCAGTTCCAGGCATTATCTTTCGGTCTGGCTACGGTCTTGCGAACCTTCACAAAGGTTATGGTGGTGGTGACGGCGGCTTTGCGCAAAGAAGGGATTTTAGTGCATCCTTACCTTGATTGGTTAATTCGGGCAAAATCTGAGTCAGAGTATTCGGGTGACAGGCAGAGTAGTGGAATTCCTGCAGAGTCTTGGTTGGGTGGTCAATCCAGCCAAGAGTCGTCTGCAGCCCTCTCAGGACATCGAGTACCTGGGAGTGCTGTTCGACACAAGGAATGATCTAGTGTTTCTGCCGCACATGAGAGCCCAAGTGTTCAGGGAGCTCGTTCGAAAGTTCAGGTCCGTACCAGTGCCTTCGGCATGGTCCTACCTTCAGGTTTTGGAAACGATGGTGGTGATCTTGGAAGCGGTACCGTGGGCCAGACTGTATATTACGACCTCTGCAAAGAGTGCTACTGCGCCTATGGTCACATCAGTCTGATCCTTTGAGCAAACGACTGCCGTGTCCAGGGAAGGTCAGACAGTCTCTGCGGTGGTGGCTCCGCAGGGCATCACTGGCGGCCGGTATGCCCCTGGAACAACCGGAGTGGATTCTGTTTTTTGGTTTTTTTATTTTGAAATTTCAATAATTACATCAAGCAATAGATACATACTTGAAAGAAAAAGGGAAGATGTGCTTAAGCAAAAAAACAAATAAATACATATAACAACATTCCACCTTCTAAGGGTAAAAACAATATTTCTAAGCACATCTAACACTCTAGCCCACTAAACTGGAGGGGGGAGAAAAAGTAACTAACAAAGGCATGATATTATTAAACAAAATAGGTAATAATTCCCTAGGAAAATCCACCAAGGGACATTAAACATTATAGCGTTCCCAATGAGTCGATCTAATCAGGTTCCACTGGAGTAGCAACTAAATCCGGAGCAACCCTAGCATCCAAAAAAGCACGTAATTGAGTTGGGTCATAGAAAATAAATCTAGACGAGACAGATTTAATCAAACATTTACACGGGAACCTTAACAAAAAGGAATATCCCAATGAAATTACCTCGGCGCATGGACATGAAAACTTTCCCTTTCCCCTGGGTCTCATAGGAGACATCGGGAAAAACCCAAACTTTTTGACCAAGAAAAAGCTTATCAGAATTCCTAAAAAACAACTTTAAGGTCCAAGCTTTATCAGGTTCCAGTAAAAACCCCACCAAAAGAGTCGCCCTCTTCATAACCTCCTCATCAGAAGCTTCCAACACTTGAGAGAGATTAAGAACATCCATACTGTCCCTCTGAACCCCTTCCCCAATATCAACAGCACTAGACATTTCACGTTTCTTTAAAGGCAAATAATAAAGTTTTGAGGTAGGGGGGAGGGCAGCTTCAGGCATCCCTAAAATCTCCAAACAATACTTTTTAAATAACTCTACAGGGGAAACAATTGTAGAGACTGGAAAATTGACAAAACGTAAATTCAAACGCTTAGAAAAGTTCTCCAACCTTTCTAGCTTAACATGAATAGCAGCACTATCCTTTATTAAAGAGGAGCACTGCGATGAAATATTTGAATATTGTCCCGCCAATGTTTCAAGTGTTTGGATAGAGTCCTTACTGGTTCGTTCCTGATGCTCCAACTTCATCCATGACTCCTTGGTAATTTTCTCCACAACAGTCAAGCGATTGGAAATGGAGTGCTCCAGCGAAGTTATCGCCGTCCAAATGGAATCTAAAGTTACCACAGCTGGTTTCATCAAGGGGGCCGTAGGCTGCAGGACCCGCAAAGCTCACCGCACTCCCTGAAACAGCAATTCCCGCTCCGAAGGACGTCGAGGAAATCACAGGTCGAGTCTCAACAACTGGTACAGCAGCAGTAGTGGCTTCCTCAGCTCCAACACCACCCAACGGCTCCGGTGAACTCTGCAACACCCCCGAAGACAACGGTAAAGCAGAAGCCCCAGTGGGGCTCTGATTCAGCCGGTGAGCCAAGTCAGCAAGTAGCAAAGAAGGCTCATCTGGACGAGCACGTTGCTTGGGGCTCAGACTCGCGTCTGACGTCGATAAGACCGCCTTCTGGTCAGCACCGACTGACTCCCCAGCACAGTGCTGTGTGGCTCCGAGGGTCACGAAATTGGTAATAGGCGGCTGGTTAGGGGGAGGCTTCTCCTCGGGGTAAGTAACCTTCCCTTTCCTCTTCCCCATTATTCAAAAGAAACAGGCAAAAACGAAATAATTCCAGAAGCCAGCGTTCTGCACCAACCGCACACCTCCGGAGCGTGTCTTCACTCGGTGGCCATCTTGAATCCTCCCCATGGATTCTGTTATTAACGGATGCCAGTCTGACGGGGTGGGGAGCCCACTGCGGGAGCAGGTTTGCGCAGGGGGCTTGGTCGCCCCAGGAGACGTCTTGGTCTATAAATCGGCTGGAGCTTCGAGCAGTGGCGCTGGCGCTGCAGGCTTTCCAGGATTTGGTGTTGGGGCGTCCGGTTCGGGTTCTTTCCGACAACTCGGCGACAGTCGCCTACATAAACCGCCAGGGCGGCACAGGAAGTGCAGCAATGGAAGAGGAGGTGGATATGTTCTCGTGGGTAGAGAAGCGGTTGACGGCGATTTCAGCGGCACACATAGCAGGGAAGGACAATGTCACGGCGGACTTTCTCAGCAGAGTGAGGGTAGATGCGGGGGAGTGGGAGCTCCATCCCGACATATTTGCTCAGATCGTAGTTCGCTGGGGGATGCCCGTCATGGATTTAATGGCGGCCTTTCAGTCGGCAAAAGCCAGTCGGTTCTTCAGCAGGAGGCGAGAAAGGATGTCAGAGGGCATCAACGCGCTGTTGCAGCAGTGGCCGACCGTGGGGCTGCTCCACACCTTTCCTCCGTGGGCGTTGATAGGCCGGGTGGTTCAAAAGATCAGAGCTCATCCAGGAAGGGTGCTTCTTGTAGCGCCCGACTGGCCGAGGCGTCCGTGGTATGCAGACCTTGTACGTCTCCTAGACGGTCAGCCATGGCGGTTGCCGGCAAGGGCGGACCTGTTGTTGCAGGGTCCCCTCTTCATGCCCCAAGTGGATTGGTTCTCACTTACGGTATGGCCATTGAAAGGGCTCGGTTGAGGAAAAAAGGCTATTCGGCGGAAGTTGTGGCTACACTGCTTAGAGCGCGGAAGCAGTCCACATCTTTGGCGTATGTGCGTGTCTGGCGCATATTTGAGGATTGGTGTTTGAGGCATCAGATTAGGGCAGCTACGGTTGCCATTCCTTCAATTTTAGGATTTCTGCAGGATGGCTTTGATAAGGGTCTTGCGGCTAGTTCCTTACGCGTTCAACTGGCAACCCTGGCCTGTTATCGCGGCAGGGTGCAGGACGTGCCGCTGGGTGCTCACCCAGATGTAATTCGCTTTCTGAAAGCGGTTTCCAGGTTGCAGCCGTCGCGTAGGGTGTTGCTTCTGCCTTGGGATCTCAATCTGGTGTTGACGGCGTTATCCAAGCCTCCCTTTGAGCCATTGCTCCAGGCTTCGGTGAAGGACATGACGTTGAAAACCGTCTTCCTCGTGGCGATATGTTCGGCTAGGCGCATCTCTGATTTGCAAGCCTTGTCGTGTAGGGAACCGTTCTTGTCTTTTTCAAGGGAGAAGGTAGTCCTCCGTCCGGTTCCTTCTTTTTTGCCTAAAGTGGTGTCTCCCTTCCACTTGAACCGGCGGCGTGTTTGCCTGTTCTCGGTTCCTTGGCAGGCGGCAAACAGGATCGCAGTTTACATCGGTTGGATGTCAAAAGGTCGCTGCGGCAGTATTTGAAGGTGACGGAGTGTTTTCGCAAATCGGATCGCTTATTTGTGTTTGGTGTGCGCAAAGGGGAGGCGGCGGCTAAAGCGTCTATTGCCCGGTGGGTCCGGGAGGCAATAGCTTCCGCCTATCTGCTTCAAGGTCGAGTTGTGCCCGAGGGTTTGCGGGCGCATTCCACCAGAGCACACGTGTGCTCCTGGGCGGAACACAGTTTGGTTCCGCCAGGGGAAATCTGTAGGGCGGCGACCTGGTCATCTCTGCACACGTTCAGTAAGCATTACCGTTTGGAGGTCGCTGCTGGTTCAGATGCCCGTTTCGGTTCGGCAGTGTTGCGGGCCGGGTTGCGGGGTCCCTCCCAATGTTGACTGCTCTGGCACATCCCAGAGGTAGAGGACTGAACTGGAGGAACGATAAGGAAATGATAATTACACTTACCTGGTCATAAACTAAGGAACTGTATAGCAGCACACGTTACCGCCTAACACTAGATGTATATAAAATGATTTTAGCACCACTGTAAATAGCCCACATTGTACATAGCTCACACCAATCTAGCAAACAAGACAACACACACCCAACGAAATTTCCACCCTCACTGCATGTATCAACACTCACACTACCAGATTGTTTGCTGTGATACCACCTTGATTATTATGATAAGGCGGTTTAGAAATACTGTTAAATAAATAAAATAAAAATTACCTGGTAATTGTAGTTCCTTAAGTGACGACAGTTCAGTCCTCCATCCCACCCATGGTTTTTCAGGAGAGGCTCGGCGCTATTGGCCAGAAAACTGATGTTACAGGTAAGTCTGTTTTAAGGTCTTTCACAGACTAGTTAGTTTTCCTATCCTCGCTATGGCAGTGTAGGGGGTAAGAAAAACTTGCCAACGGATAGGGAGTATAAAATTATCAGGTTAGTTAGTTCAGATGATATTGTTTTTTGTTTGGCTACTTATTTGTTGCTCCTTTGAGTCTGCTTTGTTAATAGTTCACACTGGATCCGAGGAGAGAGATCAGCAGGCTATATCCAGTGATGTCATGATTCTGACATACCAGTCTCCAAGCTGCAGGAGGAGGTTGACAACCCAGAGGTAGAGGACTGAACTGTCGTCACTCAAGGAACTACAATTACCAGGTAAGTGTAATTATCATTTCTCCAGGACCAAGTAGGAAGTCAGTCCTCACATATGGGTGACGTCGGCGCCGACGGAGCCCTCGCGGAGCAATTTTCCCCAGCTTTCACAGAAAGCCTTTGGGAATTGCAGCGCGCATGCGCGGTCGCCTTCCCGCCCAAGGGTGCCATCTTAGCCAGTCTTCTTTTTCCGCGGAGCCCTACAGACGTACCCGTCGTGTCCCCGCTAAAAAGTTGATTTTCGTGAGTTTTACTCGTTTTTCAATTCGGTTCGACGCCGGTCGTTTTCCTGCCCGGACTCGCGACGCCGTTGCGAGTCCTTCCCTTATTTTTCGGTTTTTCTGATTTTGGTCAGTTTCGTTTTCGGTTTTTCACTGGCAGCCCGGTCCTTTGACCTTGCAGGGGCCCTTTTTCCCCCGATGGCTGCCAGTGGTTTCAAGCGGTGTGGTCAGTGTGACAGAAATATGTCACTCACTGACACACACGATAATTGCCTCCGCTGCCTGGGCCCGGATCATGAAGAAATGATCTGTGGAGCCTGTGGCAAAATGTCCTCCAAAGCGTTGAGGAGTCGGCGGCATCAGCGGGATAGAATCTTCGCTGACCCCAGCCGTACCCGGACCTCGTCGGAGGCCTCGGCATCCAGAGGCTCCAGCTCTGAACATCGCCGAAGCTCGACACTATGTACAAGGTGCCACCTTCTCCAGGTTTTCAAAAGACTCAACTTCCTCCTCATTCTATTGTTGTAGAATCAGCAATGAGGCGTATTAAGAGTGCAAAGAAGCACTCCTCTTATCCGCTAGGTCGTGAGTCTAGGACTTTAGATGCCTTTGGACGTCGATGCTTCCAGGCATCCATGCTTTCAGCAAGAATTATCTCATATATTTTCTGTATGGGATTGTCTCTTGAAGAGGTCACAAAGAGCTTACAGCTTTTGAACCCTTTTCTTCAAGAACCATAAAAGAGCAGACTATTTCTTATTAGTCAGTCATGCTCAAAATGTAAGTTCCTTAATCGTGCTTCCCTGGACTGCTTTGAGTCTATTAGCAGAACTTCTGCTATAGCCATAGGGGCACGATGCATGGCCTGGCTCCAAGCTTCAGACTTGGACAAATGGGTACAATAAAGGCTGGGAAATACTCCTTGTACTGGTGAAAATCTCTTTAACAAGGATGCTTTTATTCCAAGCTAATCAGTTAAACACTGATATTGTTTCAGAGGATTGTCAAAACTTTCCTCTATCCCAGCTAGTAAAAAATCTCCTAAAAAGCTTTATATCCCCCTAAGGGGAAAAAGTTTTATTCATCTTCTACCCATCATGCAGATGTTTCCAAAGAAGGGCAACATCAAACCAGGCTAAGAAAATCAAAACCTCAACAGGCTCAGCAAACCCAGCAGTCGCAGGGTTTCTGATATTTTATTCATTAAATCTCTTTCCTGTTTTGAGGTTTAGAACCGCTAACCTACTTCTTATCAACAGAAGCATCTACAGTTCATCTCATCCTTACTGAGAGATCAGTGATACACTGACTCAGTCCTCGACTCTAGGCATGAATCTCTTGCCACAAGAGGAATCCATTCTTCCTTTTCGTCCCTCTAGTCCATTCCCGGAACCATAGAGTCCCGGAACCATAGAGTTTAGAATCTCCTCCAGCAGCCTTGGAGACTGAATGACATCACAGCTCTTCTCTCTCTGGTATAAATAGGCAAGGACTGCCCCCTTCCACCAGTACTTCAGTCTCCAAGCAGCTGAGGAGAATCTGGGCCTAGGGATAGGCCCAGCACAAATAGGCAGAGCTAGGAATTTTTTCTTTGTTTTCCTTTTCTAATTCTTGATGGGCTTTTTTTTTTTGTTTGGTTGCCTTTCTAAAATAAATAGCCACTTTTTTCTTCCCTCTGGCTCCAGTCCTGCTTCCTCCTTTCTCCCTCAATTTTCCCTCTCGTTGGGGGGGGGCTGCCCCTTGGTGAGAAGGAGCAGCTTTACAGAGCAGAAGAAGTAGCCTCCCTGCTCCCGAACCCGCAGGCAAGGGTGAGGAGCAGGTGGAAGTCTTAGCCCCAGCCATCTCTTAAGGGACAGTGAGATTGGTGGTGGGAGCACCGTTTGAGCCGAAGCCACGAGCAGGCTGAGCTCCGGCGCGTGTCTGCCTCGTTTTTTCTTTCTTTTTGAATTTTCTTTTACTTGTTTCTTGGAGGGGAGTTGAGAGGGAAGTCCCTGCCTCAGCGGGGGATCTCATAAAGGAGTTCTTTGCCCTCCGGACACTTTTTTGCTGCGCGGCAAAAGTCCCGGCGGCCATTTTGAAAACCACAGGTTTTTTTTATAGTGACTTTTTGGAAGCGTTTTAAGCCTCGTTTGCTGCAGACCTGCTGTAGGCTCATCAGGCGCTTACAGAGCTTTGGCCTGTTGGGGGGGGGGGGAAAAGAGAAGCTCAAAGGGAAACGAGCTATGCTGTACTTTTCCCTTATTGAAATATTGAGCAGGTGTATCTAGGCTGTTTTTTGCAGGGCTCCAACCCGGAGAGAGCCCTTCCTTCCGGGGCTGGTGGTCAGGGCCAGTGGGGGAGGAGGGGGAGTTCCCGGGGTGGTTTAGAGCAGTACTTTGAGGCGGCTGCTATGCCTGCAATTCCACGCTGTCTAGTGTGCGGCAGGAGGAAATGTTCAGTGCTGGAATCAGGAGTCTGTGTCCCTTGCTCCCTAGAGGCGCAGCATATGGACGGAGAGCCGGGACAGCCCCTAGCAGGCCGGAAGGCTATTCGTACAGGCGCTGAGGCACTGTTGTCTCCGTCTCTAGATCCTGAGGAGCCAGTGCTGGGGCCCTTCTCAGGCGGCGGCTCCGCCGGGTCACAGGAGCAGGGACAGGCGGGGGAGGCGACCAGGATTCCGCCGAACTTCGTTGCCTTGAGGCAGCAGGCTTTTGCCTTCTTTCAGCCCGTGAGGTCGGCTCTTCCTCACCGACCCCAGAGTCAGAAGCTCTCGGCCTCTCTGGTCGGTTCGGGGAACGGTGCTCCGGTGGCTAAAAGGTGTAGGGCCACTTCGGAGGGTCCCGCGCCTTACCTCGCTGATGACCTGAGCGAGGGGAACGCCAAAGAGGGAAGAGTTCTCGGAAGATGAGCTGGAAGACGGAGTGTTGCCTGACTCGGAGCAGCAGTGCTGGGTAGTCAGTCTTTCGGTGTGAAGGGCTTCCAGCCCTTGTTTCGGAGACGCTATAGACACTAAACCTGCCTTGCAGCGGAAGAGACATTAGAAGATCCGCTGTTGCAAGCGGTGCGGACATCCCAGAGTGTTTCCTCTCCATAGGGTATTTCGGAATATGATACAGGAAGAATGGGATTTGCCAGAGGCGGCCCTGAAGGGGGGCTAGAGCGTTGGCTCGCCTTTATCCGCTCGCGAACCGCGGTAGGGAGCTGTTTCATTCTCCAAAGGTAGTTGCGGCGGTATCGGCGGTCACTCAGAAAACCACAATTCCCGTGGAGGGGGACCGCAGCGCTGAAGGATGTTCAGGACAGGAGGTTAGACACTCTGTTGAAGCAGGTGTTCGATGTTTGCGCGCTGTCCATGCAGACTGGCTTCGGTGGCACGTGGCTGTTTTGAGGTGGTCCCAAAGGTTGCAGGAGACCATCTGGAAGGGCAGCTTGAAGATGCCACGCGACTGGAGTCGGGAACCACGTTCTTGGCGGCAGCTCGGAGGTATCTCTGGTTGAGAATCTGGTCGGCGGACAGTTCGTCTAAGGCTCGGCTTAGCAAGTTACCCTTTGGGGGTACGCTTTTATTTGGGGAGGATTTAGATAAGTTGGTCCAGGACCTCGGGGAGTCCCAGGGAGGATGTCTCCCAGAGGACAAACCGAAGCAGGGCCGCAGTTCTGCGGGATTCAGGGAGGTCCCGAGAGACTTTTGTAGTTTTCGTTCTTCCCGTTATGGACAGTCCCAGCGGGGGAAGTTCCCGCTTAGGGGTCAGGGGTTTCGAGGATTCAGGGGAGCAGGCCGGGGGTTCGCACCTTTCCAGTCCTCGGCCACAAAACAGACACAATGAGATAAGGCGGGTTCAGGAGAGGGTAGTTCCCAGGGGAGGTCGGTTGTGGGAGTTTTACCCTGCCTGGGTCCGAATTAAGTCAGATTAGTAGGTCCTGGAGGTCATGCGAGAGGGGTACGTATTAGAACTCCATCGACCCGTCGTAGGTTCTTTTGTCCGTTCTCCCTGCTCAGCCCTGGGCACAGGCAGGCGGTCCAGGATACGCTACAGTGGCTGCTGCAGCTTGAGGCGGTGCTGCCGGTGCCCACGGAGCAGTGCGCTTCCGGTCGCTACTCCATCTATTTCGTAGTGCCAAAAAAGGAGGGCACATTTCGCCCGATCCTGGCTCTGACAAGGGTGACCCGTTGTCTCCGGATTACCCATTTTTGGATGGAGACCTTGTGTTCCGTGCTGGCAGCGGTCTGGACCAGGGAGTTCCTGACGTCATTAGATCTCATGGATGCTTACCTGCGCATCCCGATTTGGCAAGAGCATCAGAAGTGGCTGAGATTTGCGGTACCCATGGGACATTTCCAATTTCAAGTGCTGCCCTTTGGGCTGGCAAAACGGCGCCACAGACGTTTCCCAAGGTCATGGTGGTGGCGGCGCTCCGCAAAGAGGGAGTACTGGTGCACCCATATTTGGACAATTGGTTGATCCGAGCGAAGTCAAGAGAGGACAGCTCGGCAGCGACGGCCCGGGTGGTCCAGATTTTCGAAGGCCTGGGCTGGGTAGTCAATTTTGCAAAGAGCAGGTTGGTACCATCGCAATCCCTGCAGTACCTTGCGGCACGCTTCGAAACAAAGCAGGGGAAGGTGTTCCTGCCCAGGGCCCGGGCTCTAGGTCTGCGACAATTCGTCAGGCGTTTCTTTTCGAGTCCGGCTCCAACAGCATGGCAGCACCTGCAGTTGTTGGGAACAATGGCAGCCACGATAGAAGTGGTTCCGTGGGCCCGAGTGCATGTGCGGCCGTTACAGGCGGCGCTTCTCCGTCGTTGGTCGCATCAGTCTGATGTCCTTTCGCAGAGGTTAGTTTGCCCTCAGAATGTGCGTCACGAGCTGCGATGGTGGTTGAGAACGGAGCATATGGAAGATGGCATGCCACTGGACCGCCGTCCTGGGGACTGCTCACGACAGACGCGAGCCTCCTGGGTTGGGGGGGCTCATTGCGAAGGCAGGTTTGCCCAGGGTCATTGGTCTCAGGAGGAGACGTCTTGGTCCATCCACAGGTTGGAGATGAGAGCGGTGTTTCTGGCACTACCAGAGTTTCAGGACACACTCGGTCGGGAGGCAGTCCGAGTCTTGTCAGACAATGTGACAACGGTGGCCTACATCAATCGGCAGGGGGGCACAGGAAGTGCTACACTGGAAGCCGAAGCGGGTCAGCTGTGGGTGTGGGCCACACACAATCTCCAGGCTCTCGCGGCTCAACATGTGGCCAGCGTAGACAATCTCGAAGCGGATTTCCTCAGTCGTCGCATAGTGGACCCCGAGGAGTGGGTGCTACATCCGGGGGTGTTTGCTCTTCTGGTGAGGCGCTGGGGAGTTCCGGTAATGGCTCTCATGGCAAGCTTCAAGTCAGCGCAGGTAGCAAGGTTTTTCAGCAGGCGCTGGGAACGGATGTCAGAGGGGCTAGATGCATTAGCGAAAAGGTGGCCAGAGGGAGTTCTCCTTTATGTTTTTTTCCACCTTGGGCCCTCATGGGCAGGGTGCTGCAGCGCGTTGGGAGACATTGTGGTCGGGTGATTCTGATCGCGCCCGATTGGCCCTGAAGGCCGTGGTATGCAGATTTGGTACGGCTGTTAGTGGAGATCCGTGGTAGTTACCGCAGCGGGAGGAGCTCCTACGGCAGGGTCCGTTGCGCATGCCCTAGGTGAGTCGGTTCTCGCTTACAGCTTGGCTCTTGAACGGGCTAGGATGACAGCTAAGGGTTATTCGGCGGCGGTCATTTCTACCTTGCTAAAGGCACGCAGGCGTTCCACCTCGCTGGCGTATGTACGGGTGTGGAGGATCTTTGCAGCTTGGTGTGTGGAGCATAATATTCAGCCGTTGTGGGCTTCGATTTCACAGGTCCTTTCCTTTGTGCAGGATGGAGTGCGGAAGGGATTGGCGGCCAGTTCCTTGCGAGTGCAGTGGGCGGCGATTTCCTGTTATAGGGGGAAAGTGCTCGGTCAGCCGGTAGGATCTCACAGTGACATTAGGCTTTTTCTGAGAGCTGTCTTGCTTCTTCGTCCGTTGGTACGCTGTTCGGTGCCGACATGGAAGCTGAATCTGGTATTGGAGGCTTTGCTTGAGCTACCATTTGAGCTGCTAAGCATCGCCACCCTGAAGGATCTCACGTTAAAGAAGGTATTTCTGGTAGCTATTTGTTCCGCAAGGAGGATTTCGGAGTTACAGGCTTTTTCCTGTAGGGCACCTTATTTGTCTTTCTTCCATGATAAGGTCGTGCTACGCTCAGTGCCGGACTTTCAGCCGAAGGTGGTCTCGGCCTTTCATGTCAATCACGTGGTGTCGCTTCCAGTATTCTCTAAGCAGCAAAAGGAGAAATCGGAAGGCAGGTTACATCCCCTAGATGTTTGTCGGGTTCTTCGGAAGTATCTTCAGCAGATGCAGCCGTTTCGGAAGACTGACAGATTGTGGCTTTCGGGGGGCCGCGGAAGGGTGAAGCGTCCATTTCTAGATGGTTAAAGGCGGCTATTCCGTCGGCATACCTTTTGAAAGGTAGCGTAGTTCCAGAAGGTCTCAGAGCGCAAGCGGCGTCGTGGGCGGAGTACAGTTCGGTTTCGGTCGTGGACATTTGTAGAGCGGCGACTTCATCATCGTTGCATTCATTCTCGAAGCACTATTGGTTAGATGTGCAGGCGGTGGAGGATGTTCGTTTTGGCTCAGCGGTGCTTCAGGCTGGGTTTTCTGGTCCCTCCCGTTGATGTGCACTGCTCTGTTACATCCTCTATGGTTCCGGGACTGGATTAGAGGGACGAAAAGGAAGAATTAATTAGACTTACCTGCTAATTGTTGTTCCTTAAGGAACTCTAGTACAGTCCCAGACCCCTCCCAGGGTATGCAGCCTGAAGCTGTTGTCCATTGTATCTTAGGAAAAGGGGTCAAATTGGAGAGGATGTCTCCGGAAGAGAGTGAGGTTCCGGAGGACGCGGAGTGGAGCCACAATGGGAACCCCGCAGAAGCGTGGTTTTGTTTCTACGTTTTTGGCATTTCTACAAGGTCCTTCGTCGAAGAGAAGGTTAGAATATGCACAGGTTTTTAGATTCTAGCCAAAGTTTATTTAGTTAATCTTGTTCTTTATCTACTTATTTGTTGCTCTTCTGAGTTGCTTTGTCAATAGGTACTGGTGGAAGGGGGCAGTCCTTGCCTATTTATACCAGAGAGAGAAGAGCTGTGATGTCATTCAGTCTCCAAGGCTGCTGGAGGAGATTCTAAACTCTATGGTTCCGGGACTGGACTAGAGTTCCTTAAGGAACAACAATTAGCAGGTAAGTCTAATTAATTCTTTTAGCTCCTCAAGCTATTGAGGATAATCATGCCCTACAGGTAACAGGTTTCTCCTCTCCTTTTGAAGGAAAAAGAGGAGTAACAACTAATTACAAGGTAGGCTATGCCCTTCACCTTGACATTTTTCCTGTACGAGGATATATCATAGTTTTGACTGCAGGGGGGCTTTACCTTTTTCAGAGACTTACCAAATTGTAAGTCTTCACAACTCTGTATTACTTTCTATCCCTCTTAGTTGAAACATTCAGTTTAAGAGTGATACTATTCAACTGGAGGGCTAACTTTTTAAGCCCATAGGATTTTCTTCAGTACCTACTCCAGTAAGTGGTTTCCATACAGAGCTTTCTTCCCCTTTGCAATCCTCTCAAATATTTCTTTTAAGACAGCTTATGAGACCATAATTGAGTTTTACCACTCCTAATTATGTCTGTCGGTCCTTTTCCAGTCTATAGGACCTAACTTTTTTTCTGCTGCCTTAATAACAGATAATTCCAAGAGAGGTTCCAAAACCTACTTGGACAATTTATCATTGCAGGCAACCGGCCTGTCTACTATTCTTAGCATCTTCAATTCTTCTTGGCTCCAACAGACTAGATTAGGTTGCACACTGGCAATTAAACAGCCAGATCTCACCTAAGCAATCTACAACATGTTCTCTGCAATTATACAAAAAAGCTCTGCAACTATGGGCCTTGCCAGAGAACATCAGAGCCATTCCTAGTAGGTAGCTTCCAGATGGTTAAAAAGGCTTTCCCCAGTCATGTTCCTACATGACTGGTTTCTCCTACTCTTACCATCTTAAAAGGAACCAGGGCTTAGACCACGTGAAAGCATAAAGAATTGCTCAATTCCCTGGGTTGTTCTACATCTCCAGTGGAACTCTTATAACAGGGATGCATTCCTTTTCACTGCAGTTGGTCCTTGTCTAGTACATTCCTTCTAATTCCCAATACTTCATTGAAGCTTATGCTGAACAAAGAACGCATGATACTCATATTGCTCTCATAGAGGGGCAAACATGGTATCCCCTTATATTGCGTCGTCTTCTCCACACTGAAGTTCTAGAAGGAGCCAGACTTGTTGTCTTAAGACTAAGGGATCTCCTCTGTACCCCTTCACGTAGGTCTTCATTTCTGGTTATTCAGGGGCTAGAATTTTTAAAGAAATCTAGACCTCTCCTTCTAAGTAAAGAACATTCCACTGGTTTCCATGTAACCTTCTCCATGGTTCCTCCTCTTGTAACCAGAAAGAGATTCTCTGCTAAATATAGTACTAGCCAGCCTCCCTCGGTATTAATTACATAGACTACAGTTGCTTCAGCATACAGCCTCCCGTTTTGATCATGTAACATAGTATATGGCGGTAGATAAAGATCCCAGTATGGTCCATCTAGTCTAGGCAGCAAGAGTAGGTGCACCTGCTGCTCTGTGGGTCACCCCTCCCCATGCCTTTGTTTAGGGGTGTACCCACCACTCCATGTAGGTCACCCCTATTTGCTGAGATAATAAAAGATAGTTATGTATGTGTGTTTTATTTTTATCATGTTGCTATATAGGGATTCACTGTCTGTTCCATGCCATTTTGAATTATGTCACCGTATTTGCCTCCACCACTTCCATCGGGAGGGCATTCCAAGCATCCACCACCCTTTCAGTGAAAAACTATTTCCTGACGTTGCCTTTCAGTCTCTCCTCTCCTGGCTCGTTTGCATTGGTTGCCTATCCGTTACTGAATTCAATACAAAATTCTTCTCTTTGCCCGCAAGGTTATTCATACCTCCATCCCCATTACCTGGCTGACCACCTTCATTTCCATCACCCCCACCATCTTCTCTGGTCCGTTCATACGTGCCGCTTAGCTCTCACCTCCATCTCACAGGTGCACCTGGAACACATTTGAGGTGCTGCCTTTTTCTCTTGGGCCCTGCTCCGTGGAATTCACTCCCACCTACTCTCCGCTCCGTGCTTTTCTTCCCTAAGTTTAAAGCTGCCTTGAAAACGCACCTTTTCCAGCTAGCATTCAAGTACCTCCCCACCCACCTTAGTCAACCAGTCTTCAGAGGTCTCTATCAGTTTGAGTGGTTTTGTCTGTTTGTTCTGCCTCCTCTCTTCCTACTTCCTTTCTCTAACCCCACCTATCCTTTGCTACTCTGTCAGTAGATTGGTGTTTCTTTCCTTCTCCTTCTGCAGTTTTTATATTGTAAAGTGCTTTTATGCTCCAGCCTAGCAGTATATCCAGAGCTTGCTTAAATAAGTAAATGTTTACACCACCTTACAGAGTTCCTGTGATTGGGAAGGATTTGCAATTTTC
Source organism: Ichthyophis bannanicus (assembly GCA_033557465.1). Lineage (NCBI taxonomy): Eukaryota > Metazoa > Chordata > Amphibia > Gymnophiona > Ichthyophiidae > Ichthyophis > Ichthyophis bannanicus. The sequence continues at coordinate 339,345,641 of CM066036.1, read as the reverse complement.
CATGGTGAACACCACTTCCAGTACCATGTACTGACTTGGCCTTGAATCTGGTCCTCATGTGTTAGGTATCTTGAGATAATTGTAGCTTTATACACTTGGATGATTGGCTGGTCAAGAGTTCTACTCATGAAGAGGTTCTAAAATCCATATGCTTCCCCATCTGGATGCTGGAATCTACTAAGGTAGTCATCTATTACCCCAAGTCAAATTTCAGCCCATCACACCAATTGAAATTTATTGGAGCTTTTCTAGATGTGAGTCTAGCAAAAGCCTTTCTTTCACAAGACAGGCTCACACCTGCTTAGTAGTGATGGTAAAAGTACTACTGAGTCAGCAGACATCAGAGGACCATGTTGAGAATGTTGGACCACATGGCCTCAGTACTTCAGATCACTCCCTTGACACATCTCAAGAGGAGACTATTTTAGTAGACCTTGAGAATGCAGTGGATGCAGGCCACTCGCAGGCTGTGAGATGTCATTTCTGTCAGCACGCCTCCCCGGTCTCCTTGTCCTGGCAGACAGATCACTCCAATTTGGCCAAAGGTGGTCTTCAAATTACTTCCTATCAGCAATTGCTCAAAACGGGTGCTTTCTAGCTGGACTCTCGAGCCCATGTAGATGGATTCCACACAGAGGCATTTTGGTCCACCCAGGACAGCCTCTGCACTCAATTCCGAGAAATGTACAAATCTTGAATACTCAACTTTCAGGCATTTTTTGGCCAACCAAATTGTCATGATCAAAGCAATCAAATAACTATGTATTAATCAACAGGCAGGGAGGAGCAAGATCATTCCTCCTGTGTTGGGGAAACTGTCGGAATATGGAACTTTGCCATCTCACAGGGGATGATTCTGTGTCACATACCTACCTAGCAAGAACAGTATCCTGGTGAGCAGGTTGAGCTGCATCCTTTCAACCTCGCCATTGGATTGGCCTGTCCATCTTTCTAGCATGGGGCAACTCCTTTATAGATTTATTTACCATTCCTCAGAACAGGCAAGTGTTCCAAGATAGGGACACATGGCAAATCTTAGCCTTTCACCATTAGAGGGAGGGCCTCTTGTACATCTATCCTCTTACTCTAATGGTGAAAACACACCTGAAAATCAGACGGAGGCACGTTGATTTTCATTGCACCTTATTGACCCAGGAAACCATGGTTCCCTCATCTCAAACTTTCCATCAGATACTCTTTTTGTCTAGGCAGCTCACCAACCCTGATAACGCAAGATCAGTGGATGCTGTTGCACCCCAATTTACAGTCCTTAGCTTCTCAACAGCCAGGCTGCAAGGGCAAATATTATTCTCTTTGAACTTACTGGTTTATGTCACCATTCCAGATCTTCCTGCAAGACCAGTCCACACTAGTGTGTATCCCCCTGCCAGCAGATGGGAGATGGAGAAAAGAAAGCAAAACTATGCTGCGACATCACTGGCATAAAAATTAAGACAGCTAGAAGCTGCCCTCAATATTTTCTCAGTCTCAGCAGATGGTGGTTTTTTTTTTTTCTGTTCCTGAATTCTTAAAGGCCTATAGCTCCTGCCCAATATACATCTGAGTGCAGTGCAGCTCGGCCACTTTAGATCCCAGGGAGTGTATGAAATACCCTTTTCTGGTTGATATGTTACTTCAGGACTAGCTCCTGGCTAGAAGAGCTAGCGTAGCTTGGTGAGGGTATTGGACCACTAGGATCCTCCTGAGGGACCCTTAACTGTCTTTTGGCATGTGTTTTTTTTTCCTCCTCCCTTTACATTTGTTTCTAAAAAAATAAATAAATAAATAAATAAAAGGTCTGAGAGTCTCCTCCACGGTTCCATGTTGCTCCCTAACATGTGGCTGATCGGGGTTTCCTTCCTGCATCCCTCTCCTCTGTGCTCCTGAGGAACTGCAGCACTGAGGCTGCAGAGGATTGCTGCCTGAACTTCAGTGGCAAAAAGAGGCCGCCGCTGCACCTAATCGTGTTTGCTGTGATCCTGCCTTTTCAACCCATCCTGTGAGATCAGTCCAGACTAGTGGGTTGTCCCCCTGCCAGCAGATGGTGACACAGAGAAACTCACAGAAGCTTTGAGACATCACCCACTGGTATATAGTGTCCTACTCCTAGGGATCTGCTTCAGTATCTTCTCAGTCTCAGCAGATGGTGGACTTCTTGCTTCCATAGGATTTAAGAATTTGGTTGGAGCAGCATTAAAGGGATTTTTGGGCACACTGAGGTGACCTTTTTTCCTAGAGTTTTCTCTCCTCTACACTTCCAGAGGTTCTCCTGATCAAGAGGATCAAGGGTGCACCTCTGAAGGGAACAGCTCCTGTTCCAAGAGGAACAGTGCAGCCTTCCTCTTTCAGCTCTGTACTTTAGCTCAAGGCTACCATGTTAACTAACAACAGAAAATGAAGAGAGCTACAACCAAGGGAAAGAGAACTGCTATCTTGCAAGGCTTCTGCTCGGGGATTCTCCCAGTGCCTCCTCACTACCACGCTCCACTTTTAGCTTCAGGGCAGTGAGGTATTTTCTCCCCATATCGGCCAGCCACCACTCTTCCCCCCCTCCCCCCCCTGCCTCGCATCACCTCTTCGTCAGGGCTGCCATTTCCTGCCCGGGTTAATTCCTTTGCGTCTGCGTTGGGGACGTTCCTGGTAGTGCACTGGGTTTTTCTCTCTCTCTCTCTCTCTCTCTCTCATATGCAGCCAACATTCTCTCTGCCGCCTGCTTTTTCCCGCCTAAATGTCTTTTTGCAGTGCCCATTTTCTGGCGGGGAAGAGACCTTGCACTATTGCTATTCCAGCAGCTATTTTGTGGTGCTGTACAGCGTGTTTGGCATTTCTGCAGCACCCTATTCTCCACGGAGAGGGGGGGGTTTCTTCCTCTAACTTAAAGTTCTGTAGCCATGTCCGCTTCCCTGCTGCAGATCTGCCTCTTACGCCGGCTATGCCTCCAGAGTCTCTGCCTGTCCTGTCATTGGGGGTACTTATTTCAGGCTATGCTCTCCTCCTTCCTGAACAGTCCTCTTGCCTCTCCTCTCATCCACCAGAGCCCCTCAGCCTTGTCCCTCGTCTTGCAGGCAGCGATGTGTGGGGGGACTCGCAGCATGAGCCCTGCTCAGATGGCTTCAGCTCCTCCTGGATGACCCAGCCTGTCAGCATCTGGAATCAGTCACCGCTTTTATCGCAGATGCTTTTTATGACCTCCTCCGCCTCGCCGCACGCTTGGTAGCAGCCATAATTGTGGCAAAACATTAGCTGTGGCTTTGGCATTGGCATTGGAATGCAGACCCAGAGTCTGAATCTCAGCTCGCCAGGCTTCCCTTCAAAGGAAAGCTGCTCTTGGGTGAGGATTGAAGCTTGTCAGATTTGGGTGAGGTCAAACCTCAGCACTTGCCAGAAGATTGGCCTAAATCTAGCTCTCGGCATCCTGTGACAGGTTCTTCTTCGGCCTCTACATTCAAGGGACATTTCAGGGAGGCCTGTCGGTACAGGCCTGGTAAATCAGGAATGTCCACAGGCAGGTCTGGTTATAAGCCATAATCCTTTCATGGCGTCTGCTGCAACAGGGACAATTTTTTCCTCCGCCAACAAATTCTCCTGACCATCTTCCCCCCCCCCCCCCCCAATTGACTGGTGCAGGGTCCATTCTAGGGTGCCACATGTTGGAGGATGCCTGTGCCGTTTTTCTTGGGAATGGACCCACATCACTTCAGACAAATGGGTGCTCGAAGTAGTCTCCCACAGCTAAGTTCTGGACCTAGCGTCGCCCGTCCTGCACACCATCCTGATTTCCTCATGAGGTTCTTCTGCCAAGAAGACAGTGGTGTGCCTTACGCTGCGCTGGTTGCTACAGCTGCGGTCCATTTGTTCAGTCCTGTCAGCAGATGGGTCTAGGGCACTATACCATCTACTTTGTGGCTCCTTCCATCCTATCTTGGACTTCAAGGGAGTCGATCATTGCCTGCATGTACCATGCTTCCGCATGGAAACTCTCAAATCGGTCATCCAAGCGGTTCATCCAGGAGTTTCTCATCTTTCTGGACCTTGCGGAGGCATACTTTCATATCCCAATCTGTAGAGAACACCAGCAGTATATTTCTCATGGAGCTTAGCAGTTTCGGTCCCTACCCTTCGGACTCGCCACAGCTCTCTGGTCATTCTTCAAGGTCACAGTTGTGGTTGCAGCGGCTCTCTGGCACCAAGGCATCCATGTCCATCCCTATCTGGACGACGGGCTCATCAGAACCAAATCCAAACGAGAAGCGCAGTCAGCCCCGCGGTGGATTGTGTTCACCATCAATGCCAGTCTGGTAGGTTGGGGAGTGCATTGCCTAGGTCACACCATTCAGGGCTCCTGGACAGCCCATGAGTCCACTTGGCTGATCAACCAGCTCAAGGCCCGAGCCGTTCAGCTATCCCCCCTGGCCTTTCACACAGTCCTTCACCATTGTGCAGTCTGGATCTTCTCCAACAATTCAACAATGGTCACCTATCTCAGTTGAAAAGGGGGTACCGAGTGGCCAGGGAGATGAGTCTTCTCTTTCCATTGGCGGGGCACAACCTGTAGGCACTCTCAGCACAGCATATAGCTGGAGTGGACAACATTCAGTCAGATTTCCTCAGCCAACACATGTTGGACCCCAGTGAGTGGGTACTGGCCCCATGGGCCTTAGCAACCATAGTGCGCTGTTGGGGGCAACCAGCACTGGACTTCATGGCCACCAAGTCCAATGCCAAGGCGCCCGCCTTCTTTAGTCACTGAAGGGAACCCTGATCACAAGGACAGAATGCCCTGTTGCAGCCTTGGCCCTCAGAGGACCTGTTTGTATGTCTTTCCCTGGTGGCCGCTGATGGGCCGGATCCTGCACTGCATAGAGACACATCCCGGCTGAGTAGTCCTCATAGCTTTGGATTGGCCATGGTGGCCTTGGTATGCCGATCTAGTGTGCCTGAGTCACGAACTACCTCTACCGTTCAGGGCAGAACAGGTCCTCCTACATCAAGGGCCCATTGTCTTGGATGACCCTCACTCCTTACTCGCTTACAGCCTAGCCTGACTATTGAGCGGTAATGTCTAGAGCACAAAGGATATTCACCATAGGTGATCGCTACATTGCTCAGGCATGGCGGCTCTTGATTTCTTGGGCTTATGTCTGGGTTTGGTATCTCTTTTCCTCTTGGTGTTGTAGCCACTCTGTTTCCCTTGGAAGGCGCAGACACCGTCCATTCTTTCCTTCCTTCAGGAAGGTTTTGATAAGGGGCTGGCCCTGAATTCGTTGAAAGTTCAGGTCGCGGCTCTGACATGTTTTCGAAGCCCACTGCAAGGCTGGTCCTTGGCCTCTGCTGTAGACATATCCTGCTTCCTCAAGGGCATCTGCTCGCTATGGCTGCCTATCCACTATGTGGTCCGGGTTTGGACCTTTCCCTGGTGCTCTGTGCTCTAATGCGCGCACCCTTAGAGCTGCTTTGTGGTTTGTCGCTCAAAGATCTCACTCTGAAAACAGTGTGTTCCTCGTGGCAATAACTTCTGCCAGGCGTATCTACGAACTTCATGCTGTGTCCTGCCAGGACCCATTTCTGTCTTTTGGGTCAGAAGGGGTCACCATTTGAACAGTGCTGGGGTTTCTTCCCAAGGTGCTTTGAGTTAAATGGAAGGCATTGATAAGGCAGGCAAAGGGAGAATTTGAGAAGAAGCTTGCTGCAGAAGCAAACACGCGTAATAAAGAGTTTTTCAAGTACATTCGTAGCAAAAAACCTGTGAGTCAGTTGGTCCGTTAGGTGATAAAGGGGTTAAAGGGGCACTAAGACAAGGCAATAGCGGAGAGACTGAATTCTTTGCTTCGGTCTTTACTGAGGAAGATGTAGGGATGATACCCATGACTGAAGTGGTATTTAAAGGTGCGGAAGAATTGAAGGAAATATCGATACATCGGGAAGATGAATTACAACTATCAGATAAACAAGAGTAGCAAATCATCTGGGCTGGATGATATACATCCGAGGGTGTTGAAAGAACTGAAATATGAGATTGCAGACCTGCTATTAGTAATCTGTGAACTATCATTAAAATCATCTGTAATACCTGAAGATTGGAGGATGGCGAACGTAACACCAATTTTTAAAAAGGGTTCCAGGGGTGATCTGGGAAACTACAGACCGGTGAGCCTGACGTCAGTACTGGGTAAAATGCTAGAAACCATCATAAAGAACAAAATTGCTGAATATGTAGATAGTCATGGCCTCCTTGATCCTAGGGATTGGGAACTTGCCCCATTGGCATTCAACCAGATAATGGATTGGTGAGCCCTCCCAGGGGCAAACTGGATGGAGACGGCAGCCAATGCTAAGGTCCCCTCCTTCAGCCATTGTTCAGAGTCTCAAGTCCAAGAGGGTGGATATACTGGTCCAGTCCTGGCCCCTGGGTCACCTCTGTGTGTCCCGCCCCATGGCCCATGATACCCAGAGTCCTTTGAAGGATGGCTGCTCACCTGAGTCTGGTGATCCTGGTGGCCCCAGACTGGCCTCATTGGCTGTGGTACATGGGCATTGTCTGTCTACTCGCCTCCCAGCCCTTGTGCCTCAGGCACAGGAGAGACTTACTATAGCAGGGTCATCTAAGTTGTAAGGGCTGTTCTCCGGGAACAAGCAGGAGGTCAGTCCTCACATATGGGTGATGACGCCGACGGAGACCCACGTGGAGCAAATACCCAGCTTTTAAAAAAAAAAAAAAAAAAAAAAAGCCTTTGGGAGTTGCTACCATGCATGCGTGGTCCCCTTCCCACCCAAGGGTGCATCTTGCTCAGTCTCCTTATTTCTGCGGAGTCCATCGGACGTAGTCCTTCGTGTCCCGGAAAAAGTTGTTTTTTTCTGCGTGCCTTTTTGGCTCAACTGGTCTATATCGGTACCCTGGTATCGGGTCGGTCCTTCTGTGTTTTTGTTCGATTATTTTCCTTTTGAAGCGTCTTTGCACCCTTTATCTCTTTTTTCCTTCGCTGGCATCCCGAAGGGTCTTTGACTTAGCCAGGGGTCCTTTTCCCCAGATGGTTACCAGCGGTTTCAAGAAATACAATCGGTGCGGGAAAATTTATGTCCCTCACCGATATGCACGAGCCCGGACCACGACCTGACGGTCTGCGGTTTATGTAAGAGGATGTCCTCTAAGGCCCTGAGGAGCCACCAGCAGCAGCATGATAAGATTTTTCCTGAATCCTCCGTGCCTCCAAGAGCCAGGACCTCATCTGAGGCCTCTATGTCTCGGGGGGAACACTCCAAGCCCGAACGTCATCCGTGTTCCTCAGAGAGGGGGTCTCCCTCAAGGGAACACAAGAGGAAGAAGAAATCCTTGAAGGCAGCATCTCTGGACAGTTCCGAACGACTGGGCTCTTCTCGGGGCTGGTCGTGGAGCCCCGAGCGCCTGCCCAGATCATTGGTGAAGGAGCATCCAGCCAAGTTCCTCATCGGGAAGCGGATTAGCGTAGGCAAATACCAACTGTTCTTGTTGAAGACTCCCCTCCGGGGGAACCGGTGTCAGGGCCGACCGAGCCAGAGGCTGCAGAGCCTCCCGGGCTCAAGTCCAGGATGGTGGCTTTGCAGCGCAGTTTTACTGCCTTCATTGAACAGCAGCAGGCGCTGATATCTGGCATATCCGGTTCCTCCACCCCGACCATCGGGCCCTCAACGTCAGTCAACACCGGAGGTTCGAGTCGATCCTCGGCCGAGGTCGCACTTGGCCTCCTGCTCGGGACAGAGGTTGTCGCCATAGAGCCTGCCGGCATCAGGGCAGATGGCGCCAGGGCCCTCTATGCCAGAGGAGCCCCTCGAGTCCTCCTCGGAGGCCTCTGCTTGGGAGACGGAGGACAAGGAGTCCCCAGATACCCGAAGGCATAGGGATGTTCCCTCTGATTCCCTGGTATCCGAACCTTGGAGAAGGTCCCCACCGGAGGATATGGGTTTTTTGGACTTCGTGTGGGGCGTGTCCAAGACTTTGGCTTTCCCCACTGAGTCCGAGGAGGATCCTTGAGCCGACGAGCTCAAGATCCTCCAATATGAGGCTCCCCCTGGGAGACCCTCACGGTACCCGTCCCTCCGATCCTGAAACGGCTTTTGCTTCGCATGTGGGAGATGCCAGTGTTGACGCCGATGAACAGCAAATGGCTTGACTTGATATATCGAGTCCGCCGGATCCCTGGGTTCCAAAAATCGCAACTGCTGCACAACTCCATGGTTGTGGAATCAGCCATGCGTCGGCTGAAGAGCCAGAAGACGCACTCCTCTGTGCCCCCCGGTAGGGAGGCCTGCACCTTGGATGCCCTCGGCAGGAAATGTTTCCAGGACGCAATGCTGAATTGTCAGATCCAGGCGTACCAGTTGTACATGGGCATGTATCTGAGACCTGGAGAAGGAACTCGCCAGGTTCTCGGCTGGTCTCCCTGAGAAACCTTTGCAGCGCTTCAAGGGCCTGTCTAAAGCTGTCCGTGAATGCTCTAAATTTATGTCTCGGGTGGCCTATGACGGGCTTGAGTCGGTGGTCTGGGTAGCCGTGGCGGGCATCGATGCACACCGCCAAGCTTGGCTGCAGTTGTCAGACCTCGAGCAATGGGTTCAGGATAAGTTGGTCGATGTCCCATGCCAAGGGGAGAATCTCTTCAGCAAACCCATGAGTGACAAGGCCGCAGAGCTGGATGCCAAGTTCATGACGAGGACATGGCTCTCTAAGAAGACCTCTGCCCATTCCCATAAGAAGGGCTCAGGTATAAAGTCCTTTTACCCGAGGAAGTCCACTGCTTACTGAAATTAGCCGCCTTATCAGGCCTCCCTGGCTCCCCAACAGAGGCAGCAGGCCAAGGGACAGGGGCATAGCCCGTGTAAGCAGAAGGTCCCCAAACCCCATGCTCCGGCCCTGGTCCAGCTTGGTGGGGGGTTTTGACTCCTGCAGCATGGCCCCTCTCCCAGTCGGAGCCAGGCAGCCCACGGGAGGTCAGCTCGCCTTGTATGCCCACAGTTGGACAGCCATCACCACCAATACAAGTGGTCAGGGAGGGCTACCTCCTCCACCTAGCCCAAGTACTACCTCCACACTACTTCCCAGGAGAGCCCGTTAGGTCTCCCCTTCACCAGTACCACCTTCTTTTTTTTTTTTTTAAATTCTTTATTTATAAATTTGAAAACATTACAAAGAGATATCACCATAACAGTATAACAATACCATTACTATAAGGAAAACAAAAGTAACAAATTAGTCCACATTAAGGAGCACACTATTCAAAAAAGAAATAATACTAACAAACAACCGACTGGACCTGGAATACAATCCTAAGCCCAATATACTTTGTCAGGAGAATCAGAAATATAAATTCCATTATTTATCTTTAAGAAAATTCTGTAAGTGCTCCTCCTCAGAAAAAACAAAACGATTACCTTGATATATCACCTGGCATTTACAAGGAAACCTAAGATGGAACGAGGCTCCCAAGGACACCACTTGCGATCGCAACTGCAAAAAAGCTTTGCGTCGCACTTGTGTAGTCCTAGAAACATCGGGGAATATTTGAATGGGCTGTCCACAGAATTTCACAGATTTCTGCTTGAAATACGACCTCAGAACTCTCTCCTTATCCGTATGCAATACAAAAGTAACTAATAATGTATCCCTAGAGGATATTTCATCCGTGGAAGATTCCAAAAAATTTGAAATATCTAATGTAGAAGAAACAATTTGTTGATATGGTAAATCTCCCACTTGATCTAAATCTCTTACCACCCTCCCTCTAGGACATAATAAATTTGAGAGATCAAAATATCACTCCCATCATTAATTAATAAGATATCCTTAAGGTATTTCTGGAACAAAATTAAAGGAGATAAATAATGGGTTTTAGGAAAATTTAATAAACAAAGGTTCTTAGAACGCATTAAATTTTCCAACATTTCATCCCGTTGATGCAAAGAGGAAAAATCTTGAATAAACTTAGTTGAAACCATTTGATGAGAGGCCAATTGATCTGTATGCAAATTAACCCCTTTTTCCAATTCTAACAAACGAACATCGTGGTCAGCCAACTTAGTTACCATTTCTCTAGTAAATGCAGCAACCTTCTGTAATGACACACCCAAGGCCACCTCCATACGAGATAACATTACCCAAACATCTTTAATAGATACATCAGATGGAGGGGACAAGGGCTGTCCAATAGAGGAAAAAGAAACAATAGACGGAAGTGGAGGAGGAAGTTCTCCCGAGGCAGGTTCCAGCTGTAAAAAGGAACCAGGAAGCACATCACAGCCAGCTCCCCCTACCCGGTTAACATTGGACAGAGGGAGCTTATTAACAAGAACCTCCAACTCCTGACAGGGCTGAGCTAAACCCGACGTGGGCGAAGGGGTAGAGGAGACAGTACTCACACTTGACGTATTACTCGGGGTCGATGGTAAAAGTCCCCCAGCAGACACAGCAGGTTCCACCTGAATGTGAGCATCCATAGGGCCCACCACCTTAACTGCTTTTGTCTGTTCAGGTTGAGGATAGTGCTTCCTTCTCTTTCCCATTCCAAGGAGCCTCCCTCGGCACCTCAAGCACCGAAGGGGCGTGCCTGCCCCTTTGGACACGCCCCTTCGGACGCACGCCCGCTCCGCGTCCCGCGTTGGAGCCTAGTTCTTATGGCCCTCCTCCCAGCAAACAGCCAATCGGGTGCTGAGGCAAATGCGGGTCCAGGAACCAATCAGGCAGGAAACCAAATAGGAAATGAAGCTGCTCACCGTCCCGCGTTGGAGCCTAGTTCTTATGGCCCTCCTCCCAGCAAACAGCCAATCGGGTGCTGAGGCAAACGCGGGTCCAGGAACCAATCAGGCAGGAAACCAAATAGGAAATGAAGCTGCTCACCGTCCCGCGTTGGAGCCTAGTTCTTATGGCCCTCCTCCCAGCAAACAGCCAATCGGGTGCTGAGGCAAATGCGGGTCCAGGAACCAATCAGGCAGGAAACCAAATAGGAAATGAAGCTGCTCCCACCAGGACCACCTTCTTGAAGGAGTTAGCAGGCCTTCTCGAGGATCATGCGGTGGAACCGGTGCCCCACCACCTTCAGGGCAACGGCTTCTTCTCCAGGTACTTTCTAGTACCAAAGAGGACAGGAGGCCTCGGGCCCATCCTCGACCTGCCACAACCTCAACAGATTCCTGGTGAGGGAGAAGTTCAGGATGTTCTCCCTTGGAATATTGCTGCCTTACCTCCGCCAGGGAGACTGGCTGTGCTCCTTAGATCTAAAGGATGCCCCTACACAAATCCTAATCCACCCAAGCCACAGGCAATATCTACGCTTTGTGGTATGGAACAACCATTACCAATACAGAGTGCTTCCCTTTGGCCTTGCTTCAGCCCCCAAGGTGTTCACAAAGTGCCTAGCAGTGGTCGCCGCCTTCCTCAGGCTTCAGGGGATCTTCGTTTTCCCCTATTTCGACGACTGGCTCATCAGAGGCACTTCAGCCATCGAGGTGCCGCAAGCCACAACTCGCACCATCCAGGGCCTGCAGCACTTGGGGTTTGTAATCTTCTACCCCAAATCCAGCCTTTGTCCGACTCAAGAGCTAGAATTCATTGGGGCAAGGATCAACACCCTTCAGTCAAAAGCCTTTCTGCCTGCAGACAGGGCAAGCAGGCTTTTGGCCCTAGCAGGGCAAGTGAGTCGCAGCTCTTCCGTGCCAGCGAGGCAACTGCTGCGTCTCCTCGGGCACATGACCTCCACGGTCCATGTCACTCCAGATGCCCGCCTCCACATGTGAACTGTGCAGTGGTGCCTCAGAGCAGTGGTCCCATGCCATGGGACATCTCCAGAACAGAATCAGTCACCAGGCGCCTGGTACAGTCTCTGACCTGGTGGCTCTCACCCCATCACTTGGAAGCGGGTATGCCCTTCCAGGCCCCTCCCCACTCGAGGATCCTCACCACAGATGCCTCCTTGCTGGGCTGGGGAGCCCATTGCCAGGGGTACCGCACTCAGGGAGTGTGGTCCCCAGAAGAGAGTGCCCAACAGATCAACTTGTTGGAGCTATGTGCCATCTGTCTCGCCCTGAGGGTTTTCAGGCACTACCTGCGCCACAGGACTGTCCTGGTCCAGACGGACAACCAAGTGGCCATGTTCTATGTGAGCAAAGGGGGGGGGTACGGAATCCCGTACCCTCTGTCAGGAGACCCTGGACCTGTGCTCTTTTGCAACCTGGCAGGGGATTCTCCTCAAAGCGGTGTACCTGCTGGGCCAGCAGGACAACTGGCTGGCCAATCGACTCAGCAGGATCCTCCAGCTGCAGGAGTGGCAGCTGGACCGGGTGGTGGCCAACAGGCTTTTCCAGACCTGGGGGGGGGACTGGTGATGGACTTGTTTGCAAGCCCGGATAATCACCAGCTACCCTGTTTCTTCTCAAGGCAGCCGCACCCAGCCAGGGTGGCCACCGATGCCTTTCTAGTCTCATGGTTGGTGAGTCTTCTGTATGCTTTTCCCCCGACGCCTCTCGTCACCAAGACTCTGTTCAAGATCCTTCAGGACAGAGCTTTTGTCATCTTGATAGCTCCACAGTGGCCCAGGCAACCATAGTTCCTGCTTCTGCTGCTAGCAGTGGAGACCCCCATTCCCTTGGGTTCGTCTCCATGGCTCCTATCCCAGGAGGGGGGATCTCTCTTGCATACCAACCTCAGCTCTCTTTCGCTGATAGCATGGCGGCTGAGAGGATGACTCTCGTCTCGTTCCTCCTTCCGAAGGATGTGGCGGTCTTGCTAGCTTCACATAGACGATCTACTAGACAGACGTATGCCTTTAAGTGGCGCAGATTTGTTTGGTGTGCTGGGCAAAAGGTGGACCCCTTTTCTTGCCTGGTGGTTGTGGTGTTGCAATACCTTCTCCACCTCTTTGAGATGGGACTTAAATCCAACTCCATCAGAGTGCATCTCAGTGCCCTAGCGGCAAACCACTTTCCGGTGGATGAGAAGCCTCTCTGCTCATCCAATGGTATCCCAGTTTCTAAAGGTCGTGCTCCTGTTGAAACCCCCGGTCCGTCCCCCAGCGAATGAATGGGACCTTAATGTAGTGTTGGGGCAGCTCACCCGGCCACCCTTTGAGCCGATGGCCACATGCCATCTCCGTTACCTCTCCTGGAAAGTGGTATTCTTGATTGCGCTCACTTCTGCCCGGAGAGTGAGTGAGCTCCGGGCTCTCGTGGTGGAGAGGCCTTATACCAGGTTCTACAAGAACAGGGTGGTGCTTCACACACACCCCAAGTTCCTTCCGAAGGTGGACTCCTCGTTTCACCTCAACCAGGAGGTGATTCTTCCTACCTTCTTTCCCAGGCCGCATGCCAGTCGGGCAGAGGTGGTCCTCCATAACCTGGACTGTAAGAGGGCTCTGTCCTTCTACACCCAGCATATGCAAAGTCACCAGAAAGCCGCTCAGCTTTTCACTTCCTACAACCCCAGTAAGCTAGTGGAGGCGGTGACAAAGTGTACGCTGTCCACTTGGACTGCATTACCCAGCCTTATGAGGCAGCGGGGCTTCTGCTGGAGTACCGTGTTACGGCTCATAAGGTCAGGGCTATGGCGGCATCAGTAGCTCACCTGCACTCTGTTCCTTTGGCGGACATCTGCCGGGCCACCACCTGGTCTTCGGGTCAGACCTTTGCAGCTCATTACTGCCTGGATAGGGAGTCCCAACGGGACAGCACCTTCGGTCAGGCTGTGCTCCGTAACCTGTTTGAGGTCTAAGCAACTCCTGCCCTCTGACCCTTCTGTGTTCAGGCTACCGGAGTGATACTTCCCTGGTTAGGGTTTCATAGCAGCTGCTTGTGGCTCTCGGAGGGTTTTTTTGGCTATAGGTTCAAGGTAGCTTGTAGCTGGGGAGTCCCATATGTGAGGACTGACTTTCTGCTTGTTCCTGGAGAAAGCGTAGTTACTCACCTGTAACAGGTGTTCTCTGGGGACAGCAGGAATCAGTTCTCACAACCTTCCCTCCCTCCCCTTGGAGTTGCAATCCAATTATGTTTCTTTGTTTGCCGTTTTTTTTGTTGTTTTTTTTTTAGCTATGCCATTTGACTGAACAAGATGACACCCTTGGGCGGGAAGGGGACCATGCATGCATGGTAGCAACTCCCAAAGGCTTTCTTTGAAAGCTGGGGATTTGCTCTGCGCAGGGCTCTGTCGGTGTTGATGTCACCCATATGTGAGGACTGCTTCCTGCTGTCCCCGGAGAACACCTGTTACAGGTGAGTAACTACGCTTTCCCTGTTGAAGACAAGGTGACACTCCACCTCATTGTCTTATGCCTGGGTCTGGTATTTCTTCAAGAACTGGTGTCTGCAATGTTGCCTTTCCTCTTGAGGAGTCTTGCCCTCAATTCTAGCCTTCCTTCAAGAGGGAGTTGAGATGGGTTTGTCGAGCTCGCTGATGGCGCAGGTAGCGGTACTTTTCTGTTTTCATGTTCCAGTACCCCAGGCCATGTGCTGGCGGCACAATGGGATGTGAGCCGCTTTCTCCATAGGGTTTGGACCCTTTGTCCATCAGTATACCTCATAGTCCCACCATGGGACTTGACACTCATTCTCAGAGTGCTCATGTATCCGCCCATCGAGCTGCTCAGGCAGGCGATTGTCAAGGGTCTGTCCCTGAAAAGGGTGTTCTTGGTAGTTATCACTTCAGCACAGTGGCTTTCTGAATTGCAGGTGCTTTCCTGCTGCAACTCCTTATTGACATTATCTGCCGAAGGGGTGACCTTTTGCCTGGTTCCTCCCTTCTTGCCCGGTTCCTCCCTCCTTGGCCAAAGTGCACTCTCCCTTTCACGTCAGTCAGATGCTATTCTTGCTGGCCTTTTCACCAGACCAATGCAGCAGACCAGACAGGGCTTGTGCTTTTTGGATGTCCGTCGTGTACTCTTGTGGTACTTGAAAATGATGAATTACTTGCTTCTTTCTAGTCACTTCTTTGTTCTCTTTACCAGACCCCAGAAGGGACAAGCGGCATCCATGGTGACCCTTGCTTGCTGGCTCAAAGATACTATCGCTTTAGCTCACATGGAGGGTAAGCCTATTTCCCCAGGCCTCACTGTTCATTTGACTCTGGTCCAGGCAGCTTCCTGAGTGGAGTCATTTCGTGCATCACTCTTGAACAATTGAAGGGCAGTTACTTGGTCCTCCTTGGCTCCTTCACGTGGCACTACTGGCTAGGCTTGCATGCCCAAGTGGCCAAACGGTTTGGCTTGGGTGGTGGTCTACTGCACTTTCTTCCTGCCCTGGGATGGAGTAGTTTTGGTACATCACACTAGTGTGGACTGGTCTAGCAAGAAGATCTGGAAGGAGAAATTTTACTTAATTTCCTTTCCTCAAGTCCTGCTAGACCAGTCCAGGACCTGCCCCGTTCAGCATTGTGCCTTGGACTGCAGCCTTCTGTATATTTGTCCCTTAGGACCATGAAGAGATTGTATATAGTTGTTCCTTAGCGTCCCTCTAGTCCAGTCCCGGAACCATAGAGTTGTGAACCTCCACCAGCAGCTTTGGAGACTGTACATCTTCATCTCTTTGATCATCCAGCTATATGCAGCCCCAAGGACCGCCCACACATCAGTATCTCAGTCTCCAAGCAGCTTGGAAGTCAGAGCCCAGAACTGGGCTCCTTAGGAACAAATAAGCAGAGCTTTAGTGTTTTATTATTTTCTAGATTTAGGTGCTGGGCTGCTGCTGTGGAGGAAATCTTTGACTGTGTCCCTTCTGTCTTTCTCTAATCTGTTTTTTTCTCTCTGTGTCTCTCTGTCAGTCTCCCCATAGGTCAAACAAGCAGGGGGAGCTGCACAGAACACAGGTCTCCTTTCTACCGAACCCCCTTGGTGGGTGAGGAGAAGGTTGAAGACAATTACAGGCAGCAATTGAATACAGCAGTAGGCTCTGAGGGTCCCCTGACTGATTTAGGGGTTCCCCGAGTTGCCCTGAGCGGTTGTTATTGACTCTGATAACTGCTACTCAGAGCTTGTGACAGGCACGCTGGACAGCCCTCTCAGTGTTTTGACCCCCCCTCCACTCCTGTGTGTGGGTGAGTAGAGTTTCAAGCTTTTTCTTTCTAAAGGCAGTGGTGGAGGCCTTGGGGTGGCCTGGAATCAGCTCTGGGGGAGTGTTTTAGACCTTTTGGGTATTTTTTCTGGTCCTTTTTTTGGCGGGATCGGGTCCGGCGGCCATTTTGGATTTTTTTCAAAGTTGTTTTTCTTCGTGTTTTTTTTTTTTAGGGATAGGAGCTTCGTTTTTGCATTTCTTGGTCAGATATCAGCTAATCCTGCAATTTGGAGCGTTTTTGAGCACTTTTAAAATCGCGATTTTTTTTTTTCTGCTCTGTTTGCTTCAGCAAGGTGTTCCTGCTTTGCTGGCAAAGGGCTGTGTGCATAGCCATGCCTCCTAGTCCTCGGTGTCTGGTCTGTGGCATTCGTAGAAGTAGTAATTTGGAAGCCCGAGTCTGTGCCACTTGTTATGCTGTGGGTGCTGGCATGGAGGACTCTCTGGAGGGCTCCAGTGCAGATCTCCCACCTGTAGCTACAGAAGGGACATCAGAGCAGGCAGAGACGGTCCTTGGTCCGGGGATTTCTGCAGTGCCGGAGCGCCTGTTGGCGGGGGGCGTCCAGGAGGGATCCCTGGGCGTTCCGCCTGCCTTTTTCTCTCTCATGCAGGAGGCTCTGGCTCTCTTGCAGCCGGCGGGGGGAGGCTCGGTCCTGCCCCGCCGTGGGCTAAAGCGTCCACTTTCAGTAGAGGGAGACACTGGTCCACAAAAGAAGAGCCGGCCCCCGAGTGTTGCGGATTCTGCGCCTCCTGGGGACGAGTTCCACGAGGGGCTGGGGGAGGCTCTCGAGCTGGAGTCTGCGGAGGATTTAGAAGACAGCGAGTTGTTGGACGACGAGCAGAGTAGTAGAATAGTGCGTGTATTTCGTAAAGAGGAACTTCCGGCACTGATTGCCGAAACCCTCAAGGTATTGAACATATCCGTGGAAGATGCCACTGCGGAGGACAAGTTGGAGGATCCCTTGATGCAGGCGGTGCGCACTTCCCACAGAGTCTTTCCGCTCCATAGGGTTTTTAAAGCTATGATCCAGGAGGAGTGGAACAGTCCAGAGTCCGCTTTGCGCGGGGCTAGGCTGTTGCCTAAATTGTATCCTCTGTCGGAGGCTGATAGAGAGCTCTTTCGTTCGCCGAAGGTGGACGCGGCAGTTTCCGCGGTTACTAAACGGACTACTATCCCGGTGGAAGGTGCTGCGGCGTTGAAGGGACCCGCAGGATCGGAAAGTTGATAGCTTGTTGAGACAGGCGTTTGATGTTGCTGCCCTGTCAATGCAGGCGGCGGTGGCCGGGGCCTGGGTGGCGCGCGGCTGCCTCCGCTGGTCTCAACAGTTCCAGGGGCCCTAGTCGGCGGAACAAGAGGCCGCGGCGTCCAGATTGGAGTCGGGTACCGCTTATTTGGCGGATATCCGCTATGACCTCATTAGGGGGTTAGCTAACGGCATGGCGTCGGTGGTAGCGGCGCGTCGTTCTCTTTGGTTACGCAATTGGGCGGCTGATGGCTCTTCTAAAGCTCGCCTTAGTAAGCTACCGTTTAAGGGCAGGCAGTTATTTGGAGAGGACTTGGATAGGTTGGTAAAAGATCTCGGGGATTCTAAGGGGGGTCGGCTTCCGGAGGATAAGCCCAAGCAGGGGAAGCCGACCTTCACCTTCCGGGGGTCTCAGCAGTCCTTTCGGAGGTTTCGTGCCTCCCGCTTTGGTCAGTCCCAGCGTTTCAGATATCTGGGGCGCGGACAGAGTTTCCGCGGATTTCGGGGGGCAGGTAGAGGTTTTGGCTCCTTCCAGGCGCAGGTCCCCAAAAAGTCACAATGAAGCGAGGCCGGCTCCGGTGGCGGTGATTCCCGTAGGGGGCAGACTGCGGGATTTCTACCCTGCCTGGGCCGCTATCACATCCGATCGGTGGGTGTTAGAAGTGATACGAGAGGGATATGCGCTCGAGCTACATCGACCGGTGCTCGATTCCTTCGTTATGTCCCCGTGCAGCGCTCCCTGGAAACGACGAGTCGTATCCGATACACTTTCCCGGCTGCTTCGGCTCCGGGCGGTCGCCCCTGTGCCAGAGGGGCAGTTAGGGTCCGGTCGATACTCCATCTACTTCGTAGTGCCGAAAAAGGAGGGCACCTTTCGACCAATCCTGGATTTAAAGAGAGTGAATCGGTGCCTCCGGGTGTCGCATTTTCGCATGGAAACGCTGCGCTCGGTCATAGCGACGGTCCGCGAGGGGGAATTCCTAATGTCCCTAGACCTTACGGAGGCCTATTTGCACATTCCCATTCGCCGGGAACATCAAAGATTTCTGCGGTTTGCACTGCCGATGGGCCATTTTCAGTTTTAAGCCATGCCCTTCGGCCTAGCGACGGCGCCACGGGTCTCCATGAAGATCATGGTGGTGGTAGCGGCGTTCCTGTGGAAGGAGGGTGTCCTCGTGCATCCCTATCTCGACGACTGGTTGATCCGGGCGAAGTCGAGGGAGGAGAGTCTCCGGGCGACGGCGCGGGTCGTACAGGTTTTGCAGTTGTTAGGCTGGGTGGTCAATCGGGCAAAGAGCAGCCTTCTTCCCTCGCAGACCTTGGAGTAGTTGGGGGCACGTTTCGAGACCGGCAACGGGAAGGTTTTTCTCCCAGTGCACAGAGCGCGGGCCCTGAGGCGGCTGGTGGAGCAGTTTCTAGCGAGACGGGCGTCCTCGGCTTGGCAATACCTTCAGCTTCTCGGCACGATGGTGGCGACCATCAAGGTAGTTCCGTGGGCAAGGGCGCACATGCGGCACCTGCAGCGAGCGCTGCTGCGTCGATGGTGTCATCAGTCTGACTCGCTAGCTCGTCAGTTTGCCCCTTGGGGGTTCGGCGCAGCCTTCGCTGGTGGTTGCGTCGGCGCTCTCTGGCGAACGGTATGCCCTTGGAGTCTCCCGTCTGGCGTCTGCTGATGACGGATGCCAGTTTGAGCGGCTGGGGGGCTCATTGCGAGGGCCAGATTGCTCAGGGCCAATGGTCCTCGCGGGAGAGCCGGTGGTCCATCAACCGACTGGAAATGAGAGCCGTGTGGTTGGCTCTGACAGCGTTTCAGCCTTGGCTGCAGGGAGCGGCGGTCAGGGTGCTATCCGACAATGCCTCCACGGTAGCCTACATAAATCGCCAGGGAGGCACAGGCAGCGCGGCGTTGGAAGCGGAGGCGGATCTGCTTCTGGATTGGGCAGAGCGGCATCTTCAGTGTCTGTCGGACCAGCATATCGCGGGGGTTCACAATGTGGAGGCGGACTTTCTGAGTCGTCGCAGGGTAGACCCCGGAGAGTGGTCTCTACATCCCGAGGTATTTGCGTTGCTGGTCCGTCGCTGGGGTCTGCCGATAATGGACCTCATGGCGACCTTCGAGTCCGCGCAGGTCGAAAGGTTCTTCAGCAGACGTCAGGAACGCATGTCGGAAGGCCTCGATGCATTGGCACAAAGGTGGCCAAGGTACGGGCTGCTCTATGTCTTTCCTCCGTGGGCTCTGCTGGGTCGCCTGGTACAGCGGATCGAATGGCATCCGGGTCCCGTGGTTCTGATTGCCCCGGACTGGCCTCGTCTGCCTTGGTAGGCGGATCTGGTGCAGTTGAGTGTGGCCGATCCGTGGCTCCTTCCTCCTCGGCCGGATCTCCTTCGGCAGGGGCCGCTGCAGATGCCTCAGGTGGCTCGATTCTCGCTTACGGCATGGCTATTGAGAGGGCGCGAATGAGAGCCAAAGGTTATTCTCCGGAGGTCATTGCTACCTTGTTGCGGGCGCGGCGTCGGTCTACGTCGCTAGCGTATGTCCGGGTCTGGCGTATTTTTGAGAGCTGGTGTGCGGCTCGCGAGTTGCGGCCTTTGCGGACCTCCGTTCCTCAGATCCTCTCCTTCTTGCAAGCAGGGGTGGACAAGGGCCTGGCGGCCAGTTAGTTGAGGGTCCAACTTGCAGCTCTTGCGTGTTTTCGAGGCAAGGTTCAGGGCCAGTTATTGGGGTCCCATGCGGGCGTGAAGCGCTTCTTGCGAGCGGTGTTGCTTATGCGTCCTCCGTGCAGGGCTTTAGTGCCCTCGTGGGACTTGAATTTGGTGTTGAGGTCTCTGGTGGCTTCGCCGTTTGAACCCTTGGCACAAGCTTCGTTGAAGGACTTGACGTTGAAAACGGTGTTTCTGGTAGCGATCTCGTCAGCTCGCAGGATCTCGGAGTTGCAGGCTCTTTCATGTAGGGAACCCTATCTGTCTTTCTCTGCCGACAAGGTGGTATTGCGACCGGTTCCCGCGTTTTTGCCTAAGGTAGTTTCAGCGTTTCACATGAATCAGGTGGTGTCTCTCCCGGTGTTTGCCAAGGAACGGGGCAAGCACGTGGATAACTCCTTGCACGCGTTGGATGTCCGTCGAGCTCTTCGTCGGTATTTGAGGGAAACGGCGGCCTTCCGTAAGTCCGATCGCCTATTTGTCGCATTTGGCGGTCCGCGCAAGGGGGAAGCGGCGTCTAAGTCTTCCATTTCCCGCTGGTTGAAAGAGGCGATTTCGTCGGCATACCTTTTACACGGCAGGATGGTTCCTGCCGGGCTTCGGGCTCACTCGACTAGGGCGCAGGCGGCGTCTTGGGCAGAAGTGAGCTTGGTACCGGCGGTGGATATTTGTCGGGCGGCGACGTGGTCGTCCTTGCACACCTTTGCTAAGCACTATCGTCTGGATGTGCAGGCGGCGTCGGATGCGCGGTTTGGGTCTCGGGTGCTTCAGGCTGGACTAGCGAGGCCCTCCCGTTGAGATTTACTGCTCTGTTACATCCTCTATGGTTCCGGGACTGGACTAGAGGGACGCTAAGGAAGAGTAAATTAGACTTACCTGCTAATTGTTGTTTCTTGCGGAACTCTAGTCCAGTCCCGGATCCCTCCCTGTCTATCTGTTCTCGCTGCCAGCCACGAAGGGAAATTCATTATAGGAGTCTGCCAGGGTTTTTGTTCTCTATACTTTCGGTCAGAGCTCCTCTGCTTGCAGCACGCCTTAGTTTCCTTTCGGGGTCAAATCTTGGGGGTGAGCGGTGGCGCCTCTTGTTGCATGCGTTTTGCACAAAGGTCGCCACGGCCGTTCTGGTCCGCCTTCCCGTAGACGGGAGGTGGTTGTTACGCAATTGAAAAAAAAAAAAAAGAGAGAATTTTTGCTCTAGTGGGAACTTTAGGGTCAGGATTCTTTTTTTTCCACTGTATTGTTATATCTACTTATTTGTTGCTCTGCTTAGTATGCTTTGTCAATAGGTACTGATGTGTGGGCGGTCCTTGGGGCTGCATATAGCTGGATGATCAAAGAGATGAAGATGTTCAGTCTCCAAAGCTGCTGGTGGAGGTTCACAACTCTATGGTTCCGGGACTGGACTAGAGTTCCGCAAGGAACTACAATTAGCAGGTAAGTCTAATTTACTCTTCTCATTGAGAGGTTTCTTGGGTGGATTTAACTACCTTCCATTGCTTGTTGTGAAAATACTGAGGGCTCCCTCCTAGCTGTGCTGGGTTTTATGCCAGTGGTGATGTCACGGCATAGTTTTGTTTTCTTTTCTGTCTCCCATCTGCTGGCAGGGGGAAATAACCCACTAGTGTGGACTGGTCTAGCAGGACTCCAGGAAAGGAAATTAACGGTAAGTAAAATTTCTCCACATTCTCTTGGTTTCCAGGAAAAATTCCACAGAGGTCATATGGTTTTAAGTGGAATTGCCATCTGGTGTAAGGGACAGGCTCTAGATCCATTCTTGTGTCGCACACAAAAACTTAATGAATACTTTCTTCTTTTATCTGAGTCTGACTTAGACCAACTCAATAAGGGTACACCTTAGTAGTACAATTGGTACTTATCACTGTCATGTAAAAGGTAAACCTATCTCTCTACATGTTTTAGTTGTTTGCTTCATGAGGGGAGGCGTGGCTTTTGAAGCCTCCCTTTAAGCTTCCCACAGTGTCTTTGGAACTCATCATGGTTTTAGCCCAGCTGATAAACTCCCCTTGAACCGCTGGATACCTATGCTCTGAAGTTCTTGACTTGGAAAGTGTTTTTTGTTTTTGGTGGTGGCATCTTCAGCACACAGTTATCTCTAGGATCTCTGCAGAATGTTTCAACATATCTAAATTGTTTCCTAAAGTGATGGAATTCCACTTTAATCAGTAGGCCTTTCAATATTTTCCCAAGATTTCATGCTCACAAAGGAGACGGCGCATTGCATTCATTGGACTTTGGGAGCCTTGGCTCATAAAGTTGATCCAACTTTTTGTTTCTTTTGACTCTAGTGTATTAGAGGCTGCTCTCAACAAATGAACTCCCTCAAATTTGCTGACAGATTATCTTCCCTTTGCCTTCACCCATTAGGTTTGATTCTTGAGGGGCATGTTGCAGCTCATAACTTTGTTGGCCTATTTTTGCTTAGCCTCCATGGAGGACCCTTGCAAAGCTGCAACTTGAAACTTCTCTCCACACATTCACATCCCACTACTGTCAGAAAGGGACTCCTACACACAGCATGTTTGACCAGTCTGTATTTCAGAATCTGTTTGGGGACTAGAATCTAACTTCATCCCTCCTAGGCTCTCTCTTTTTCTGTTTCATGCTGCTGCTGCTTTATTTGTTTATAAAAATTTGGTATACTGCCCTTCATGGTTTATAGCAAGGAGGTTTAGGGAATTAACAAAAAGGCCTCTTGGCAAAAAAAGGAAAAGTTCTGTACTCTTGTATCTGCAAGATGCAGCACTACAGTTTACTACTTTACTCAGAGTAGTTTCTCCAAATGGGTTAGTTTTGTGTTACGATGGCAGCCGTGAACCTCACTTCTAAGCCAGGTGAACTTCACTTCTAAGCCAGGTGAACTTCACTTCTAAGCCAGGTGAACCTCACTTCTAAGCCAGGTGAACCTCACTTCTAAGCCAGGTGAACCTCACTTCTAAGCCAGGTGAACCTCACTTCTAAGCCAGGTGAACCTCACTTCTAAGCCAGGTGAACCTCACTTCTAAGCCAGGTGAACCTCACTTCTAAGCCAGGTGAACCTCACTTCTAAGCCAGGTGAACCTCACTTCTTTATGAGGCAGCTAGTGTTTAGGGAATCCTAAATGTGAGCACTTATTCTGCTTGCCCATGGAGAAAACAGCTACTCACCTGTAGAAAATATTCTCTGTTTACAGCAGAGTAAGTCCTCAGTCTTTTCACCTTCACTTGGAGTTGTTTTGATACTGGCTAGTTACCATACTGAGGAGATGAAATATGGCAACAGCAGGTGAGAATTCACACACATGCATGGAAGAATCATCTAAAAGCTTCTAAAAAGAGCTGGGAGAGCTTCCCAGATGGGCCTCCATCGGTGATATGATCCATATGTGAGAACTTATTCTGCTATCCACAGAGAACACATGCTACAGTGAGTAACTTTGTTTTCAGTTTTTCTTAGACTGGAGTTGCAAAGTCCATAGATTAAATGGGAGAAAGCTGCCACCAACTCAGCCTGAACCTAGTGACATAACACCATAAGTTAATCCTAAAGTCCTCAACATGTTACTCTGCTATATGACAGATGGGACCATACACTGGTTTCAGCTAATCATTGTATTTGGCTTTCTGTCTCATGCATATTCATTGTGGGCATACCTAGGAATTGTCCATGTCAGTTTCCAGCAGAGACCCTGGAATCTGTAGGTTCTGCAGGTGTTGCTTGCCTCTGGTATTTGGTGAGCATTAGCACCACTGCAGAGGCAGCAGCTGAAGAAATCTTCTCAGTTTCCTGTTGGCAAGTTCTTCACCTCTCATCGCTTATTGGCTCTAGTGAGCAGAATAAGCCAACCTCTAGCAGGAGACAGAAAAGCAAGTGTTCTCAATGGCACTGTCTCCATTTCCTACCAATGTTACCAAATCTGTGCAAGGGAGTGGGTGCTATTAAGTGGAAAGAGTGAAGAGCAGGAGGAGACTGCAAGAATGGGAGAACAGGAGAAAGCAAGAATAAGAATGAGGGATAGGGGAGGGAATTATTGGAAAAAGGTGAGAGCAAGATTGGGGAATAATAAACTGGGAGACTGAAGAGAGGCAGCATGAGGGGAAATCAAGAGAAGGATACAAACATAGGGGAGAGCAGGAATTGGAGAGGGACAAATGAAGAGCAGGCAAGCAAAATGGAGAGGGAAAGGGGTAGGCACAGAGGTAGCGGAGAAGAAAATGAGGTTAGCAAAGGAGGGAAAGGAGCCGAGACCTACTGTGAAGGGGGCAGGGGGGGGGATCATAAGGGAGACACCATCCAGTGTCAGGAAATGGTAGAAGATCAGGGATAGCAAAGGATGGAGAGAGGATTGGTCATGGAAAAGTGAATAAGAAAATGGTCCCTGAATGGAGGGGGAGATAATATAGGGAGAAGGACATTTATTTAATAGGGTGGTATAAAAGACCTATCTTCCATTCAAGGCGGTTTACATTATAGCTCCAACAACTTTACAGTGAACAGGGACAATTAACTTGGAAAATTGTACATATAACATTTGGGAACTTAGGTGAGCTATTTATTGTACAGTAATATTATACAATTTTAACATTAGACCTTTAGGGCTTACATCGTAGAGGTTATACTAGGGTTTTATTAGGGTAGGGGTCAGGGTATGTGGCATGGTTGAAGACAGGGGGGAGTGTAAGGTAAGACTAAATGTATTTGTCAAGTAATGTTGGCATATTGTTCAGCGAACAGGAGCATCTTTATTACTTTTGTGGAAATCCTGGAGATCTTTGGTGGCTCTTATATTTTCAGCTAGGACATTCCAAAGCGTTGGTACATAGAGGGAGAGCGCTTTCACTCTAACTCTTTTGCTTTAGCCTTTTTGTCTTTGGTATAAGTAATAGGTTTTTGATGGACACTTGTCGGTTTCGTGTTTCTGGATCTTTCTATCAGTGGTTGAAGGGTTACTGGTGCCAGCTGGTATATTCTTAAAGATAATAGTGAGCGATTTTGAATTTAGATCTTGGTAGTATTGGGAGCCACTACAACTTTTTTAAGGTTAGAGTTGTGGGTGTTCCAGATATTATTTTTGCTGCTGTGTTCTGTATCAGTTGTAATGGGTGGGTGGTGCTGTTTTGGCAGGCCTTGATAGATTGAGTTGCAATAGTCCAGTATCGGCATGATCATGGAATGAGGAATGAAAAAAGGATCATCTGAGAGAGGAGAAACAAGAAAAGGGAGAGGAGACGGGAAGAAAATGGAGAGAAGATCAAAATAGTCTCTCATGAAAGAAAAAGCAGAAAAGATATTAAAGGACATCAGAGCAGAAATTGGAAAAAAAAAGGATTAGACTAGAGGCTAGCAGAAAATCTTCAGTGAGGCGCCATAAGTTGGAAACTGTTGTCTGAGAGATTTATTAAGAAAACAGTTGAACAAGGATTGGGAGGAGAGAGAAAGGAAGAGTCTGCAGTGCCTCTTTCCTCCTCTGATCTTAGGGTGAGAAGAACCTACCAGAATGATTGTGGGCATCATAGTAACATAGTAGTTGACGGCAGATAAAGACCAGCATGGTCCATCCAGTCTGCCCAGCAAGATGGCAAGAGTAGGTGCACCTGTCGCTCCGCGCAGGCCACCCCTCCCCATATCCTTGTTCAGGGGTAAACCCACCACTCCATGTAGGACACCCCTATTTGTTGAGACGTTATATGGTTCAGAAGTTAGATGGTACCGTTTATTTTGTTTTTATCCTATTTCTGTAAAGGGATCCTCTGTGTTTGTCCCATGCCTTTTTGAATTCCGTCACCGTGTTCGCCCCTACCACTTCCATTGGGAGGGCATTCCAAGCATCCACCACCCTTTCAGTGAAAAAATATTTCCTGACATTGCCTTTCAATTTACCCCCTTGCAGTTTCATGTTATGCCCTCTAGTTTTACATCCTACAAACTTGATTGATTGGTTGTTACCAGAGCAGGTTTGGGAAGACTTGCCCTAAAACAGTGGTGTATTCTTCCAGTCCTCAGAGCCTGCAGTAGTCGTTTTGATTTTTTTCCAGGTATGTGAGCTAGATATCTCCAGGAACAAGCAGGAATGAGTCTTCACATATGGGTATGTCGGTACCGACGGAGCCTGCGCGGGAACGCTCCCCAGCGTCCAATCAGAAAGCTTTTGGGAGCATCCCACAGCGTGCTGCCTTCCCGCCTTTCCAACTGTCTCTCCTCAGTTGTTCTTTTTCCGCGGAGCCAGCAGGTCGTGTTCCTGTCACCGCAGAAGAATTTCCTTATTTTTTCTTTATTTCTTTTCTGTACGCGTCTGCCTTCCTCGACGCTATACCGGTACCACCGGTTCTTATTCTTTTCTTAAAAAAAACCAAAACTATATTTTCTTCAGGTGTACTTCAGTTTTGGGCCTTAGGCCCAAAACCTTTTTCCTTAAATATGGAAAAACCTGCCTCAGGATTTAAGAAGTGCACAAAATGTGGCGGTACTATATCCGTCACCGACACCCATGACTGGTGTCTCAAATGTTTAGGCCCTGACCATTCCATTAAAGATTGTGTGTCCTGTTCCATGATGTCTAAGAGAGGTCGACAGAACCGAGCTGCCAAGCTCAGTACCCTGTTTCCCTCTGATGCGGCTTCGGTGGCATCGACGTCTTCCAGGGCTGCTTCTTCCTCACATGGATCTCAGGTAACTAAACATAAATCCAGCCGGTCCTCGAAGGGCAAATCTCCTTCTAAGCATCAAGATGCCCCTGGCCTTGCCCTCGAGGATTCTGCACTGGCAAAATTTACCCCGGTGGGAGGCTTCGGCTTCTAAAGCATCATCGGGGTTCCAGGACGATCTAGATGGCATGGCCTCAACAGATCTCCTGGTGCCATGCTCTGGGGTACCGGTGGCCTCCACTGGTACCAACTTCCAGGCATTGGCAGCGTCGATGGATCAGAGGATTCTGTCCATCGAACGCAGTCTGGCGGCTTTCCTTGTGGCATCGATGCCCGTGGTACCGCAACAGACTACTCCGCAGGTACCGGCTCCGGTATTGCCATCGGTACCAATTCCGGTACCGGTGGCATCGGCATCGGTGTCAGCCATGCCGGTACCCTGCCCTCTGCAGCCCTCTGGTACCGATACCCCGGTACCGATGATTCCCGATACCAACCCTGGTCGGTACGGGTATCGGGCTTTGCAAGAGCATCCCGACAGACGATACTTCGATTCCTCTGACTCTAAGGATTCTGAAGAGTCTGTCGATGCAGTGATGCTTCTTCCACAGGAGGAGTCCTCTCCTAAACGAAGGATGTCTCCTCCAGAGGACTTGTCTTTTCAAGACTTTATCAGAGAGGTGGCTCAGGGTCTCTCTATTACAGTAGCCCCAGAGTCAGAGCCTAGAGCTAAGGAGTTATTCTACAATATCCTAAAACTCCTAAAGAGGCAGCTACCTTGCCTATTCATGAGATTCTGTATGATCTCATGTTAAGGATGTGGGAAGCACCTCTAACCACCTCTCCTCATTCTCGCAGGTTGGACACCATGTATCGTGTCCCTCCTTGTCCTGGTTTCCATAAAACTCAGCTTCCTCACCACTCTATTGTGGTTGAGTCTGCAATGAGAAAGATTAGAAGTGCCAAGAGACATGCCTCTAATCTTCCAGGATGTGAATGTAGAACCTTGGATGCTTTTGGTAGAAGAGGCTTCCATGCTTGCTGCGAGAATTCTTATAGTCTCTACATGGGAATGTTCTTAAAATAAGTCACTGACCATTTGCAGACTTTAAGTCCTTTTATGTCTGTCAATAAAAGGCAAGAATTTCTCTCTGGGCTCAAACATGCCCAGGATATCTCCAAATTCTCCAACCGTGCAGCTTTCGACTCCTTTGAATGCATAAGCAGAGCCTCAGCTATAGCTATAGGTGCACGTAGGATTGCTTGGCTTCAAGCATCTGATTTGGAGACCTGGGTCCAAGATGAATTGGGAAATATCCCTTGTACAGGTGAAAATCTGTTTGGTAAGGATTGGCAAGCAAAAGCCAATCAGATGGATGCTGAAAATTCTGCTATGGATAGACTATCCAAATCTACAGCTGCTCCTGCTAAGAAAAGGTTGTTCAAGAAAACACCTTTTTCTAAAAAGGGAAGATCCTATCCTGCTTGTAGTCAGAGAGCATCTTCTGCAGCTCCGTTCCCTTCCAAACGTCAGCAATCCTCCAAACAGACCAAGGCAAAGCTTGCGAGGCCTGCTCCAGCCCAGCAGTTTCAGCCCCCTCAGGGCCTTTGACTTTCTGCTAGAGAACTTAGCCTTCCTGGCTCTGGAAGGACCAGAGCCCTCCACCATTCCAGGAAGGTTATGTCACTTTGCTCCCAGATGGGGGCAAATCACAGCAGAGCATTGGACACTCTCCATCATAAGAGAGGGGTACAAACTTCATTTTTCCAGCTTGCCCCCTCTCACAAGAGTGCACCAGTTCAATTCTCCAACCTCCCTCCTCAGCCTGTTAGAGCAGGAGGTTGCCACTCTTCTAGCCCAAGGGGCAATAGACGAAGTGCCTTCTCAACAACAAGGCACAGTGTTCTACTCCCCCTATTTTCTTATCCCGAAGAAAACAGGGGGCTTCAGACCCATTTTAGATCTCAGAGTTGAACAGATTCCTAGTCAAGGAAAAATTTCAAGATGGTTTCTCTAAGAACTCTGCTGCCATATCTTCAGAGTCAGGATTGGCTTTGTTCTCTAGATCTCAAGGATGCGTACACTCATGTTCTCATCCATCCAACTCACAGAAGGTTCCTTTGGTTCCTTTTCCAGGAGAAGCACTATCAATACAGAGTGCTCCCCTTTGGCCTGGCCTCTGCACCAAGGGTGTTCACAAAATGCATGGCAGTGGTTGCTGCTTTTCTGCGCACCCTGGGAATATTTGTCTTCCCTTATCTGGACGACTGGCTCATTCGAGCTCCCACTCAATCAGAGGCCAAGACTGCTCTAACCTGCACAATGCATATCCTTCAATATTTAGGGCTGGTAATAAACATCCCAAAATCCAATTTGATCCCTACTCAGTCCCTGGAGTTTATAGGGGCCTTGCTGGATACCACAAGGGCAAGGGTCTATCTTCCTCAGGCCCGTTGCCTTCGCTTGATGCAGTTAGCTTCTCAAGCACAGTCAAAACCCCTACTAACTGCTCGAGAAATGTTACAGTTGCTAGGCCACATGGCATCCACCGTTCATGTGGTACCATATGCTCGCCTTCACATGAGAGCAGCTCAGTGGACCTTATCCACCCAATGGACCCAGGCATTAGGCTGCCTGTCAGACAAAATAGCAAACACAAGTCGCCTCGTTTTGTCCCTCCAGTGGTGGAAGTCCCCTCAAAACCTGTTGCTGGGGTCTCCCTTTCAACAGCCTCTACCCCAGGCAACTCTTAAAACAGATGCTTCTCCAATGGGCTGGGGAGCTCATCTCCAGGACCTCTCCACCCAAGGCATCTGGTCCCCACAGGAGACATGTCTACATATCAGTCTCTTGGAACTCAGAGCAATCTTCCTTGCTCTGCGAGTTTTCCACACCCTGCTCAGCCACAAGACAGTCCTTGTCCACACGGACAATCAGGTAGCCACGTTCTATATAAACAAGCAGGGAGGAACTGGCTCTCTGTCGCTTTGCAACAAAGCTCTACGACTGTGGGCCCTCGCCAGAGAGCATCACATTCATCTTCTGGCAGTCTATCTCCCAGGTGTTCAAAACTCTTGGGCAGACAGACTCAGTCGAGTTCTGCTTCCACACGAGTGGTCCCTACATATGGACCAGGTATCCAAGATTTTTCAAATTTGGGGAACCCTGGACATAGACCTCTTTGCAAGTCTGTGGAATGCCAAACTTCCCCGGTTCTGTTTCAGAACTCGGGCTCAGGCAAGGAATGCTTTCCTCCTTCACTGGGGTCAAGACTTCCTGTATGCCTTTCCACCCATTCCGCTAATTCCCAAAACCCTATTCAAGCTTCAGAGAGACAGAGGCCACATGATTCTCATAGCTCCACATTGGCCACGGCAAGTGTGGTACCCTCTGCTTCTACATCTCTCTCAAGCTCCCTCCCTAGAGTTAGGGTCTGCTCCAGACCTCCTCTCTCAGGAGGACGGAAAATTGTGGCATCCCAATCCCCAGTCTCTGCATCTCAGGGCTTGGTTGCTGAAGGCCTAGATCTCCAGGATCTTCCTCTTTCTCAACAAGTGAAAGATGTTCTTCATGCTTCCAGAAAACCTTCCACTAGACGTTCTTACGCCTTCAAGTGGAAAAGGTATACCATCTGGTGTTCTGGAAGGGGTCTTAAACCCCGGTCAATACCTCTGGAATCGTTGCTGGAGTATCTCCTGCATCTCTCTAATGCAGGCCTTAAGACAAATTCAGTAAGAGTCCATCTGAGTGCTATTGCAGCTTCCCTCAGACCTCTAAATGGACAACCTGTCTCCTCTCATTCCCTTGTAGCAAGGTTCATGAGAGGCCTCCTTTTAACAAAGCCTCCCATTAGACTGCCTCCGGTGGCATGGGATTTAAATTTGGTTCTTGGTCAGCTTATGAAGCCGCCTTTTAAACCTTTAGCTACTACCTCCTTGAAATACCTTTCTTGGAAGGTTATTTTTCTTATTGCAATCACATCAGCACGCCGCATCAGCGAATTGCAAGCACTAGTAGCTAATCCACCTTACACAAGGTTCCATCATGACAAGGTAGTCCTTAGGACTAATCCACACTTTATGCCTAAGGTGGTCTCCCCCTTTCACCTCAACCAAGAGGTCTACCTACCTTTTTTTTTTCCAGGGCCTCATGCATCAAGTGCAGAGAGGAATCTTCATACCCTGGACTATAAAAGAGCTCTGGCTTTTTACTTACAGAGGACACAGCAACATAGAAAGTCTTCCCAACTCTTTGTTGCTTTTGATCCTTCTCATTTGGGACAACCAGTCTCCAAGAGAACTTTTTCCAACTGGATTGCCCAATGTATTTCTTTTGCTTATCAAAGCAAGAACATTTCTCTGGAGGGCCATGTCACAGCTCACAATGTGAGAGCCATGGCAGCCTCAATGGCTCATCTGAACTGTGTCTATCGACGACATCTGTCGAGCAGCCTCTTGGGCCTCGGTTCATACCTTCACAGCCCATTACTGCTTGGACAAGGACTCCCGCCGGGATGCCTTGTTTGGTCAGGCTGTTCTCAAACACCTGTTCCATACTTAATCAACTCCTACCCACCATCCCTCATGGGATGCCAGAGATCCAGGTGGGGAAGTGCAGCCCTGTCCCAGGGACACACAACTTCTGGGCTCTCTCCCTGTCATCAAAAGCTAGGGAGTCCCCCATATGTGAAGACTCATTCCTGCTTGTTCCTGGAGATAGCACAGTTACTTACCTGTAACAGGTGATCTCTGGGAACAGCAGGAATAAGTTTTCACAACCCACCCACCTCCCCTAGGAGTTTTCTCTCTCTCTCTCTCTCTCTCTATCTCTCTTCCTTTCCCCCTCTCTCCCGCTATAAAACTCAACTGAGGAGAGACAGTTGGAAAGGTGGGAAGGCAGCACGCAGGCGCTGTGCGATGCTCTCAAAAGCTTTCTGATTGGACGCTGGGTAGCGTTCCCGCGCAGGCTCCATCAGTACTGACGTACCCATATGTGAAGCTTATTCCTGCTGTTCCCAGAGATCACCTGTTACAGGTAGGTAGCTGTGCTTTACATGCATACTACCACCCCTGTATGCAAATCTCATGCATAATCCACTAGGCATATCCTTAAAATCTGATCTGTTTGCAGCCCTTGGACAGTCAGCAAATCCCATTTTCAAAGACATCCTGCTTGACCAGTCCAGACTAGTGGGTTGTGTCCCTCTGCCAGCAGATGGCGAGACAGAAATTCCCGAAACTTTGTGACATCACCCTTGGTATAAAAACCCATCCCCCAAGAGAAGCTTCAGTATTTTCTCTCAACAGATGGTGGACTTCTCCTAGCTCCTGGCAGTCTCTAAGAAGAGATTTGTCAGTTGGCAGTTGTACACACTGTGGTGCCCTTTCTTTGCCAACAGTTTCCCTGTCTTCACTTCCAGAGCTGCTCCTGGTCAAGAGAACCAGTACAGCACCTCTGAAGGGAAGTGCTCTTGCTCATGAGGAGCACTGCAGCCTTCGGTTTGACTGTTTTGTAAGGAAGACTTCTCAGCTAAATTTGCCAGTCAGCCTTTGCAAAGTAATTAAAATTTGATTGCAAAAAACCCCCCACCTTATTCAAGGACTCTGTTGCCGAGGAGGTTATCGGTCAGTTTTCTTCCTTCCTTCATCCGTTTTCCTCCTTTTTAAGAGCAGTGAGTAGGATAGTGCCTGACTGTTTCCCTTTAGTCTTATTTTCCTCACTATTTTTGTGATTATATTTCTTAGTTGGATTCTTCCCCATTTTTGAGGGCTGTGGATGGAACAGGTTTTGATTGTTTACTTGCTATGTTGATTTCCTTTTGGGTTGGATGTTTTGCTGACCTTTACTGTAACCTTATTTTCATTTCAAGTGTGTTTGCTTGGATTATTGTGAAAATCAATAAATTCTTGTAAATAAGAGCAGTGAGTTTTATTTATTTAACAGATTTTATATGCCGTCTTTCATCGATTCAAGACGGTTTACAGGTAACAAAAACATAACAGCAAGGCACTGCTGCTATTCTTCACCACCTTTCCTTTATATTGTTGTATTCTTTTTTCTTTTTCAGACTTTTATTTTATATTGTAAACCGCCCCGATGTAATGGGGGGTGATATATCAAACTTGCTGTAAACAATACATAGAACAGAACTTAGTTAAAAATTGAACTCTTATAAAATGAGACTATAAAGTACCAACAGGTAACTATGTACATATTTACATTGTAAGAGAAGTCATTGAGCGAGGAATGTTTAAGGGTAGAAGGTGAGGGAAAGGTGCAGAGACCATAGAGGGAGAGGTTAGGGTGGTACGGAGAAGCATTCATGGAAAAGGTGAGTTTTAAGTCTTTCTGAAATCAGAATGGTCGGCACAGTTCCGTAGTTCAGGTGGAAGAATGTTCCATATGTAAGGTGACTAGAGTGAGAAAGCCCTGTTACAGGGGTTTGCTTGTAGGTTTTCCTTTGTGAGGGTATGTTTAGCAGGTTTTTGGTGTTTGAGCGGTGTGATCTAATGTTATTGAGGTTGGAAATAAGAGAGGATAGGCATGGAGCTGATTCATTGTGAATGACTTTATGGATAAGAGTTAAGACTTTAAATTTGATTCTGGAAAGTATAGGGAGCCAATGTAGATCATAAAGGATTGGGGTTATGTGTGTGTGGCTAGTATTTGTGATTAAGCAGGCAATTGTATTCTGTGCCATTTGGAGAGGATGAATACTGTTTTTAGGGAGACAATGGTAGATGAGGTTGCAGTAGTCTAGGGTACGACAGTACGAAATGAGTCAGGGTTTAAGAGCAGTCTGAGGTTTCGGAGGGTACATAATTTGCCATAGAGAGAATTCAAAGTTTTTCTTATGTGCTCAAGGAAAGTGAGGTTCAAAGGTAATGCCAAGATATTTGATATGATTTTTTATGGGGAGGGTGAGGTCGCCGAGGGTGAGGGATGAAGGAGGAGAGTAGGAGGTGTTGGTGAATATTTGGAGAGCTTCTGATTTAGATTTGGTTGATTATTAGGTTGTGACAAGTGAGCAAAGTCCTTACATTTGTCAGGCATTTAGTTATATTTGTGAAGTCAGGGTTTGCTATACTGAAAGGAGAGAAGTACATCATGTCTGCGTAAATTTGTTAAGATTCCATGGTTTTGGAAAATTTTACATATAGGTTGCAGGAAGATGTTAAGAGCGGATAAACTGGATCCTTGAGGAACTCCGTTTTAGTGGTTCTTTGTTAAGGCAGCGTCCCAGTATGTTTTCAGCGGTAACTTTCTCTTCTGGCTGCACTTGTCGTCTTTGTGGTTCCCTCCCCACCCCTGCCATTTTTCCTTCGCTGTGCTCAGTTTCTTGCAGGTATGGTTTGTTCATGCTATGTTCTTCAGCAGTTGCCTTTTTTTCTGCTTCTCTTCTCTGCTGCTGCTATTTCCTGATGCTTCCCGGTTCTGGTTTGCAGTTTTCTGTCGTCATTTTTGTGCCGCAGCTGCCATTTTATTTTCTACAAAGTCTGTTGATTTTTGACTCCCCAGCTCTTGCTTTGACTTTCGGCGTTGCTTATTCTCTTATCCTGTCGTGATTATGCCTTCTTCCATACCGCATTGTTTGGGCTGTGGGAAGAAACGCAAGACTTTGACCAATAGCTTGCGTTCCTCCTGTGGTTCTGATCAATGTGGGGGGTCCTGCAGCTGCAGGTCCTTGTTCTGCTAGCTCTTCCAGGTCTTTCTTTAGCTCCTGGGTTACCTCAGGGTGATTCTAGATCTCAAGAAGCCCTTTCTCCCATCTCTGTTGCCTGAGCAGCCTACTCAACCTCTACAACTCCCTATTCAGCATTCTATGCAGTCGTCAGCAGACTGCTCTGATCACCACCAGTTTATGCCGCTGTTCTGTCAGACCTGGGATATGTGGCACTTGGGGACTCCAGTTACTCCGTCTGCCCCTGCTTGCCCACTGGAGTTCGGCTGAGGCTTCTTTAGATTAGACCAAGGATACTTCCTCTCCTCCAGGGGACTGGTGCCCTACAGAGGTAGACTCTGACTGTCCTTCAGATGAGCATTCTATCTCCTCCTCAGCTGGACTCGGAAGTGAGTTCTTACCACTGGAAGACGACCAAAAGTCTCAGACGGTCAAGATATCTGGCTATTCCATAAGGAAGAGCTTCCTGCTCTCATTGCTCAAATTAGAGGCTCTTCACCTCTCCGGATCCTCAAGGGCAATAGCCTTCTGATCTCTCTAAACCTCAGGCAGACCCCATTTTCATGGGCATCAGGAAACCTAATACTTTCCCTTTCCCCTTGAACTACAACAGATTGT
Organism: Ichthyophis bannanicus; assembly: GCA_033557465.1. Lineage (NCBI taxonomy): Eukaryota > Metazoa > Chordata > Amphibia > Gymnophiona > Ichthyophiidae > Ichthyophis > Ichthyophis bannanicus. The sequence continues at coordinate 339,310,696 of CM066036.1, read as the reverse complement.
CTCCTTCGAGTGTGATTCTCCAGATGTATCTCTAAGCTCTGCTCATTGCTTGAGGTGCCCTTACATTTGGTCTTTGGATGATCTTGACAAGTGGTTGCATCTTCCTAAAGCAAATGCCCTGGTTACTGCAGTCACTAAAAGCACAACCATTCCTCTTGAAGGCAGCACTGCCCTCTGAGATCAGAAGGATCTCAAGGTAGAGGGCCTTTTAAAAGCCACTTTCTCATCAGCCTTGTCTTTGCAGGCCTCTGTGGAGGTCTCGCTGCACGCGCTCTGCTTCAATGGCTTCAGTCACTTCGGATGATCCGGCATTGCCTTGTTTAGAGTTGGTCACTGCCTTTCTAGCAGATGCCTTTTATGATCTGCTTCACTTATCTGCTTGTTCTATGGCTGCTGCCACAGTGGCTTGGCGTTGGCTATGATTCCATCATTGGAATGCGAATGCAGCTTCCAAGTCCCATCTTCGCCAAGCTTCCTTTCAAAGGCCACCTTCTTTTTGGTGAGGATTTGGAAAAGCTTGTGAAGGATTTGGGGGAAGTCAAACCAACATTTGCTGGAGGAGAAACCCACATCTAATTTTTGTCATCCTGCCACATAGTCGTCCTCTGCCTCATCTTACAGGGTCTGCTTTAGAGACATTCGTTGCTACCGGCCTGCCAAATCCAGTCGTCCTAATAGGTCTAGATCTAATCCTCTGTCCTTTCTGGGTATCTGTCACATCCGGGACAATTTCTCCTTGTCCAGGTTTTCCGGGTCCGCCAGGTCTTCCCATTGATGGGTTCCGGATTCATTCCAGGGTGCCACCTCTGGGCGGCTGCTTGCATTATTTTTCCCGCCAGTGGACCCAGATAACATCAGACAGTGGGTGCTCGAGGCAATAACACAAGGTTATGCGCTCAGCTTCACTGAGCCTGTGCTGAATGTCTTCCTTGTCCTCTCCATGCGGATTCACAGCCAAAGCAGCGACTGCATGCCTGACACTCCACTGCCACATTCAGCTCAATGCGGTATGCCCAGTTCTCCCCCTCAGAAAGAGGTTCAGTACATTATTACATTTACTTTGTCGTTCCCAAGAAGGACAGCTCCTTCCGTCCTATCCTGGACCTCAAGGGAGTCAATCGCTGTCTTCCAGTGCCACAGTTTCTGATAGAAACCCTTAGGACAGTCATTCAGGCTGTCCGGCCAGGTGAATTTCTTGCATCCCTGGACTTGGTGGAAGCATATTTTCACATCTTATCCTCCAAGATCATCAGCAGTATTTACGTTTCGCAGTCCTCTCAACATTATCAGTTTCATGCCCTGCCCTTTTGTCTTGCCACAGCTTCATGCGCTTTTTCCAAGGTGATGGTGGTAGCGGCAGCTTCCCTGTTGGCACCAAGGTATTCGGGTTCATCCTTATCTAGACAATTGGCTGATCAGAATAGTGACTTTCGAGGAAGCTACTTCTGCGGGGTCTCAGGTTCTCCCCTTTTCTGGGCTGTCTCGGCTGGGTGGTCGTCTATACCAAAAACAATTTTGTACCCAGTTCAGTCTCTGGAGTTCCTTGGCGCCTGCTTCAACATGAGTAGGTCAGATGCAAGAAGCTCTGAATTTGGGCCCATGCCTTCCGATGCATGGCAGCTCCCACTGCCTGGGATTACCTGTAACCTCTTGGCACCATGGTGGCTGCTCTCAATGTAGTCCCCTGGTCCTGTGCTCACATGCGTCCACTTCAGTACTTTCTCCTGTTCTGGTTCCAATCCACCCAGGACAATCAGTTAAGTCTACCCCTTTCCTGAGTGGTTTTCTGCAGCTTCTGCTGGTGGCTTTGTCATCACTTGTTGAAGGATGTTCCCTTGGAAATTCCATATTGGGTGGTGGTCACCACAGACTTCAGTCTTGCGGGTTGGGGAGCACACTGCCAAGGACAGACAACACAAGGGTCTTGATCTATTCAAGAAGCCTCATGGACCATCAATTGCCTCAAGGCCTGTACTCTTCATCTGGCTCTACTCTTCTTTCATTCCCACCTCTGGGGTCAAGCAGCCGGAGTACTTTCCGACAGTTCCACCACTATGACTTATCTCAACAGACAGGGTGGGACCAAATGTCCTGGAGTGGCCTGGGAAATAAGCCACCTTTTTTCCTGGGCAAAATCCAATCTCCTGGCTCTTTCTGCACAGCACATTGTGGGAATGGAGAACATTCAAGCAGATTTCTTGAGTCGTCATATCCTGGACCCCAGTGAGTGGTAACTAGCTCTGTGGGCATATGTGAACTTTGTGTATTGGTAGGATCATCTGGCTCTAGACCTTATGGCTATCTCTTCCATTGCCAAGGTGTCAGTCTTTTTCAGTTGTTGAAAAGGAACTGAAGACTCACGTCTTAGATGCTTTGGTTCAGACACGGCCCTCGAACCAGCTTCTCTATATCTTTCCTCCTTGGCTGCTAATTGGCCGTGTACTCCAGATAGTCACACTTCAGCCTGGGTACTGCTGGTGGCCCTGTATTGGCCTATGCATCCATGGTATGCTGATCTCCTCTGCCTCCTGCAGGAGGCACCCCTACGCCTCTGTGTCCAGAGAGGTCTCCTGTTTCAGGGGTCAGTTCTCATGGACAACCCAGCTCCTTACTCACAGCTTGGCTATTGAGCAGAATCGCTTGATGCGCAAAGGTTACTTGCCACAAGTGGAGGCCACTCGACTGCAGGCTAGACTGTCTTCTACCTCATGTGCCTCTCTCCTTATCTGGCATCTTTTTCTTCCCTCTCCCCTTGGTATGTTGATTCAGGATGGATTTGATAAGAGCTCTCCTTTAATTCATTAAAGGCACATATTGCAGCCTTGACATGCTTTCAGAGGCCTCTACGTGGACTGTCTCTTGCTTCTGATGTAGACGTTTTCCATTTTCTGCAGGGCATTTGCATACTGAGGCCCCCCATTCGTCCCTTCTTGGGATCTGTCTTTTAGTGCTTCGTGTGCTCACCTGTGCCCCATTTGAGCCTCTCTGTAGGGCATCTCTCAAAGATTTGACTCTTTAAAACTGTTTTTCTTATAGCAGTCACTTCAGCATAGTGTCTTTTGGTGCTCCAGGTGCTTTCTTGCCAGGATCCTTCGGTCTTTCCCTGGAGGGGGTTACCATTTGAACAGTGCCCTCTTTACTGCCAAAGGTGCTTTTGGTTTCCAATTTGTTTCTCTTCCTTCCTTTGAGGAGCAGTGTTCAGGTGACAACAGAGCTCTTCACCTTTTTGGATGTTGGTAGAGCATTACACTGTTCTAAAACTAATTTATCTCTCTCTGATCACCTCTTTGTCCTGATCTCTGGCTCATGAAGAGGGGTGGCCGCATCCAAAGCAACCATTGCATGCTGGATCAAGCAGACCATTGAGTCTGCTTATATTTTAGTGAACAAATCTGTTCCCATAGGTCTTCAGGCATATTCCACGCTGACTCAGATTACCTCCTGGACAGAACACTCACGAGTAGCTCTGCTAGATATTTGCAGGGCGGCCACCTGGTCCTCCCTGTTTACTTTTGCATGTCATTATCGCTTGAATGTCCAGGCTCAGGAAGCAGCTCACATTGGAGCCTCTGTTTTGGTTGCAGCTATTTCTTCCCGCCCTGGAGTTGTTTAGCTATGGTACTCCCCTCTAGTCTGGACTGATCTAGCTAGATGTCTTTGGAAGGAGAAATTTTACTTACCGATAATTTGCTTTCCTGGAATCCTGCTAGACCAGTCCGGGACCCACCCCTCTAGACTGTCTAGTTCGTTGCCTAGCTAGGACTCTACGTATCCACGACATTGTTATACCTTGCCATGTTCTTACTTCCTTGGCTTGCAGGTTCTGTTTCACATTGTTCACTTTATATTATTTATTTGTTTAAAACGTTACTTTTGGTCTGATATTGTGCTCTTCTTGGCTGTTTTGAACTTCAGCTGTTTTGATCTGCTGCTGCTTGTTATGGGTATACTGAAGCTTCCCTTGGGGGATGGGTTTTTATACCAAGGATATTGTCACACAGCTTTGGGAATTTTTCTGTCTTGCCATTTGCTGGCAGGGGGACAAAACTCATTAGTCTGGCCTGCTCTAGCAGGATTCCAGGAAAGGAAATTATTGGTAAGTAAAATTTCTCCTTCCCCAAAAGCATTAACTGCAGCTCTGTATGCAATAGGCCTAATACTCTTCTCTTTCTAGGGGAAGCACTGCTACGGAACCTCAGTGTGCAAGCAGAGTCACCCTTTGGTGTTGGTGCCCTGACCCATTTGCTGCTCTCAGGAACGGAAGCAGAGCGGACAGCATGTGCCGTGGCTTTGCCCCTCATTTCCAGGTCAGTGAAACCTTATCAGTTACTTTATTTCATTTTATTAGTGTCAAAAAGGCATCCTTAAAATGGAAAGAAGAATATAATGAGGTAAATTAAAAAGGTGTATAAGTTCTGATAAATTAAATGTAAAACATCAGTAAAGAAGATCAAGAGAATTTGAGGGGAGACCAGCCAAAAAAAGCAAAAGCCAAAATTTTTTTAAGTACATTAAAAACAAACAAATAAAAAAAACTGCCATGGGCTTTTAAGGAGTGGAGAAGACAAAAAAGGACACTTGAGAAGGCTGCAACAGAAAACTTTAATTTGCTTCTGGCTTTACCGTGGAGCTTGTTAGAGATCCACATGAGATTTGTTCTTTGTAGGTGATTTTGCAGGAACCAAAAAAATAAGTGAGGGTCTGGAAGAAATGCTAGAGCAAACGGACAAACTAAAGAAGCAAGTCGCTGGGAACTGATAGTATTTGACTCAAGAGTTTTAAATGAACTCTAATATGAAATCAAAAACCTGCTGCTGGTATTCTGTAGCCTAGCATTCAAATCTTCCTCTATCTAAGGGTAGCTGATGTGGCCTTTTTCAAAATGGGCTTCAGGAGTGCTCAAGTAACTACAGACCACTGAGCCTGAAATTTGAAGATGGATTAAGTGGTAAAGATTAAGAACAAAATTGCTGGTCACGTGGATAAACCTGGGTTAATGGGGAAGAGTCGGTGTGAAATTAACAAATAGAGGACATTCCTTATCGTTCCGCCAGTGCAGTCCTCTACGTCTGGGTTGTCAATCTCCTCCTGCAGCTTGGAGACTGGTATGTCAAAACTAATGACATCACTGGATATAGCCTGCTGCACTCCGCCTTCCATCCCAGTGTTACCAGTCTCCACGCAGCAGGAGGACTTGACGAGCCTTGTAGCAGGGCTCTCTGGAAGAATGGATAAGGAGCTGTTTGTATAGTGTAGCTAGGGTTAACATATTTTATTTGGGTGCTATCTCTTTAAAAAAAAAAAAAAAAAAGAAGGAAAGCACCTCTGCTTAGTCCGGCTCTTTTGCTCCTTGCCTTGGCATGAGAAGGGTTTTGGGGGTTCTGGCTCAGGAATTTCGAGTTCCCCCCCCTTGGAGCACGGAGGTCTCTCCCCCAGGACTTTCGGGGGAGCGCCTCTCTTGACCTCGGCAGCATATTTCTGATAGTCGGCATTGCCGCGGCTCCCCTGTCAGCGCTGAAGCCGTCGGGGAACTTTCAGGCCGGTGCGGTAAGCTCCATGCGGTTCCGCTTTTATCCGGGCAGCTGCGGAGCAAGCCGGTAAGCCTACTGTCGGCTTCGGCCGGTTTGTCTGCGGGGAAAAGTCTTTTTTTTTTCAGGAGGGTTCCCGCGGTGTGTTTGGTGCCTTTTTTTTGCCGGCGCGGTGTCTCTCGGCGGCCATTTTCTGAGCCGCGGGAGAGGCCGCGTGTAGGAGAGCAGCCGGCCGTTCAGCTGCGGGTAGCAGTGCAGTCAGATTCGGGGGCCCGTTTTCCTTTGTTTGATTTTTTGTTGATTTTATTTTTGGGTTGCTTAATTTTAATTTTAGGGGTCTCCTTCATCGTTATTTCCTCTTCCTTCAGTTTTCCCACATTTATTTATTTAATGGTATTTATATACCGCCTTATCCTTCAATCAAAGCGGTCACAACACAAGTGGGAGATACATTTAACACATGGGGATTTTGAGACACATACACTAATACTTACAGGGAACATGGGCAATGGAGGGTTAAGTGGCTTGCCCAAGACCACAAGGAGCATCTGTGGGACTAGAAACCCCAGTCCTTCCGGCCCAAGGTTGCTGTCCTCTAGTGGGATTTGAACCGCCGACCTTCCGGCCTGAAGTACCTTGTCCCAACCACTAGGCTACTCCTCCCATTGTAGGGGGGGGGGGGGTGGGGGGGCTGGCTGGCAGTGATCTTTTTTTCCCGGTGCTGATAGTGTGTTAAAAAAAAAACAAAAAAAAAAAAAAAAATAATACAATATATATATATATATATATATATATATATATATATATATATATATATATATATTTTTTTTTTTTATATAAGTATATATATAAGTAAATAACAGAGGTCAGCAGAGGTCTCTCTTCAGATAATCTGTTTAAAAAAATAAAAAAAGGCAGTTGGGCTCTGGGGCTTTGGCTCGTTGACCTTATGGCGGCCAGACCCCAGTGTCTTGTGTGTGGCACCAGAAGAGGGACGGTGGCGGATACTGGCATTTGTCGGGGTTGTGCAACGCTATCATCCGCCGTGGAGCAGCAGATGGATCTGCAGGAGTCCACTGAGACGCAGGGAGCGCCAGCTGATGGCCGGGCTGTGTCCCCGCGATCTGTGTCGCAGGGGGCCCCGGTAGAGGAGTTGCCAGGGCCTTCTGGAATCTCCCTACCCATACCGTCGCCGGCCCTAGGTGAATTTAGTCCGGAGTTTGTGCTGCTCATGCATCAGGCTTTTTGCCTAAAGCGACAGGGGGCAGCAGTGGGCCCTGCGTCACTAGCGTCGCCCCAACCGCAGCTAGAGGCCGCGGAAGATTTGGGTGAGGGTCCTTCGGTGACTAAGCGGGCGAGAACCAGGGACTCTGCGCTGGCTGAGGCAACTTGGCCTGAGGTCTCCGTCCCGGATTGGGATCCGGAAGAGGGTACCCAAGATCTCGAAGAAGGGGAGATTCCTGAACCTGAAGATCAAGCTACGATAGTTAGGGTCTTTCGTAGGGAGGAGTTGGCTGCCTTGATCTTGGAAACATTGCAGATGTTGCATCTAGCACCGCAGGTAGCGGTGGAGGAGGAGCTGGAGGACCCGGTTATCCAGGCAGTCCGACAAACTCAGGTGGTGTTTCCAGTACACAAAGTGGTGGACAAAATGATTCAAGATGAGTGGGATAAGCCGGAAGCAGGCCTGAGGGGCTTGTGGACCTTGAAGAGATTATATCCCATTGCCGATAAGGATAAGGAGCGGTTCCGGTCTCTGCGGGTGGATGCGGTGGTTTCGGCGGTTACAAAGAAAACCACCATTCCGGTGGAAGGCAGTGTGGCCTTGAAGGATAATCAGGACCGTAAGGTGGACAGTTTGCTCAAGCAGGTTTTTGAGGCGGATTCTATGTCGCTGCAGGCGTCCATCTGTGGGGCCTGGGTGGCCAGAGCTGCTCTGCGTTGGGCTCAGCGGTTACATCAGTCTCCTCATTTAGATCTCGAGGAGCTGAAAGAATTGGATCGCCTGGAGTCAGGGGCAGCTTACTTGGCTGATGTTCATTACGATTTGATCAGGGCACTGGCTAATAGTACCGCGTCCACGGTAGCTGCCCGGCATTTACTATGGTTGAGGAATTGGGCGGCGGATGGCCCGTCTTAGTCCCGTCTTAGCAAGCTACCCTTTAGGGGAGGTTTGCTCTTTGGTGACGAGTTGGATAAGTTGGTGAAAGTCCTGGGAGAGTCCAAGGCGGGTCGTCTTCCGGAGGATAGACCGAAGCAGGCCAAGTCTGGCCAAGGCTTTCGTAGTCAGTTTCGAGATTTCCGGAGGTTTCGTTCCCCTCGTTTCGGAAGTTTCCAGAGGGGTAGATTTCCATCTCGGGCCCAGGGCTTTCGAGGGTTTCGGGGAGCGAACAGAGGTTTCGCTTCCGTCCCTGCGAACGCTGCCCGTAAGTCACAATGAAACGAGGCGGGTCCCGGTGGCGGAGACTCCCATAGGCGGACGACTTCGGGAGTTTCTTCCCACTTGGACCCACATCACTTCCGACCAGTGGGTGCTCGAGATCGTTCAGCACGGCTATGCCCTGGAATTTTCGAAACCCGTGTTGGATTCGTTTGTCCTGTCGCCGTGCAGAGGTCCACAGAGAACAGCAGCGATTCGCGGAACCTTGGAGCGTCTGCTTCAATTGGGGGCCGTGGTAGACGTGCCCAAAGCCGAGTACGGCTCGAGTCGATACTCGATTTATTTCGTCGTGCCAAAGAAAGGCGGCACATGGCGTCCTATCCTAGATCTGAAGGCCGTGATCCGTTGCCTGTGCGTCCCACATTTCCGGATGGAGACTCTTTGGTCGGTTATCGTGGTGGTGCGTCAAGGAGAGTTCTTGACGTCTCTGGACCTTACGGAGGCGTATTTGCACGTTCCCATCCGTTTCGAACATCAGAAGTTTCTGCGGTTCGCCTTTCCTTGGGGGCACTATCAGTTCCAGGCATTGCCTTTCGGGTTAGCCACTGCGCCGCGAACCTTCACCAAGATCATGGTGGTGGTGGCAGCGGCGTTGCGCAAGGAAGGCATTCTTGTTCACCCGTATCTCGACGATTGGTTGATCAGGGCCAAGTCCGAGGAAGAGAGTCTTCGGGTGACCGACAGGGTAGTGACCTTTTTGCAGAGTCTCGGTTGGGTGGTCAACCCGGCAAAAAGTCAGTTGAAACCAACCCAGGTCCTCGAATACCTCGGGGTTCGCTTCGACACCAAGAGAGGGCAAGTGTTTCTGCCACACAAGCGGGCCTAAGGGTTGCAACGCCTAGTCCGACAGTTTCGGTCGGTGTGTGCGCCGTCAGCATGGGACTATCTCCGAGTCCTAGGCACAATGGCGGCCACTTTGGAGGCGGTGCCCTGGGCCAAGGTCCATATGCGGCCTCTGCAACGAGCGCTGCTTCGCCGGTGGTCACATCAGACCGATTCCTTGAGCAAGCGGATCCCTTGTCCGCTCGCAGCCCGGCGCTCCCTTCGGTGGTGGTTGGTCAGGTCGTCACTAGCAGCGGGCATGCCACTGGAGCAGCCGGTATGGGTACCGTTGTTGACGGATGCCAGTCTAGCGGGCTGGGGAGCTCATTGCGAGAGTCAGTTTGCGCAGGGGCTTTGGTCTCCGCTGGAAGTATCATGGTCGATCAACCGTCTGGAGCTGAGAGCGGTGTTCCTGGCACTGCAGACGTTCGAAGTCCTACTCCGCAGCAGGCCTGTAAGGGTGCTCTCCGACAACTCAGCGACGGTGGCGTACATCAACCGCCAGGGCGGCACGGGAAGTGCCGCCCTGGAGGCGGAGGCAGACGAGTTGTTCGCCTGGGTGGAACTTCGGTTGCCAGCGATATCGGCGGCGCACATTGCCGGAAAGGACAATGTCACCACGGACTTTCTCAGCAGGGTGCACGTGGATGCAGGGGAGTGGGAGCTGCATCCCGACGTCTTCGTGCAGATAGTCGAGCGTTGGGGTCCACTGGTGATGGATCTCATGGCGACCTTTCGGTCAGCAAAAGTCGCCCGGTTCTTCAGCAGGAGGCGCGAGCGGATGTCCGAGGGCATAGACGCGTTGTTGCGCCCGTGGCCGCCGGGTCTTCTGTATGCCTTTCCCCCATGGGCTTTGATCGGCAGAGTGGTGCAAAAGATTGGAGCGCACCAGGGGAAAGTTCTGTTGGTAGCGCCCGACTGGCCGAGACGGCCTTGGTATGCGGATCTGGTGCGCCTGTTGGAGGGCGTGCCTTGGAGGCTTCCGCAGCGGGCGGATCTGTTACGACAGGGACCGCTGTTCATGCCGCAGGTGGATCGATTCTCGCTTACGGTATGGCCCTTGAGAGGGCTAAACTGAAAAAGAAAGGCTATACGTCAGCGGTTGTGACAACCTTGCTTAGGGCGCGGAAGCATTCGACTTCCTTGGCGTATGTGCGCATGTGGCGTATCTTTGAAGATTGGTGTTCTCGTCGTCGGGTCCGAGCTCTCACTGTGTCCATTCCGGTGGTCTTGGAGTTTTTGCAGGATGGTTTTGATAAGGGTCTGGCCGCTAGTTCTTTGCGCGTCCAGTTGGCGGCCCTGGCCTGCTATAGGGGTAAGGTCAATGGGGTGCCTTTAGGGACGCATCCTGATGTAGTTCGTTTCTTGAAGGCGGTCTCTAGGTTGCGGCCGGCGCGTAGGGTGTACATTCCGCCGTGGGACCTCAATCTCGTCCTCGCGGCTTTGGTTAAGTCACCCTTTGAGCCTTTGCGCCGAGCATCCCTTAAGGATTTGACTTTGAAGACGGTGTTTCTTGTGGCCATTTGTTCGGCTAGAAGGATTTCCGAGTTGCAGGCGTTATCATGCCGGGAACCTTTCTTATCTTTTTCGCGGGAGAAGGTGATTCTCCGTCCGGTGCCGTCCTTTTTGCCTAAGGTGGTTTCCCCTTTTCATTTGAATCAGGCGGTTTGTTTGCCCGTTCTTAGAACGCTGGAGAGCGGCGGTTCGGATCGTAATCTTCATCTTTTGGATATACAGAGGGTCTTACGTCAATATTTAAGGATTACTGAGTCCTTCCGTAAGTCGGATCGGTTATTTGTACTGTTCGGCGGAGCACGCAAAGGGGAGGCAGCGGCGAAGGCTTCCATCGCTCGGTGGGTAAAGGAAGCGATTGCCTCCGCTTATTTGATTCAGGGTCGAGTGGTGCCTGTCGGCTTACGGGCCCATTCCACAAGAGCGCAGGCGTGTTCCTGGGCGGAACACGGTTTGGTTCCGTCGGGTGACATTTGTAGAGCGGCAACATGGTCGTCGTTACATACTTTCAGCAAGCATTACAGACTTGGCGTCGCAGCAGTGGCCGATGCTCGTTTTGGGTCGGCAGTTTTGTCTGCTGGCTGGAAGGGTCCCTCCCAATGATTACTGCTCTGGTACATCCCAGACGTAGAGGACTGCACTGGAGGAACGATAAGGAAATCATAATTACACTTACCTGGTAATTGTAGTTCCTTGAGTGACGACAGTGCAGTCCTCATTCCCGCCCGGAGATTTCTAGGAGGTTCCAGCCATGGTAAGGGGCAGGAGAAAGTTACAGGTGAGCTCTGTTTTTCCTTTCTCTTGTTTGAAGTATTCACTTTCTCTATGGCAAGGCAAAGAGTACGAAAGCCTGTTCGGAGGGGGTGGCTGTTTAGGAGCTTAGTTATTTTGGTTTCACCTATTTGCATTGCTAGTAGTTGGCTACTTATTTGTTGCTCCTGTGAGTCTGCTTTGTTAATAGTTTCACACTGGGATGGAAGGCGGAGTGCAGCAGGCTATATCCAGTGATGTCATCAGTTTTGACATACCAGTCTCCAAGCTGCAGGAGGAGATTGACAACCCAGACGTAGAGGACTGCACTGTCGTCACTCAAGGAACTACAATTACCAGGTAAGTGTAATTATGATTTCTTTACTATTTATTTTTTATTTATAGTCTCTTCTATACCGCACTATTCAGCATCAGCGCGGTTTACAATGAACAAAGAATTTACACATTTCCGATGGTACTTTGTGTTTACATTTGAACAGGCAAAAACAACTTGGATAACAGGGGTAACTATTTACAATTTATAACATAATCATGAACTCTTCTTGGTTTCAGTCTTAGGGGTTTTGGGAGGTCTGAGGGGTTTTGGGAGGTCCGGGAGGTGGTTGAGGTGTCTGCAGAGGTCTGTGAGGTGGTTGAGGTGTCTGCATTGGTTGCTGGGTAATACAAGAGGAAGAGGTGATGTTTCAAGGCTTTTCTGAACTGCAATAGATCCGGGATTGCTCGGATGCCTTGAGAGAGGCTGTTCCAACACCTTGGTGCACAGAACTTGAAAGCCCTGTCTGCTGTTGCTTTGGTGCATTGTGTTATAGATTTTGGGACTACTAGTGTGTGAGTGTTACTGACCGTCTGTCCCTGTTTTGGGGTGTCATCTGGATCAGATCTGTTAGTGACGTAGATGAGAGCCCTTTGATGGCCTTGAAAGTAAGTAGTAATAGCTTGTAAGTGAGTCTACTTCGTATCGGAAGCCAATGGAGTTGTTTTAGGATGGGTGAGACATGGTCGTTCCTGGATGCTCCGTGTAGGACCCTTGCTGCGGCGTTCATTGCCAGTTGCAGTGGGTGCAAGGTGGCTTGAGGGAGCCCTTGTAAGATTGAGTTTGCATAATCAAAATGTGGTATGATTAGGGCCTGATAGATGGTTCTGAAATCATCCGGCTCTAGCAGGGATCGTAGGTGTCTAAGGAAACGGATTTTATGGTATACCGCTCTTACAATGTTTCCTATGTGCGCCTTCATATCCAAGTGCTGGTCTAAGGTGACGCCGAGGTATCTGATAGTGGGCTTGGTTTGGAGGTCTGCTTCCTTCAGTTTCAGGAAGGACGGAGCGGTGAAATTTCGGTCCTTTGTGATGAACAACACCTCTGTTTTCTTGTGTTGGATCCTGAGGTTTTGGGATTGCAGCCAGTTGGATATTTCATTTATGCAGTTTGTTAATGGAGTGAGGTCGGGGTTCTCTGTCGTAAAAGGCATGTATAACAGCACATCATCCGCGTATATCATGCAGTTGATACTGAAGGACCGTATCAGGTTGCAGATAGGCTGCATGTATATATTGAACATAAGGGCGGAGAGGGAGGAGCCTTGTGGGACCCCCTGCTTTTGATGGAACAGATCTGATGAAATATCGTTGTATCGTACCTGCTGCCACCTGTCAGAAAGGTAGGACCTGCACCACTCGAGTGCTTTATCGGTAATTCACTTGCCCTCGAGTCGTTCTAGGAGGCATTCGTGGCTCACGGAGTAGAATGCCGCTGCTATATCTAGGAAGACATCCTTGGCGGATGTTGTTTATGCCAGTTAAAATGTTGCTGAAGAGAGTAGTGAGCAGTGTTTCCACACCATGGGCTTCTCTAAAGCCGTGTTGGCAAGGGTCCAGTGGTGCGTTTGTTTCTATATGCTCTTCGATTTGCCTTTGTACTTCCTTTTCCATTATTTTAGCCAGCAACGGTATGCTTGCTATTGGTCTATAGGATTCTGGCTTCAGAGGGTCAAGCTTGTTGTTTTTTAGTAATGGCCTTATGGATGTGCATTTGAGGGTACAAGGGAAAAGTTCCTGTTGTGAATGAATGTTCCATGAGTCTGGAAATGAATGGGCTCAGGTGGTTTCGTAGTTCTTTGATCCAGAACGCAGGGCATGGATCGGTTTGGGTGGTGGTCATGTTGATGCCAGCAATGGTGTCTTCAATGCGCAGTTTGGGTGGTATTGCGAAAATGGTGAGTAGAGTCTGATCATATGGTTCAAGGATCTTGGAAGGCGTTGGGATGTTGTCAATCTGGCAGAGTTTGGATTGTAAATAATCGGCGAAAGTTTGAGGGTGGATTTCGCTCATATGTTCAGAGGTGGGTTCCTTTGTCAAACGCTTGACGATTGTAAACAAGTCATGAGGTTTGTACTAATCTATTATAATTCTAAACCGATGGATAAAGGTTTCAGAAATTGTATATTTTCAGAAGGTATTTTTGTCAAGTCGGTCATGGGATAGTAAGCAATGATTCTAATAACCGGTTGGATAAGAAAAGAAAAAAAAAGAATAGGAATGGGCAAATAATGCAATGCCTCAGGAATGTACTAGGACTAGTGTTTATCCTTTTGTCAGATAGTGGGGGTTGTTGTAGAAGCCTTATTCATGATTTCCATATGGAAAAGTTTGGCATTTATATGTGGAAATGGCATTCATATGTACAGTTGTGGTCAATATTGTTGGCACCCTTGCATTTGAGGTATGTTGTGTACAATATCTTGAGAAATAATTGGAAATATTCGATCTGTATACTACATATTTTAATAGTATGTTAAGATAGACACATTTTTTGTTATATAACTTGGATTAGTAATTTCTAAGAAAAAACAAAAAAACAAAATATGACTTGGACAGGATTAATGGCATCCTTTACTGATATTTGGCAGCCACCAAACGTTTCTAGTAGCCATCTATAAGTTTCATACATCTGTCTGCTTGTAGTTTCTCCCACTCTTCAACTGTGATTTGTTCCAGCTCATGAATGTTTCCAGGATTCCTTTTATCAGTGGCAGATTTCAGCTCTTTCCAAAGGTTCTCAATTGGATTGAAATCAGGACTCATTGCTGGCCAGTTTAAAACAGTCCATTTGTTCCTTTTTAACTATTCTTACACCTCATCCTGTTAGACCAGTCCACACAAGTGGGTTCTGTTCCCCTGTCAGCAGATGATGGAGACCGAGAAAGTACTAAAGACTTCTGGGAACATACCATGGCACATATAGCTCTATATCTAGGGGTCACGACCTTCAATATTTTTTCTGTCTCCAGGAGATGTGGATGCTTCTCTAGGTTCCCTGTCAGCAGTTCCACTAAGTCCTAATTCCTTGGTGGTTGGTTTCAGCATATACATAAGGTGTTCTCGGAATCCATCTCCACTGTTCAGGATACTGCTCCTGACCATGATAGTTAGTAGAGCTACCTGTATTCTCCAGGAACAAGCAGGAAGTCAGTCCTCACTTATGGGTGATGTCAGCACCAACGGAGCCCGCATGGAGCAATTCCCCAGCTTTCAAAGAAAGCACCTTATGCCACTAAGCAGATGGCAAGGGAAGGACAAAAACAGCAACTCTTCAGGGAAGGTGGGAAGGTAGTGAGGACTGATTCCTGCTGTCCCTGGAGAACACCTGTTACAGATGAGTAACTACGCTTTCTCCAGGAACAAGCAGGAAGTCAGCACTTATGGGACTCCCCAGCTACAGGCTACCGAGCCTGTAAACCAAAGACGCCTCTGCAAGGCCATGAGCAGAAGTCTATGCCCGAAGGAGCCCGAGTCTTTGGATCCCCGAAGCTCTTGGTAGCCGAAGAAGGGTCAGAGGGCAGGAGTTGCTTATACCCCAAACAGATTCCGGAGTACAGCCTGGCCGAAGGCGCTGTCCCAACGGGACTCCCTCTCCAGGCAGTAGTGCGAAGCGAAGGTGTTCACTGAAACCAGGTCACAGCCCGGCAGATGTCCGTTGGTGGCCTCGCTGCACTCAGTGCCTCTGAAGCCACCTTGGCCTGGATGCCATGCACGGTGACCCATCAATCCAATGGGGCACCCGCCTTTGCTTGGGCAAAGGGAATGCAGTTCGCCATCTAGGCGGAGATGGCGTGTTTGGCGACTGTCTGCCCAAGGTGTTTGGGATCGTAGGCAACAAAGAGACGGTCAGACTTGCGATGAACCTGGGTATGCTGCAGGTAGAAGGCAAGAGCCCTCTTGCAGTCGAGTGTATGTAACACCGCCGATGCCGGTCTTCATGCGGTCTCGGGAAGAAGGTCATAGAAACATAGAAATATGATGACAGAAGAAGACCACATGGCCTATCTAGTCTGTCCTTCCATATCAACAACTACAACAGTCCCCTTTTTACCTTTTAGATATCCTCTGTTTGTCCCATGCTTTTTTGAATTCAGTTACTGTCCTCGTCTCTACCACCTCCACTGGGAGACTATTCCACTTATCCACTACTCTTTCCGTAAAGAAATATTTCCGCATATCACTCCTGAATCTATCTCCCTTCACCTTCATCCCATGTCCCCTCGTAGCAGAACTTGCTTTCAATTGAAAGAGGCTCTCTCCCTGAACATTTATGCCACGGAGGTATTTAAACATCTCAATCATATCACCTCTATCCCACCTTTCCTCTAAGGTATACATATTAAGATCCTTCAGTCTGTCCTCATATGCTTTATAATGAAGACCACTAATCATTTTAGTAGCCACCCTCTGCACCGACTCCATCCTGTTCACATCCTTTTGAAGGTGCAGTCTCCAGAATTGCACACTATGCTCCAAATGAGATTGCACCAAAGACTTAGAGGCATTATCACCTCCTTTTTTCTGCTAGCCATTCCTCTCCGTATGCACCCAAGCATCCTTTTAGCTTTTGCCGTCACCTTTTCTACCTGTTTAGCTACTTTAAGATCATCAGACACAACCGCGCCTAGGTCCCGCACTTCTTTAGTGGACAAAAGTACTTCACCCCCTATACTATATTGCTCCCTTGGATTGCTGCAACCCAAATGCATGACCTTAAATTTTTTAATATTAAATCCCAGCTGCCAAATTCTAGACAATTCTTCAAGCTTAGCTAGATCCCTCCTCATGTTATCTACACCTTCCTGGGTGTCTACTCTATTGCAGATTTTGGTATCATCCTCAAAGAGGCAAACCTTACCCGACAGCCCTTCCGCTATATCACTAACAAAGATGTTAAAAAGAATCGGACCAAGGACAGATCCCTGGGGCATACCACTGGTAACATCCTTCTCCTCAGAGTGAGCTCCATTTACTTGTACTCTTTGTCGCCTCCCACCCAACCAATTTCTAACCCAAGCAGTAACTTTAGGGTCCATCCCTAGGGTGCTCAGTTTGTTTATAAGTCGCCTGTGAGGAACAGTGTCAAAGGCTTTGCTGAAATCTAAATACACCACTTCCTTAGCGTCCCTCTAGTCCAGTCCCGGAAAGATAGAGTTGTCAACCTCCACCAGCAGCTTTGGAGACTGAAAGATGTCATCGTCGTGATGTCACTGGTACAAATAGGCTCGCTCCGCCCCCTTTCACCAGTACTTTCAGTCTCCAAGCAGCTTGGAGGTTCTGAGCCCAGGACTGGGCTCAGAGGGACAAATAAGCAGAACTTAATTTTTTTCTTTAGGTTATCCTTTGTTTTAGTTTTAAATTTTCTTGCTCTTTAGGTGCCTGCTGCTGCTACAGAGATCTGTTCTGCTGAGGCTGTTTTCTCCTTTCTCTGCTCCCTAAACCCCCCCCCTCCCCCCTTCCCTTTTTGCCCCAGCATCTAAACGAGTATTGCAGTAGCACAGGAGTGTGCCTGCATTTGCCTCCCCGCTCCCGAACCCACTTGGAAGGGTGAGGAGCAGGTAGAAGGCTATAGAGACTCACAGCAGCAGGCAGTGGTTATTGCCACGGAGTTTACAGTCTCTCCAGAAGCTGATGCCGCCTTGAAGGCTGTGCTTCTGAGGGGTTCAGCGCTGCCCTTCTTCACTCTCCTCCCGGGGTCTGGTGAGGACTTTGGGGTTTCCCTGGGGTAGGTATTTGGGGGTTAGGTGAGGTGTTTTGGCAGCTCCTTCGGAGTCCGGGAGGCCTAGCCGCGTGTTTTTTCGCGCCGGGAACGTTGCGGCGGCCATTTTAAATTCTTAATTTTTCATTTTTCAAAGTTATTTTTTTAGAGGTTAGAAGCTTCGTTTTGAAAAACGGTGGTTAGGGGGCAGCTAGTTACAACTTGCTTGGTTGATCACAGCAAAAAACGAAAAAAAACGCGTTTAAATTGGAGCTTCTCTTGTGGCTGTGCAAGGCTCTTTTATTGGCATTGAAGCGCTGTTACTTACCATGCCTGCCAAACCACGCTGCCTCGTCTGTGGGGTGCGGCGTGGGGAGCTTCTGGACACTGGCCTTTGCAAAGCATGCTCTTTAGAAGCCATGGGCATGGAGAAGTCCTTGGGGGAAGGTTCTCAGGATCACGCGGAGACATCTCCGGATGGCAGGGGGTCTGTCCCTCCTTCCTTGACTGCTTCGGAACCGGTAGCGGGTCCATCCTCCGCTTCCAGTGTTCCCTTGTTGCCAGAAGGGTCCCAGGGGGCTGGGATTCCAGGGCTCCCTTCCGAATTCCTCTCCTTGATGCAGAAGGCGTTTGCCTTGCTGCAGACGGACAGGGGGGTTCAGGCTCCCTGTCCTTCTAGCAGGAAAAGGAGTCGGGCTGCCAGTCTTCAGGAAGGGGAGATGGCACTGCCTAAAAGGCGACGGGACGATTTGGACCCGCAGTCGCCAGCCCATCTAGAGGAGGACCTGGGGATACAGGACCTAGATGAGGAGGTCTCGGACGAAGACTTGGAAGATGGTGAGTTGTTGGAGGAGGAACAACACAGCAGGGTGGTCCGTGTGTTTCGGCGAGAGGAGCTACCTGCCTTGATTTCCGAGACACTAAAGGTTTTGAACATGCCCGTGGGGTCCGCTCCCTCAGAAGAGGCGTTGGAGGATCCGCTGTTGCAAGCTGTGCGCACCTCACAGCGGGTGTTCCCTATCCATAGAGTCTTTCGGAATATGATTCAGGAGGAATGGGACGCGCCGGAGTCGGCGTTGCGAGGGACCCGGGCTTTGGACCGCTTGTACCCGCTCTCGGAACAGGATAAGTTGATTTTTCGGTCTCCAAAGGTTGATGCCGCGGTGGCGGCTGTCACGAAGAAAACCACCATTCTGGTGGAAGGAGCGGCAGCATTGAAGGATGGTCAAGATAGGAGGTTGGATACCTTGCTGAAGCAGGTGTTCGACATGAGTGCCCTTTCCCTGCAGGCCTCCATAGCGGGGGCGTGGGTGGCGAGAGGCTGTTTACGCTGGTCTCAACGTCTTCAGGGCTCCCTCTCCGACGACCAGATGTCTGATGCGTCTCGGCTGGAGTCTGGCACTGCGTACCTGTCCGACGTTCATTATGATCTTATTCGTGGCCTAGCTAAATGTATGGCTTCGGTAGTCGCGGCTCGCCGTTCTTTGTGGCTCCGAAACTGGTCGGCGGATAGTTCTTCCAAGGCTCGGCTCAGTAAGCTTCCCTTCCAGGGTAGACTCCTCTTTGGAGAGGATCTTGAAGTTAGTTAAGGACCTCGGTGAGTCCAAAGGGGGGCGTCTCCCAGAGGATAGACCGAAACAGACTCGAGGAGCATCGGCATCTAGAGGCCTCTCGAGGGATTTTCGCAAGTTTCACACTTCTCGCTTTCAGCAAACGCAGCGGGGCAGGTTTCCAGCGCGGAGTCAGTCCTTTCGAGGGTTTCGGGGGGCAGGCAGGGGTTTTGGTCCCTACCAGTCTTCCGGTGCGAACAAGAGATCACAATTTGATGAGGCGGGCCCAGGTAGTGGGGGTGCCCGTGGGAGGCAGGTTGCGGGAGTTCTACCCTGCCTGGGTCCAGATTACATCAGACCGGTGGGTCTTAGAAGTCATTCGGGACGGCTATGCCCTAGAGTTTCAGCGTCCCGTGAGGGATTCCTTTGTTCTTTCCCCCTGCAAGGCGCCTCGGAAGCGGAGAGCGGTCGCAGACACCTTGGGCCGTCTCCAACGGCTCAGGGCGGTCGTGCCCATTCCGGTCGACCAGTGCGGCGCCGGACGATACTCCATTTATTTCGTGGTCCCCAAAAAGGGAGATACGTTTCGGCCGATTCTCGATCTCAAAAGGGTGAATCGTTGTCTCCGAGTGTCCCACTTCCGCATGGAGACCTTGCGCTCCGTCATTGCGGCCGTTCGCGCGGGGCGAATTTCTTACGTCCTTGGATCTGACGGAGGCTTATCTTCACATTCCCGTGCGGAGAGAGCATCAACGTTTTCTGCGTTTTGCTGTACCGATGGGACATTTTCAGTTCCGGGCGTTGCCTTTTGGTCTGGCGACGGCTCCTCGGACGTTCACAAAGATTATGGTGGTTGTAGCGGCCGCGCTTCGCAGAGAAGGGATCCTGGTACACCCATACCTGGACGACTGGTTGGTTCGGGCAAAGTCCAGGGAGGAGAGCGTAGTGGCCACCACTCGAGTGGTGGAGTTCTTGGAGAGCCTCGGTTGGGTAGTCAACGAGGCGAAGAGTCAGCTGTCCCCCTCGCAGAGCCTGGAGTACCTGGGGGCGCGCTTCGAGACTCGACAAGGACGGGTCTTTCTTCCCAGCGCAACGGCGCAGGCCTTGCGCGACCTGGTGCGTCGGTTTCTGGGGCTTCGAGCGCCGATGGCTTGGCAGTACCTGCAGTTACTGGGGACCATGGCGGCTACAATAGACTTAGTGTTGTGGGCCAGGGCTCACATGCGGCCGTTGCAGAGTGCTCTCCTCAGGCGCTGGTCTCATCAGAGGGATGCGTTGTCGCAGTGTCTGTCCTGTCCGGCGGTGGTGAAGGGCAGTCTGCTCTGGTGGTTGCTTCCCGACAGCCTGACGCAGGGCGTCCCCCTGGAGCCTCCGTGCTGGCGGTTGCTCACGACGGATGCGAGTCTCGCGGGATGGGGGGCTCATCTCGAAGGCTCGTTTGCGCAGGGAACGTGGTCGCAGGAGGAACGACTATGGTCCATCAACCGTCTGGAAATGCGAGCAGTGTTTCAGGCTCTTCTGTCCTTTCAGCAGAAGCTGGGGCAAGCAGCGGTGCGCGTGCTGTCGGACAACGCGACCACGGTGGCGTATATAAATCGGCAAGGCAGCACGGGCAGTGCGGCCCTAGAGGAGGAGGCGAGTGTGCTGCTGGCTTGGGCGGAACGGAATTTACAGGCTCTGTCGGCTCAGCACGTCGCCGGAGTCGCCAACGTCGAGGCGGATTATCTGAGTCGGTGCCGCGTGGATCCGGGGGAGTGGGCCCTGCACCCGGACGTTTTCGCGATGATTGTGCGCCGTTGGGGGCTTCCGGTGATGGATCTCATGGCAACCTTGCGGTCGGCAAAGGTGGAGAGATTCTTCAGCAGGCGGAAAGAGTGGATGGCGGAGGGCCTGGATGCCTTGGCGCAGCAGTGGCCTGCGGAGGGTCTACTGTATGTCTTCCCTCCCTGGGCGCTAACTGGCAAGGTGGTTCAGCGCATCAAGCGGCACAAGGGCCAGGTGGTTCTAGTAACGCCCGATTGGCCGAGGAGACCGTGGTATGCAGATCTGGTTCATCTGGTAGCCGACGTACCGTGGAGGTTACCTCTACGGGAGGACCTGTTGCTTCAGGGTCCCTTGCGCATGCCTCAGGTGGGTCAGTTCTCGCTTACGGCTTGGCTCTTGAGCGGGCGCGGTTGACGGCCCGCGGATACTCGGCGGCGGTTATAGACACTCTCCTGCGGTCGCGCAGGAGGTCGACTTCCTTGGCTTATGTCCGAGTTTGGCGTATCTTTGAGAACTGGTGTTCCGATCTCTCTCTCAACCCCTTACGAGCTTCGGTGTCCAATGTTCTTTCCTTTTTGCAGGCTGGATTGGATAAGGGCCTCTCGGCCAGCTCCTTGCGGGTGCAGTTGGCGGCTCTTTCCTGTTTTCGCGAAAAGATTCAAGGGCAAGTGATAGCAGCGCATGGCGATATTCGTCGTTTCTTGCGAGCGGTGTTGTTACTCAGACCGCCGAAGAGGTCTGTTCTTCCTCCGTGGGATCTTAATTTGGTCCTGAACGCCCTGGTTGGTGAGCCCTTCGAGCCCTTAGGAAGGGCTTCGCTCAAGGATTTGACGCTCAAGACGGTGTTTCTCGTGGCGATTTGTTCGGCTAGGAGGATTTCCGAGCTGCAGGCGCTCTCTTGTCGGGAGCCTTTTTTGACTTTCTCTGCGGACAAGGTGGTCTTGCGTACAGTTCCCGCCTTTTTGCCAAAGGTGGTGTCCGCTTTTCATGTTAATCAAGTGGTGTCGCTCCCGGTGTTTTCCGTGGAGCAGGGAGCTCAGGCAGGTGGACGTTTGCACCGGTTGGATGTGCGGAGAGCGCTCAAGAGGTATCTTTGTCGGACGGCGTCGTTCCGGAAGTTGGACAGGCTTTTTGTCGCCTTCGGAGGCCCGCGGAAGGGCGAGGCGGCGGCGAAGTCTTCCATTTCTCGGTGGCTGAAGGAGGCGATTGCATCGGCCTACATTTTGAGAGGCAAAGCGGTGCCGGTCGGTTTGCGAGCGCATTCCACGCGAGCGCAGGCGGCCTCGTGGGCGGAGGTCAGCCTAGTGCCGGCGGCGGATATTTGTAGGGCGGCGACCTGGTCCTCGTTACATTCTTTTGCTTGGCATTATCGCTTAGATGTGCAGGCGCGCGGGGATAGTTGCTTTGGGTCAGCCGTCCTTCAGGCTGGGATTTCAGGCCCCTCCCGTTGAGGTTTACTGCTTTGTTACATCCTCTATCTTTCCGGGACTGGACTAGAGGGACGCTAAGGAAGAGTAAATTAGACTTACCTGCTAATTGTTGTTCCTTAAGGAACTCTAGTCCAGTCCCGGATCCCTCCCGTTCGGTGGGTGTTAGCCAGCCTGAAGTGTGCACAGGCGGGGAGAGTGAGATTGACAGCTGTTGAACCCGTGCGGCTTAAAAAAAAAAAAAAGAAGAAAAAAACAACTAAAGGGAACAGTTAGTCCCGAGAGTAGAAATCCGTACACACAGGGCGCTCTGGGGGTGGCAGAGATGGGAAGCGCTCTCAGAGGGGGTCTCTGTGGTGTAGGCAGCACGCGGCTAGGGCACAGGGGAACCGGGCTTTCGCCCTTCCGTTCCACGTCGCCCTGTCCTTTCCTTAGAGATATATCTCTATCTGTACATATTGTTTTATATAGGTTTTTGAGATAGCTACTTATTTGTTGCTCTGCTGAGTCTGCTTTGTCAATAGGTGCTGGTGAAAGGGGGCGGAGCGAGCCTATTTGTACCAGTGACATCACGACGATGACATCTTTCAGTCTCCAAAGCTGCTGGTGGAGGTTGACAACTCTATCTTTCCGGAACTGGACTAGAGTTCCTTAAGGAACAACAATTAGCAGGTAAGTCTAATTTACTCATCTAGAGCTCTCCCTCAGTCCAACTCCCTGGTCACCCAGTCAAAGAAATCAATCAGATTTGTCTGACAAGACCTGCCTCTGGTGAATCCATGCTGCCTCGGATCCTGTAATCCGCTGGACTCCAGAAACCTCACTATTTTCTCTTTCAGCAGCGTTTCCAATAATTTACTCACCACCGACGTTAAACTAACCGGCCTGTAGTTTTCAACCACATCCTTACTTCCGCTTTTGTGTAAAGGCACCACATGAGCCTCTCTCCAGTCCTTTGGCACCACTCCCGACTCCGAGGCATTGAAAAGATCAGTCAGTGGAGTTGCTAGAACGTCCCCAAGTTCCCTCAGTATTCTAGGGTGTATCCCATCCGGTCCCATCGCTTTGTCTACTTTAAGTTGAGCTAGTTTCTCACGAACACAGTCTTCTGAAAATTGTTCAAGATGTCCTTTGCTTCTGTTCCTATTTGTGGGTGTTTTCTGAGGTCCTGCTCCTGGTTCTTCATCTGTGAACACAAAACAAAAATATTTGTTAAGCAATTCCGCTTTATCCTTATCAGCTTCTACATATTCCTCCCCTGCACCCTTGAGTCTGACAATACCACTTTTGCCCTTCCTCTTCTCACTAATATATCTGAAAAATGTCTCATCCCCCCCCATTTTATTGCATTGGCTATTTCCTCCTTTTGAATCTTTGCCTTCTTGACTACTTTGCTAGCTTCTCTAAATTTTTCCAAATACAGATGCCTGTCTTCCTCTCTCTGTGATCTCTTGTATTTCATGAAGGCCTCCCTCTTTTTCTTCACTTTTTCAGCTACTACTTTCGAAAACCATAGCGGTCTCCTTTTCCTTTTACCTTTATTTACCATTTTAACAAAAAGGTTGGTTGCCCTTAAAATATCCCCTTTCAGTTTTGCCCACTGTTTTTCTACATCCCCCAGCTGTTCCCATCCCACTAACGACTCCCTGAGGTATTGGCCCATCTTCGCAAAGTTAGTCTTCCTAAAGTCTAAGATCCTCACCTTTGAGTGGATTCTAACAGCCCTAGTCCTAATACTGAACCACACCATCTGGTGATCACTGGATGCAAAATGATCTCCCACTACAACATCAGAAACACTTTCACCATTGGTAAGCACCAAGTCCAGTATGGCCCCTTCACGTGTGGGGTCTGTTACCAATTGCCTGAATAGTTCTCCCTGTAGAGAATCCAGGATCTCCTTCTAGATGATACTGCAGCAGGAATGTGCCAATGAACATCTGGCATCAGTAGCACAAATCTCCTATCAGTAGCACTTCCCCTTTCCTAGCAATGCTGCGTATGTCTTCAATTAACTCTGTCCACCTCTTCCTCTTGTGAGGGAGGTCTGTATATCACACCAATGCAAATAGATTTCTTTCCCACTTTCTAGTTTAACCCACAATGTCTCCTCTCTCCCTTTTAAGCTCTGTAATTCCAAAGCTTTAATGGTAGTTTTTACATAGAGTGCCACTCCTCCTCCCTTTCTTCCTACCCTGTCCTTTCTGAATAAAGTATAGCCAGGAATAGTTACATCCCAGTCATGGTTTTCTGTGAACCATGTTTCTGTAACTGCCACTAAATTCAAGTCAGCCACTCTCACCAAAGCTTCAACATCAGGGATCTTATTTCCCATGCTACGGGCATTTATACGCACTGCTTTCCATATGTTACCTATTTAATGTATCACCTACCTGGGGGCTTTCATTTACCTGGGGACTTTCTTCACCCATCCCCAACAAATCTAGTTTAAAGCCCTCTTCAGTAGATTAGCCAGTCTACTACCGAAGATGCGTTGACCTTTCTTGGACAGATGGATGCCATCTCTGCTCTGCAACCCTTGGAACAGCATCCCATGGTCTAGGAAGCCAAAACGCTCTGACACCATCCATGCATTCATCTCCAGGATGCGAGCCTCTCTGCCTTGGCCTTTGTGCACCTAACTGCTTCACCCTCTGTCCCAGAGCCATGAAGTCACTTTTGATACGTTCCGAGGTATACCTGGCAGTATCATTTGTTCCAACATGGATTAGCAACATTGGGTAATAGTTAGTGGGCTTGATGAGTCTCGGCAAACTCTCCGTAACATCTTGAATTTTGGCACCAGGCAGACAGCATACCTCTCTGGACATCAAGTCTGGTCGGCAGATGGACGCCTCGGTACCCCTCAGAAGAGAGTCTCCAACCACCACTACCCTTTGTTTCCTTCTGGACACTGATTCTGCAACTTTGGGGTACTTGAGCTCTGGTTCTTCACTTTCCAGGGATGCTTTCACCTCCTCCATTTCCAGGGCTGCATGATGGTTCTTCAATTCAAGGGCTGGAGAAGTTGGATTGGTGATTTTGCAGGCCCTGGTGACTTGTGTCCAACCATCGACATTCTGTTGACACCCATCATCTCCTGTGCTGGAGAGCTTGGTTGCTGCAAGAAGCATCTCATCAATGTACTTCTCACTGTCTTGAATGCTCCTCAGCCTCGCCACCTCCTCTGAGTTCCTCCACTTGTTTCCTCAGAGCTTCTGCATGCAGGCACCCTGCACATGGAACCAGTCCTTCAGCTGGCATTAGGACCTCTGTCTGGACCGAGGCAGAGGCTGTAACGGGGGCAACAGCCTTAGCGATACGATTTTTCCCAGTCATTGTTCTGTTCGTGGAGCTTAGGTATCTGTTAAAGCAAAAGAGAGAGATCTACCAAGTACCAGCCGGTTTCCCAGCTGTCCTTTCAGAGAAAAAGAAGTTAATTCTCTTTTTAATTATATTCAAAATGTGCTGGTCCAATTCTCTGTGATTTGTTAAATGGGGAGGGGCCCTATAAAGCAAGACTACTCATTGGGGGTGGGTGGGAGTCGGGGTGGGTAGGGAGGGAACTAACACTTGATTAGGTGTTAGCAGTTTCCAAACCTGAGGAGGTTGCTAGCTAGCAATTTAATATAATAAAAAACCCTCAAATCCTTACTGTTGGTTGATCTGTAGAGCCCTTGGTAGGAAAGCCTCAACAGGGCAGGACACTGGAGCCTTTTATGCAGGCCTCAGCTGCTCTCAGGCAACCAGGCCCACTAACTCCTGATTAGGTGTTAGCAGTTTCCAAACCTGAGGAGGTTACTAGAGTTCAGCAACCTACTGTGCTCAAGGAAAGTTCCACTAAAGCACCTAAAAGAAAGTAACCTTGCTTTTAAAATATACAAAAAACCCTTTTAAGAGCTCCCAGTCAGAGAGCTAGCAAAAGAACCCTCAAATTCTTACTGTTGGTTGATCTGTAGAGCCCTTGGTAGGAAACACCATCTCCTGAATGAGATGAAAGTCAGAGACCACCTTTGGTAGGAATTTGGTGTGGGTAAGGAGGACCACCCTGTTTCCATAGAACCTGGGTGTAGGGAACCTCAGCCATGAGGGCCTGGTGTTCACTGACTCACTGAGCCGAGGTCAGAGCCACCAGGAAGACTATCTTCCAAGAGAGATGCCGAAGCAAGCACGTCGCCATCAGCTCGAAGGGTGACCGTGTAAGCTGCATCAGTATGATATTCAGGTCCCACTCTGCTGGTGGTAGCTGGATGGTGGGCTTCGAAAGTAAGAGGCCGCGCATGAAACGGGAGACCAGGGGCTGCCCCGAGAGAGGTTTACCCTCGATGGGGCAGTGATGCGCCTAGATGGCGCTCAGGTGGACTCTGACCGAGTTGAACTTCAGCCCTTCTTTTGAGAGGTGGAGGAGGTACTGGAGAACCCACCTGGTAGAACCAGAAAATGGGTCTCGATCTGGAGCTCAGAGCACCAGACCGAGAAGTGTTGCCACTTAAAGGCATAGGTCCGTCTCGGCAAGTCCTTCCTTGATGCGAGGAGGACCTCTTCGACCTCCCCTAGGGAGGTGCAGCAGGGTTAAGGAGACCCGCTCAGCTGCCAGGCCGTAAGGGACAGTGAGGCCAGGTTCGGGTGAAGCACCTGTCCCTCTTCTTGCGTCAGCAGGTGCAGGGCACAGCCCAGAAGGACTGGATGCTCCGATAAGAGACGTCCATGTTGTCCCCCACGCCTGAATGCACATGCGAACAAACTCAGTGGTGCCTCAGGTCACAGTGGAGCCAGGCCTCTGGTTGCCTCAGAGACCCCAACCAGGTCTCCCAAAGTTTCCACAGCTTCTTGGATTGGTGGCGGGATCCCCGAAGCCTCCGTCGGGGAATGCCCTTTCAGGCCCCGAGCACAAGCACTTCCTGACGAGTGATGCCTCCCTGCTGGGTTGGGTAGCCCTCTGCGGCGATTTGTGCACCCAGGAGCAGTGGTTGCCCAAGGAATCTCAGCAGCAGATCAACCTGCTTGAGCTCCAGGCGATCCGGTGGGCACTGAGAGCCTTTGAGGGCCACCTGAGAGGGACGTCGGTGCTCGTGCAGACCTGACAATAGGGTAGTCATGTTCTTCTTAAACAAGGAGGGGGGGGGGGGACAGGCTCCCGCCTCCTATGCCAGGAGGCGATCCTCCTTTGCACCAGAAAAAATACAGGCCGGGGGCCAAAAAATGAACACTTCTTTCGAGGGACGAGGACATGCGTCCGAAAGGCTCTGCGGAAAAAGGGAGACTGAGCAAGATGGCACCTTTGGGTGGGAAGAGGACTATGCATGCATGGCAGCAATCCCAAAGGCTTTCTTTGAAAGCTGGGGAATTGCTCCACACGGGCTCATTCGGTGCCGACGTCTCCCATAAGTGAGGACTGATTCCTGCTGTCCCTGGAGAACACCTGTTGCAGGTGAGTAACTATGCTGTTCAGCAGGTGGACGACTCCTGGTCAGGAGGACCAGTAAAGTCTGCACCGGGAGCCATCAGTATTCTTCTGAAATAGGAAACAGCCTTTATTTTTTGTCAGTTTATTTTTCACAATCGGACACCTATAGGGGGAACCGCACTGTACTGACAGGCTCTTACCAGCTCTTCTCTGAAGGATTGCATTGAGTTGTATTGCTCCCTCCCCCGGACCCTCTGCTGATGTTGAAGTCAGCCATACCATCTGTAGCTTGGGAGCAGCAGAAGAACTCGGTCTTCACCACAGTTGCTTCCTGCCTTTTCTGACAAAGCATCCGCCTTCTCCTTCCACAGGGTGCTCCCCTTACTGCAGTGGCCATTTTGTGAACCGCATCTCTTCATTTCCTGTTAATGCGGCACCGTGCCATAGCAGTGTTAATATCCTGTGCATGCGCATGTTCTCTCTCTCTCTCTCTCCCCCTCTCCCCCCCCTCCCCCCTTACGCCGCATCTCCACTCAAAGCACTTTGGGGGCAGGAACCACATGCAGCAGCACTTATTCAGCTTGGTCTTACAGTGCAGCAGAACAGAAGGCATCACATCGCATGTGGTTGCAAATGCCGGTATTTAGTGGACCGACTTTGCAACGCATGCTT
Source organism: Ichthyophis bannanicus (assembly GCA_033557465.1). Classification (NCBI taxonomy): domain Eukaryota; kingdom Metazoa; phylum Chordata; class Amphibia; order Gymnophiona; family Ichthyophiidae; genus Ichthyophis; species Ichthyophis bannanicus. The sequence continues at coordinate 339,282,786 of CM066036.1, read as the reverse complement.
CGAGGATCCGGGGCAGTCATCTAGAATGGAGCAGGATGCTCCCAGCTCTGGTGGGGCTGCGCAGGGGGTGGTGATCATTGAGGCCTCTTTGGAGCCAGAAAGAGCCTATCCCCTCATTGTGTCGGGAAGAAGCCTCCCTCCCCTCTTCTACATCCACAGCAGCCATCCCTGCAACCAAAGGTCTCTGATCAGCAGATGGCTGCCTTTGAGACTCTTCAGACAAGCATGGGATTTTTGGAAGTTAGACCTGGGGCCCAGCTCACCTACTCCAGTCATTCCTGTGTCCACAGCTTGCCCTCCCAGGAAGCGAGTACACGACACCCTGCCCGGGGGTTCCCAGGTGAAGGCTGTGTCCTGGCCCTCTGGTGACTCTATTCCGTTTCCTCTGGAAGAAGGTGAACAGTTATACTCTGTGGACTCAGCAGAGAGTGTCAGACCGTGAGGATGGAGAATGGTCACCTCAGGGGGACCCTGCAGAAGATCATGAACACTCAGGACATCTGGCTTTTTCAAAGAGGATGTTTCTTCTCTCACATATAGGTTGTTAAGCCCTTACGGCTCCCCAACCCCTGATCTGCCTGCGTTGACAGCCGATCAGTCTCAACCAGACCCCATTCTGGGTGGGCATTTGCATGCCATCAAGGTCTTTCCCTTTCCCATTGGAACTTAAGAGAGTATTGTTTTGAGTGGAATTCCCCAGATAACTCCTTATGTATCGCTAAGCGGCTGGGTCGGCAGTACAGTTGCTCCCCAGAGGACCTGGGCATGTGGCTCCGGTATCCTAAGGTAGATGCCATAATGCCAGCAGTAGCCAAGCATACTACCATCCCTGTTGAGGGAGGAGCAGTTCTCTGCAACCAACAGGACCGAAAGGTCGAAGGACTTTTGAAGGTGGCTTTTTCTTTCTCTTCCTTAGCTCTTCAAGCTGCTTCCTGTGGAGAACTGCTTGCTCGAGCCCTTCTCCGTTGGATTCAGCTTCTACCGGAGGACTCAGCAGCTGCACGGCTGGAGTCTATTGCAGCCTTTCTTGCAGATGCCTTTTATGATTTACTCTATCTGGCATCCTGATCTGCTGCAGCAGTGACAGTTGCTCTGCGCTAACTGTGGCTGTGCCATTGGTCGGCCGATGTGGCTGTGCCATTGGTCGGCTGATGTGACCTCAAAGGCTCGACTAGCCAGGCTTCCCTTTAAGGGCAAGCTTCTTTTTGGTGAAAACCTCGAAAAACTCATCAAAGATCTGGATGAGGTTAACACATTGCCTTCCGGAGGACAGTCCCCAGGCTGCTTCCCATGGCTTCGCTTTGGGGGTGCATTCTGCCTCTAATCCCAAGGTTCATTTTCACGAGGCCCAATGTTACTGGCCTGGAGGTCGATCCACTCTGGGGCTTCTTCTAGGCCTGGAGCTAAGTCCCAGCCCTTTTGAGGCTACCAGCCAAACAGACATACACTGCCTCGGCAAAGTTCTCTGGCACAATCGATCTACGTTTACTCGTTCCACTCCGTTCATTAATTTATAGACTTCTATCATATCTCCCCTCAGCCGTCTCTTTTCCAGGTTAAAGAGCCCTAACCTTTTTACACACTTCTTGCTGATGGCCTTTCGGCCTATTCTGGAGTACCACCGGTAGGTGGGTGGCTATCCGTTTTCTCCAGAGCATGGGCCAACATTACTAAGGACCGGTGGGTGCTCGATGTCAGCATGGCTACATCCTTGATTGTGCTGCTCCCATTCCGGACGCTTTTCTGGTTTCCCTTGTGGATCTGCAACCAAGCAAACTGTGGTGTGAGCCACTCTTTGGTGCCTCTTACATCTCCGACCCGTTGTCCCAGTTCCTCAGTCAGAAAGAAGCTTGGATCGTTACTCGGTTTACTTTGTCGTTCCAAAGAAGGATGGTTCTTTCTGGCTGATTCTCAATCTCAAGGACGTCAATCGCTCCCTTCAGATTCCACGTTTTCGGATGGAAACTCTCCACTCTGTCATTCAAGTGGTGTGGAGTTCCTAGCCACCCTCAACCTTGCTGAGGCTTACTTTCATATTCCTATCAGACAGGACCAGTAACGTTTCCTCCGCTTCGCTGTTATGAGTGGAGATTACCAGTTCTGTGCGCTGCTATTTTGGCCTCACCACAGCACCATGCACCTTTTTCCAAGGTCATGGTGGTCATTGCTGCCACCCTCCAAAAACAGAGTTCACATCCATCCATATCTGGACGACTGACTCTACCGAGCAGACTCGCAAGGAGGCTCAAGAAGCTGTCTCCCAGGTATCAGGCCAAAAGTGTGCTCTGCCAATCTCAATCCCTCGACTTCCTAGGTGCAAGATTAGACACCCATAGAGGGAGAGTCTTCCTCACAATCGACAGTTTCCAGAAATGTTCAGGCCAGCTTCCAGAAATGTTCAGGCCAGTTTCCAGAAATGTTCAGGCCAGCTTCTCTTTTTCTCTTGCAAGTATGGCCCCAAGCCTGGGATTATCTCCAAGATCAAGATATGTGTGCTCGTGCCCATGGCACAGAGACCTTTACAGCACTCCATCTTGTCCCACTGGTCTCCCCTGTCTCAGGAGTTCATGGTCAGTCTGCACCTACCTCGAACAGTGTGCCAGGATCTTCACTGGTGGCTGTCTGTCCCATCTCCTGCGGGGCATGCTGTCGGATGTCTTACACTGGGTTGTCCTCATGACAGACGTGAGTCTGGCTGGGAGCTCATTGCCACAACCAGACAGTACAGGGCACATGGCACCCACAAGAAGTGCAGTGGCCCATCAATCACTTTGAAGCTTGGGCAATCCACCTAGACTTCTTGCAGTTTCAGCTTCTATTTCAAGGGCAAGCAGTTTGTGTCCTCCGTGACAATGCAACAATGGTGTCTTACCTCAACTGCTAGGGGAGCACCAAGTGTTATGGTGTAGCCCTGGCGATGTCTCTCCTCCTGCCTTGGGTGTAGACCAACTTACGGGCATTGTCTGCCCAACACATAGCAGGGGTGGACAACGTTCAAGCAGATTTTCTCAGTCTACACATGATCGACCCTAGCGAGTGGGAGCTAGCCACGTGGGCATTCTCCAAAATTGTGAATCTGTGGGGTCAGCTGGCCCTAGACCTCATGGCCATCACAGTAAAAGCGAAAGCACCCGCCGCCTTCAGTTGCTGAAGGGAACATGGCTCCAGTGGTCTGGATGCACTGATGCAGCCTTGGACAAGCAACCAGCTGCTTTCTGTTCCCTCTTTAAGGGGTGATAGGGCAGTTGCTCTGTCACCCTTAAGTTCATCCAGGCTCCATGATCCTCGTGGCCCACAACTGGCCTTGCCAATCCTGATGCGCCTCCTGGTAGCTGCTCCTCTTTCCCTCTGGTCACGCCAGGTCTTGTTCTCCAGGAATAAGCAGGAAGTCGGCCCTCACATATGGGTGATGTCTGCACTGACAGAGCCTGTGTGGAAGCATCTCCCCAGCTTTCAAAGAGAGCCGTTGGGAGATGCCACCACACAAGCATGATACCCCTTCTCGCCCAAGGGTGCCATCTTGCTCAGTCTCCTTTCTTTTTCCTTTTCCACATAGCCCAGCAGACATAGGTCTGATTCCCTGGAAAAAAAAAATTTCCCCCCTCAGAGTTGGTTCTCTCTTTCTGGCCATGGCCTGTCCCTTTCCCGCCCCTGAGTTTACTTGCCCCAGCAAAAAGTCCTCGGGCCCATGAATTTTCTTTCATCACGATTCATGCCCTTTTTCTCCTGGCAGTTCGAGTCTTCGACCTTGCCGGGGTCCTTTACCCTGTTGGCTAGCAGCTTTAAAAAGTATGATCAGTGTTGTAGTAATTTTTCTATCAGATGCACACGACTGCTGTCTGTCTTGGTCTCAACCACAACATGGAGACTTATGGATCTTGCAAGAGGCTGACCCTCAAAGCAGTCAGAAGTAGGCAGGGGAGGCACAACTGAATGTTCAGGTCAGACTCTGCTTCAGAAACTCCTTTCAGGGTCCAGTCAAAGACCCCGGGATCGTGCTGTGACTCCACAGCCACCAGTTTGGGCCATGAGTCCTCCAACCGGGTGTTCCCGATCTGGATCCTGAAGAAAGCTTTGTGGGACTCTTCACAAGACTCGGGGAAGATGGGTGAGTCCCGTGCCAGATCTCTGATCCCCCGGAGGAAGACTGAGGTATTGGAGCAGGAGCAGCTGCCAAAACTTCCCTGGAAGGATTTGATGGACCCGGACGATTGGCCTCAGGTCCTCGGCAGCCATCCCCACCAGGGACTCTTCTCCTCCACCAGTGCCGGATCAGATATCCTGAGCATCTGCGCCAACTGCTGTGATTCCATCTGGGCTGGAGACCAGGATGGAGGTCCTGGAGCACAGCTTGTCTACCTTCTTGGCTACTCAGTAGGCAGTGCTGTCTGCCTCCACCGATTCATCTGCCAAAAACACTGGGACCTCAATCTCAAGGACTTCCCCCAGTGTAGAGTTGATCCCTCGGAGCTCTCACCTGGGCTGATCACCGATGGAGGTCATGTTCTTGGTCTTGTTCCACGGGACCCTGATCCTCCTGGCCAGTGGCCATGGCCCCAGCTACGCCTTGGAGGCCTACAAGCCTCTGACCCTGACCTGGGTCCGTTCGATCTTCGAGTCCACCTCAGACTCCAACTGGGAATCGGAGGATGACACTTTTCCAGATACCTGGAGGCATCGAGACCTTCTGTCAGACCCGTCCCCGCCAAGGGCCCAGCATCGGTCCCCACCCAAGGACAAGGCCTGCCTCAACTTTGTGCAGGACATAGCCAATGCTCTGGCCTTCACCACAGTGTTGGTAGATGACCCTTGGTCAGAGGATCTCGAGATCCTCCAATTTAACTCCCTTCCCCCCCCCCCCCCCCGAAGGAGTCCCTATCGGTGCCAATCCCGGTGATCTTTGAGAGACGACTTCTCTGTATGTGGGAGACACTGACTACAGTACTCAGTTAGTTGCTGGCTCGACCTCATGTATAAGGTCCACCCGAGCCCGGGCTTTCACAGGAGCCAGTTACCACACAACTCCATGGTGGTGAAGTCATCCATGTGTTGGCTCCACAGCCAAAAGATGCTCTTTGATGCCTCCAGGCAGGGAGTCCCAGAGCCTCAACACCCTCGGCAGCATGGGCTCCATGCTGGGCTGCCGTGTTGAGGCATATCTCCTCTACATGGGAATGATCCTCGGACACCACCCAGGAAAAAGATTTAGGCGTCATTGTGGATAACATGTTAAAGCCCTCGGCCCAGTGTGCAGTGGCAGCCAAGAGAGCAAATAGAATGCTAGGTATCATAAGGAAAGGAATGGAAAATAAAACAAAAGATATTATAATGCCTCTATACCGTTCCATGGTGAGACCGCACCTTGAATATTGTGTGCAATTCTGGTTGCCGTTTCTTAAAAAGGATATAGTGCTATTAAAAAAGAGAAGAGCCACCAAAATGGTAAAGGGGATGGAAGGATACTCCTATGAAAGGCTAAAAAAGTTAGGGCTCTTTAACCTGGAAAAGACTGCTGAGGGGAGATATGATAGAAGTCTATAAATTAATGAACGGAGTGGAACGGGTAAACGTAGATCGATTTGTTTGTTATCAGAATATAGAAAAACTAGGGGACATGCAATGAAGCTACAGGGTAAACTATTTAAGACTAATAAAAGAAAATATTTTTTCACTCAACTTGTAATCAAACTCTGGAATTTGTTACCGGAGGATGTAGTAAAGGCTGTTAGTGTAGCTGGGTTTAAAAAAGGTTTGGACAAGTTCCTGGAGGAAAGGTCCATAAACCATTATTAAGAAGGGACCCAGGATATCAATGCTTGACCCAGTACAAGCATTGTGGAACCTGTGTCTTTTGGGGAAACTGCTAGGTACGTATGACCTAGATTGGCCACTGTTGGAAACAGGATACTGGGCTTGATGGACTTTGGTCTGACCCAGTATGGCATATCTTATGTTCTTATGACACCACAAAGGAGGTAAAGGGCTACAACATTGGCTTCTACAGGGAACCCCTCCAGAGGCTGCAGATGCTGGCCAAAACTGCCACAGATTGCTCAACGTTTATTGCCTGAGCTGCTTACGCTAGCTTCAAGGCCATGGCCTGGGTTGCCAGCACCTATATCAGCACCAGGAGGCAGGCTTGGCTTCAATCCTCTGCCCTTGAGCAGTGGTTCAGGAAAAGCTCCTGGATGCCCCCTGCCCATAGCAGGCAAAGCCTCAGTGCTCAAGGCCAAGCACGTAACAAGGACCCAGCTCTCGAAGAAAACGTCCTCGGGCCCCAAGCATAAAGCCCTGGGAAGAAATCCCTCCCCTTCTATAGGAAGGGCCTGAGATCCCAGAGCTACCAACAATACCAGACCCCTCAGCAGGGTCCCCAAGGGCCTGGGCAATGGCCTTGCAAGCAGAAAGGCCACAACTCCACCTCAGGCCCAGCTTGGGTCGAGACTTTGACTTGCTGGGCATAGCCTCTCTCCCTCTAGGAGATCAGCAGCCCACAAGGGGACATCTGGCCCCTTTGCCCACCAGTGGTAGACCATCACCACTGACACCTGGGCACTCCAGGTTGTCAGAGATGGTTATCTCCTCCACCTGGACCAGATGTCCCCTCCTTTCTTCCTGGGAGACACCTCCCCCCCGGATTCCCCTGCATTAGGCCCTGCTACTGCATGAACTCGCAGGTCTTTTCAAAGTCATGGCTGTAGAACCAGTGCTCCATCAACAGAGCAGGGGGTTCTACTCAAGGTACTTACTCGTTCCCAAAAGGACAGTCTGCTTAAGGCCCATTCTAGACCTGAGAGACCTAAACAAGTGCGGGAGAATTTCAAGATGCTCTCCCTTGGAACCTTGCTGCCATATCTCCAGCAGGGAGACTGACTATGCTGCTTGTACGTAAAGGATGCGTATACCCACATCCTCATCCACCTCAGGTTAATAGTCAGGGGCAACCATTACCAATACAAGGTACAACCCTTTGGGCTCGCCTCTGCATCAAGAGTCTTCACAAAGTGTCTGGAAGTCATGGCGGCCTACCTTGCCTCCACCAGAGCCTTCATCTTTCTCTACCTATATGACTGGCTCATCAAAGAGGAAACACCCACCGAGGTGCCACAGGCCATACCATTGGCATCCTGCAATGCCTGGGTTTCATGATAAACCACCCCAAGTCCCACCTCACCCCAGCACAGAGCTTGAAGTTCATCAGGGTGCACCTGGATACACTCCAGGCAAAGGCCTTCCTGCCCAGTGACGCGGCTGGATAGCTCATGGTCCTGGCTGCAAAAGTCCAGGCCAGATGCTCTGTGCCAGCATGCGGCATGCTCTGTCTGCTCAGCCACAAGGCCTCGACAGTATACATCACATCGAATACCCACCTTCACATGAGGGTGGCTCAGTGGTGCCTCAGGTCTCAGTGGATGCAAGCCACTGGGCACCTTCAGGACAAGGTCTACGTAATCTGCCCTTTGGTGAAGTTGCTCTGCTGGTGGCAGACATGTAACACCTGAGGGCAGGCATGCCTTTCCAATTTCCCTCTCTTCAGCAGATCCTCGCCACGGATGCCTCATTGCTGGGTTGGGGAGCACACTGCAGGAACCTCTGCACTTAGGGCACCTGGTCCTGGGCCAAAGCCCAACAGATCAACTTCTTGGAGCTCATGGCCGTCTGCCACCATCTCCAGCACCAGCCAGTGCTCATCCAGACGGACAACCAAGTGGTGGTGATCTATATGAACAAACAAGGAGGCATGGTCTCTTATACCCTCTGCCAGGAGGCAGTAGCCCTCTGCTCGTACGCAGTCAGCCAGAGGATGCTCCTGAGAGCAGTCTACCTGCTGGGCCAAGACAATGTTCTTGCAGACAGATTAAGCAATGTCAAGAATGGCAGCTAAACCCCGGAGCCCACAGGCTATTTCAGCTCTGGGGGACACTCCCCCCTCCCTTCCCCTAGATGGACCTCTTCACCAGCACAGCCAATGCCCAGCTGACCCACATCTTCTCCCACCAACCTCGCCCATCCTGGGTAGCAGTGGACACTTTTTTTCTCATCTTGTGGTCGGAAGGTCTTCTATATACTGTCCCATCCACACCACTGGTCACCAAGATCCTATTTAAAGCTCTTCAGGACAGGGCCTTGCTAATCCTGGTTTTCCCCAGGTGGCCCAGAGATCTGTGTGTCCCATTGCTACTTGTCTAGAAACAGAACCCCTGGTCCCTCTTGGGGGCTGGTGACTCAGGAGGGGGGCTCCCTCCTTCACACCAACCTGGAGTCTCCGGCTTTAACAGCGTGGCTGCTGAACGGGTAGCCTTGACTCCCTTTAACCCCTCAGTGGAGGTGGAGAGGTCCTGCTGGCCTCCTGCAAGCCTTCCACAAGATGTCTTTCAAGTGGCAGAGATTCTCTGTATGGTGCTCAGAGAAATGGGCAGACCCCTTCTCCTGCACGGTGCAGCTAGTCTTGCAATACCTGCTGCACCCCTCCCATGCTAGACGCAAGTCCATTTCAGTCAGGGTGCACCTGTGTGCCCTTTCAGCACACCACCACTCTATTGAAGGCAAGCCTCTCTCAGCTCAACCCCTCATCTGCTTTCCTGCAGGGTCTGATGTTCTCCAAGCCCCCAATCTGCCTGCCTCCAGCAGACTGGGACTTCAACGTAGTACTGACTTGGCTCACCCAGCTGCTGTTTGAGTCCCTAGCCACCTGCGATACCTCTCCTGGAAGGTCGCCTTGCTGGTGGCACTCGCCTCCACTCGCAGGGTCAGCGAGCTCTTGACTCTGGTGGCAGTCACCATATGCAAGGTTCTAGAAGAACAGGATTGCTTTGCACATACCCCAAATTTCTGCCAAAGGTGATCTCCTCCTTCCACCTCAATCAGGAGGTGGTGCTTCCCACCTTCTTCCCACAGCCTAATGCCAATAACGTGGAAGCTATACTTCATACCCTGGACTGTAAGAGGGCGCTGTCCTACCTGCAGCATACCCAGGGCCACAGCAAAGCCTCCCAGCTTTTTGTCTCCTGGGGGAGGCGTGACCAAGCAGACCCTGTCCATCTGGGTTGCAAACTGCACTGCCCTCACCTATGAACAGGCTGAGCTCCCGCTGGAGCGCCAAGCCACTGCTCACAGCATCAGGGCTATGGTGACCTCTTTTACAAACTTGCGCTCTGTCCCAGTGGCAGGCATCTGCTGTTTTCAGTCCACACCTTTGCAGCTCACTACTGCCTGGAGAGGGCGTACCAAAGGGACAGCGCTTTTGGCTAGGCCGTACTCTGCAATCTTTTCAGGGTTTAGACAACTCTAACCCTCCGACCCTTCTGTGTTCAGGCTACTGGAGTGATGGTTCTGCCAGGACACTAGTGTCCTTTCAGAGTCTGTCCTTTGGACTCATCGTCTGCTATTCATGGCTTAACTGTCTTTTCTACAGGTTCTCGGTAGCCTTTAGCTAGCAAGTCCCATATATGAGGGTTGACTTGTTCCTGGAGAAAGCATAGTTACTCACCTGTAACAGGGGTTCTCTAGGGACAACAGAAACCAGTCCTCACAACCCTCCCTCCTCCCCATAGAGTTGCCTTAGCTATACCAATTTGTTTTTGCTGTCTTAGCTATGTCATATAACTGAGCAAGATGGTACCTTTAGGCGGGAAGGGGCCCACGCATGTGTGGTGGCATCTCCCAAAGGCTTTCTTTGAAAGCTGGGGAGATACTTCTGCGTGGGCTCTGTTGGCACAGACGTCTCCCATATGTGAGGATTGATTCCTACTGTTCCTGGAGAACACCTGTTACAGATGTGAGAGTATCCTTTACGCCAAGGGCCCATGCAAATGGACAATCCAGCTCCTTACTTGCTTACGGCTTGGCTCTTGAGAGGCAATGTTTAGTGAGAAAGGGCTACTCCACCAAAGTCGTTTCCACCCTTCTAAAGGCCCAGTGCCCTTCCACCTCCCTGGCATAGGCCTGAGTTTGACACTTGTTTGAGTCATGGTACGCTCTGCGTCAGATCTTGCCATGACACTCTTCCGTTCCAGATATCCTGGCCTTTATATAGGATGGTTTTGATAAGTGTTTGGCACGCATCTCTTTGCGCGTGCAGGTTGCGGCCCTTACATGTTTCCATGGGCCCATTGTGGGCCGCTCCATGGTCTTCTATGTGGATGTTGGCCAGCTTCTTAGGGGCAGGCGCTCTTTGCGTCTGGTCGTTCCATCCTAGGATCTTTCCCTGGTGCTTCGGAGTTTCATGGGACTGCCCTTTGAGCCCCTCACAGCTGTTACTCTCTGTGACTTCTCATTTAACACTGCCTTCTTGGTAGCCATTACATCAGCCCAGAGGGTTTCTGAGCTCCAGGCCCTATCGTCCTGAACTCATCTCATTGTTTTGAAGGATGGGATCTCCCTGCGGAGTGTCCCCTCCTTTCTGCCTAAAATTGTTTTGCCCTTTCACCTCAATCAGAGCATTTAACTGCCTGACCTCCCCATGGAAATGTGTGTCTGTGCTGTTGCCGGCCTTCGAGCTGTGGATGTTTGCCGGGTCTTGCGTTATCTCCACATAATGGAGGCACTCTACAAGACTGATTGGCTTTTTGTTATTTTTGCAGGATCTCTCCAGGGTCTAGTGGCATCCAAGGCCACCCTTGCTTGTTGGATCAACCGGGCTGTTGAATCAGTCTATATTTTACAAGGATGGCCAGTGCTATCTGACCTCCGTGCTCACACCACGTGTGCACAAGACACCTCCTTGGGCGGAGCAGTCTTAGGTGGCCCCACTGGACGTCTGTTGGGCTGCTACCTGGTCATCCTTGTCTACCTTGCCCAGCATTACCGCCTCGATCTCCATTGCTCACGGCTGCTGTCTGTGCCCTCCCCAGTGGTTGACTAGCCCACTTGTATTGACTGATCTAGCAGGATGAGGTAGAATGAAAAATTTCACTTACCGTTAACTTCCTTTCCTAGCATCCTGGTAGACTAGTCCACATCCTGCCTGTCTGAGCCGCTGTTAGAAAAGAGTCTGGTACACCGGACAGTTCATTGCTACTGCTATTGTTAGTACTGTGTTGCCGTTCACTATCGTACATAGTTCTGTGTTTGTATCTGTTTCTATAAGTGCATGAGTTTTCGTGGCATTGGTTATCCTTTGCTTTCTCAGGAGAATATTGAAGGCAACCCCTAGGGATAGAGCTATATGTGCCAAGGCATGTTCCCAGAAGCCTTTGGTATTTTCTCTGTCTCCAACATCTGCTGGCAGGGGGACTTAACCCACTTGTGTGGACTGGTCTAGCAGGATCCCAAGAAAGGAAATTAACAGTAAATTAAATTTCTGTTTTTGTACTTTTGGATGTATGTTTTGGGTCCTTGTCCTGTTGGAGGGCCCATGACTTTCGACCCAGATCTAGCTTTCTGACATAGCACATTTGCTCCAGACTACTTTGGTAGTCCTGTGACTTCATGATTCCTTTAATACGTTCAAGGCGGGAGTCCACGTGACGCATGAACGAGTGAAGACGTGTCTTCGCTCGCTCCGGGGCTGCCTTAAGATTCCGACCTGAAATACTTGGTTCTTTGCCCCTGCGAACCACTCGGCTGGCGGTAAATTCTTCCCTTCCCTGGCGGCTGACTTAACTGTGGGGAATTGCCACGATGCCTCCCCCGGCGTGCAAGGAGAAAGAAAAAGAGAGGGGGCCTAAGTCTACCTCGGCGGCCCTGCTTGTCTCGCAGCCCTCCTCACCGGGAAAAGACAGCGTGGAGTCAGCCACCGAAGATCTGGCAAGGGAGGTGGTGCGGCAACTTGACCCTAAGTTCGACCAGATCCTGTCCAAACTAGACCTTATGGGCACGGCGCTGAATGAGGTGAATCAGCGGATAGAGGAGCTCGAAGGCAGAGTGGCGGCTGTGGAGGAGGATGAGGGCCGGCAGTCTCGTGAGCTGGAGAGCGTGAGGTCCCAGATGGAAGCCGTGCACGCTAAACTCGATGATCTCGAGAACCGCTCCCGCCGCAACAATCTTTGTCTGGTTGGGATACCGGAGACTACTTCTGATCTACAACTGGTGCCGTTGATAGAGCAGTGGCTCCCCAAAGCCCTGGGCCTAGATGCGCTGGTGGGGGACCTTAAAGTCGAACGGGCGCACCGCATTGGCGGGAAGATGGAGACCAGACCTCGACCCCGGGTAGTGATTGCTCGGATACTGAATTTCGCCCACAAAGAACGTTTGCTACAGGCGTTTCGCCAGCATCGGCAACTTACTTTGGAAAACAGCCAACTCCTCTTGTTTCAGGACTACTCCTCGTTAGTTACTACGAAGAGGAGGGAATTCACCCCGGTATGTACTGCGCTGTTTCAGAGAAACGTGAGGTTTGCATTGGCGTTCCCGGCTGTCCTCCGCGTGTACCACCTGGGGAAGACGCAGGTCTTTGAGTCAGTGAAGACAGCTCAGATCTTTTTGAAAGAACTAGAGAAGAGCGACCTGTCGCCGGCGGGGGAGCAGAGCTCGACCTCTGGACAGTGCACATGAGGACCTCCACCTTTGTCTCATCTGAGTCCCAGGAAGACGGAGGACGGACGACTCGGGCTTGGCCGGGGGACAGGACCGCTGCTGTAGACTGGTTAAGCTAACTTATTCCCAACACGAGGGGACTATGACCTCTGCAGCTCCTGGGGTTCGCCTTGACACGGCCCGGGGTTCCAGCTGTGGACATATGCTATACGTTATGGCAGCTTTTGACTTGGGACACTGATAGTGGCCTGTTGGCCTCACCCTCTTTCTTTTCCTTTTGTTATGGTTTTGTCTGGGTGCCTTACTCTGTTATTGCGCTTTTATATTTCTTCCCTTTCGGTTTCTCTTTTTAGCTCTATTTACTTCCGTTCTATCTTGCCCTCTCCCATGCATAGTTTGTTTCTTTATTTCTACTCTTTTTATTTCACTTTTCCTCTCCCAGTGGCTACTGTTGAGACTCACATGTTAGCGCTTTTACCATGTGCGTGGCTGCAACTGTTTCTTCGGATACTTGCAACCATGATAGGGAGGCCCATATGGGGAGGTGAGGCCTGCTTTGAGGGGGTGGGTATGGGTGTTTCTCTTGCCCTCTTGGTTTTGTATGTTCATGCTGGCTGTCTCTACTCTATAGTTATAGTAGGGGAGCCCAAAGTTGCATGGGGCAGATCACTTAGCCGTGTTTGTTGCTGGGGTCTTGGGCGGCCCCGCCGCGTGCAGCAGGGACTCCTCGATCAGCCATGTTGGCTGAAGGTGGGATAGTGTATTTTAATATGGGGGGGGAGTTGGGGGTGGGGGGGTGCAGCAGGGAGGAAGAAGGGTAGTGGGGGGTATGGGGAAGGGAGGGGTGGGATGCATGGGGGTTGGGGCAGGGCGGGTAGGAGGGTGGACCGTGGGGAGGGGAGGGAAAGTGCGGGCAGGAGATTACCTTTTTCGATGGAGGGGGTTTGGGGAGGTGGTGGTTGAGGTTGCTAATCACATTCCTAGTAGTGTAGGGCCGGGGGTTGAGGCTGGGCGACCCCGGGCTGTTATGGAGCTGAGCCCTAATCTGTTGTCTGTAGAAGTTGCGGGTCCATGAAAAATCACCTCCGATTTATTTCCTGGAACGTGGGTGGGATTAACTCGCCCGTGAAGCGCACTAAGGTGCTTCAGGCATTGCAGAAAGCCAGGGCGCAAATTGCCTTCCTGCAGGAAACGCATCTCTCCGAGAAGGAGCATGCCAAGCTTCAAAGAGGCTGGGTGGGCCGGGTGTTGGCGGCACCCTCGGGGGGGAGGAAGCGTGGTGTCGCTATCCTGTTTAGTAAGGATCTGCAGGTGGACTTGTTGAGTGAGGATCGTGACCCCTCTGGTAGATACTTGTTTGTGCATGTAAAGCTGAATGGTGAGGAATTTTTTCTGGGTAGCATATACGCCCCCAACGTCTATGATCACTCTTTTTTTCAGCGGGTGGGTAGGAAAGTTGCTGCAGCCCCGCGGGTCCCTTCAATTTTGGCGGGGGATTTTAATTGTCCTCACGACCCGGCAATGGATAAATCAGGGGGCCAAGTGCAGGGAGCTTGGAGCAGAAAAGGGGTAGGGTACCTATGCCTAGTAGGTGGCTTGGTGGATACTTGGAGGGCCCTACATGGGGGGGAAAAAGAATTCACACACCTGTCTAGGGTGCATCACACTTGGTCCCGGTTGGACTACATTCTGGTCGCCGAGCGAGAATTTGAGAGAGTGCTCAGTTCAGAGATTGCGCCGATGGTGGTCTCGGACCATGCCATGGTGCAGATGGACTGGCAGGGGCGTGAGAGAGGGGAAGCCCGGTGGGCCTTCCCTAGACAGATGTGGAAGAATCCCACCTTTAAGAATTACCTGGTGCAGAAATGGGAAGAATACTTACAATTTAACGAAGCCAGTGTGAGTTCGACTAGTGTCTATTGGGAGGCCGGAAAGGCCGTCTTACGAGGGCACATAATTGCGTATGTAGCGCAGGAGAAGCGCCGCATCAATGGACAGGTGCTGATGTTGACTCGGGAGCTGCGGCGGCTCCAGACGTTGGTAGCCCGGAGCCGGAAATCCGAACAGCTGCCGCTGTATTTGGAGACCCAACGGCAGTTAAATGCTATTCTAGACGAGCGCGCTATCTATAATATGCATTATTATCGGCACCGGTTATACCGCTTTGGAAATAAGGCCGGGACACTACTAGCCCGCTTAGTGCGCGACGGGGGAGGGTCTAAAGTGGTGGCCGCGATTAAAGACAGAGCGGGCGTCCGCTGTTCTGACCCCCGGGGTATTGTGGAGGTGTTTCGAGAGTTCTACGAGAGGCTCTATACCCCAGAACCGACAGATGGGGCAGCGGCGCAGGCCTTTTTAGATGCGATCCCCCTACCACAAATATCAGAGGCCGAGCGGGCGGCACTAAATAGGCCGATTGAGGGAGGGGAGATCCAAGCAGTGATCCGGCAGGGGAAGCTGCATAAGGCCCCGGGACCGGATGGATATAGCTCTGAATTTTATAAGCTGCTGGAGTTGCAGGTTACCCCAACCTTGGCTGCTGTTTACAACGACATTTTGGAGGGGAAAGGGTTCCCTCGTGACATGCGAACGGCTGCGATTACGGTGATCCACAAGCCCGGGAAAGAGATGGAGGACCCGGCCTCGTATCGGCCGATCTCTCTCATTAACTATGATATGAAAGCTTTTGCGGGCGTACTGGCGCGGAGGCTCCAGGGGATTCTGCCGAGGTTGATCAGCCCATGTCAGACGGGCTTTGTTCAGGGGCGGGAGGCCTTCTCGAATATCTGTAAAGTGCTTCTAGGAGCGGAGTGGAGTGAAGCGCGGGGAGATCCACTCCTGCTGGTTAGCCTAGATGCCGAGAAGGCTTTTGATAGGGTGGCATGGGAGTATATGTTCGAGGTTCTTAGGCGATTCGGCTTCGATGGAGCCTTTCTGACTTGGTTGCGGGCGTTGTACTTGGCGCCTCTGGCATTCGTAGTGGTGGGGGGCCTTCACTCGGCGCCCTTTGAATTGCGTCGAGGGACGCGACAGGGCTGCCCGCTTTCTCCTCTGCTATTTATTCTGCAAATGGAGCCCTTGTTGCGTACGTTGGAGCAGATGGAGGAGGTCCGTGGGATTGTCTGGCCAGGGGGTGGTGTTAAATTAAGCGCCTTCGCTGATGATTTATTATTGTGTTTGACAGATCCACAAGCCTCGCTGGACAAGGCTCTTTCGGTCATTGAACAGTTTGGTACTTTTTCGGGTATGCGGATAAATAGGTCTAAATCGATGGGCCTCGACATTGGTAGGAGGGTCCGTGGTCATTGGCAGGGAGGCTTCCCGTTGGTCTGGGCGGCGGACTCGATCCGCTACCTGGGGATACAGATCCCTTGTGACCCTAGTCGGCTCTATGTAGTTAATATACGGCCATTCCTGCGCCAATCGATACAGCGACTACGGAAGTGGCGTGAGCTCCCGCTTTCCCTGAAAGGCCGTATTGCTCTCTTTAAGATGGTCGAGCTGCCTCGCTGGATTTATCTCCTGCGGCATGTTCCGCTCTGGCTCTTGCGTAGAGACCTCAAGATTCTGGAGAGTCATATCTCTGCCTTTTTGTGGAGGGGGAGACGTGCGCGTATTGCCTTTGCGACATTGCTGAGACCTATAAATGAAGGGGGTGCGGGCCTTTGTTCGCTGCGAGACTATAATGTGGCCAGTTTGTTTCGACCGCTTCGCGATATGATCGCAGGGACCGCCGCGACGCTTCCTTTGGAGCTGATAGATGCTGTTTCAATACCCTACCACAGAGTGTACTGGTTTCACCGTTCGAATAAGGAACTGCCCTTCTTTTGGCGGCACCTCGTGTGCCTTGGCGCTCTTCGCCAGGCTTGGAGACACCTTTGTCGTCTTCGAGGTAGTGAGTGGACTTGCTCGGATTGTCTCCCCTTGGCCGGTAATGGGGAGTTTCTTCCTGGTTGTCAGGGTGGGGTCGCTAAACGTTGGGCGCGCTGCGGCGTGGCTTATATAGGCCAGTTGCGGATGGAGAAAGAGGCGCAGATGGACTCTTATGCCTCCCTACAGAGTCGCTACCGGCTGCCGGTTCAGGATTTTTATTTTTATCTGCAAGTGCGACACTTTGTAAGACCTTTGGAACGTGGTGAGGGGGTGAGTCTGTGGCAGGGGGACCGTGGAATGCTGGATCTCTTCCGTGTTTTAGATGGTAAAGTCAAGGTACAGAGTCTGAGAGAAGAGTTAGTGCGGGGGGATGATATGTCGGGGATTGCACATCTCGCTCGGAAGTGGCAGGCGGATGGCATTGCGGAAGGGACAGTGGAGTGCCTTTCTCTAGCTTTCAGTAGGATACCTCATCTTTCGGAATCAGTACAAATGCAGGAGGTTCAGTATAAATTTTTGTGGCGTGCCTATGTGCATGATGTGTGGGCTAAGCGGATGGGTATTGCTGAGACGGCGAATTGTTGCCGCTGCAACGCAGAACGGGGTACCCTTGCGCACAAATTCTGGCTGTGCTCAGCGGTTCAGCCGTTTTGGGAGGGAGTGGGGGTGCAGCTAGGTGGCTGGATTGGTCAAGGGGTGGGCATTGGACCAGCTAAGTGCCTCTTTGGTGTTTTTGACGGTGCTGCTCCTCTCAGTGTTCACCATAGACAGTTGTGCGAGAAGGGTTTTTTGGTGGCCAAGCAGACTATTCTGAGGCATTGGGTGGAGCCCACGACACCGAGTGTGCAGGAATGGGAGGGACGGATGAGAGTTCTGCTGAGTATGGAACGCTCTACTGCGCAGCAGATGGGCCAGCAGAGGCTGGAACAATTTCTGAAGCTCTGGGCCCCGCTAGTGGCCACAGACAGCGCCTAGTACTCTTTTGGCTATATGGCTCGCTGCGTGGCTTACTGGCGGACCATTGGTGTTTGCTAGAGCAGGGGATGTGAGTGTTGCTTCTTTGACCTCTCTGGATATGGGTTTGTAGTAACTACTGCCAGTGTGGGGGGGGGGGAGGGGTCGGGAGGGGGGTAATAGAGGGGGGTAGCGGGGGGGGGGAGTTGTAGGGTGGGATGGGGGGCTATTTGTTTGCTAGACTGTACCCCACTCGGTTGATACTCATGTATATGTGTAGCTTGGCTATATTGGTGGTGCGATGCTATACCTTCTTCTTCCTTTGAATTTCTTTCCTGTCATTGCTGACTCCGGTGTAACTTAAGGCGGGGCTAGGTTAGTTAGTTACTGCTTTCTGTTAACTGTTACATGTTATTTAGGGTGGGATGTGTATTAGTCTTTTGGTACCTTAGGCGGTGACACTGGTTCTTTTGTGTTGTATACTGTACTGAACAGTTCAATAATAATAATAATAATAATAAAAATGATTTTCACTAATACGTTCAAGGCCTCCAGTTCCTGAGGCAGCAAAACAGCCCCACAGCATTATGGAACGTCTACCATATTTTTATTTATTTATTTATATTTCTTATATACCGCGCTATTACAATCAGTGCGGTTTACAGTAGAAACAAATGTACTACAATGTAATGACACATTGAGCTTACATAGAACAGGGTAATCTCCAGGAACAAGCAGGAATGAGTCTTCACATATGGGTACGTCGGCGCCGACGGAGCCCGCACGGAAATGCTCCCCAGCATCCAATCGGAAAGCCTTTGGGAGCATCCCTCACGCCTGCATGGTGACTTCCCGCCTTTCCCACTGCCTCTCCCCAATTTTCGTTTTTCCGCGGAGCCAACAGGACGTACCTCCTGTCACCGCAGAAACTTTTTTCTTTAAAATCCTTAATTTCTTGTTTTCCTGTGGTTGTGGCTGTCTTTCCCGCCGATACCGGTCCCGCCGGTGCCTTATTCTTTTCTTTTCCAACTTAGAGAAATAACTTCTCAGTTTTTTCTTTTATCTTTTTGAGGCCTAACAGGCCTTTCCAACATGGAGCCTTCTTCCCCTAAGAAGTGCCTTCACTGCGGAAACGTAGTTTTCTTTTTAGACTTCAGTGCCTGGTGTCTAACCTGTTTGGGCCCTGACCCCTTTTCCCCTGGTCCATCAGGCTTTAGTATCGGGAGAAGACCTTCCCTTTTTCGGGTATCTCTCGATGCCGTTTTTCCTCCTGAGGTGAGGAGGTGGGTTTATTCTTCTCTCCAGGATCAGGTAACCCACAAACAGTCTGTTAAGACTAGCCAATTCTTAATGGGTAGGTCTCATGCCCAGCATGATGACGGCTCCGGCCTTGCCCTCAAGACCCCATTGGCAGTAAGACCCCGGTGGGAGTCTTTGGGCTCCAAAGCATTTACGGGGTTTCAGGTTGTTCCTGGGGTTCACTCCTCACAGAACATACCTGAGCCATGCTCGGGGGTGGTATCCGCTTCGAGCGGTACCGATCCCCTGGCATCGGCACCGGTGTCGAGTGCTCCACTCTTCACCGAGGATCGTCAGCTGTGTTCTCGGTACCTTCGGGGCCGATTGACACAACCCAGCCTGGCTTTCCTGCGTCCCCGCCATGCGCAGGGTTGGTACCGGCTTCGAGCGGTACTGCTCCCCCGGCATCGGCACCGGTGTCGAGTGCTCCACTCTTCACCAGGGGTCGTCGTCTGGTGTCCTCGGTACCTTCGGGACCGATCGACCCGACCCAGACTGGTTTTCCTGCTTCCCAGCCATGCGCGGGGTTGGTGCCGGCTTCGAGCGGTGCCGATCCCCTGGCATCGGCACCGGTGTCGAGTGCTCCGCTCTTCACCAGGGATCGTTGTCGGGAGTCCTCGGTGCCTTCGGGGCCGATCGATACGACCCGGTCTAGATTTCCTGTATCCCAGCCAACCGCGGGGTTGATACCGGCGTCGAGCGGTACCGATGCCCCGGCGTCGGCATCGGTGTCGAGTGTTCCACTCTTCACCGGGGATCGTCATCTGGTGCCCTGGGTGACTTCGGGGCCGACCGATGCACCCCGGATGGGCTTTCCTGTATCTACGCCATGCTTGGGGGGGGGTACCGGCTTCGAGCGGTACGGATACCCCGACATCGGCGCCGGTGTCAAGTGTTCCTCTCTTCACTGGGCGTCGTCCTCGGTGCCTTCGGTACCGATCGATACGATTCCGGTTGACCTTCAGGTAGCGGCATCGCCGATTCCACCACCGACGCTCAGTTCGATGCCCAGTCTGGAATCCATATCCAGTCTAGATGACTTGGTCCCGACGCGTTTCGGAGCCGATCCACGTCGCCTCCGACTACGCAGTACCGGGGATAATCACCAAAGCTCTCTGGTTACCTCGGTACCGCTTCGGCAACCTCCGATACCTGCTACGATGGCATTACCGTCCCCGATGCCGGTACCGGTGTCGACGTCGTTTCCTGCCGTTCCATCGGTGCCATCGATCCTTTCTATGCCTAGCTTGGAATCGATACCGGGCACTGTTCCCTCTAAGCTGTGCGCGTGTGCGCGCGCACACACCTCGCCGAGTGAGCGCACATACTTTACAACAGAGCGCACAAAATTTACGGTTCTGATTCTGATAGTAAACACAGACGTTCTTAAAATTGAAAAGTTGTTGTGCATTTATGGTTTTCACAAGTTCTACAATATTTTCTAGTGCAATCAATGTGGTGTACATACTGTATTTTGACGTGTAGTCAAATTTTAAAGTATATAACTCCGAGTGTCGTTATGTGGCGCACAAAAATTTAACCTTCCTTCAAAAGCTGCACAGCTGATATTTTATACGCACACAGCCTACACAAAATTAGAGGGAACATTGATACCGGGAACCGACGACGCAGTACTAACTGCCTCGAATCAGAACTGTCAGTATCGTTCTCCATCTAGCAGGATTCTTTTTATGCACCAGTCCAGTAGGTCTTCTGGTGTTCACGCTGCTCATTCAACCTCAGCCTACCCAGGAATGGTTCCTCTGGGAGATCCTTCTTTTCAGAAATTTCTCCTTGACATGGCAGCCTTTCTTGCCATTCCTATTCCTGGTCCTACTCTTGACCAAGATCCTGCAAAAAAGGAAACCATAATGCTTCCTTTGCATCAGTCTTTGCAGGACCTTCTTCGGAGGATTTGGGAATCACCTTTAAAGGTTCCTGCGCCTTCTACAGCCATGAATGTTCTGTATCAGGTGCCTCCCTCTCCGGGGTTTCAGAAAAGCCAACTTCCGCATCATTCCATTGTAGTGGAATCAGCAATGAGGAAGGTCAGAAGCAAGAAGAAGCATTCTTCTTTCCCACCAGGTCGTGCTTCTAAAGCACTTGATGCCTTTGGACGTCAGACCTTCCAAACTTCTATGTTGGCTTCAAGAATTATTTCATATATTTTTTTATATGAGTCTCACACTTCAGGAGGTCACAGAGAAGTTATCTCTTTTGTCTCCTTTTTTGTCAGAACCCAAGGCCTCTGACTATTCCTTGCTTCTTAATCGTAGCAGGAATATCTCTTGGTTCCTTTCTCGTGCTTCTCTAGACTCTTTTGAGTCTGTTAGCAGATCCTCTGCTATTGCCATTGGAGCGCGTCGTACAGCGTGGCTGCAGGCTTCAGACTTGAGCAGAGGGGCAAAACATACACTGGGTAATTCTCCTTGTACTGGAGACAATCTTTTCAATAGAGAAGCTTTACGTCAGGTTGCTCATTGCTCCACTGACTTTCCTAGTTCTGGAAACCATCCTAAGCCGCCTTTTTCCCCAGGACGTGGGAAATATCCTAACAAACCTTCTTTCCCGAAGAAGAGAAAGTTTAATCCTTCTTCTGCCCATCCTCCCGGTGTACCCAAGCAAGGGACGTCTCATCCTAGTCTGAAGTCTCCAGACTCTGCCCAGTCTGTGCATAACCAGCAACCATAGGTTCCTGTGTATTGCAATCTACAGTTAACTTCCCCTTAGCAGAAGTTTATTCCTCAAACTCTACACTGGTTTCTTTTCCAGTATGCTATGCTCTCGGATACTTTTGTCCATGGGTTGCAGAATTCTCCCATTCTTACTACCACGAAGGGAGGTCACAACTATCCCATGATAGTTTCTGTCCCCATATGGACATCTTTTCCTTCAGCTGCCTTACCCTATGGTAAGTCACTTTCCAACCCCCTCTCTTCCAGGGTTTCCCCTGCTTGAGTTGGTGCCATACTGAAACACTTTTTTCTTCCAGTGTAGCCTGTTTGTTTTTCCTTCACTGCGTGCTCTGAACAACTCATCGGACAGGGACGGAGATTCTCTCCGCTGCCTTTGTCTGTTTTCTCTCTGTTTTCTACAGGGGAATCCCCTCTGTTTTGTTCAGTTGCTGTATATGCAGGAGTTCCAGTGATTGCTCTAATGCTCATTGCAAGCTGCTTGCAACTATCTTGCATAATTCTATTCACCTGACTTCTGTCAGTTTTATCTTATAATTCTCCTGCACAATGCTCTCGGCAACCTTCAGAGAAGCTTCTACCCTGGGCCCTTACTACAGAGCATTGACCTTTGTCTCTGAGGGTCTTTCATATACAGCAGACAAGCTTTTCTGCGTGAATGTCCACGGAGTTCCCAATCTGACTGGAATATGCTCCTGTTCCTTACAGCTTGGCATTATGTTTTTCTACTCCGCTGGACAACGCATACTCCTTTATAGTACATGATACCCCTGAACCCCTTGGCTGGGTCACTCTGGTATCTTCGTCTATGCGTTCTTCTTGTCCTTTGGACATATCAGAGTCCTAAAGTACTGCTGACGTACTCTTGCCAGACTGCTGTTATCCTCTGTTTTTCACGCAACCATACTGGTTCGTCCACTGACCTGCATTCCTGCTCCACCGGAATCGATTCTCTATATTTCTTCAGGTGGGTTTCACCCCCTATTACTGGATGAATTTTTTCCCATCACATTCCCCATGTAAATGTTTTTTTCTGTGGCTCAGTTGCAGGCATGTATTCTGAAAAATTATTTTTCTATATGTGGGCATACATGTTTTTGTACCCTGGGTGGGTGTCAGCCATCCCACCTCTATCTATACATATATCTATCTACATGTCTATATGTAGATATATATGTATAAAAAAAAAAAAACCTACTTGTCTACATACATATATTCTCATAGGTATAGATATGTATGTCTTCCACATATATAGGTATATAGGCATATGCATATTGGGAGATGTCCATAGCACCCTATGTCTACCTATCTCCCTGACTGTCGGTGCTTAGGTTTTTATTTTCTTATGGGGTCCGGACAGTCAACTTGCCTATTATCATACGGCTCAGTGACTGGGACGGGTTATACTAACCATTACTGCTGTGACGTCAACAGCTTCTATTTTTGTTATACATCTCCCTATCTGTGCAGTCTCAAACTTCAATGTCTTCCTATCGCTTAACAGCTAGGAAGGACAGTGTACATCTTCAGTGTTCCTGAGTACACTTCTGTTCTCCTTGGGAATAGGGGCTTTTTTACATACCCTCTCTTCCCTTCCGGACTGGGCTAATTTTCCAGATCGGTCAGTCTTCTTCTTTTAGTCCTCAGTGACTCTGTACCTAAATGAGTTCTCAGCTTTTCCCATGAAGCTTTTCATTGGAGACCTGCCGATCTTCTCCTGCCCCGGTTGACACCTGGGTCACCTGCCCATTCCAGATTGGAACTTCTGCCTCACTGCTGTGGAATCACCTTGAAGATTCTGCTACTGCATCTACAGTCTACTTCCTACAATCCAGTAGGTAAGCTCTATATTGTGCTAGTTCATTAAATATTTTGATGATACTTGACATACCTTCTAAAGACTTTTTTCCCTGTAGTCTTTAGATTCGCTGTTCCTCTACAGATCTGCTCTATTCAACTCCTACCCTCCGTCCCCCAGGGGATGCGGGAGATCCAGGTTTGGGAAATGCCGTCCTGTCCCAGGGATACGCATTTTATGGGATCTCCCCTGGCACCCACAGCTAGGGAGTCCCCATATGTGAAGACTCATTCCTGCTTGTTCCTGGAGATAGCACAGTTACTTACCTGTAACAGGTGATCTCCGGAACAGCAGGAATTAGTCTTCACAACCCACCCACCTCCCCTAGGAGTTGTATCTATCTATTTCCTTTCCTCTTTCTCTCCTTCTGTCTCGGCTATGAAACTCAACTGGGGAGAGGCAGTGGGAAAGGCGGGAAGTCACCGCGCAGGCGCCGAGGGATGCTCCCAAAGGCTTTCTGATTGGATGCTGGGGAGCATTTCCGTGCGGGCTCCGTCGGCGCCGACGTACCCATATGTGAAGACTAATTCCTGCTGTTCCGGAGATCACCTGTTACAGGTAAGTAACTGTGCTTTCAAAAAACCTGGAAGGAACTAGGGGGAACTATATACAGCTTATGTACATGTTGCAGTAACGATTAATCTCAATGGGTATGTAAGGGGTCTGTACGAGTACTAGTACACATGGGTCAGGGTGGGGAGAGGAGAAAGCTGGTTAACCATTATCAGTGGGGGGATGTTCAGTGGGTGGGGTTAGGTGGAGGGTCCGAGGGGTGGGCGTGTGCTTTTCAGACTGGGAGACCGGGTAGTGCTGCATGAACAGATGGTGTTTTAGGGCTTTTCGGAACACCACCAGGTTTTGGATGGCTCGGAGTTCTGCTGGGAGGGCATTCCAGGCAATCGGTGCAAAAATAGAAAATGCTCTGTTGGCTGTTGACTTTGTACATTTTGTTAGAAAATTGGGGACTTAAATTGTGTTCATCTGCGTAGTTCTTCTTGTTCTGTTGATTGTGGTACGGTGGAGAAGTGCGTTGATGGGTGTAGAAGGCTGATTCTTGAGGGCTTTGAAGGTTAGTATTAGAATTTTGTAGGTGATTCTGGCAGGTAGTGGCAGCCAGTGTAGGTTTATCAAGATAGGCGTTATATGATCCGACCTTGATGCACCAACTAGAACCCTTGCAGCTGAGTTCATGGCAAGTCTGAGTGGGTTTAAGGCTGACTGTGGAAGTCCATGTAGGATGACATTCGCAAAGTCGAGATGTGGGATGATTAGAGCTTGGAATATTGATCTATAGTCAGAGAAGTCGAGTAATGGGCGAAGGTGTCTTAGCGTTCGGATCTTATGATAAATTGCTTTTGTGGTGTTTGTAACATGGGCTGACATATCGAGGCGTTGGTCGAGGGTAATGCCTAGGTATCGGATTGTGGATTTTGTTTTCAATTCTATATTATTGATCTGAAGTGAGGGGGGAGGCGTGAAACTCTGATTCCTTGTGACAAATAGGACGTCTGTTTTGCTGTTGTTGATCCGGAGATTTTGAGTTAAGAGCCAATCTGAAACTGCTTCGAAACATCTCAGTATTGGAGAGAAGTCAGGTTGGTCAATCGTAAAAGGTGCGTAGATGAGGATATCGTCAGCGTAGGCAAGACAGTGGATGTTGAAGGAGTGGATTAAAGCACAGATGGGCTGCATATAAATGTTGAAGAACAGAGCAGATAGGGATGAGCCTTGAGGCACACCTTGTTTCAGGGGGAAAGGCTCTGATGTCGTGGATCCTGTTCTGATTTGTATTTTATTATATTTGACTGTAGGAAGGGGTGGATGGTTGTTTTTCCCTTAAGTTTTGTTTCTTCACCTGTAAATGTATCGCTGATCTGCATTGCCAGAGTGCTCAAATTTGGTTTCATCTGTTCTCAGAACATTTTCTCAGAAAGATTGTGGTTTCTCAGAGTGGGTTTTGGCAAAGCTCAGGTGTTCTTTTTATGTCCGTCTTTTGAGCAGTGGGGTTGAAGTCCGTACTATGTTTTTTAGTGCACGGCATATGGTGCAGGTTGAATCAACCACTCCACATGGCTCCAGGTCAGCTTAAGCTCTTTAGATGTTGTACATGGTGTTTTATCAATGGTTCACACTAACCTTCAAAATCTTCTTGATTGATTTTCCTCTTTCCACCGTGTCCTGGGTGATTCTTGACAGTTACATGAGCAGAAAACTTAATATTGCGAACTGTAGAAACAGGAATCCCAAGGTCTTTGGAGATAGCCTTGTACCCCTTTGAATTTTAGTGATGGCTTTTCTGACTGTTTCGGGCAGCTCTCTAGTCTTCACTATTGTAAAAATGGAACAGGGAGTGAATGTGGGCATTTTAAGCATTAGAGGCATCTTTCATTGGTTGATTCAAGTCATGTGAGTACTGACGATCAGTTGTGCCTAATTTTACTGCATTCGGAATGTGGTTCTGTTCAAACTGATTTGACTTGTCAATAAGGATACCAATAATCATGTCCTGGCAATGTTCCAGTTTTTATACTATTTCCTTTTTTAATTGGTCTTGTTTTATTTGATGATTCTTTGTGTCAAATATGTGTATATGTAATCCAAAACCATTTCACTGGCCTTTTTTTTTTTTAAGTAGATATTGGACATTAAGGGGTTGAACTGCAAGGGTGCCAATAATGTTGACCACAACGGTAAATCTTTACTTTAGAAAACTATATTTACATGTATATGTCCTTACTACATAGAAATTGAAAGAATATGATTAGGGCATGTCTTGGGCAGATCCAAAATTTACATATGTAGTCCATTTTATGAGGAGAGGTTAAAGGTAATGATTCCCTTTTTTAATCCCCTAGTTTTTGTTTCTCAGAATTCTAATGGTTAATTGACTTCATTGGCATGTAGTTTTCAAAATAGCCAACATACACAAGTATCAGCACTTATTCATGTAAGTTGCTGAGTTTCCTCTGTGTTTTTTTTTCCCATGTAGATTTCTAAAATAGCTCCTCCACCTCCACATATTGGTACATGCACTCCTGCACCTCATTCATATTTTAGAAAAGACTCCACATTTGGCAAAGCCTTTTCTAAAGTGCCACAAATTGTGTTGCAACCTCAGCATCTCAATTGCTGTCTCATGTACTATCTAAAATGTGCCTTCATGAATGACAAGTAAGATGATCCCATCTGCAGATGCAAAAATATTCAAAGCAGACTGGAACCTCAGAAGGTCCTTGTGGCTCTAAATGGTAAATGAAATTTCCAGAGCGCCCTCTGCTAGACCAGTCCAGACAACAGGGTTATGTCCCCCCAACCAGCAGATGCGAGATAGAGAAAACACTAGAACAGTGCTGTGATGACATCACTGGCACCTTACCCAGCACAGCTGGGGCACTTTTCTGTATTTTCTGTCTCAGCAGATGTAGATTGGTTTGGTACAGCTCTTGCTTGCTCGCTGCTCTGGCCTTGAGGACTGGGGATCAGTGGTCATCTAGGTCCTTGGGTGTGTTGGAGACTCTTACTAGGACTGTGCTTTGGGTGGATGGTGACTCCTGACATTGAGGGTTAGTTAGTGGCCAGGCAGTGGCTCCATCAGATTGCCTTTCCTTGGTCACATTGCTACACTGCAGTTTGAAAGCTAGGTCCCACAAGGAGTCTTAAATTCTCCCACGGCAACGAGCAGATGCACAGCAGTCTGGGGTCCTCCTCATGACAGCCTCGCTGCATACAGCTGTCCTACCCACACATCCTCTCACAAAGGGCTTGAGGCCGGGGTATGTTTGGGAGCCGCATGGCTGCTCTGTTCGGCCTATCCCGACTGTGAATAGTGCGTGCATCGGCTCAAGGGAGAGTCTTTCTGATGGCGCAGGCCGCGGACTCTCCTGCAGCCGCATCCCACCATTTGTCAATAGGCTCGAGATGTCTGCGCCATCAGCCCGCCATAACTAGCAATGGCCCCCACAGCCTTGCATGCGGCAAGCACAAGTGAGGCCTCGTGCAGGATTTATGTGCGGCCTGCACGGCTGACAAAAGTCGTTCATTGGCAGATGGCTCACGGCCGCAGTGGACAGAGCCCTTGGCAGGGAATGACTCGTCCTTAACTTTGCTTCCGTCCCAGTTTCTCAGCTTGGCAGGGTCGGAGCTTTCACTGCCAAATCTCCAAAGGAATGCTTCCTCCCCATCGGCTCTGCTCCTGCAGACAGCATACGCACTGGGGCATACAACTCAGATTGACAACACGGACTCCTCTGAATTTGCATCCATCTTTAAACAGGAATGGGACATATAGAAGGGGGTCAGAGATGGTTCCTTCGCAGGTTCCGCCCATCCTCACTCAGTCCCTGAGGCGCCTGCAGGCAATCACGCCGGGGCATCCGCGGACCCTGGGGCCATGCGAAAACAAAAGGCTGCGAAGCCTGCTACCACAGGGTCGAAGAAACACCATAAGACTCTTGCCTGGGTGCTCAGGAACTCTGATTTTGCAAGAGGAAGAGGAGCCTGCTGATGGCCTGGAGGGCTCATCTTCAGAGGCTTCCAGTCTGGAGGAAGGGGAGTTTTCACTTCTGATAAAGAAACCCTCTCCAGGGTCATTCGGCTTTTCCAGAGAGATGAGTTTGCATACCTCATTACTAAGTTGACTGCAACGCTCCAAATCCCTGAGACTTCCTTACCGGCCGAGCAGTCTGCCTCTGATCCTATTCTCAAAGGGTGTCTGCCAAGACCTTTCCGTTCCCTCCCGAGCTGCAACAGCTTGTGACTGAGTGGAATGTGCCAGATGCCTCGCTACGAACAGTTCGACGTTTAGGTCACATTTATCCCTGGTCCCCAGCAGACTTTCATCAGTGGCTGTTTTATCCCAAGGTGGACTCTCTCATAACAGCAGTGACCAAGAAGATCACTATCTCTCTGGAGGGCGGAGCGGCTCTCAAGGAACCTCAGGACCGCAAGGTGGAAAATCTTCTTAAGATCTTTTTCTGCATCAATCTTAGCACTTCAGACATCAGCTTGTGGCAGGTTTGCGGCCAGAGCCTTGCTACGCTGGGTGCAGCTCCTACTGGAGGACGCGGATACCGCATACCTAGAGTCTGTGGTGGCTTTTCTGACAGACTATTTCTATGGCTTGCTCTGCCTGACAGCTCGAGCAGTGGCAGCAGAAAATGTTGTATTTCATTGGCTCTGACTCCGCAGTTGGTCACCGGGGACACAGCATCTAAGGCACGCCTGGCAGGGCTCCCATTCAAGGGTGTGCTCCTCTTCAGGGAAGATTTAGAGAAATTGGTCAAGAACCTAGGTGGGATCAAGCCACAGCGCCTGCCAGAGGATAGATCTAAGGCAGCCTCCCACCCGAGTACCAAGATTACAGCTACCGTGACTCCCGACATCAATCTGGAACATATCCGGCTGCCGGCACTCGCAGACACTCCTTTCTCCAGGACCAAGCAGGAAGTCAGTCCTCACATATGGGTGACATAGACGTCGATGGAGCCCTTGTGGAGCATTTCCCCAGCTTTCTATGAAAGCCTTTGGGAATACTGCACGCATGCGCGGTCCCCTTCCCGCCTAAAGGTGCCATCTTGCTCAGTCTCTCTTTTTCTGTGGAGCCCTTTTGGACGTTTGTCCTAGTTCACCCGGAAAACAGTTAGATTTTTTCTTCGAATCCCTGCGATTTCTTCGTGGTTTTTTTCTCCGGTTGACGCTGGTTCTCCGTCTCGCCGGGTTCGGTACACCGGTATCGAGCCCAATCTTATTTTTTCAGTTTTTGCCCTTCGTGGCTGGCGTTCGTGCCCTTTTTTTTTTCTTTTTCCCTGGAAGGCCAGTCCTTTGACCTCGCGGGGACTTTTTTTTTTTTTTTCCCCCGATGGCTTCCAGTGGTTTTAAGAAGTGTGATCGGTGCAAGAAACTGTCTCTCACAGACACACACGACTGCTGCCTTCGGTGCCTCGGTCCTGATCATGATCCTAAGATCTGTGGACCATGTGGAAAAATGTCCACTAAGGCACTGTGAAGTCGTCAGCACCAAAAGGAAAGGCTTTTCTCCGATTCGGCCTCCGGCCGGGTCCAGACCTCGTCTGAGGCCTCGACGTCTCGGGAGTCTGACAACAAGCATCGTCGGGGTTCCTTGGAGAGGGGGTCCCCCGAACGGGAGCGAAAGAGGAAGAAGCGGCTCGCGAGGGTGGCGTCGGAGGAGGTCCCTGGCTCCTCGAAGGCTACGTCTTGGACCCCCAACCGCCGTCCCGG
Organism: Ichthyophis bannanicus; assembly: GCA_033557465.1. NCBI lineage: Eukaryota > Metazoa > Chordata > Amphibia > Gymnophiona > Ichthyophiidae > Ichthyophis > Ichthyophis bannanicus. Next base: position 339,253,395 of record CM066036.1, on the reverse strand, counting down.
GCCCGTGGAACAGGAGAAGCCGTCAAAAGTACCTCGAGTGGAGCTGGAGTCTGCTGGACACGTAAGTCCTGTTGTCCTCGAGGACTCTCCTCCCAGGGAGCCGACGTTGGCCTGGCGCCGCCAGGGCCCGAGTTGGTGGCTGCTGAGTGTCCTTAGCTGGGTCTGAGGCTGACAGCCTTGGAGTGCAGACTGTCTGCCTTCATGGATCAGCAGCGGGTGCTGATGGCCAGCCTCGCTGGTGCATCTGCCCCGACCACCAGGACATTGACGTCGAAGTCGACCATGAAGGCTCGAGGTCGTCCTCAGTCACGGTCACCCTTGACCTCCCGGTCGGGACCGAGGGCGTTGACGCCAGTGCCTCCGGCATCGGGGTGGGTGCTGCCGGGCCCCGCGCGGTCGGAGCCCGACTCCTCTTCGGACGAGTCCACCTGGGAGACGGAGGACGAGGAGTCCCCCGATACCTTCAAGACTTGGTGCATCCCGTTGGACTCACTGCAGTCTGAGCCCCGGAGTAGGTCCCTTCCGGAGGATACCCGGTTCTCGGAGTTTGTTAGGGATATGGCCACTGCTTTGGCGATCCCGGCGGACCCCGAGGAGGAGCTGAAGAGCTCGAGGAACTCCAGTATGACTCTCCTCCGAAGGAGGCCTTTACTATGCCCGTTCCTCCGATGCTGGAACGGCTCCTCTTCCGGATGTGGGAAGCACCGGCCTCGGCGCCGGTTTTCAGCAAGCGGGTCAATTCTATTTATGGACTCCGTAAGAGCCCTGGGTTTCAGAAGGCGCAGCTACCGCACCATTCCATGGTGGTGGAATCGGCCATGCATTGTCTGAAAAGCCAGAATATGCACTCTGCGGTGCCCCCCAGCCAGGAGGCCCGGAACCTGGATGCGTTTGGTAGAAAGTGCTTCCAGGGCTCGATGCTTGCTTGCCGTGTCCAGTCTTACCAGCTGTACATGGGCATGTACTTGCGGGACCTGGCAAAGAAGCTTGCCAGGTTCTCTGCTGGTCTCTCCGGGGAACCTTTGCAGAGGTTAAAGTCCTTGTCTTCGGGGATCCGGGAATGCTCTGTTCATGTCCCGAGCAGCCTTCGATGGCTTCGCGGCCTTGGCCCGTGTTGCGGCAGCCGGCATCGCGGCTCGACGCCAGGCATGGCTGCAGTCATCGGACCTCGAGCTATGGGTTCAGAACAAGTTGGTCAATGTCCCTTGCCGAGGTGAGAATCTTTTTGGCAAGCCCATGGCCGAGAAGGCTGCTGAGCTCGAAACCGAGCACCTCATGAGGACAAGGCTGTCTAGAAAGACTTCTGCCCCTTCTCATAAAAAGAAGGGCTCGGGTAAGAAGTCCTTTTACCCGAGGAAGGTGACTGCCTACAAACAGTTCCCACCTTACCAGGCCTCCCCAGCTCCCCCACAGGGTCAGCAGGCCAAGGGGCAGGGACATGGGCCCCGTAGGCAGAAGGCCCCCAAGCCTCCGGCTCCTGCTCCTGCTCCCACTCAGCAGGGTGGGGGTTTTTACATAGTAACATAGTAAATGACGGCAGATAAAGACCAGCATGGTCCATCTAGTCTGCCCAGCAAGATGGCAAGAGTAGGTGCACCTGTCACCCTGTGCAGGCCACTCCTCCCCATGTCTTTGTTTAGGGGTAAACCCACCACTCCATGTAGGACACTCCTATTTGTTGAGACGTTATATGGTTCAGAAGTTAGATGGTACTGTTTATTTTGTTTTTATCCTATTGCTGTAAAGGGATCCACTGTGTTTGTCCCATGCTGTTTTGAATTCCGTCACCGTGTTTGCCCCCACCACTTCCTTCAGGAGGGCATTCCAAGCATCCACCACCCTTTCAGTGAAAAATATTTTCCTGATATTGCCTTTCAATTTACCACCTTGCAGCTTCATGTTATGCCCTCTAGTTTTACAGCTTCCCCGTCTTTGGAAGAGGTTTGTTTGTTCATCATTTCTCTTTAAGTATTTAAAGGGTCTGAATCATATCTCCCCTGTCCCTCCTCTCCTCCAAAGTGTACATATTTAGGTCTTCAAGTCTCTTCTCATAAGGCTTCTGATGCAGGCTCCAAATCATTTTGGTCGCTTTCCTCTGAACAGTTTCCAGTCTTTTTACATCTTTTGCAAGATATGGTCTCCAAAACTGAGCACAGTATTCCAAGTGAGGCCTCACCAGTGACTTGTACAGTGGCATTAGTACCTCTTCCTTTCTGCTGGTAATCCCTCTCTGTATGCAGCCCAACATCCTCCTGGCTTTTGCCACCGCCTTGTCGCACTGTTTTGCCACTTTGAGATCATCAGAGATAATCACACCAAGGTCTTTCTCCTGAACTGTGCATACCAACCTCGCGCCCCCTATCTTGTACATTTCCCTTGGATTTCTGCTACCCAAGTGCATGACACTGCACTTTTTCGCATTAAATCGTAGTTGCCAAGCATTAGACCAGTCTTCCAGCTTTTGTAGATCTTTCCTCATGTTAACCACTCCCTCGGGGGAGTCCACTCTGTTGCAAATTTTGTGTCGTCTGCAAAAAGGCACTTTTCCATTCAGTCCTTCAGCAATATCACTCACAAATACATTGAACAGTGCTGGACCCAGGACCGAACCCTGGGGCACCCCGCTAATTACCTTCCTCTCATCCGAGTGAGCGCCATGTACAATCGCCTTCTGTCGTCTGTCAGTCAACCAGTTTCTAATCCAGTTTACCATCTTGGGACCCATCCCCAAGCTACTGAGCTTGTGGACAAGCCTCCTATGAGGAACAGTATCAAAGGCTTTGCTGAAATCCAGGTAGATGACATCCATCGCATGCCCCTGATCTAGTTCCTTGATCACGCAGTCAAAGAACTCAATCAGATTTGTTTGGCAAGACCGTCCTTCGGTAAAACCATGTTGCCTTGGATCTTGCATCCTTTTGGTTTTGAGAAAGTTCACTATTTGCTGTTTCAGGAGCACCTCCATTACTTTTCCCGCCACCGAGGTAAGGCTCAAGGGCCTGTAGTTTGACACTTCTTCCCTGTCACCACTTTTGTGTAGAGGTACGACATCAGCCATTCTCCAGTCCTGAGGAACCTCTCCTGTTTCCAAGGATCTGCTGAAGACATCCTTTAGCGGTCCTGCAAGAACCTCTCTGAGCTCTTTCAGTATCCTAGGATGTATCCCATCCGGTCCCATGGCTTTGTCCACTTTCAGTTTAGCAAGTTGTTCTAACACCTTGTCTTCTGTGAATGGTATAGTATCTACTTCATTCCCATTTTTATATTTGGGAGTCACAGCTGGTCCATCTCCAGGATCTTCTTTAGTAAAAACAGAGCAGAAGTATTTTTCTCCAGGACCAAGCAGGAAGTCAGTCCTCGCATATGGGTGACGTCGGCGCTGACGGAGCCCTCGCAGAGCAATTTTCCCAGCTTTCAAAGAAAGCCTTTGGGAATTGCAGCGCGCATGCGCGGTCCCCTTCCCGCCCAAGGGTGCCATCTTGCTCAGTCTTCTTTTTTCCGCGGAGCCCTACAGACGCTGTTTGTGATCGCCGCAGAAAAAGTTGATTTTATTTCTTATTCTTTTCTCGGTTCGACGCCGGATCCTTTTCCCGCCCGGACCCGCTACGCCGGTAATGGGTCCGTTCTTTATTTTTTGTTTTTTTGTCCTTCGTGACAAGCGTTCGTGCCATTTTTTCTTTTTCACTTGCAGCCCTGTCTTTTGACCTCGCAGGGGCCCTTTTTTCCCCGATGGCTGCCAGCGGGTTTAAAAAGTGTGATCGGTGTAAGAAACTTATGTCTCTTACCGACACACACGACTGCTGCCTCCGCTGCCTCGGACCCGATCATGACCCGATGATCTGTGGTCCGTGTGGCAAGATGTCCTCAAAAGCGTTGAGGAGTCGGCAGCATCAAAGAGAACGAATCTTCTCTGACTCCGCGTCCGGCCGGGCCCGGACCTCGTCAGAGGCTTCGACGTCTCAGGACTCCGGTCCTGAGCATCGTCGGAGTTCCTCTGAGCGGGGGTCTCCTGCCCGGGAACATCATAGGAAGAAGAAACCCACGAGGGCGGCGTCGGTGGACGCTCCTGGTTCCTCGAGGGCCAGGTCACATAGCCCCGATAGCCGTCCCGGGTCCTCGGAGTCGGAGAGGCCTTCGAAACATCCTCGTCTCGAAATGGAGTCTCCTGGACACGTGAGTACTGTAGTCCTCGTGGACTCACCTCCGAAGGAGCCGACGTCGGGCCCGATGCCGTCGGCGCCCGAGTCGGGGACTGCTGGGTCTCCTGAGCTCGGACTCAGGTTGACGGCCTTGGAGAGCAGTTTGGCTGCCTTCATGGACCAGCAGCGGGCATTGATCGCTGGCCTCGCCAGTGCATCTGCCCCGGCCACCGGGACGTCGACGTCCAAGTTGACCCCGGAGACCGAGCCGATCCTCGAGTCCATGCGAGCTCGAGTCGATCCTCAGTCACGGTCTCCCTCGGCCTCCCGTTCGGGACCGAGGTCGTCGCCGACACCCTCGGCGTCGGGGCGGAGGGCATCGGTGCCCGCCCGACCGGAGCCGCTCGATTCCTCCTCCGAGGAGTCAGCCTGGGACACGGAGGACGAAGAGTCACCTGGTACTTTTTGGACTCGGTGCGTCCCATCGGACTCACCTGAGTCCGAACCTCGGAGACGGTCCCCCCCGGAGGACACCCGGTTCTCGGACTTCGTGCGGGATATGGCCAAGGCCTTGGCATTCCCCGCGGATCCCGAGGAGGAGCCGAAGAGCTCGATGCCCTCCAGTATGACTCCCCCAAAGGAGGCCTTTTCTGTACCGGTTCCTCCGATGCTGGAACGACTTCTCTTCCGCATGTGGGAGAGCCTGGCGTCGGCGCCGGTGTTAAGCAAGCCGGTCGATTCCATTTATCGAGTCCGCAAGAGCCCCAGGTTCCAAAAGGCACAACTACCGCACCATTTCATGGTGGTGGAATCGGCCATGCATCGACTCAAGAGTCAGAAGATGCACTCCTTGGTGCCTCCCGGCCGGGAGGCCCGGAACCTGGATGCCCTCGGTAGGAAGTGCTTCCAGGGTTCTATGCTTGCTTGTCGAGTCCAGACCTACCAGCTCTATATGGGCATCTACCTCCGAGACCTGGCAAAAGAAATTGCCGGGTTCTCTGCTGGTCTCTCCGAGGAACCTTTGCAGAGGTTCCAAGCCTTGTCCACTGGTATTCAAGAGTGCTCAAAGTTTATCTCTCGAGCAGCCTACGATGGCTTCGAAGCATCGGCTCGAGTAGCCGGAGCCGGCATCGGTGCCCGCCGACAGGCTTGGCTTCAGTCATCTGGCTCGAGCCATGGGTACAGGACAAGTTGGTCGATGTCCCCTGCAGAGGTGAAAACCTCTTTGGCAAGCCCATGGCTGAAAAGGCTGCACAGATCGAGACAGACTCTGACCCAGGACTAGGCTGTCCAGAAAAACCTCTGCCCCTTCTCAGAAGAAGAAGGGCTCGGGGGAAAAAGCCCTTATCTACAGGAACAAGTAGGAATGAGTCTTCACATATGGGTACGTCGGTACCGATGGAGCCTGCACGGGAACGCTCCCCAGCTTCCCAAAAAGGAAAGCTTTTGGGAGCATCCCACAGTGCCTGCGCGCTGCCTTCCCGCCTTTCCCAACCGCCTCTCCTCAGTTCTTTGCCGCGGAGCCAGCAGGTCGAGCCCTGTCACCGCTGAAGAAGTTCTTTATTTTATTTTCTTTCTTTGGTCGCGTGTCTGCCTTCCCCGACTCCGGACCGGTACCGCCGGTCTTTTCTTTCCTTAAAAAAAAACAACAACAAAAAAAAAAACTATATATTTTTCCCTCACTTAGTGTATTTTTCTTTTTGGGCCTTAGGCCTCACAAGAAATTTTCCTCATGGAAAAACCAACCTCTGGGTTTAAGAAATGCACTAAGTGCAGCGGTACTATTTCTGTTACAGACACCCATGAATGGTGTCTTAAATGTTTGGGTTCTGAACACTCCATTTCGGATTGTCCGTCCTGCTCTCTGATGTCTAAACGGGGTTTACAGAACCGAGCAGCTAAGCTCCATGTGCTGTTTCCCGCTGATGCAGCTTCGGTGGCATCGACGTCTTCCAGGGCTGCCTCTTCCCCCAATGGATCTCAGGTAACCAAACATAAATCCAGCCGGTCCTCAAAGGGTAGATCTCCCTCTAAGCATCGAGATGCCTCCGGGCTTGCCCTCGAGGATCCTGCACTGGCAAAACAACTCCGGCGGGAAGCTCTGGCTTCCAAAGCTCCACCTATGGGGTTACAGGTTGACATCGATGGCACGGCCTCGACCGATCACCTGTTAGAATGCTCTGGGGTACTGGCACAACCTTCCGGTACCGAGTTCCAGGCATTCATGGCGTCGATGGATCAGAATGTTCTGTCCATGCAGCAGGCTATCAGTGCCTTCATCCAAGCTGCGACGCCGTTGATACCACAACAAACTCTCTGGAGAGCCATGTCACAGCTCATAATGTGAGGGCCATGGCCGCCTCTATGGCTCATCTAAATTCTGTGTCCATCGACCAGATCTGTCGAGCAGCCAACTGGGCCTCGGTTCATACCTTCACAGCCCATTACTGCTTGGACAAGGACTCCCGCCGGGATGCCTTGTTTGGTCAGGCTGTTCTCAAACTCCTGTTCCATTCTTAATCAACTCCTACCCTCCATCCCTGGATAGATGCCTGAGATCCATAGGAGGAGGTAGAAAACTTCCCAGGGTCTCATATCCTTGGGGTTCTCCCAGGCATCTTAGCTAGGGAGTCCCCATATGTGAAGACTCATTCCTGCTTGTTCCTGGAGATAGCACAGTTACTTACCTGTAACAGGTGATCTCTGGGAACAGCAGGAATACGTCTTCACAACCCTACCTCCTCCCCTAGGAGTTGTATCTCTCTATCTGTCTTTCCTTTCCTCTCTCTCTCTTTTGTCTTAGCTTAAAACTCGAACTGAGGAGAGGCGGTTGGGAAAGGCGGGAAGGCAGCGCGCAGGCGCTGTGGGATGCTCCCAAAAGCTTTCCTTTTTGGGAAGCTGGGGAGCGTTCCCGCGCAGGCTCCGTCGGTACTGACGTACCCATATGTGAAGACTTATTCCTGCTGTTCCCAGAGATCACCTGTTACAGGTAAGTAACTGTGCTTTACCTGAGGAAGGCGGCTGCCTATAAACACTACCCTCATTATCAGTCTTCAGCAGCTCCCCAAAAGGGTCAGCAGGCCAAGGGATGGGGTAATGGGTCCCGTAGGCAGCAGGCCCCCAAGCCCACCACACCGGCCCCTGCTCAGCAGGGTGGGGGTTTTTGACTCCATCAGCATAGCCTCTTCCCCTCCACTGGTTTCTCTCAGCACAGGAGGCCGGCTGGTCCACTTTGCCCACAGGTGGTCAGCCCTCACATCAGATACCTGGGTGCTTCATATAATTCAAAAAGGCTGTCTTCTACACTTTCACCAGGTACCTCCCTCCTACTTTCCAGGGGAGCCTCCAAGACTCCCTCTGCACAGGGACTTACTCCTTCAGGAGTTAGCAAGTCATCTCCAGGAACAAGCAGGAATAAGTCCTCACATATGGGTACGTCGGTACCGATGGAGCCTGCGCAGGAAAGCTCCCCAGCTTCCCAGAAGGAAAGCTTTTGGGGCCTCCCACTGCACATGCGCGCTGCCTTCCCGCCTTCCTGACCAACTCTCCTCAGTTCTTCCTTTTCCGCGGAGCCAGCAGGTCGTGTTCCTGTCACCGCTGAAGAAGTTGTTATTTTAATTTATTTCTTTGGCCGCGTGTCTGCCTTCCCCGATTCCAGACCGGTACCGCCGGTCTTTTTTCCTTTATTTCTAAAAAAAAAAAAAATATATTTTTTTCCTCACTTGGTGTGTTTGTTCTTTGAGGCCTTTTAGGCCTTCACAAATTCTCCCTCATGGAGAAACAAGCCTCTGGGTTTAAAAAATGCACCAAGTGCAGCGGTACTATTTCAGTCACAGATACCCATGAATGGTGTCTTAAATGTTTGGGGCCTGACCATTCCATTCCGGATTGCCCATCCTGTTCTTTGATGTCTAAACGTGGCTTACAGAACCGGGCAGCCAAGTTTCACGTGCTGTTTTCTACAGATACTCCAGCATCGACATCTTCCAGGTCTTCCTCTCCTGATGGATCTCAGGTAACCAAACATTCCTCTGGCAGGTCTTCAAAGGGCAAATCTCCCTCTAAGTATCGAGATACCCCTGGGCTTGACCCTGAGGACCCTGCCCCAGCCAAACAACCCCGGCGGGAAGCTCCGGCTTCCAAAGCTCCTCCTATGGGGTTACAGGTTGACATCGATGGCACGGCCTCGACCGATCACCTGTTAGACTGTTCTGGGGTACCGGCTCATTCATCCGGTACCGACATCCAGACAGTCGTGGCGTCCATGGATCAAACAGTTCAATCCATGCAGCAGGCCATTTTCATTAAGGCTGCGACGCCCTCGGTACCGCACCCTGCGTTACCGACTCCGGTTCCGGTACCACAACCGATATCGGTACCCAGGCCATCCACATCAACCAGGATTCCGGTTCCCGGTTCCGGGGTTTTTCCCGATACCGATCCGGTTCCGGGTACCCCCGATGTCGATACCGGTCGATACGCTTATCGATCCCTGGAAGCAAACAGACAATACTTTGAGTCTTCTGATGATTCTGATTCATCAGATGACTCTGCTGAAGTATCCCTTACTCTACCTGAGGAGCCCTCTTCTCCAAAGAGGAGAATGTCTCCTCCAGAGGATTTATCCTTTCAAGACTTCATCATTGAAGTAGCTAAAGGTCTTTCTATTTCTGTATCCTCTGAAAAAGAACCTAGAGCAAAAAAGTTAGACATTTTAGGATACTCTAAGGTTCCCAAAGAGGCAGTCACCTTGCCCATCCATGAAATTCTTCAAGAACACATGATGGACTTATGGGAGACTCCTCTCACCCTATCTCCACATTCTCGTCGTCTGGACACCATGTATCGTGTCCCCCCTTCTCCTGGGTTTCAAAAAACTCAGCTCCCTCACCACTCCATCGTGGTGCAGTCAGCTATGAAAAGGATAAAGAGTACTAAAAGACACACTTCTACTCCCCCAGGAAGAGAATGTAGGACTCTGGATGCTTTTGGAAGAAAAATCTTCCAAGCAAGTATGCTTATTGGCAGAATCAACTCATACAGCCTCTATATGGGCATGTTTCTGAAGGAGATTGCATTAAAGATACACCATTTTCTCCCCTTTATCCCAGAGGATAGAAAGGAGGAGTTCCTTCTTTTGCTAAAGCATACCCAAGATATTTCAAAGTTCTCCAACAGAGCAGCCTTTGACTCCTTTGAGGGTGCTAGCAGAGCCTCAGGTATTGCCATTGCGGCTCGCAGAATTGCTTGGCTCCAGGCCTCTGACCTAGAACCCTGGGTCCAAGATGGGTTGGGAAATTTGCCCTGTACAGGTGAGAATCTGTTTGGTAAGGAGTGGCAAATCAAAGCCACTCAAATGGATGCAGAAAATGCTGCATTAGATAGACTTTCTAAGTCTACCTCTACCCCTGTCAAGAAAAAATCTTTCAAAAAGCCTTTCTACAAGAAGGCCAGATTTGCCACAAATACTGGCCAACAATCTTCTGCAGCTCGCTTTGCTCCTAAGCGTCAGCAGCCTAAACAGGCCAGGGCAAAACCTGCAGGGGCTGCTACAGCCCAACAGTCCCAACCCCCTCAGTGTTTTTGACTTAAATCTAGAGAACTTAACCTTTCTGGCTCTAAAACCAGAACCTCTCACCATTCCAGGAAGGTTAACTCATTTTGCTCCCAGATGGGAGCAAATCACATCAGAACAATGGACCCTCTCTATCATCAGAGAGGGCTACAAACTACATTTCTCCAACCTTCCTCCCCATACCATGGTGAGAAGTTTCAATTCTCCCCCATCTCTCCTAGACCTGTTGAGTCAGGAGGTGACCACTCTTCTCGCCCAAAAGGCAATAGAAGAGGTTCCTCTTCCTCAACAGGGATCAGGTTTTTACTCCCCTTATTTTCTCATTCCCAAGAAAACAGGGGGGGTACAGACCCATTCTGGATCTCAGAGAATTGAACAAATTTCTATACAAGGAGAAATTCAAGATGCTTTCTCTAGGTACTCTCCTTCCATACCTACAAAGTCAGGATTGGCTTTGTTCTCTAGATCTCAAGGATGCGTACACACATATACTCATCCATCCATCCCACAGAAAATTCCTACGGTTTCTGTTCCAGGGAAAACATTTCCAGTACAGAGTACTTCCCTTCGGTCTAGCCTCTGCTCCAAGGGTATTTACCAAATGCATGGCAATAGTAGCTGCATTTCTACGCGCCCTGGGAATTTTTGTCTTCCCATACCTGGACGACTGGCTCATCCGAGCTCCATCTCAGTCCGAGGCTCAAGACTTCCCTGGATCGCACCAGACGCATCCTGCAGTATCTGGGACTTGTGATCAATCTGCCAAAGTCTCAACTCACCCCTACGCAATCCCTGGAGTTCATAGGGGCCTGGTTGGATACCACCACTGCAAAGGCCTATCTACCTCAGGCCCGTTGCCAACGTCTAGTGCACTTAGCCTCTCAGACTCAGTCCAGAAGCCACTTGACTGCCAGAGAGATGCTACAACTATTAGGCCACATGGCCTCCACAGTGCATGTGGTGCCTTATGCTCGCCTACATATGAGAGCAGCTCAATGGACTTTATCCACCCAGTGGACTCAAGCATCAGGAGCTCTCTCAGACCAAATAGCAAACTCCAATCGTCTCTTTTGGTCTCTCCAATGGTGGATATCCACTCAAAATCTGTTGTTGGGGGGCCCCCATTCAACCATTGTTGCCCCAAGCAACCCTCACAACAGATGCCTCCCAAACAGGTTGGGGGGGCTCATCTCCAAGATCTCTCCACTCAGGGCACTTGGTCTCCACAGGAGACCACCCTTCATATCAACCACTTGGAACTTCGAGCAATCTTTCTGGCTCTCAAAGTTTTTCATACCCTCCTCAGCAACATGACAGTCCTTATTCACACGGACAATCAAGTAGCCATGTTTTACATAAACAAACAAGGAGGGACTGGCTCTCTGTCGCTTTGCAACGAAGCTCTAAGATTATGGGCCTTCGCCAGAGAGCATCAAATCCATCTCCTGGCAGTATATCTTCCAGGAATCCAAAACTCTTGGGCAGACAGACTCAGTCGAGTTCTGCTTCCACACGAATGGTCCCTGCACATGGATCAGGTACTCAGAATCTTCCAGAAATGGGGAACCCCGGACATAGACCTCTTTGCAAGTCTGTGGAATGCCAAACTTCCCCGGTTCTGTTCCAGAATTCCATGTCAGGGAGTTCAGGCCAAGGATGCCTTCCTCCTGCATTGGGGTCAGGGCTTCCTGTATGCCTTTCCTCCCATTCCTTTGATTCCCAAGACTCTGTTCAAACTTCAAAGGAATCAAGGGTCCATGATCCTCATAGCTCCATGCTGGCCACGCCAAGTGTGGTACCCTCTACTTCTGCATCTCTCCCAAGCCCCCTCCCTGGATTTGGGAGTGGCTCCAGACCTTCTGTCTCAGGAGGAGGGGACTTTGTGGCACCCAAACCCCAAGTCCCTTCACCTCAGAGCTTGGTTACTGAAGGCCTAGACCTTCACCACTTCAATCTTTCGCAGCAAGTGAAGGATATCCTACATGCCTCTAGGAAACCTTCCACTAGGCGTTCTTACGCTTTTAAATGGAAAAGATTTTCCATTTGGTGTGCTCAAAAGGGTCTTAACCCTCTAGCACTCCCATTGAATTCTCTTTTGGAATATCTCCTGCATCTCTCCAATGCAGGACTCAAAACGAATTCAGTAAGAGTCCATTTGAGTGCTATTGCGGCATCACTTAAGCCCATCAATGGACAACCTGTTTCCTCTCATCCTCTTATTGCAAGATTCATGAGAGGCCTAACCTTAACTAAACCTCCCATTCGACCTCCTCCGGTGGCATGGGACTTAAACTTGGTTCTTGGTCAGCTTATTGAAGCCACCTTTTGAACCCTTAGCCACTACCTCCTTGAAATTTCTTTCCTGGAAGGTTATTTTTCTTATTGCAGTCACCTCAGCTCGCCGTATCAGTGAACTGCAAGCTCTAGTGGCTAATTCACCTTATACAAGGTTCCATCATGATAAGGTGGTCCTTAGGACCAATCCCCACTTTATGCCTAAAGTGGTCTCCCCTTTTCATCTTAATCAAGAGGTATATTCACCTGTCTTTTTTCCAGCTCCTCATGCATCCAGTGCAGAGAGGAACCTTCATACTCTAGACTGTAAAAGAGCTCTTGCCTTTTACCTCCACAGGACACAGCAACATCGAAAGTCTTCTCAGCTTTTTGTTGCTTTTGATCCTTTTCATTTCGGACTTCCAGTTTCCAAAAGAACACTCTCCAATTGGATTGCTCAGTGTATCTCTTTTGCTTACCAGAGTAAAAACCTTTCTCTGGAGGGCCATGTCACCGCTCACAACGTGAGGGCCATGGCCACCTCTCTGGCTCATTTAAACTCTGTGTCCATTGACCAGATCTGTCGAGCAGCCACCTGGGCCTCGGTTCATACCTTTACAGCCCATTACTGTTTGGACAAGGACTCCCGCCGGGATGCCTTGTTTGGTCAGGCTGTCCTCAGACACCTGTTCCATTCTTGAACAACTCCAGCCCACCTTCCCTGAATTTATGCCTGAGATCCATAGGAAGATGAGGAACCTTTCAGGGTCTCATACCCTTCAGGGGATCTCCCAGGCATCTTAGCTAGGGTGTCCCCATATGTGAGGACTTATTCCTGCTTGTTCCTGGAGATAGCACAGTTACTTACCTGTAACAGGTGATCTCTGGGAACAGCAGGAATTAGTCCTCACAACCCACCCGCCTCCCCTAGGAGTTGTATCTATCTCTCTCTTTCCTTTCCTCTCTCTATTGTCTCAGCTTTAAACTCGAACTGAGGAGAGTTGGTCAGGAAGGCGGGAAGGCAGCGCGCATGTGCAGTGGGAGGCCCCAAAAGCTTTCCTTCTGGGAAGCTGGGGAGCTTTCCCGCGCAGGCTCCGTCAGTACCGACGTACCCATATGTAAGGACTAATTCCTGCTGTTCCCAGAGATCACCTGTTACAGGTAAGTAACTGTGCTTTCTTCAGGAACAGGCTGTGGAACCGGTGCCCCACCACCTGAGGGGTCAAGGCTTTTATTCCAGGTACTTTCTGATTCCAAAACGAACAGGAGGCCTCAGACCCATCCTGGACTTGCGAAACCTCAACAAGTTCCTGGCAAGGGAAAAGTTCAAGATGCTTACTCTTGGAATCCTGCTGCCCTACCTCCAGCAGGGAGACTGGCTATGCTCCTTAGATCTGAAGGATGCCTATACTCACATCCTTATTCATCCAGACCACAGACAATATCTCAGGTTTGTTGTGGGAGGAAATCATTACCAGTACAGAGTACTGCCCTTTGACCTATCCTCCGCCCCCAGGGTGTTCACCAAATGCCTAGCAGTGGTGGCGGCCTATCTAAGACTTCAAGGCTTTTTTGTGTTCCCATACCTGGACGACTGGCTCATCAGGGCCCAGTCTTCCCAAGAGGCCACTCATCGCACTATAACTCTGCTCCAGCACTTGGGCTTTGTCATAAACTTCGCAAAGTCCACTTTGCTCCCCTCTCAAAATCTCGAATTCATCGGCGCAAGGTTGAGCACACTTCAGGCGCGCGCCTTCCTGCCTCTAGACAGAGCACACAGGCTCAAGGATCTCGCCAGCCACTTTCACAGCAATTCCCTGGTCTCTGCAAGGGAATTTCTGAGTCTGCTCGGCCATATGGCTTTCACGGTCCATGTGACCCCCAATGCACATCTGAACATGCGACCTGCTCAGTGGTGCCTTCGCACTCAATGGCATCAGGCCACGGGGAGCCTGGCGGACTCAGTACAGGTATCCGACCTGCTGGTCTCTTCTCTGCGGTGGTGGCTTCATCTGCCAAACCTGCTGCTGGGGGTGGATTTTTAATCTCCTCAGCCTTCTCAGGTGCTAACAACCGATGCTTCTCTCCTGGGTTGGGGAGCACATTGCCAAGGGACATGTACTCAAGGCCTCTGGTCTCCTTGGGAGTCTGCTCAGCAGATAAACTTCCTGGAGCTCAGAGCCATCCACCTAGCTCTGAGAGCCTTCTCCCACCTCACTTCTCACCAGTCTGTGCTGGTCCAGACTGACAACCAAGTTGTAATGTTCTACGTGAACAAACAAGGTGGAACAGGCTCGCTCCTTCTCTGTCAGGAGGCACAAAAACTGTGCTCTTGGGCCGTCCACCACGGCATCCTCCTCAAAGCTGTCTATCTCCCAGGTCAGGAAAATTACCTGGCAGACAAGCTAAGCAGGATCCTCCTACCACACGAGTGGAGATTGGATCCATTGGTGGTTCAGCGGATCTTTCTCAAGTGGGGCCTCCCCACCATGGATCTGTTTGCCAGTCCTCTGAACCGGCAGCTTCCCAAATTCTGCTCTCGACAACCGCATCCTCTCAGAGTAGCGGCAGATGCTTTTCTGATTCCATGGTCCACAGGCCTCTTGTATGCCTTTCCTCCCACGCCACTGGTGTCTCGCACGCTCTTCAAGGTTCTCAGAGACAGAGCCTCAATGATCCTAGTGGCTCCCCGGTGGCCGAGACAGCCCTGGTTCCCGCTTCTGATGCAGCTGGCGGTGGACACTCCTTTTCCTCTGGGGTTTCAACCCGATCTCCTGTCACAGGATCGGGGGACTCTTCTACACCACAACCTCTGGTCCCTTCATCTGATGGCCTGGCTGCTGAAAGGGTAGTCCTTGCTCCCCTCCTGCTGCCTCGGGAGGTGGAAGAGGTCGTCTTGGCCTCCAGACGGCCCTCCATCCGGAAGTCCTATGCTCTTAAGTGGTGTCGGTTCTCCGTGTGGTGTGCTCAGCAGTCTGAGAATCCCTTCTCCTGCTTGGTGGCAGTGGTCTTGCAATATTTGCTTTACCTCTCCAATCTGGGCCTTAAGTCCAACTCTGTCAGGGTCCACCTCAGTGCTCTCTCTGCGCATCACGCACCGGTGGATGGCAGGTCTCTTTCCAACCACCCTTTGGTGGCTCGTTTTCTCCGAGGCCGCCTCCTCCTTAAGCCTCCTTTGCGCCCACCAGCCCCTGAATGGGATCTGAATGTGGTCTTGCAGCGGATTAGCTTTCCGCCCTTTGAACCTATGGCTACCTGCCCTCTTCGTTTTCTTTCCTGGAAAACCTTGTTCTTGGTAGCCCTTACCTCTGCTAGGCGTGTTAGTGAACTGCAAGCCCTAGTGTCTGATCCTCCTTACACTAGGTTCTACAGGAATAGGGTAGTCTTACGGACTCACCCTAAGTTTCTTCCAAAAGTGGTATCCCCTTTTCACCTCACCCAGGAGGTGGTTCTTCCGACCTTCTTTCCCAGGCCGCACACCAGCCGGGCTGAAATGGTCCTGCATACCCTGGACTGTAGGAGGGCCTTATCCTTCTACCTTGACCGTACACGGGAGCATAGGAGGGCTGTTCAGCTCTTCGTTTCTTTTGACCCCAATAAGTTGGGGCTACCTGTCTCCAAGCGTACTTTGTCCATATGGGTTGCTGACTGTATCGCTTGGGCTTATGGGGCGGCCGGCCTCTCATTGGAGGGTCGAGTCACGGCTCATCGTGTTAGGGCGAAGGCTGCATCAGTGGCTCATCTCCGCTCTGTTCCGTTGGCAGACATCTGCCGGGCCGCTACTTGGTCTTCAAGCCAGACTTTTGCGGCCCATTACTGCCTGGAGAGGGAGTCCCGCAGGGACAGTGCTTTCGGTCAGGCAGTCCTCCATAATCTCTTTGAGGTTTAAGCAACTCCTACCCTCCGGCCCTGGTGTTGGGCTACCGGTCGAGGGCGTTTTCAGAGAAGATTCCTTCCTTCTGTGCTACTGAGCTAGAGGGAGCTCATTTTTCCACTTGAGGTCTCCGGTAGCCTTAAGCTAGGGAGTCCCATATGTGAGGACTGACTTCCTGCTTGGTCCTGGAGAAAGAGTAGTTACTCACCTGTAACAGGTGTTCTCCAGGAGCAGCAGGAATCAGTCCTCTCAACCCTCCCTCCTCCCCTTGGAGTTGCAGTCCTATCATTTTGTTTTTGCTAATTTTTTGCTGTCTTTTAGCTATGTCATCAGACTGAGCAAGATGGCACCCTTGGGCGGGAAGGGGACTGCGCATGCGCGCTGCAATTCCCAAAGGCTTTCTTTGAAAGCTGGGGAAATTGCTCCGCGAGGGCTCCGTCGGCGCCAACGTCACCCATATGTGAGGACTGATTCCTGTTGCTCCTGGAGAACACCTGTTACAGGTGAGTAACTACTCTATTTAGCAATTCCGCTTTTTCAGTGTCACTTTCCACGAGTCCTTTCCCAGCACTTCTGAGTCCTGCAATTCCAACTCTTATCTTCTTCCTTTCCCGAATTTACCTGAAGAAAGTTTTGTTGCTACCCTTAACATCTTTAGCCATCCTTTCCTCTGCCTTTGATTTTGCTATCCTTATTACTCTTTTAGACTCTTTGAGTTGGATCCTGTATTCATTTCTGTGCTCTTCTGTTTGCAAGCTTTTGTATTTTGCGAAAGTTGCGTTTTTTGCCTTTATTTGAGCAGCCAACTCTTTGGAAAACCAAATAGGTTTCCTTCTCCTCTTGTTTTTATTTACTTTTCCTACATATTTATCTGCTGCCCCATTTATTGCCTTCTTGAGTTTAGCCCATTGCAATTCCACTTCCTTTATCTCCTTCCACCCCGTCATCTCCTCCTTTAAGTACTCTGCCATTTTATTGAAGTCAGTGTATTTGAAGTTTAGGACTTTGAGCTTGCTATGATTGGCCTGTACCATGGCTTTTATCTCAAACCACACCATGTGATGGTCGCTGTTGCTCACAGGGGCACTCACGCAGACATCTGACACACTATCACTGTTGGTGAGCACTACATCCAGTGTTGAGCTTTCCCTGGTTGGTTCCATCACCATTTGTCTAAATAATGCATCTTGGAGAGCATCCACAATCTTTTTGCTTCTTTCCAGATGTGCAGAAGGAGTAATCCAATCCACATCAGGTAGATTAAAGTCACCCAATATGATCGCTTCCCCCTTTGCTGCTATCTTGGCAATATCTTTAATCAATTTGTTATCTCTCTCTTCAATTTGAGTCGAAGGTCTGTAGACTACAGCAATATGGATGACAGTGCCATCTCCTCTTTCCAACGCAATCCAGAGCGCTTCTTCTTTTCCCCATGTTCCCTGCATTTCAGTAGCTTTAATATTGCTTTTGACATACAAGGCTACTCCACCTCCTTTTCCATTTTCTCTGTCTCTTCTGAATAGATTATAGCCAGCTATGGCTATATCCCAATCGTGCGATTCATTAAACCATGTTTCTGTAATGGCCACAATGTCCAAATTCGTTTCCACCATTAAGGCTTCCAGGTCTGGAATTTTGTTGGCTAAGCTTCGAGCATTTGTGCTCATTGCTTTCCAGCATTTTCCTGGCTTGTGTGTATTTTGCATTGATTTTTTTCTGCCTACTTCTTCCCACATGCTTTTGATGTGTGGTTTAAAAGCGTGGCTGTTTCTGATGGTGTTCTGCTTTTGCTGGGGGTGGCATGCAGATATTGACCTTCCACATCTGTCACCCCCTTTTCCTAGTTTAAATGCATATCCACATACTGCCTGAATTTTTCACTTAGGATTCTTTTCCCTGTGACAGAGAGATGTAGTCCATCAGCACAGTATAGTGTCTTGTTGGTCCATCTGTTGTCC
The DNA here is from genome assembly GCA_033557465.1 of Ichthyophis bannanicus. Classification (NCBI taxonomy): domain Eukaryota; kingdom Metazoa; phylum Chordata; class Amphibia; order Gymnophiona; family Ichthyophiidae; genus Ichthyophis; species Ichthyophis bannanicus. Next base: position 339,235,575 of record CM066036.1, on the reverse strand, counting down.
CAGTTGCCAATAAATCTGAATCCTTCTTGTTTGCACCAGCTCTGGAGCCATGTATTAAAGCTGTTAATACGATGCAGCCTTTTTGTCCCCTTACCAAGAACAGGTAGAACTTCTGAGAATGCAACAGTGTTAACAACGCGCTTGAGTTTCTCTCCCAGCGATTGGAAGTCCTTTTGGGCTGTGGAAGCACTGTTCCTAGCCAGGTCGTTTGTGCCTAAGTGGATAATAACATCAAGCTTGGAGTGTTCACTTTTTGCGCTAAGTAATTCAACAATTTGGTTTGTATTCCTGCTGACTGAAGAGCCTGGTAGGCACATGACTATCTTCTCTCCTTTGAACTGTGTTCCCAAGTTAGTGCCTCTGATGATGGAATCTCCAGGTAGTAGTAGTTTTCTGTTTGGTGAGGTTTTCTTCATATTTGGTGCTTTAGCAGGGGATTGGGCATTGTCTGACTCATTTAAGGGCTCTTCAGTTTCTTTGGATTGGGCATCCTCATTAGCCAAGGCAGAGAAGGCATTATGCAGGAATATCTCTTGATGTACAGGATGTCTCTGTGTTACAGGTCGCAGTCTACCAGAACCCACTGTGATCCATTTGTTCCTAGGGCATTTGATTCTTTGTGGGAGCGGTGGTGGACTTTCTTCATTTGTATCCTAGAAGAGGTGCGCTTCATTGCAGCCAGTTCCTCCCTCAGTAGAGACACTTCTTTATGCATGGCAGCTAGGTCTTTCCTTAGTAGAGTCAGTTCTTCATGCATGGCAGCTGACTTTAGGCATATAGGACAAGATTTTAGGCTCCAAATGATTCGTCTTTGAATGAAAGTACCGCAGTTATTGCACTGAATACAAGACATGTTATTTATGCAGTCCCAGAAGAGGAAGAAGAAGAAGACAGATGAAGAAGATGTGGCTCTTAACCCAGGTTAGGAATGATAAATGGCACGTATGTGACCACTATATAGGTAATGTAGCCCCTGGGGTGGGTGGGGCGAGGGGTAGGGTGGGCGGGAACCTAAGTGTCTCTGGCCAGTAGGCTGTTCCTGAACTGTGGGCACACAGTGGAGTAGGCAAGGGAACCCACCACTAAGGACAAAGGGACACGTGCAGCACAGGAAATGGAGGTCCACAACACTAACTCAGCAGGGGGGAGGGGAGGTCCCTCAGGGCAGGGTAAGAGAAAGTTTAAAACTTAAACCTCTGCAGCAATGGAGTGGGTAAGGGAACCCAATACTAAGAACAGATAGAAAGCTATGTGGAGACAAACAGATGCACAGTTATTTGGAAAACAAAGACTCAGTTATGCAGCAAAACTCAGTAAAAATCACCTTTTGGGAGAGCTCTGGAAGCACTCCACTTCTTAGGGAGCAGAAAGGCAATCTGAGCTAAGCCCACGTGCAGCACAGGAAATGGAGGTCCACAACACTAACTCAGCAGGGGGGAGGGGTGGTCCCTCAGGGCAGGGTAAGAGAAAGTTTTGACTCCCAAGGCATAGCCTCTCCGTCTCTGCTGTCCCATCCCTGTACAGGAGGTCGACTAGCCCTGTTTGCCCACCGGTGGCCATCCATTACAGGAGACAACTGGGTCTTAAGCATAGTCCACAAGGGCTACCTGCTTCATTTTCATCAGTTGCCTCATCCCTATTTTCCAGGAGAGCCTCCAAGGCCTCCTCTCCATACAGCCCTCCTCCTGCAGGAGCTTCACGGTCTGGTGCGAGACAAGGTGGTGGAGCCTGTGCCTCCCCACCTACAAGGTCACGGTTTCTACTCCAGGTACTTCCTAGTACCAAAGAGAACAGGGGACCTCAGGCCTATTCTCGACCTCAGAAATCTCAACAAGTTCTTACAGAAGGAGAAGTTCAAGATGCTTACTCTTGGAACACTTCTTCCCTACCTCCAGCAGGGAGATTGGCTTTGCTCTTTAGATCTAAAGGATGCGTACACTCACATCCTCATTCATCCAGACCACAGAAAGTACCTCAGGTTCATTGTGGGAGAAAACCATTATCAGTACAGAGTACTGCCATTTGGCCTCACCTCCGCCCCCAGGGTCTTTACCAAATGCCTGGCAGTGGTAGCGGCCTACATAAGGAATCAGGGTATCTTTGTCTTCCCCTATCAAGTTCTGCTACGAGGGGACATGGGATGAGGGTGAAGGGAGATAGATTCAGGAGTGATATGCGGAAATATTTCTTTACGGAAAGAGTAGTGGATCCATGGAATAGTCTCCCAGTGGAGGTGGTAGAGATGAGGACAGTAACTGAATTCAAAAAAGCATGGGACCAACACAGGATCTCTAAACATAAAAAGTGGACTGTTGTAGTTGTTGTTATGGAAGGACAGACTAGATAGGCCATGTGGTCTTTTTCTGTCATCATGTTTCTATGTTTCTATCTGGACGACTGGCTCATCAGGGGTCAGACGGGCCAGGAGGCCAGGCAAGCCACCCTCCGAACGATTTCTCTACTACAACATCTGGGGTTTGTCATAAACTTCGCAAAGTCCACTTTGCTCCCCTCCCAAAACTTGGAGTTCATAGGGGCAAGGCTAGACTCTCTGCAGGCAAAAGCTTTCTTGCCAGAGGACAGAGCCCAAAGACTGATGACCTTGGCAAACCAGTTTCTCAGCAGGTCACTGGTCTCCACCAGGCTCTGCCTGAGGCTTCTTGGCCACATGGCTTCGACAGTACATGTGACTCCCAATGCCAGGCTTCATATGAGGCCTGCGCAATGGTGCCTCAGAAATCAGTGGTCGCAGGCCACAGGGAGCCTCAGCGACAGAGTAAGGGTGTCCAGACCATTCCTGCACTCCCTACGTTGGTGGCTGCATCCCCCCCAACTTACTGAAAAGGGATTCCTTTTCAGCCACCTGGGTTCACAGTGGTTTTGACCACCGATGCCTCCCTGCAGGGGTGGGGAGCACACTGTCTGGGCAAGTGCACCCAGGGCCTGTGGTCTCCCTGGGAGGCCAAGCAAAAGATAAATCTACTGGAACTGCGGGCTATTCGCTTAGCCCTCAAGACTTTCTCTCAAACTCTGGCCCACCAGTCTGTCTTAGTGCAAACAGACAATCAGGTAGCCATGTTTTATGTGAACAAACAGGGCGGCACTGGGTCCAGGCTCCTTTGTCAGGAGGCGCAGGACCTTTGCTTGTTTGCGCTCAGGCGCAACATGTTGCTCAGGGCGGTTTATCTTCCTGGCCAGGAAAATTACCTGGCAGACAGGTTGAGCAGGATTCTGCAACCCCACGAATGGCAACTCCATCCCTTGGTGGTTCAGAAGATTTTCCTGAGATGGGGACTTCCATCCATAGATCTATTTGCCAGTCCCCTGAACAGACAGCTGCCTAGGTTCTGCTCCAGGCAACCGCATCCTCTGAGGCTAGCAGCAGATGCTTTTCTGATTTCCTGGTCCCAGGGCCTCCTGTATGCGTTTCCTCCCATGCCTCTGGTGGCCCGAACCCTCTTCAAGATTCTACAGGACAAGGCCTCGGTCCTTCTGGTGTAGCCCCCAGGTGGCCGAGGCAACCTTGGTTCCCACTTCTGCTTCAACTAGCAGTGGACACTCCACTACCTTTGGGGTTGCAACCCGACCTTCTCTCTCAGGACCAGGGGTCTCTTCTGCACCCCAATCTCAAATCTCTCAATTTGATGGCCTGGAAGCTGCAAGGGTAGTTTTGGCTCCTTGGGGCCTACCTCCAGAAGTTGAAGAGGTCGTCCTGGCCTCTAGGAAGCAGTCTACTAGAAAAACCTATGCCCTGAAATGGAAGAGGTTTTCTGTGTGGTGTCAGCTGCGTACAGAGGATCCTTTCTCCTATGCTGTACCAGTGGTGCTTCAGTACCTGCTGCACTTATCCAATCAGGGCCTTAAGTCCAATTATGTTCGGGTCCACCTCTCAGCTCTAGCAGCTCACCACTCACTGGTGGAAGGACACTCTGTCGGTTCACCCTTTGGTGTCCCGGTTTCTCAGAGGTTTGCTCTTGCTCAATCCTCCTGTCCGTCCTCCAGCCCCTAAGTGGGAGTTGAATGTGGTCTTGCAACAACTGACTCGCCCACCTTTTGAGCCGATGGCTACTTGTCCTCTCCGCTTCCTTTCCTGGAAGACACTCTTCCTGGTAGCCTTAACCTCGGCCAGACGTGTGAGTGAGCTTCAGGCCCTGGTCTGTGACAGGCCTTACACCCGTTTCTATAGGAACAGGGTAGTCCTTAGGACTCATCCAAAGTTCCTCCCTAAAGTTGTCTCCTCTTTCCACCTCAACCAGGAGGTGGTTCTTCCAACATTCTTCCCTAGGCTTCATGCAAGCCAGGCTGAAGCGGTCCTGCATACCCTGGACTGTAGGAGGGCCTTATCCTTCTATCTTGACCGTACGCAGGGACATAGAAGGGCTGCTCAGCTCTTCATCTCTTTTGACCCTAATAATTTGGGGTTAGCTGTGTCCAAGCGTACCTTGTCCATTTGAGTGGCTGACTGTATCACCTGGGCTTACAAGGCGGCTGACCTTCCCTTGCAGGGTCAGGTCACGGCCCACCGTGTAAGGGCTATGGCTGCCTCAGTAGCTCATCTCCGCTCTGTACCGTTGGCAGACATCTTCAGGGCTGCAATTTGGTCCTCAAGCCAGACTTTTGCGGCCCATTACTGCCTGGAGAGGGAGTCCTGTAGGGACAGTACTTTTGGCCAGGTAGTACTCTGGAATCTCTTTGAGGTTTAGGCAACTCCTGCCCTCCAGCCCTCCGTTGGGCTACCAGTGGAGGTTCTTTCAGTGAAAAGCCTTTCTTTGATGCTGAGACTAGAGGGAGTTCTCTTGTTCAGCCTGGGTTCCTGGTAGCCCAGAACTAGGAAGTCGCCCATATGTGAGGACCGACTTCCTGCTTGCCAGGAAATGGAAAAAAGAGCCAAACGACGAAACCTGGAAACAGCACAAGCACTGGCAAGTCAAATGCAAGGCAGGCAAAGAGAGAATTTGAGAAGAAGCTTGCTGCGGAAGCAAAAACGCGAAATAAAGACCTTTTCAAGTACATTCATAGCAAAAAACCTGAGAGAGAGTCAGTTGGTCCATTAGATGATAAAGGGGTTAAAGGAGCACTAAGAGGCGACAAGGCGATAGCGGAGAGACTGAATGAATTCTTTGCTTCGGTCTTTACTGAGGAAGATGTAGGGATGTTACCCATGACTGAAGTGGTATTTAAAGGTGCGGAAGAATTGGAGGAAATATCGATACATCGGGAAGATGTCTTACAACTATTAGATAAACTGAAGAGTAGCAAATCACCTGGGCCGGATGGTATACATCCAAGGGTGTTGAAAGAACTGAAATATGAGATTGCAGAACTGCTATCAGTAATCTGTGAACTATCATTAAAATCATCTCTAATACCTGAAGATTGGAGGATCGCCAATGTAACACCAATTTTTAAAAAGGGTTCCAGGGGTGATCCGGAAAACTACAGACCGGTGAGCCTGACGTCAGTACCGGGAAAAATGGTAGAAACCATCATAAAGAATAAAATTACTCAGCATGTAGATAGTCACAACCTAATGGGAGACAGCCAACATGGCTTTAGACAAGGAAGATCTTGTCTTACTAATCTGTTATGTTTTTTTGAAGGAGTGAATAAACAGGTGGACAAAGGTGAGTCGGTTGATATTGTGTATCTGGACTTTCAGAAAGCCTTTGACAAGGTCCCTCATCAGAGACTTTGGCAAAACTAAAGAGTCATGGGATAGGAGGCAATGTACTATTGTGGATCAGGAACTGGTTAAAAGATAGAAAGCAGAGGGTAGGGCTAAATGGCCAATTTTCCCAATGGAGAAAGGTGAATAGTGGTGTACCCCAGGGATCTGTGCTGGGTCCGCTGCTTTTTGACATATTCATAAATGACCTGGAAAGTGGAATAACGAGTGAGGTTATCAAATTTGCAGATGACACAAAACTATTTAAAGTTGTTAAAACCCAAGAGGATTGTGAAAAATTGCAAGAGGATCTTGATAAATTGGAAGACTGGGCATCAAAATGGCAGATGAAATTTAATGTGGACAAGTGCAAGGTTATGCACCTAGGGAAGAACAACCTAAACTATGGTTACACGATGCAAGGTTCCACATTAGGAACCACCACCCAGGAAAAAGATTTAGGCGTCATTGTGGATACCATGTTAAAACCCTCGGCCCATTGTGCAGCGGCGGCCAAGAGAGCAAATAGAATGCTAGGTATGATAAGGAAAGGAATGGAAAATAAAATAAAATATATTATAATGCCTCTATATCATTCCATGGTGAGACCGCACCTTGAATATTGTGTGCAATTCTGGTCGCCGTATCTTAAAAAGGATATAGCGATTTTCTAAAAGGTACAGAGAAGAGCCGCCAAAATGGTAAAGGGGTGGAAGGATACTCCTATGAAGAAAGGCTAAAAAGGTTAGGGCTCTTTAACCTGGAAAAGAGACGGCTGAGGGGAGATATGATAGAAGTCTATAAATTAATGAACGGAGTGGAACGGGTAAACGTAGATCGATTGTTTACCTTATCAGAATATAGAAAGACTAGCGGACATGCAATGAAGCTACAGGGTAAACTATTTAAGACTAATAAAAGAAAATATTTTTTCACTCGACGTGTAATCAAACTCTGGAATTTGTTACCTGAGGATGTAGTAAAGGCTGTTAGTGTAACTGGGTTTAAAAAAGGTTTGGACAAGTTCCTGGAGGAAAGGTCCATAAACCATTATTAAGAAGTGACCGAAGATATCAATGCTTGACCCAGTACAAGCATTGTGGAACTTGTGTCTCTTGGGGAAACTGCTAGGTACATATGACCTAGATTGGCCACTGTTGGAAACAGAATACTGGGCTTGATGGACCTTGGTCTGACCCAGTATGGCATATCTTATGTTCTTAAAGAGTAGTTACTCACCTGTAACAGGTGTTCTCCAGGAGCAGCAGGAATCAGTCCTCTCAACCCTCCCTCCTCCCCTGGGAGTTGCATTTGTACATAGTTTATCTTACATTTTTGTGTGCTGTTTTTTTAGCTATGTCATTTGACTGAGCAAGATGGCACCTTTAGGCGGGAAGTGGACTGCGCATTAGTGCAGTATTCCCGAAGGCTTTCATAGAAAGCTGGGGAAATGCTCCGCAAGGGCTCCATCGACGTCGATGTCACCCATATGTGAGGACTGATTCCTGCTGCTCCTGGAGAACACCTGTTACAGGTGAGTAACTACTCTTTCGGGGTGCCCGACAGTTGCAGATATCGTCCGGCAGCTCTAGGAAGTCCTGTGCCACTGGACACTCCTCCCATTGATGGGACAGGAGCCCATTCCGGGGTGCTGTGGATTGGCCGGCGCATCCACTTATTTTTCCAGGAATGGGCTCATATCACGTCTGACGCATTGGTTCTGGACGTCATCAGGCAGGACTGTAACCTCGAGCTGGCCAGACCCGTTCCAGAGGCCTTCATGATATCCCCTTGCTCCTCTGCCCTCAAGCGCTAGGCGATCCAAGCCACACTATGCTGCCTTCTCAGGCCATTACAGCTGGTGCCTCACGACAAGTGGGGGCAGGGCCGCTACTCCATTGACTTTGTGGTCCCCGAGAAAGATGGCACCTTTTGCCCCATTCTTGATCTTCAGGGTGTCATGGCCAGCTGTGCTGGGTAAGGTGCCAGTGATGTCACAGCACTGTTCTAGTGTTTTCTGTCTCACATCTGCTGTTTGGAAGGCATAACCCTGTTTGAACAGGTTTAGCAGAGCTCCAGGAAAGGAAATTAACAGTGAGTAAAATTTCCCCTTAATATATATGCTTCTAATTTTTTCCTAAATTATACTTTAGAGCTGTAAAAGAAACAAAAGGCTTGAATCTCCCAGCAACTCAGTGATAGTTAGAAGTCTCGTAATAAGCAGCAGTATGAATAATCATTAACCCTTTCATGGCTGTTACCATATGGCAATCTTCAAACGTCCCCCAAACTTTTCACCGTATTCTATATTTCCAAAAATTCCACACACTATGTGTGAAATGTGACGTGTATCTGTGCTTGACATCTGAAAAAAACTGTTTAACCTATCACACCCAGCAGTAAATGAAACTGATGCCAAGACTGTTTTTAGTTTTCACCCATTCAGGACCGTAGTTGCCATGTGGCAACAGTAAACATTGTTTCCTAGAAATAAGTTTTTCAAGAAAACTTTATTTTCTGCATCATTTAACTCAAATCTTAATTTAAAAAAAACAAAAAAAATTTGTTACAAAACAATTATGTGGACACGAAAGGGTTAAAGCATTATTTTTGAAATTAAAAATTGAAAGAAATAGAAATTTAAAGAGTGACCCCAGGCATATGGTTTTTGTTCCCCCCCCCCCCCTTTTTTTTGTTTTTTCTTCTAGCAGATGGGTTGAGCACCCCACCGCCTTTAGGCTGGCAGAAATACAGTAATAGTAAATTATCATTCCTTTCCTCCTTACATTTTGTGGTGTGTTTTTAATTGAAAAGAAAAGAATACAGTACATGGTGGTAACATGAACAGAAATTGTAAGGAATCCTGAAGAACATGGGATAAAATGTACATAGTGCCAGAAGTCTAGAGCATTGCTTTTTACTGTTTTCAAACCCTAGGCATGTGTACATCAGTAAAATTGTGGTGGTGTATCCCAGTCCCAATGAAGCAGTTAACAAATGCAGTGAGAGCTTACTGCCACAAGACGAGATAGGGGAAAAAATGAAAACCCTAGTAATTTCTTCCAGATTTTAAAAACAAAGGGAAAAGGATACCTAGATAGAATGGAACAGTGTTGCAGTGACTTTTGAAATAGTGCCTCTTGCTGTGGCAGGTATGTCTGATGGTTCTCACAGACATCCAGCCTTAAGTGGATCTAATATATATTGCAAGAGCTGGAAAGAAGGAAAGTTGAACCCTTTGTGTCTGGTTTCCACACCTGTCCTGGGAAATCCCTAGTCCTCATTGCATGCAGATTTTTCTCTGACTGAAGGTCGTCCCTACCCCTCCCCCCCCCTCTTTTACAGCCTGCTGAGCCACTGCTCTATATATTTAGCTCACACCTTGCCAGCAGCAGTCAAGGTGAGAAAACAGGGTTACTTACCTGTAATGAGAGTTCTCTGTGGACAACAGGATAAGTCGGCCACACCTGGTGACGTCCTCCGGTGCCGTATACGGAAGTGCTCTATAGAGCTGAGTCTTACTGAGCATGAGCCAGAAGCCCAACCCACTAGCCTGCCCCTAGCCAGCCAGTGTGTCCCTAGCAGTGCCTGGTGAGCCAGTGGCTAGGAAGCAGGCGTGGCTGACCTCGGCCTGGGGAGGTGGATTAGATAGTGTGGCTGACTTATCCTGCTGTCCACGGAGAACTCTTGTTACAGGTAAGTAACCCTGTTTTCTCCTAGGACAAGCAGAATTCATCAGCCACACCTGGTGCCTCCCTAGCTGCACGACAGCGCGTTATGTAGCAGTGGAGAGGGAGGTCGAGACCAGATCAGGTTACAAATTTGTCTATTTAGCATTTTCATGGCTAACGTAACCCACTTTAACAATTGGCCAACATGGCCGAACATCTGGGCCAACATGGCCGTGACAACGATATGGGCCAAGCTGGCCAGAACAAAATACAGCAACACAAGTCTTGAGAGGTTACCTGCTAAGAGGCTGTACTATCACTGTCCCTTTCCAGGGCCACTGTGGCAGTGGAGAGGATTGCTTGTCTGAATGCGCATCGCACCTGTGTGTCCAAGTCCAGGCAGTAATGTTTCTGGAATGTATGGACTGAAGACCAAGTGGCAGCTTTACAGATGTCCCTCAGAGGGATAAAGCATAGGTTTGCGATGGTGGTTGCCAGCGCTCTGAACTGATGTGGTACCACAAGCAGCACTGTCTGTGCGCCCGCTTGCTCATGGCAGAAGCTGATGCAGTCCGATATCCAATGGGCCATGGTCCGTTTTGTGACCGGGCGTCCGGGCCTGTTGAGGTTGTAGGACACAGTTGAGAGCCCTTCCTGAGTGGGCCTTTTTTCCGGATGTAGGTCCAGAGGGCTCTGGTGCAGTCGAGGGTGTGGAGCCTCTGCTCTTTGGAGGAGGAGTGTGGTTTTGGGTAAAACGTAGGCAGCTCGATGGTTTGATTGATGTGGAACTCCGATGATACCTTGGGGAGGAAGTTGGGGTGTGTACGCAGGGTTGCTCTGTCTGGGAGGATCTGCGTGTACGGGGGGGGGGGGGGTATGCCACAAGGGCCTGCAGTTCGCTAACTCTGTGGGCGAATGTGATAGCTATTAAGAAGAACATTTTCCAGATGAGGTGTTTCATGGAGGCTGATAGCATAGGCTTGGAGGGAGGCTGAGTGAGCTGCTGTAGGACGATGTTCAGGTCCCAGGCTGAGGCAGGGGCTCGTACAGGGGGCCTCAGGTTGTGAAGACCTTTCATGAAGCTTGCCACTAGGGGCAGGGATGAGATGGGTGCGTTATTCGTGCGGTCATGGAAGGCCACGATGGCTGATAGATGGACCTTGACGGAGTTCGTCTTGAGTTCCTGTTCGGAGAGTGAAGCAAGGTACTGTAGGACACTCGGAACCGGGCAGATGGACGGGTTAAGTCCTTTTGAAGTGCACCACAGACTGAAGCGCTTCCACTTGAGCCCGTAAGATTTTCTGGTGGAAGGTCGTCTGGCTGCTAGGATAATGTGTTGTACATTCTCCGTGATGTTCAGGGAGGAGAGATTCATCTGCTCAATCTCCATGCCGTTAGCGCAAGGGCTCCCTGGTTGGGGTGCAGGGTGCGCCTGTCTTGGGTGAGTAAGGACAGATGGAGGGGAAGGCGGAGGGGTTTGTCCTGTGCTAGACGAAGGAGAGTGGGGAACCACATCTGCCGGGGCCAGTGCGGAGCCACTAGGATGTGTGTTTTGTCCTGGATCACTTTTCTGTAGCGTCTTGGAGATTAGAGGGGTGGGTGGGAAGGCGTACACGAGAGACCACTCCCCCCAGCACACGTCAAAGGCATCTGAGGCTATGCTGTGGGCTGACAGCGTTTTAAGCAGAAGAGGTTGCATTTCCTGTTCCACTCTGTTGCGAAGAGATCGATCTGGGGTAGGCCCTAGTGTCTGAAGATGTCCTTGGTGATCTTGGGGTTCAGGGACCACTCATGGGGGCTAAGCTGTCGACTTAGCCTGTCAGGGAGTTTTGATCGCCTGGAAGGTAAGATGCTTGCAGCCAGCAGCGGATCACCAGGGCTAGCGACCAGATGGCAAGCGCTTCCCTGCAGAGGCTTGTAGAGCAGGCTTGATGGCCCTGAGCTCCAGAAGGTTTGTGTTGGCACACCTCCGTTGCTGTCGAGGCTCCTTGTGTCCATAGGTGGTTCATGTGTGCCCCCCAGCCTGTTTTGGAGGCATCCATAGTGATATAGTGCCTGGGTTGCTGGAGGTCCTTTCCCACGGTAAGGTTTTTTATGGAGGTCTACCACCGGAGGCTCTTCCGCGTACGTGCATTGAGAGTGACGTGTGCAGATAGGGGTTGGGTGTGCTGGTTCCAGCATGACAGCAGGTGCCACTGAAGGGTGTGCATGTGTAACCGTGCTAGAGGCAGTACTTGTGTGATGGCGGCCATATGGCCTAGGAGTCGCAAGAGTCCGAGCTGTTGGAAGTGTCTGAGTGGAGACTTCCAGAGCTAGAGCAGATAATTTCTCTGTGCGTTGTGTAGGGAGGAATGCCTTCACTTTCACTGTGTCTGTCGGCCCTGCGTTGCGTGGGGACCATCTGTGATTTCTGGTGGTTTATAAGGAATCCTAGGGAGGTGAGGAGGCGGATTGTCCTTCGAACTGCCATTTGGGTCTCCCGTGGTGATGGAGATGAGAGAAACCAGTCATCCAGGTATGGGTAGACATGAATGCCTTGTTTTCGGAGATGTGCTGCCGCCATGGCTACGCATCTTTATGAACACCTGTGGTGCCGGAGAGAGGCCAAATGGGAAGGGCCTTGTATTGGTAGTGGCCCCTCAGGGCTTGAAAGCGCAGATATTGTCTGTCCTTTGGATATATCGGGACATGAGTGTATGCATCCTGTAGATCCAAGGATGCCATCCAGTCTCCGGGTTGGAGGAGGGGAAGGATCGAGCCCAGTGAGTACATACGGAACCTCTCCTTGTAGATAAACTTGTTTAGGTTCCTGAGGTCGAGGATGGGTCTCGCCCCTTCCGATTTCTTGGGTACGAGGAAAAATCTGGAGTAGAAACCCTGATGGGTTTGATCGGGGGGAACCTGTTCAACCGCTTGAGACGTCAGGAGATGTAGCATTTCCTGATGCAACAGTAGGGTATTTTCATTGTAGTTGGTTTGAGCTGGGGTTGAGCGTTGTGCAGGAGGAGACAGAAAGCGTAGGTGGTAGCCTTCTCGGATGATCTGGAGGACCCATGCATCCGTAGAGATAAGCTGCCAGGATTTCCAGAAGGTGGTTAGTCGTCCTCCCATGGGGAGGTTGACCACTCCTCCATATGCTGGTTGTCAAAAGGAAGGGCCGCTTTTCCTGGTGGGGGCGGCGGCTGCTTCTTTTTCTGTCCCTTTGGTGCTTTTGCTTATTACACCCTGTAGGGTTGATATGCAGCCTGCTTAAGAACATAAGAACATAAGATATGCCATACTGGGTCAGACCAAAGTCCATCAAGCCCAGTATTCTGTTTCCAACAGTGGCCAATCTAGGTCATACGTACCTAGCAGTTTCCCCAAGGGACACAGGTTGTAACGTGCTTGTAACGTGGGGGCTGCCATTTTCGATAGGAGTTGTATTTTTTGTGTGTGGGGTATGACTTGCAGCCGTAGCTTCCTTTTGGTGTTGGAGACGCGTTCCAGGCCATCCTCTGCGAGAGTTTGGAGAGTAGTGCAATGGTCCTTTATGTCATTGACTGTGTCCTTGACTTTCTCTCCAAAAAGGGACTCACCATTGCAGGGGGCATATGCAGTGCGCTCGTGGGTATCCTTGCATAGGCCCGAAGCTCGTAGCCATGCTAATCGCCTGGTGGAGATGGCGGTGCCGACGGTACGTGTGGCCGTCTCAAAGGCATCGTACACTGTGCTTATGTGTTTTCCGCACTCGTTGAGGTTCCCAATTGTCGCAGCTTTCAATTTTGCCTCAGGTAGAAGGGCTGCAATGGTGTCCTTGAGATTCGCCAGCAGTGTATCTTGAAAGAGGATGTGCTGGAATTAGTGTGCAATGATCCTTGCGTTCAGCATGGCCTCCTGGAAGACTTTCTTCCGTACGTCATCCAGGAGTTTGGGTTCTCTCCCAGGAGGAGAGTTGGCATGGTTGCGTGATGGCTTTATGCGCTTTAGGGCAGATGACACGACGATGGAGTGGTGAGGTAGCTGACCTTTCCCGAATCCCGGAGCTTGTTGGACCTGATATTTGGTGTCCAGTTTCTGGGGGTGCACCGTTGAAGATGCTGGGTTCTGCCAGAGCTTGGAGTGCGCTTCGAGAAGACGCTGGTGGATAGGTAGCGTGACTGGCATTTTCAGGGTGTTTGAGGTACATGAGGACCTCCTGGTCCTGCTTGGTCCGGCGTTTCTGACGGTGTGAGGCTTAGAACAGATGCCACCTTGCGTAAGAACCTGGGGTATGTGAGGTCTTCCAGTGGCAGCGTGGAGGAGGATGGGCCTAGACCGGCCGAGGTGGCGGTAGATCCCTCCACTGAACCTGTGGTGGTGGCTTCATGAGTGTCCTTTTCTGGGTATGTAGAGCCCAATGGGGCAGTCTCCCCCTCTTTAGACTGAGGAAGGATGAGGGTTCAGAGCTGTCCGAAGCACAGTCGAATTGCTGCGTGTCATTGCCGGGGAAGTCACATGCATCACTGCGTTGTCCGTGGCTTTTCTCTGAGTTTGTGCGCTGGTCATCCGGGGTGACTGTGGTGTCTGTAAGGACTTTGCGTAGGAGGCTGGTGAGGTTGGATAGTAGCTGTAAGATAGCTCCCTGGTTGGGAAGCTGCCCGCAGCAGTGTCCATTGGCTGGTCTATCCTGGCAGCAGAGGGGTTCTGGTTGGAGCCTTTTGAAAGTTTTGCATATTTATTGTATGATCTGGCTTCTGGGCTAGGGCTGCTGGAAGCGTGTTTCTGGCGGTGGTGGCCTTTCCCGGATGTGTCTTGGCTATGGGAGCATCAGTGTCTCCTGTGTCGGTGCTGGTTGCATTCCCTGCTCCAGTCTCCATTCCCATGGCGTTTCGATTGAGCAAGTCCCTTGTGTGAGTGGCTCCGACGCTGCTGCTTTGAGTGGGACTCAGGAGCCGTGGTGAAGACTCTGCCAGGATTGGAGGTGGTTGCTTTGGCACCAGAGGGAGGAGGTGGAGTCAACCCGTGCTGCTTGACCAATGGGTGCAAGAGGGGTGGAGCTTGCCAACTCGCAGGAGCAGCCAATGGCAGGAGAGCGGGTGGGGTCTATGGCGCGACGTCAGCATGGCGGCCTCCAGGAGCAACGTGGTTAGCAGCATAGGGGACGTTTGCTCTGCAGGAATCCTTGGCATCGCCTCAGGGAGCTTTCTTTGTCCCTTTCACCATTTTCTGGCTCGGCTGGTTGGCGGCAAATGCGAGGGCACTGCGGGAGTCGTGGGACACAGCCGAGGAGCTGCCATGGCCTGAAGCTGCTTTACCTTCGCTTTTTGGAAAGGAAGGAGTCTCCGGTTGCGGTTCTCTGTCGGCGGCTGCGTCTGCACTTGAGCGACCGGGGATGGAGGCCCCTAAAGGCACATCCTGTGTCGGAAAGGGACTGTGTGCCACAGTTGAAGGCTCTGGTGGCTGGGAAGCAGTGAGGAACTCTTTTAATGCATGGTCTCTGGATTTTCTGGCCCTCGGGGACATCCGGTAACAGTGCTGGCAGTCCGAGACCTGGTGACTAGCCCCCAAGCACCTGATGCATCCATCGTGGGTGTCTGTGCAGCTTATCTTTCAGGAACAGTGGAGGCATTTTTTAAATCCTGGTTTCACTGAAGGCATCTTGTGAGTATAAGTTTCTTTCTTCTCTGGCTTTAGGAGAGCAGGAATCCGCATGTGGTAGGCACGGCGGAAGAAAAGACTGCCGGACTAGTGGGTTGGTCCTCTGGCTCATGCTCAGTAAGACTCTGAGCTCTAGAGAGCACTTCTGTATAAGGTTCCATTGGAGGACGTCACCAGGTGTGGCTGACGAATGCTGCTTGTCCTAGGAGAACAGTAGGTATTTCCCTATTCCTGGATGGCTTAACTGAAGCCGTGGAGGGTTGAGATCTCCAGGAACAAGCAGGAATGAGTCTTCACATATGGGTATCGTTGGTACCGACGGAGCCTGCGCGGGAATGCTCCCCAGCATCCAGTAAGAGAGCTTTTGGGAGCATCCCACAGCGCCTGCGCGCTGCCTTCCCGCCTTTCCTAACCGCCTCTCTCCAGTTCTTCTTTTCCGCGGAGCCAGCAGGTCGTGTTCCTGTCACCGCTGAAGAAGTTCTTTTTTTTTTCTTTATTTCTTTGGTCGCGCGTCTGCCTTCTTCGACGTCAGACCGGTACCGCCGGTCTTTCTTTCTTTAAAAAAAAACAAAAAAAAACCTACCGTTTTCCCACTTCTGTGCAATTTTGTCTTTTGGGCCTTGGGCCTACAAGATTTTTCCTCATGGAAAAGCCAGCTTCCGGGTTTAAAAAGCGCGCGAAGTGCAGCGGTACTCTTTCTATCACAGACACCCATGACTGGTGTCTAAAATGTTTGGGTCCTGACCACTGTTCCCTCTAAGCTGTGCGCGTGTGCGCGCGCACACAGCTCGCCGAGTGAGCGCACATACTTTACAACAGAGTGCACAAAAATTACGGTTCTGATTCTGATAGAAAACCACACAGACATTCTTAAAATTGAAAAGTTGTTGTGTATTTACGGTTTTCACAAGTTCTAAAATATTTTCTAGTGCAATCAATGTGGTGTACATACTGTATTCTGACGTGTAGTCAAAGTTTAAAGTATATAACTCTGAGTGTCGTTTTGTGGTGCACAAAAATTTAACCTTCCTTCAAAAGCTGCACAGCTGATATTTTATGTGCACACAGCCTACAGAAAATTAGAGGGAACATTGGTCCTGACCACTCCATCACCGATTGTGAGTCCTGTTCCATGATGTCTAAAAGAGGTCGACAGAATCGAGCGGCAAAGCTCAGTACCCTGTTTCCCTCTGATGCAGCTTCAGTGGCATCGACATCTTCCAGGGCTTCGTCTTCTTCCCATGGATCTCAGGTAACCAAACATAAGTCCAGCCGGTCCTCGAAGGGTAGATCTCCCTCTAAGTATCGAGATGCCTCCGGGCTTGCCCTCGAGGATCCTGCACCGGCAAAATTACCCCGGCGGGAGGCTCCGGCTTCCAAAGCTTCATCTATGGGGTCACAGGTTGACATCGATGGCGTGGCCTCGACCGATCACCTGTTGCCATGTTCTGGGGTACCGGTCGTCTCCACTGGTACCGACATCCAGACATTGGTTGCGTCAATGGATCAGAATATTCTGACCATGTAGCATGCCATCATGGCATTCATACAAGCTGCGACGCCTCTGGTACCGCAACAAACTCCGTTGGTGGTACCGGTTCCGGCACCGATATCGGTTCCGGTGCCGGTACCGATTGCATCGACATCGGCTTCGGTGTCAACTGCAGCGGTACCCTATCGGTACCGAATCGGTACCGATCACTCCCGATGTCGATACCACTCGGTACGCGTATCGGGCTCTGCAAGAGCATCCAGACAGGCGATACTTCGATTCCTCCGAGGACTCTGATGAATCAGAGGCTTCTGTCGAAGCATCGGTACTCCTTCCTCAGGAGTCCTCTTCTCCAAAAAGAAGAATGTCTCCTCCAGAAGACTTGTCTTTTCAAGACTTCATTAGGGAAGTGGCCAGGGGCCTCTCTATTTCAGTGGCCCCTGAACCAGAGCCTAGAGCCAAGAAATTTGATATTTTACAATATCCTAAGGCTCCTAAAGAGGCAGCTACTTTACCAATTCATGAGATCCTTTATGATCGCATGTTGGGCATATGGGAGACACCTCTTACTACTTCCCCTCATTCTCGCAGGTTGGACACCATGTACCGTGTTCCTCCTTGTCCTGGCTTTCATAAGACTCAGCTTCCTCACCACTCTATTGTGGTGGAGTCTGCTATGAAAAAGATAGAGTGCAAAAGGACACTCATCTAATCCTCCAGGAAGAGAATGCAGAACCTTAGATGCTTTTGGCAGGAGAATTTTTCAGGCCAATATGCTTACTGCCAGAATCAACTCCTATAGTCTCTATATGGGGATGTTTCTAAAGGAAGTTACAGATCATCTGCTAACTTTATCTCCTTTTATCTCAGAAGATAAAAGGGAAGAGTTTCTCACCTGGCTTAAACATGCCCAGGATGTTTCCAAATTCTCCAACCGTGCAGCCTTTGACTCTTTTGAGTGTGCCAGCAGAGCCTCGGCTATTGCTATTGGTGCACGCAGACTTGCTTGGTTACAAGCTTCTGATTTGGAACCCTGGGTCCAGGATGGATTAGGAAATCTTCCTTGTACAGGTGAAAACCTTTTTGGTAAGGATTGGCAAGCAAAGGCCACTCAGATGGATGCTGAAAATTCTGCCTTAGATAGACTTTCAAAGTCTACTTCTGCTCCTGCTAGAAAAAGGTTATTCAAAAAGACTTTCTTCCCAAAAAAAAGGGAAATATTATCCTGGTTATGGTCTCCAGGCATCTTCTACAGGTCGTTTTGCTGCAAAGCGTCAGCAACAACCTAAACAAACCAAGCCTAAGGCTACAAGGACTGCTACGGCCCAACAGCCTCAGCCTCCTCAGGGCCTTTGACTTACAACTAGAGAACTTAGCCTTTCTGGCTATAGAAGAACCAGAGCCTCTCACCATTCCAGGAAGGTTAGCTCATTTTGCTCCCAGATGGGAACAAATCACAGCAGAGCAATGGACCCTCTCCATCATAAGGGAGGGGTACAAGCTTCATTTCTTAAACCTTCCTCCTCACACTATGGTGAGACAGTTCAATTCTCCAACATCTCTCCTCGACCTTCTGGGTCAGGAGATTGCTGCCCTTCTTGCCCAAAGGGCAATAGAAGAAGTACCCCTTCTTCAACAGGGTTCAGGGTTCTACTCCCCCTATTTTCTTATTCCAAAGAAAACAGGGGGCTACAGACCCATATTAGATCTCAGAGAATTGAACAAGTTTCTATGCAAGGAGAAATTCAAGATGATTTCTCTTGGTGCTCTCCTTCCATACCTTTAGAGTCAGGATTGGCTTTGTTCTCTAGATCTCAAGGATGTGTACACCCATGTCCTCATCCATCCAACACACAGAAGGTTCCTTCGGTTCCTTTATCATGGAAAGCACTACCAATACAGAGTGCTTCCTTTCGGTCTGGCCTCTGCTCCAAGAGTGTTCACAAAATGCATGGCAGTAGTAGCTGCATTTCTACGCACTCTAGGAATATTTGTATTCCCATATCTGGACGACTGGCTCATCCGAGCACCATCCCAGTCAGAGGCCCAGACTTCCCTAGCCTGCACAAGGCGTGTTCTTCAGTATCTGGGACTTGTGATAAACATCCCAAAATCACAACTCACCCCTACTCAGTCATTGGAGTTCATAGGGGCCTTGCTAGATACCACAACTGCAAGGGCCTATCTTCCCCAGGCCCGTTGCCTACGCTTGGTGCAGTTAGCCTCTCAAATTCAGTTAAAATCCCATTTAACTGCTCGAGAGATGTTACAACTGTTAGGCCACATGGCATCCACCGTGCATGTGGTTCCTTACGCTCGCCTTCACATGAGGGCAGCTCAGTGGACTCTGTCCACCCAATGGACCCAGGCATCAGGTTGCCTGTCAGACAAAATAGCAACCTCCAGTCGTCTCTTTTGGTCCCTCCAGTGGTGGAAGTACACTCAAAATCTGTTGCTGGGGTCCCCCTTTCAACAGTTGCTACCCCAAGCAACCTTCACAACAGATGCCTCCCCAAAGGGTTGGGGAGCTCATCTACAAGATCTCTCCACCTAGGGCATCTGGTCTCCACAGGAGACATCTCTACATATCAACCTCTTAGAGCTCAGAGCAATTCTTCTAGCTCTGAGTCTTCCACACCCTGCTCAGCTACAAGACAGTCCTCATCCATACGGACAACCAAGTAGCCATGTTCTACGTGAACAAGCAGGGTGGGACTGGCTCTCTGTCGCTTTCCAACGAAGCTTTGAGATTGTGGGCCTTCGCCAGAGAGCATCAGATTCATCTCATGGCAGTGTATATTCTAGGGCAGCGATGGCGAACCTATGGCACGCGTGCCAGCTGTGGCACGCGAAGGCCTTGCAGCTGGCACGCGGGAAGGTCCGCAATTAGGTTGTTTTTTTTTTTTTCAATTTTACTTGTCTGCTGCCGCTGTCGGGGCCACCGCGGCAAAATCGAGCGTGCCGCGGGGCCCCCCTGTACCCGGCAGAGCCTGCCCTCCCCGTAGCAGCTCTCTCTTTGGCAGCTCTCTCTTTGGAGCTGCAGTCAGACGCGCCGGCTTGCAGAGCGCGAAGGGAAGAGTTTCCCTTTCGCGACTCTGTTAAGCCCGCGGGGGCTGATGGGAACTTCCCATCAGCCCCCGCGGGTTTAACAGAGCAGCGAGGGAGAAACTCTTCCCTCGCGCTCTGCAAGCCGGCATAGACCTGTTTGCAAGTCTGTGGAATGCCAAACTTCCCCGGTTCTGTTCCAGGATTCCGTGTCAGGGAGTTCAGGCCAAGGATGCCTTCCTCCTCCACTGGGGGCAAGACTTCCTCTATGCCTTTCCACCCATTCCCCTAATTTCCAAGACACTGTTCAAGCTTCAGAGAGACAAGGGGTCTGATCCTCATAGCTCCACGTTGGCCATGCCAAGTGTGGTACTCTCTACTTCATCTCTCTCAAGCTCCCTCCCTGGACTTGGGATCTGCTCCAGACCTCCTGTCCCAGGAGGAGGAAACGTTATGGCACCCAAATCCCCAGTCTCTTCATCTCAGAGCCTGGTTGCTGAAGGCCTAGACCTTCAAGATTGGCATCTGTCTCAGCAAGTGAAGGATATCCTTCATGCTTCCAGAAATCCTTCCACTAGACGTTCCTATGCTTTTAAATGGAAAAGGTTTACCATTTGGTTTGCAGAGAAGGGTCTTAACCCTCTTGCAATACCTCTGAATTCTTTACTAGAGTATTTGCTGCATTTATCCCATGCAGGCCTCAAAACGAATTCAGTAAGAGTCCATTTGAGTGCTATTGCAGCAAACCTTAAGCCTCTCAATGGACATCCTATTTCCTCTCATCCTCTTATTGCAAGATTCATGAGAGGCCTTCTTTTAACTAAACCTCCCATTAGACCACCTCCAGTGACATGGGATTTGAATTTGGTTCTTGGCCAGCTTATGAAGCCACCCTTTGAACCCTTAGCCACTACCTCCTTGAAATTCCTTTCCTGGAAGGTTATTTTTCTCATTGCAGTCACCTCAGCTCGCCGTATCAGTGAGCTGCAAGCCTTGGTGGCTAATCCTCCTTATACAAGGTTCCATCATGACAAGGTAGTCCTCAGAACTAATCCACACTTTATGCCTAAAGTGGTCTCACTTTTTCATCTGAACCAGGTGTATTTATCTGTCTTTTTTCCAGGACCTCATGCATCAAGTGCAGAGAGGAATCTTCATACCCTGGATTGTAAAAGAGCACTTGCTTTCTACTTACAAAGGACACAGCAACATAGAAAGTCCTCTCAACTCTTTGTTGCTTTTGATCCCTCTCATTTAGGACTTCCAGTCTCTAAGAAAACTCTGTCCAATTGGATTGCTCAGTGTATCTCCTTCGCCTACCAGAGTAAGAACCTTTCTCTGGAGGGCCATGTCACAGCTCACAATGTGAGGGCCATGGCAGCCTCTATGGCTCATCTAAACTCTGTGTCCATCGACCAAATCTGTCGAGCGGCCACCTGGGCCTCGGTTCATACCTTTACAGCCCATTACTGCTTGGACAAGGGCTCCCGCCGGGATGCCTTGTTTGGTCAGGCTGTTCTCAAACACCTGTTACATACCTAATCAACTCCTACCCCCCATCCCTGGTTGGATGCCCGAGATCCATGGGGTGAGGTAGAGCCCTTCTCAGGGACTCACAACTTTGGAGATCTCCCTGGCATCTCTAGCTGGGGAGTCCCCATATGTGAAGACTCATTCCTGCTTGTTCCTGGAGATAGCACAGTTACTTACCTGTAGCAGGTAATCTCTGGGAACAGCAGGAATAAGTCTTCACAACCCATCTACCTCCCCTAGGAGTTGTATCTCTTTCCTTTCCTCTCTCTCTCTTTGACTCAGCTTTAAAAACTCGAACTGGAGTGAGGCGGTTAGGAAAGGCGGGAAGGCAGCGCGCAGGCGCTGTGGGATGCTCCCAAAAGCTTTCTTACTGGACGCTGGGGAGCGTTCCCGCGCAGGCTCCGTCGGTACCAACGATACCCATATGTGAAGACTTTTTCCTGCTGTTCCCAGAGATCACCTGTTACAGGTAAGTAACTGTGCTTTATTTGCCCAAGACCACAAGGACAGCTAGTGGGATTCAAATCCTGGTCTATTTTGGTCACTGGGCTTATATTTGATGGAGCAAAAAAAAAAATTTTTCAGGACAGATAGCACTTAACTATGTTTCGAACATAACATGTACAGGGGAAGGCAGACATTCTTACAGTGCAGGCAGTGATACATGTAAATTCTTGTCTACTGCTAGAGGCGTGCAACCACTGCATCTGTGTCCAGCAGTCAGAGTTGCATCCAGTACTTAGTAAATGCTTTCCCTGTCTTATTCAGCCTGAGAATAAGAGTACAGAAGATAGCAGCTCAGGAGAAGGAAATGTAAGAGGTACTGTGTGTTGGACAAAGCGAGACTCAACAGACCATACTCTTTAAGCTGCCCATTTGCTACTGTAGTACAAAGCTCATGCTAAAACTAGGAAAGACATGCAACTGCGCATGTACTTGGTAAGGATCTCTCGCCCATCTGAGTGACCACTAGAGTCTGGTGGTTGTGAGACTTTGAGAATAGAGCCTCGGTGGAAGCTCTGATCAGGTTCATAGCTAGCATACCAGTGTTTTCATGGCACACCAGCTATGAGAGACATTGTAAATCAAAGCTATACAGACTTTGCGCTAGAGCCACTTAGGTGGATGTACACCAACTTAAATGAAGAAGTGGGAATAAATTTAATGTATTGTTCTTACAGTTGCCAAAATTAGCTGAAATATCCATCTCAAAATGGATTTCTAAGAGCTAAGGAAAAAATAGTGATACATCTCCCACAAATTAAGAACACTTGGTAAATGTTTTAGGTTTGTTTTTATTTTATCTTTGTCCGCCTTCATAAAGAAGCTTCTAAATATGTCTTTTAATGGGGGAACTCAAACATTTTATCATATGAGGAAAGATCAGACAGCCAAATGGAAGGCTGAAACCTGATAGTTTTGATTTATACTGTACTTTTTTTTTTTCTCTCTCCCTATAGGAAAGAGGCATTGATCCGGAGGCTTCTTTTGGAAGGTGGTGGCCTGCGCTTGATGCTGGAATCCTTGGCAAGAAGTGAGGATTCACTCTTCATCTTTACTGCAGCTGATTCTATTGTGACCCTGCTGAATGGCTCTGTGCAGTGTGGAGCAGAACCTGAGCTGTCATTACCAGACTCCCCACTATCTGACCAGCAGGCTGCAAAACGTGCAAGAAAGGACCCTGATGGGGGCTGCCGATACCAGCATCTGCTGGAGGCAGGTCAGACAGATGTGAACTTCCAGTTGGACAGTGGTGATGTTATGAGTGCAATGCGAGCAGAGATGATTGCTTCATCAGACGTTTTCCGTGCAATGCTGGATGGAGGTTACCTGGAATCAGGGCAGTCACTTGTCCCCATTTGTGACATTTCTTTGCATCCTTTCCTCCTGGTTCTACATTTTCTTCATGGCTGCCATAGTAAGGATTGCCCCACCCTGCTCGATCTTCATGATGTGAATATGGAGGAGGATTTTGGGAGCTGTGCTCTGGCTCCAGCTCTGGCTGCAGCAGACCGATTTCTTCTGTCTGGGTTACAGTCTTTGGTGGAGAGAATCATATGTGAGAGTTATCTATGCCTGAGTAACCTTCATGCTGTTTACACATTTAGTGAGAGTCATGGAAATGCTGGACTACGGCGGCACTGCTTGCGTTACCTGTTACAACCAGAGCATGAACCCAAGGCAAGAGGAGAGAGTTTGGAGAGACTGCTGCAGGCAGCTGAGGACTTGAGCACTTTAGTAGATGACTTACAAGGTGTTGTGATCGAGTACCTCTGAGGGAGGAATGGAAGTGAAAAATCCCTACTCTGTAATAATTCAAAGTGAGACATTTTAAAGAATAAAATGGAAATGGGGGGGGGGCAATAATTGTGCTGAAAACAGCAAGAGCGGATGCTCCCAGTGAATATGAAATAAGAGTTCATGAGGCTCAGGCTTCAAGGACCAGTTGTTGATTTAGGAAATGGAGGTTGCAGGTCTAGTTTAAAAAAAAAAAAAAAAAAAAGGGGAGGGGGGCAGTGAGCCACCTGGGCTTTTTTATTTGAAAAAGAGGCAAAGACTAGAGGGGAGAGACTGATTGATAAGAGAGAGGGGGAAATGAGCAAGAAATGGAACTCCAGCTCTCCCATTTTCTGCATTACACTCAGCCTAGAGAGGAGGAATCTGGAATGGATCCCAGATCCTCCTACTCTTTACAGCACCATCCCAAAGCAAAATAGTCCGATCTGCAAATAAAACATAGGTCTTTCAGCTCCTGAGGCAGGAGTAGAATCAGTGTCTCTTAACTTCTGCATCATTTCCTTTTGATTCCTGTAAGTAGGTCACAATCCTATGCTAATGCTATAAGCACACAGGAGGAGGGGAATGTTGAAACTAACTGTATGGAAGCAGGAGATCTTAACACTGTAAGAATACAGTGGAAGAGGGGTGCTTAACTTTACAGTAAGTGATTATACTACAAGTACAAGAGAAGGTAAATGTTAAAGATGTTAAATATTCAGCAAGAGGGGAGCACTACTAAGTATACAGCAAGAGAAATACTAGCAGTAACTTTAGAACTTTGTTTCTCAAGCCAGTATACTCCCTAGTCAATCTGCTTTTAAAGATATGTACAATGAATGTGCATATGAGAGATTTACATGCACTGCCTCCATTGCATGCAAATCTCATGCCTGACACTGGTTCCTTATTGTCCCTCCAGTCCAGTTCCACACCTCTGGATAGTCAATCTCCAGAAGCTTGGAGACTGAGCCTGTCATCATTGATGACATCAGTGTACTTAAGCAGCTGGCACCATCCACCAACCCCCATTAAGCTCAGTCTCCAAGCAGCTGGAGGACGTAGTGAGCCAGGGTACTTCACTCCTGAAGGGACAACTAAGGAATGGAAAGTTAGATTGGAGGTTTTTATCTTCTTGTTAGGTTATGTCTATTCTATAAAAAGAAAAAAAACTAGTTTTGTTCTTCATGCGGTGTTTGAACCGTGTAAAAAAAAGAATTAGAAGGGGATCAAACGAGAGAGAGAGAGAGATTCTTTCCCCCTCCCCCCCCCCTCGGGTACAAAGGCACAAAGGGAGGGGGCTTCGGGGCTTAAGTCTGGCCGAATTTCAGGAGCAGCTCCCAAACCCATGATCGGGTGAGGAGTCTGCGACGAGTGAAGGCTTGCAGACAGCTTTCTCAGTGCTGTCTGCCTCGACGCTGAAGTTGGAGAACAAAGGTTGCGCGCCAGGCTGGAAACTGTCAGTAGCAGATCTGTTATCAAGGAGACAGTTCAGTCCTGGCCGGTGAATGGGGGAGATTAGATGGTGGGAAGGGTAGCTGCTCTGTCTAAACCCCCTGTTGACTGTGAATGGCTGTAACCCATGTGACTGACAGGTACTTTTCTGCAGTGCATGAAAAGCACCATTTTGAGCCAGTATTTCATTTTTCTTTCATGGCAGGAATAGCCAAGAGGGGAGCTCATCCAATGTCAGATGGGACACCCACCCCCCCCCCCCCCCCCCCCCGTGGTTCGTAGTTTTTGAGGTGGGGTCTCTTATGATTGCGTTTTTTAAAAAAATTATATATATATATATATATATATATATAAAATTAAATAAAAAGAGTCACTGGTAGTAAGTGGAGAGTTTGGAGCAGGAAAGTTTCTCTTATCCCACCAGTTTGCAGAACCGGATAACCAGAAGGGAGGTGGTCAACACAGAAAGTGGACCATGCTGGCAAGGCCACAGTGTGTAATGTGCAGGGCCCAGTGGGGGTCTGTCTCTGATGCAGGCATTTGCCGGGGAGACTCTGTTGTGGGATCGGCAAGATGGCATGGAACAGATTATTGGACATGCAGTCTCCTCAGGAGTAGTGGGGAGTACTTCGCAGGCACAGGACGAGCAGAACTAGACAGCGGGGGAGGCCAGAGGTTTGGGTACCACATCTCCTCTGCTGGAGCATATGGTAGGGAACACACCTCTCCCAGACCTTCCACATCTCGGAGTCTAGGTGGCAGGAGCACCCTAGGTGATTTTCCCTCAGAATTTGTTCTGCTGATGCATAAGGTGTTCTGCATGTGGCAACAAGGGATGAAGAGCTTCTCTTTGGCACAGGAGCAGGGCACAAAAAGGCCTGCGGACCCGCCTGACTCAGGACTGGATGCAGAAACATCCAAAAGGTATAAGCCAGTGGGAGATTGAGGTGAAAAGTCCCCATTTTCGGAGGAGCCAGCAGAATTGGACCTGGACACGGAGTTGTATATGGAAGGAGAAGAGCTAGAAGAAGGGGAGATTCTACAGAATGAATTGTCCGCATGCCCTGCTGGGAGGAGTTAGCGGCGCTCATTGTGGAATCCTTAAAGACATTTAATATGACCACTGGACTTCCGGTGGAAGAAGCACTAGAAGATCTGCTATTCCAGGTGGTTTGGAAGACACAGAAGGTGTTTCTGGTGCACAGAGTGGTCAAACAGATGATCCAGGATGAGTGGGATCTTCCGGAGGCTGGGCTCAGGACACATGATTCTAGCCACTACTGCAGCAGGAGCAGGTAATGCTCCAATCTCTAAAGATGGATGTGGCAGTTTTGGCCATAACTAAGAAAACACTGATCCCGGTAGAGGGCAGTACTGCGTTCAAGGATGTCCAGGAAAGAAAGCTGGTCAGCTTGTTGAAGCAAGCCTTTGATATCAATCCCCTCTTGTTACAGGCTTTCATTTTCTGGGGCCTGGGTTGCCAGAGCTTGCCTGCGCTGGGTGCAAGGGGTTTTAGAACCAGGAGAGTCCATGCCAGACCCAGCGGGGGCAGCAGCCAAGCTGGAGTCGGGGGGTGGGGGGGCACATATCTTGCGGACACCTGCTACAATCTCATTAGAGGTCTAGCCAAGAGTATGGCCTCGGTGATAGCGGCTCACCGCTATCTCTGGTTGCAGAATCGGGTGGCAGATAGCTCCTCCATTTTAGCAAGCTTTCGTTTAAGGGGAAACTTCAGTTCGGAGAAGATTTGGAAAAATGAGTCAGACTTGGGAGGGTCAAAAGGAGGACGCCTCCCTGAGGATAAACAGAATTAGGGCTGCAGCGCGACTCCTGCTCAGGGTCAACCAAGGGACTTTCGCTGATTCCATTCGGTTCATTATGCGCCTTACCAGAGAGGTTGGTTCCCCTTCCGAGATCAGGGGTTTTGAGGGGCAGGGAGCAGCTAATCTCCAGGAACAAGCAGGAATGAGTCTTCACATATGGGTACGTCGGTACCGACGGAGCCTGCGCAGGAACGCTCCCCAGCTTCCCAAAAAGGAAAGCTTTTGGGAGCATCCCACAGCGCCTGCGCGCTGCCTTCCCGCCTTTCCTAACCAACTCTCCTCAGTTCTTCTTTGCCGCGGAGCCAGCAGGTCGAGCCCTGTCACCGCTGAAGTTCTTTATTTTATTTTATTTCTTTGGTCGCGTGTCTGCCTTCCCCGACTCCGGACCGGTACCGCCGGTCTTTTCTTTCTTTCTTTAAAAAAAAAAAAAAAAAAAATCGATATTTTTCCTCACTTGGTGTATTTTTCTTCTTAGGCCTCACGGCCCACAAGAAAATTTCCCTCATGGAGAAACCAGCCTCCGGGTTCAAAAAATGCACTAAGTGTAGCGGTACTATTTCTGTTACAGATACCCATGAATGGTGTCTTAAATGTTTGGGTCCTGAACACTCCATTCCAGATTGTCCGTCCTGCTCTCTAATGTCTAAACGGGGGTTACAGAACCGAGCAGCTAAGCTCCACGTGCTGTTTCCCGCTGATGCACTGGCGGTAGCATCGACATCTTCCAGGTCGTCTTCTCCTGATGGATCTCAGGTAACCAAACATAAACCTAGCAGGTCCTCGAAGGGTAGATCTCCCTCTAAGCATCGAGATGCCTCCGGCTTGCCCTCGAGGATCCTGCACCAGCCAAACAACCCCGGCGGGAAGCTCCGGCTTCCAAAGCTCCTCCTATGGGGTTACAGGTTGACATCGATGGCACGGCCTCGACCGATCACCTGTTAGATTGCTCTGGGGTACCGGCACTTTCTCCCGCTACCGACATCCAGGCTTTCATGGTGTCGATGGATCAGAATGTTCTGTCTATGCAACAGGCTATCAAGGCCTTCATTCAAGTTGCGACGCCGATGATACCGCAACGAGCCCCGTTGTCGGTATCGGCTCCGGTACCGGCACCAGCACCGATGCCGGTACCGACTGCATCGACATCGACCAGGATACCGACTGCAGCGGTTCCTTGTCCAGGGCTATTTCTCGGTACCGATCCGGTACCGGGGACGCCCGATGTCGATACCGCTCGATACGCGTATCGAGCGTTGGAAGAGCACCCGGACAGGCGATACTTCGATTCCTCTGATGATTCTGATTTATCAGATGAGTCTCCTGAAGTATCCATAGCCCTTCCCTGAAGAGCCTTCTTCTCCAAACAGAAGAATGTCTCCTCCAGAGGACATTTCCTTTCAAGACTTCATAAGAGAAGTAGCTAAAGGACTTTCAATTTCAGTAACCTCTGAATCAGAGCCTAGAGCAAAAAAATTAGATATTTTAGGGTACTCTAAGGCTCCTAGAGAGGCTGTCACCTTACCAATTCATGAGATTCTTCATGAACACATGATTGATTTATGGGAGACTCCTCTCTCTCTCTCTCCTCATTCTCGCAGATTAGACACTATGTATCGTGTCCCTCCTTGTCCTGGATTTCAGAAAACTCAGCTTCCTCAACATTCCATTGTGGTGCAGTCAGCTATGAAGAGAATAAAGAGTACAAAGACACTCTTCTGCTCCTCCAGGAAGAGAATGCAGGACCTTGGATGCTTTTGGTAGGAAAATCTTCCAAGCCAGTATGCTTATTGCCAGAATCAACTCATATAGCCTTTACATGGGTATGTTTCTAAAAGAGGTTGCACAAAAGCTGCACAACTTCCTCCCTTTTCTTCCAGAGGATAAAAGGGACGAATTCCTCCTTTGGCTTCAGCATACTCAAGACATCTCCAAGTTTTCCAACAGGGCAGCTTTTGACTCCTTTGAAGGTGCCAGCAGAGCATCAGGCATTGCCATAGCTGCTCGCAGAATTGCTTGGCTCCAGGCTTCTGATTTAGAACCCTGGGTTCAAGATGGCTTAGGAAATCTGCCCTGTACAGGTGAAATCTATTTGGCAAAGAGTGGCAAATAAAAGCCACTCAAATGGATGCAGAGAACTCTGCTCTGGATAGACTTTCAAAGTCAACCTCCATTCCTGCCAAGAAAAAGATTTTTAAGAAGTCTTTTTACAAAAAGGGCAGATTTTCTTCTACTTCTGGCCAACAATCTTCCACAGGTCGCTTTGCCACTAAGCGTCAGCAACCTAAGCAGGCCAGGCCTAAGTCTACAGGGGCTGCTGCAACTCAGCAGTCCCAACCTCCTCAGGGTTTTTGACTTGATGCTAGAGAACTTAGCCTTTCTGGCTCTACAACAGCCAGAACCTCTCACCATTCCAGGAAGGTTAGCTCATTTCGCTCCCAGATGGGAGCAAATCACATTAGAGCAGTGGACCCTCTCCATCATAAGAGAGGGCTACAAACTTCATTTCTCAGGCCTTCCTCCCCACACCATGGTGAGACACTTAAATTCTCCAACATCTCTTCTCGACCTTCTAGGTCAGGAGGTGACTACCCTTCTTGCCCAAGGGGCAATAGAAGAAGTTCTTCTTCTTCAACAAGGGTCAGGGTTCTACTCCCCCTATTTTCTCATTCCGAAGAAGACAGGGGGATACAGACCCATCTTAGATCTCAGAGAATTGAACAAATTCCTATGCAAGGAGAAGTTCAAGATGATTTCTCTGGGCACTCTCCTTCCATACCTTCAAAGACAGGATTGGCTTTGTTCTCTAGATCTCAAGGATGCGTACACACATATCCTCATCCATCCATCTCACAGAAGATTCCTACGTTTTCTTTTCCAAGAAAAACATTACCAATACAGAGTGCTTCCTTTTGGTCTGGCCTCTGCTCCAAGAGTGTTCACCAAATGCATGGCAATAGTTGCTGCATTTCTACGCACTCTGGGAATATTTGTCTTCCCATACCTGGACGACTGGCTCATCCGAGCTCCATCTCAGTCAGAGGCCCAGGTTTCCCTGGACCGCACAAGGCGCATTCTGCAGTATCTGGGACTTGTGGTAAACCTCCCAAAGTCCCAGCTCACCCCCCTACTCAGTCCTTAGAATTCATAGGGGCCTGGTTGGAAACCACCTCTGCAAGGGCCTACCTTCCTCAGGCCCGTTGCCAACGTCTAGTGCAGCTAGCCTCCCAGATTCAGTCAAAGAGCCACTTAACTGTCCAGGAGATGCTACAACTGCTAGGCCACATGGCTTCCACGGTACATGTGGTACCCTATGCTCGCCTACACATGAGAGCAGCTCAATGGACTTTGTCCACCCAGTGGACTCAAGCTTCAGGAGCTCTCTCAGACCAAATAGCAACCTCCAAACGTCTCTTTTGGTCTCTCCAATGGTGGATGTCCATTCAAAATCTGTTGCTGGGGTCCCCCTTCCAACAGTTGTTACCCCAAGCAACCCTCACAACAGATGCCTCCCAAACAGGTTGGGGAGCTGATCTACAAGACCTCTCCACCCAAGGCACTTGGTCCCCACAGGAGACCTCTCTTCATATCAACCACTTGGAACTTCGAGCAGTATTTCTAGCTCTCAAGGTCTTTCATACCCTCCTCAGCTACAAGACAGTCCTCATTCATACGGACAATCAAGTAGCCATGTTTTACATAAACAAGCAAGGAGGAACTGGCTCTCTGTCGCTTTGCAACGAAGCTCTAAGATTATGGGCCTTCGCCAGAGAGCATCAAATCCATCTCCTGGCATCTTGGGCAGACAGACTTGGTCGAGTTCTGCTTCCACACGAATGGTCCCTGCACATGGATCAGGTACTCAGAATCTTCCAAGAATGGGGAACCCTGGACATAGACCTCTTTGCAAGTCCGTGGAATGCCAAACTTCCCCGGTTCTGTTCCAGAATTCTGTGTCAGGGAGTTCAGGCCAAGGATGCCTTCCTCCTTCATTGGGGTCAAGACTTCCTGTATGCCTTTCCACCCATTCCCTTGATTCCCAAGACTCTATTCAAACTCCAGAGGGATCAAGGATCTATGATCCTCATAGCTCCAAGCTGGGCACGCCAAGTGTGGTACCCTCTACTTCTGCATCTCTCCCAAGCCCCCTCCCTGGACTTGGGAGCTGCTCCAGACCTCCTGTCCCAGGAGGAAGGGACTTTGTGGCACCCAAACCCCAAGTCCCTTCACCTCAGAGCTTGGTTGCTGAAGGCCTAGACCTTCAAGACTTGACTCTTTCTCAGCAAGTGAAGGATATCCTCCATGCTTCCAGAAAACCTTCCACTAGGTGTTCCTTTGCTTTTAAGTGGAAAAGATTTTCCATTTGGTGTGCTGAAAAGGGTCTTGACCCTCTAGCACTACCTTTAACTTCTCTGTTAGATTATCTCCTGCATCTTTCCAATGCAGGACTTAAGACAAATTCAGTAAGAGTCCATTTGAGTGCTATTGCAGCGTCCCTTAAGCCCATTAATGGACAACCTATCTCCTCTCATCCCCTCATTGCAAGATTCATGAGGCCTAACTTTAACTAAACCTCCCATTAGGCCTCCTCCGGTGGCATGGGACTTAAATTTGGTTCTTGGTCAGCTTATGAAGCCACCTTTTGAACCCTTAGCCACTACCTCCTTGAAATTCCTTTCCTGGAAGGTTATTTTCCTCATTGCAGTCACTTCTGTTCGCCGCATCAGTGAACTGCAGGCCTTAGTGGCTAATCCACCTTATACAAGGTTCCATCATGATAAGGTAGTCCTTAGGACAAATCCACACTTTATGCCTAAAGTGGTCTCACCTTTTCATCTTAATCAAGAGGTATATTTACCTGTCTTTTTTCCAGCTCCTCATGCATCCAGTGCAGAGAGGAATCTTCATACTCTGGATTGTAAAAGAACTCTTGCTTTTTACTTACAAAGAACGCAGCCACATAGAAAGTCTTCCCAGTTTTTTGTTGCTTTTGATCCTTCTCATTTGGGACTTCCAGTCTCTAAGAGAACACTGTCCAATTGGATTGCTCAGTGTATTTCTTTTGCCTACCAGAGTAAGAACCTTTCTCTGGAGAGCCATGTCACAGCTCATAATGTGAGGGCCATGGCCACCTCTATGGCTCATCTAAATTCTGTGTCCATCGACCAGATCTGTCGAGCAGCCACCTGGGCCTCGGTTCATACCTTCACAGCCCATTACTGCTTGGACAAGGACTCCCGCCGGGATGCCTTGTTTGGGTCAGGCTGTCCTCAGACACCTGTTCCATTCTTAAACAACTCCTGCCCTTCTTCCCTGGATGGATGCCTGAGATCCATAGGAGGATGCAGACCCCTTTCAGGGTCTCATATCCTTGGGGATCTCCCAGGCATCTTAGCTAGGGAGTCCCCATATGTGAAGACTCATTCCTGCTTGTTCCTGGAGATAGCACAGTTACTTACCTGTAACAGGTGATCTCTGGGAACAGCAGGAATAAGTCTTCACAACCCTCCCACCTCCCCTAGGAGTTGTATCTCTTTTCTATCTTTCCTTTCCTCTCTCTCTATTGTCTCAGCTTTAAACTCGAACTGAGGAGAGTTGGTTAGGAAAGGCGGGAAGGCAGCGCGCAGGTGCTGTGGGATGCTCCCAAAAGCTTTCCTTTTTGGGAAGCTGGGGAGCGTTCCCGCGCAGGCTCCGTCGGTACCGACGTACCCATATGTGAAGACTTATTCCTGCTGTTCCCAGAGATCACCTGTTACAGGTAAGTAACTGTGCTTTATAGCGCCTTCTCGCCTTTGGGACCTAAGAAATCACAGTGAATCAAGAGGGGTCCAGTTGGAGGCACAACCCGTGAGAGGTCTGCTGTTGGATTTTTACCCTGCCTGTGCCCAGAACAAATCAGACCAGTGGTTTCTAGAAGTCATCAGGGAGGGCTGCATGCTGGAATTTGCCAGACCAGTGGGCCCATCCTTCCTTCAATCCCCCTGCAAGGCATGCAGCAAAACTGCAGCGGTAAGGGAAGCTCTTGACACGGCTTCTACAGTTAGGGGCTGTCATTCTGGTTCCCAAGGACCAGTGCAGGTTCAGTCAGTACTCAATTTATTTTGTAGTATCCAAAAGGGAGGGGTTCCTTTCAACCTATTCTTGACCTCAAGTGCCTGAACTGGTGTCTGACTACCCTGTTTTCACATGGAAATGTTGCGGTCCGTCATAGTGGCAGTGAAAAGCAAAGTTCTTGTCGTCCCTAGATCTCACGGAGGTGTATTTACACATTCCCATTTGACCAGAGCATCAGCAATTTCTCTGCTTCATGATTCCGATGGGGCATTGCCTTTCGGACTAGCAATGACTCCCCCCACCCCGTTCTTTCAAAGTCCATGGTGGCGGTGGTGGCACTCTGTCAGGAGGGGGGGTACTGGTGTACCCATACCTAAGACGATTTGGCTTCTTCGAGCAAAGTCCAGCAGCAAAAGGAAACAAGCAGTGGCAAGAGTGGTGGAGGTCCTACAAAGTCTCAGATGGGTGAGCAAGAGTCATTTGGTACCATCCCAGGAACTCTAGTACCCCTGGAGGCATGGTTTGACACATGCAGCAGAAAAATGTATCTTCCAAAGCAACAAGCACAGGGGGTACGGCAACTTGTGCGCCAATTCCTGCAGATGTCAGATCTGATGGCCTGGCATTATATGCAAGTGCTAGGGACCATGACAGTAATGCCCAAACTTGTGCCGAGGGCAAGGGTGCAAATGAGACCATTGCAGAGAGTGCTGCTTCGCAGGTGGTCACACCAAAGGCATCCCTTATCGGTGTCTGTCCTGCCCAGCAGTGACCAGGAAAGTACTCAGGTGGTGGCCCTGCCATGAGAATTTGCTAGCAGGGATGCCCATCAAGTCCCTGTGTTGGATCCTGCTGACGAGAGACGCAAGTCTATCGGGCTGGGGAGCCCACTGCAATGGACACAATGCAGGGGAAGGTGGTCAGAGTCTTCTCAGACAATGCAACCACAGTGGCCTACATCAATCAACAGGGAGGCAAGGGCAGCATGGTTTTGAAGGCAGAGGCTGATGCACTCTTAGCATGAGCAGAAGAGCATCTTCAAGCATTGTTGGCAGCACTTGTTGCGGAGTCAGATGACATGACTGGACTACCTGAACCAGGTGCAAGTGGACACCAGGGAATGGATGCTCTGCCAGGAGGTCTTCCTGCAGATGATGAAAAGATGGAGCACACTGATCATGAATCTGATGGCGATGTTTGCAACAGCCAAAGCGAGCAGATTTTTCAGCAGACAAAGAGAGGATGTCAGAGGGCCTGGATGCCCTGCTGCAAAGGTAGTCCACGGTGGGCATCCTATGCGTTTTCTCCATGGGCACTCATAGGACATGTCATACAGCAGATCAAAGCCCACTGGGTATTGGTCATTCTGATTGCCCCAAACTGGTCAAGGTACCTGTGGTATGCATACCTGGTGTGACTGAAAGCGGACCGGCTTTGGTGTTTGCTGGTCCATGTGGACCTCTTGACCCAGGGACAGGTGTGAATGCCTCAGGTGGATCGATTCTTGCTTACGGCTTGGCTCTTGAAAGGGCTCAGTTGAGGTGTGGCTATTCAGAACCAGTGATTGCAGCGTTAATGATGGCCTGGAAAAAGTTCATTTCTGTCTTATATCCGAGTCTGGCGCATCTTTGAGGCTTGCTGCGGAGACAGGCGTTGTCGACTGTTCTTAGCCTCACACATCTGGTACTGTAGCTTTCTAAAAGCAGACTTTGAGAAGGGTTTGGCCTCTAGTTCCTTGATGGTGCAAGTGGCAGCCATTTTTTATTGTGGCAGGATCCAGGGAGTGTCATTTGAAACCCACCTGTTCCTGAAGGCAGTGAAGCAGATCAGTCCACCGCTGCAGTCTGTCGTTCCCCCTGGGATCTCAGTTTGGTATTGGCAGCTCTAAGGGAGCCTTTCAAGCCTTTGAGTGCCTCTTCATTGAAGGATTTGATTCTTCAGACAGTGTATGTGTTTCTGGTAGCAATTTGCTCAGCCCAGAGCATTTCCAAACTCCAAACTCTTATGCAGGGAGCCCTTCTCCTCTGTCTAAGGAGAAGGGGGTTCTCCGGCCGGTGCCTTCCTTTTTGCCCAAGGTAGCTTGAATTTTCACTTAAATCGGCCAGTTTCCCTTCCGGTGCTATCAAGCGCTCCGGGGGGGAGACGTAGAGCTGCAGTTGCTTCTCTTAAACTTATGGAGAGTATTGTGGCGTTATTTAGAGAAGAGCTCAGTTTCGTAAATCGGATCACTTGTTTGTATTTTTCGCGGGTCTGCGCAAAGGGGAGGCAGCAGCCAAGGCCTCTATTTCCAGGTGGATTACAGAAACTTATCTCATCGGCTTCTGTGTTAAAGGGAAAGTCTGTGCCAGCGGGGTTGCAGGCTCAGGTGACCTTGTGGGCAGAGTATATATGGTATCGCTGGCTGAGATTTGTAGGGCGGCTACATGGTTCTCTGTGCGCACGTTTGCAAAACATTATCGTTTGGATGTGCAGACGGCAGGGGATGCCAGATTCATGCAGCAGTAATTCAGGCTGGAATCATGGGCCCCTCCCGTAGATAGAACTGATCTGTTAACATAATATAAGAAATGCCATACTGGGACAGACCAAGGTCCATCAAGCCCAGTATGCTGTTTCCAGCAATGGCCAATCTAGATCACAGGCACCTAGCAGTTTCCCCAAAAGACACAGGTTCCACAATGCTTGTCTTGGGGCAAGCCGTGGATATTTTGGGTCCCCCTTTAATAATGGTTTATGGACCTTTCCTCCAGGAACTTGTCCAAACCTTTTTTTAAACCTGGCTACACTAACAGCTTTTACTACATCCTCTGGTAGTAAATTCTAGAGTTTGATTACACGTTGAGTGAAAAATATTTTCTCTTATTAGCCTTAAATAGGTTACCCTGTAGCTTCATTGCATTCCCCCCTAGTCTTTCTATATTTTTATGGTGTAAACAAACGATCTACATTTACCCGTTCCACTCCATTCATGAGTTTTAGACTTCTACGATATCTCCCCTCAGCCGTCTCTTTTCCAGGTTGATGAGCCCTAAACCTTTTAACCCCTTTATAAGGGGGTATCCTTCCATCCCCTTTACCGTTTTGTTGGCTCTTCTCTGAACCTTTTTTAATAATGCTATATCCTTTTTAAGATACAGCGACCAGAATTGCACACAATATTCAAGGAGTGGTTGCACCATGAAACGATAGAGGCATTATAATATCCTTTGTTTTGTTCTCAGAGGTGCATGACTGAACTGGATGGACTACAAGGAAGTTAGATTAGACCTTGCTTGCTAATTGGTGTTCCTTGAGTAAATCCAGTCCAGAACCTTCCCTGATTAGTATTCAGCTATGTGACCCCAGGCCTGAAGAAAGTTACTGTTAATTTTATGGTTGGACATTACTAGAGAACGGTGATGGCGGTTGAGATTATGTCCTGATAGGAGGGCTGTCTGTCCCTGGTTGTTGCCTTGCGCTCTAGGAATTTAGTTGCCCGGTTTAGAGCAGTCTTATTTATTCATTCTTCAGGGTTTTTTTGTTTTGTGTTTGTTTTCAATTATGCAAGGGGGGTCCAAAGTTAAGTAGCCAAACTTTATAAACAAATTTTATCTATTTGTTGCTCCTGTGAGTCTGCTTTAATAGGTTACTGAGGGCTGCTGGGGGGTGCCAGCAGCTTCCTGTCATCAACAAATGACAGGCTCAGTCTCCAAGCTACAGGAGGAGGTTGACTACCCAGAGGTGTGGGACTGTACTGGAGTTACTCAAGGAAACACCAATTAGCAGGTAAGGTGGAATTTAAGCTTTACTTTTGGGACTGACTTGAGAAGTACTGCTTTAGAGAGAGAATGTTAAAATGTAAGTGTACAGAGAAGGGGAATGCTGGAACTTTCACAGAGGTGACATGCTATTGGTTGTAACTTTAGAGTATAAAATGCTGATGCCAGAATTGTGTAGAGAATGAAGAGAAAAATAGGCACACAAAAACTCAGTACGATCCTTCTCTATTTCTGTACATGCTTATGGCATAGCTAGTAATATCGAATGCCTGAGTTGATGAATGGGAAAGAGACAAGGTAGGGACAGATGGAAAGATTTATTTCCATCAGTGTAGGGCAGACAGATAATGGAATGAAAAATTAATCCAGGACATGATTTTTAAATTAGATATATGCACTGAATGTGCAGGAAGGGCCTCGTAATAAACTGCACTAATCTCAAGATGGTGGTCTATCATTGTTTTTAAGGGGGGGGGGGGGGTTGTGTGTCTGTGGTGTTTCTTCCAGTGTAACAAGCATAGCGCACAATCAGCAGTAAAATACTGCACTAATCTTGGCACAGTTAGCTCTTCTGATGCAGCAAACTATGCTAAAGATTAGCAGTGTTTATTTCCCTGATAGTGCTGAAACTTCACCTAGAGGTGAAGTAAAATGAAGTTCAAGTTAACTTCTGCAATGTCAATAGGAAGCGAAAAATAGGGAGCCCATGCTGCTTTATGTTATGACCTGCAGCCCCCATGTTCCATAGCACTGAGCAATGGAGGCCATCAGCCCAGATAGCCCCACGCTGTTCTTCATCCCTGCCTCCCAAAGAACCAGCAATATGTGTCTGAAGAAGCATCGTCCTAGGCTCCCTTTTCTGCTACAGTCTTGGAAAATGGTCGTGGGTACTACACTGGCAGCAATTCAGTTGATGTTTTCTAAGATGGCGGGGGAAGCGACAGCTTCTAGGATGATGCAACACTCCTGGTACAGGGAAGCTGGTGGTTTAAGAGTTCTCTGGCTTTTACTTTCCAATTTAACACTGAAGTTTAAAATGGAAGTAAAGTTTATTTTGCAGTGAAGTTTACTTTCATTTTTATGCATGATTCTTTGGTTATTTTTTTTATTTTGATGCAACATTTGAGGACTTACAGATAAAACAAAGGAGTACAATAAAATCCAATATACGTAAATATATACTCATACAAACTAAAACATCAAAGATACCTATCTAAATAGCATATCTTCCTTTGGGATATTTTTAATTCCATTGGTCTGTTTGAAAACCAAGTTTTTAATCCCTTTGTGGAATTGCAAGTAATTACTTTCACTCTTCAGGAACATTGGCAATTGATTTTCACAAAATAGGTCCCACTCGATGAAAAACAGAATTCCATGTAACTTCAAGTTTCCCTTTTTTCAAAATTGGCATAGCCTGTAATCCCTACTGGAATGACTACAGTGCCCAGACCAGATCAGATCATAGTATACAATACGTTCAGCTAAATATTGTAGAACCCTTCAAAAGACAATAGTGCACTAAAGATCAAATCTTAAGTTCCTTATCGCCCCTCAAGTCCAGTCCTGAACCTCTGGGTAGTGCACCTCTTCCAGCAGCTTGGAGACTGAGCATGTCATCTTTTGATGAAAATATACTAATAGAGCAGGCACCACCCCTTCTTTCCAGTACATTCGGTCTCCAAGAAGCTGGAGGTGGTGAGCCAGAGGGCTGGACTCGCTGAGGAGAACTAAGAAGCCTTTTTGTAGTTGGATTTTCATTGGTTGATTTGCCTATTTAAGTCTTTGCTGAGAGCACTTTTTTTTTTTTTTTTAAATAAGGAAGGGGGAAAAAAAACAGATTAAAGAAGAGGCCTTCTGGTCAGAGGAGTGTTCCTCCCCCCCCCCCCCCACCCTCAGCTGGGTTGGCGAGGTGTTGAGCAGGTGATTTGTCAGGGGGATCCTGCAGCTCCCGAACCCACAGTGCAGTGAGAAGCCATCGGCAAAGCTTTCTCATACCGGCAGGAGTCCCTTTCCCTGGGGAGTCTGCGGTGCCAAAGCCTTCCTTTCGGGCTGAGCGCTGCTGGGCACAGCAGAACAAGAACAACGTGGGAGCAGATCTTCCTTCGAGTCAGGAGCTGGTTTGCTGGTGTGGTAAGTTGCCGGGTGTCAGGGGAACGTCATGCCACACTGAAAGCAGTTTGGAGGGACTGTTTTTTGTGGCCTGTTTTCCCGCCAGAAGTCTGCTCAGGATAACAGTTTCCCGCACAAGCCTGCAGCCATGTGGGGGAGGGCTGTGGCTGTGCAGGGGATACAGAACTGAGCTTTTTCCTTTATTTTCATTGAGTTTAAAGTGGCTCTAGCTTTCTCTATCCTTGGGTTTATTTTTAGTGTTTTCAGTTTAAAAAAAAAAAAAAAGGAAAGGGCGATGAGGGTTTTGGATTTGTTAGGAACTGGGGAACATTCTGGGGAAAGGAGGGGCTCTTCCGAAGGGATGAGCTTCACCTTAACCGGGATGGAACCAGGCTGCTGGCATTAACCTTTAAAAAGGAGATAGAGCAGCTTTTAAACTAGATATTAGGGGAAAGCCGACAGTCTCCCAAGAGCGGATGGTTCGGAAGAATGTATCCTTGAAGGATACTACCAAAAGCAGAGAGGTTCCACAAAAGAGTAAAGTAGCCCAAATGCCCTCGAGTATGGAGCAGACAGAACTTAAAGATCCCAATTTACCCATGTCTAACAATAGCCAAATTAACATGAATAAAATACATTCTCTAAAATGCTTGTATGCAAATGCTAGAAGTCTAAAGAATAAGATGGGAGAGTTAGAATATATAGCACTAAATGAAAGGTTAGATATGATTGGAATATCAGAGACATGGTGGAAGGAGGACAACCAGTGGGACACTGTGATACCTGGGTACAAACTATATCGTAATGATAGAGCTGATCAAATTGGTGGAGGGGTTGCGCTATGTTAGAGAGGGCATTGACTCAGAAAGGATTAAAGTTTTGCAGGAAACAAAATCTGCTGTAGAATCTATATGGATTGAAATTCCATATAAAAGGGGGAAGGCAATGGCAGTGGGGGTGTACTATCGAGCACCTGGCCAGAATGACCAAATGGATGATGAAATGCTCAAAGAAATCAAGGAAGCTAACAAAAGTTACAGCGCAGTAATAATAAAGGGTGATTTCAATTACCCTGGTATCGACTGGGTCAGTGTCACGTCAGGACATGCTAGGGAGATAAAGTTCCTAGATGAAATAAATGACTGCTTCTTGGAGCAGCTGGTTCATGAACCAACCAGAGGGGAAGCCATATTAGACCTAGTCCTTAGTGGAACACCAGATCTAGTGCAAGAGATAAGGGTGTTGGGGCCACTTGGCAATAGTGATCATAGCATGATCGCCTTTGATTTAATTAGTGGAGGAGGGATAGTAAGGAAATCCACAGTACTACCTTTTAACTTTCGAAAGGGAGACTATGATAAAATGAGGAAAACAGTTAAGAAAAAACTAAAAGGAGCAGTTGCAAAGGTTAAAGACGTACATCAAGCTTGGGTGTTGTTGAAAAATACTATCTTGGAAGCCCAGACCAGCTATATTCCACGCTTTAAGAAAAGTGGAAGGAAGTCCAAAAAACTGCCAGCATGGTTTAAAGGTGAAGTCAGAGAGGCTGTTGCCAAAATAGCATCTTTCAGGAAATGGAAAAAAGAGCCAAACGACGAAACCTGGAAACAGCACAAGCACTGGCAAGTCAAATGCAAGGCATTGATAAGGCAGGCAAAGAGAGAATTTGAGAAGAAGCTTGCTGCGGAAGCAAAAACATGAAATAAAGACCTTTTCAAGTACATTCGTAGCAAAAATCCTGTGAGAGTCAGTTGGTCCATTAGATGATAAAGGGGTTAAAGGAGCACTAAGAGGCGACAAGGCGATAGCGGAGAGACTGAATGGATTCTTTGCTTCGGTCTTTACTGAGGAAGATGTAGGGATGTTACCCATGACTGAAGTGGTATTTAAAGGTGCGGAAGAATTGAAGGAAATATCGATACATCGGGAAGATGTCTTACAACTATTAGATAAACTGAAGAGTAGCAAATCACCTGGGCCGGATGGTATACATCCAAGGGTGTTGAAAGAACTGAAATATGAGATTGCAGACCTGCTATCAGTAATCTGTGAACTATCATTAAAATCATCTCTAATACCTGAAGATTGGAGGATCGCCAATGTAACACCAATTTTTAAAAAGGGTTCCAGGGGTGATCCGGGAAACTACAGGCCGGTGAGCCTGACGTCAGTACCAGGAAAAATTGTAGAAACCATCATAAAGAATAAAATTACTCAGCATGTAGATAGTCACAACCTAATGGGAGACAGCCAACATGGCTTTAGACAAGGAAGATCTTATCTTACTAATCTGTTATGTTTTCTTGAAGGAGTGAATAAACAGGTGGACAAAGGTGAGTCGGTTGATATTGTGTATCTGGACTTTCAGAAAGCCCTTGACAAGGTCCCTCATCAGAGACTTTGGCAAAACTAGAGTCGTGGGATAGGAGGCAGTGTACTATTGTGGATCAGGAACTGGTTAAAAGAAAGCAGAGAGTAGGGCTAAATGGCCAATTTTCCCAATGGAGAAAGGTGAATAGTGGTGTACCCCAGGGATCTGTGCTGGGTCCGCTGCTTTTTTTTTTTTTTTTTTTTTTTTTTAATCTTTTAGACATTTTACAAAAATGGAAATCTTTCATATTATAACTTTCCATAACTGATACATGTTTCAAATGCAAGAAAAGAATACATACAACAGAAATAAGAAACATTTCAAACCAAACTAATGGGTAATCCGGTCCACCCTGTGCATAGCAGTCTCCTTGACGCTATGAGCAATCTTATTTGTCATGAACTGGCTATGGTAGGTTGTCAGTGCAGCCCAATTTGAGGTTGGGGCTAAAATAAAATCCCTTTCAGCGCTTTATAATAGGGGGGGGGGGAATTAGCTAGGGACCACTGAGTTCTAAATATCTGTTCATGAGTTCCCATTTGTCGAGCATCTTAGCCGAGCCAGGAATTTTAAGCACATATAATTCCTCATATATCTTGTGCTGGCATACTAGATTCCACCAGTAGTGACTGTGTACTTTCTCAAAGTTCTTCCAGTTAAGCAGGATTACTTTAATAGCGATACTGAGAAGCATGTCCAGCAGTCGACTCTCCGATTTTCCCAAGAGAAGACCTTCCGTAGTGGATTTGTATATGATGATTTGATAGGAGGTGGGTATTATAAAGCCAAATATCTTCGATATCCGCTTCATCACACACTCCCAGTATCCTTGAAGATGCTCACAATAGTATAGCATATGATCTAACGTCCCCATCGCCGTATTACAGGACCAACATCTATTTCCAGCTTGTGGTGCCCACTTCGCTATCTTAACAGGGGTCAAAAAGGCCCTATGTGAGAGGAAGTACAATGACTGTGTGAGAGATGCTGCTCTAGTGACTCGCGTAAGAGCCCAGAAGGAATCCCAACGCTCCTGTTGCATATGTCTCCCTGCTTCACTCATCCAAGCTGATTGCACACCATCACACAGTTTTCTAGACCCTGTCCTGAAAAGGTCAAGGAATTTTGAAACAGCACGAGTTCCCGAGTGTATTTCACTAAATTTCTGGAGTAAGGGCCATCCTTGTTTCAAAAGAACTGGGGAAACTCCTGCTTTACTTAAACAATATCGCAGTTGGCACCACTGAAAATAACAAGTCTTAGGTAAATCAAATTCCCTCGACAGCATATCAAAAGTTTTGTAAGTGCTCCCGTGTACTAGATGTCCTAGGACGGCAATACCACTATTCAGCCAGGTCTTCCAAAGGAGAGGTTTACCTCCGATAACAAAGCTGGGATTCAGCCATAATGGTGTCCCAAGAGCATGGTCTGCGCCTCTGTCCACATTCGACATAACGAGCCAACATGCTTGCTGGGTTGCCAAGATAACTTTATTTTGACTCAGACTGAAAGTGCCAATCATCATGCTCATATCCGGCAAGTCGTTCATGGCTTCTTCCACCTGTTTCCATCGAGGAGCTTCATTGCAATCCCCATCTGTCGCCCATTGCAGACTTTGCTTCAACAAAGCAGATAAGTGTAACCATTCAGCATCAGGAAAATGAACTCCTCCCTTCTCTTTAGGCAACTTGAGTTTCCACGCCGCTATTCTGGGGACTTTTGCATTCCATAAAAAGGATATTAGCATACTGTTTAGTTTTTGTAGAAGCCTGAAGGAAAAATTATGGGAACCATACCCAACACATAACTGAGTTTTGGAACGAGTACCATTTTAATCGTTTCCAATCTTCCCCACCAGGTTAACTTTAAAGGGGACCAGCTACTAGCACATGAACTAACCAGTTCTTTGCAGAAAGCAGTCATCCGGTTCACTGTCTCCGACATTGTGTGGCCGTATTCAACTCCTAAGTATTTGAAGGAGGACTGCGAAAATTGAAATGAGTAGTCGGCAAATATATCTGCCGTGGCCTTAGAGTTTAAAGGAACGATCGTAGTCTTGGCATAGTTGACCTTATAACCAGACACTGCTGAATAGCTGTCTATCAGCTTCTGAACTGCGGTTAAAGAGGTTGGCTGAAGAAAAACAATAAGATCGTCCGCGTACGCCGACAATTTACATGGACTGTCTGCCAGGGTTATTCCCTTAATCCCATTATGTTGTCGGGCGGAAATCAGAAGCGGTTCCAGAGCTAGGTTAAAAAGTAGCGGGGATAAAGGTCATCCTTGCCTAGTACCTCTTTGTAGAGCAAAGGGTCCGGATATATCAGAGTTGGCTGATATCCGAGCAGTGGGGCTAGCATACAAGAGTGCAACTCTCGTGAGGAAGGCTTCTTCGATTCCAAACCAGCTAAGAGCCTGAAACAGGAAAGACCATTCTAGCCTGTCGAACGCCTTTTCGGCATCTAGGGACAGTCCAATCAGTGGATCAGAAGTCGTCTCCGCTGCCAGAAACAC
Organism: Ichthyophis bannanicus; assembly: GCA_033557465.1. NCBI lineage: Eukaryota > Metazoa > Chordata > Amphibia > Gymnophiona > Ichthyophiidae > Ichthyophis > Ichthyophis bannanicus. The sequence goes on along the minus strand of CM066036.1, from coordinate 339,192,189 downwards.
ATGAGCAAGCAGCCTGCCGTTGTCCGAGGTGGACCTACCAGTCATGAAGCCGCATTGATCGACATGTACTAAAGAGCTGAGAACTTTGTTTAGGCGATTTGCAAGTATCTTTGCATAAATTTTGTAGTCCGCAGTGAGCAGAGAGATTGGCCTGTAATTTTCAACTTTCTGCGGGTCTCGTCCCGGCTTCGGATGACTCACAATAGTCGCATCTGCAAAGGCACCAACTTTCGGAGCTTCAGTAGATAACCCATTATAGTATGTGTGTAACAGGAACTAATCGTGTTTGACATTTATGATAAAACTCGAGTGGAATTCCGTCTGGGCCGGACGCCTTTCCTTTAGCTAGCTGGCCAATCACTTTTTGTATCTCTTGGATAGTGAGATCGTCTTCCAGCATTTGCACCTGAGTACTTGATAACTTGGGACCCACTACTCCTGAAACGAATTCTTGGAAACTTGCAGCGTCACAAACTACTTCAGAATTGTATAGTTTCTCATAGAATTCCTTGCATCGTCCCAGTATTTGGTCATTTTGCAGGAGAAGTTCACCATCTTCACTACGCAGCGTCGCTATATGGGTCATATTTCTCTTTGCCCTTAGCAATTTCGACAGGAGTGAGCCAGCGCGGTTGCTCTCGTGATAATATGTACTTTGCTGCATTCGGACACATGCTTGTGCCTTTACAGAGAGGATGTTGTTGTATTTGCTTCTTAGTTTCTGAAGCCTCAACAGTATCATGGAATCTGCTCTCTTCGCCAATAGGCGCTCGCCCGCTTTTATTTGATCTTCTAAATCTTTTTGTTCTTGCTTTTGGGCTCTGCTCTTTTGAATAGAATAAGTTGTAATATGTGCTCTCATGGTCGCCTTAAAACCCTCCCACCAGGCCCACGTCGACGTCTCTGAAGGGTTATTAACTAGCTCATATGCCTTGATCTCTTTATTCACGTATGCCACAAAATCCTCATCAGCTAGCAAGGCTTTGTTGAATGTCCACCGATTGGGTGCTTGATGCGTCTGCCCAGTATCCAAGATTAAAATGACTGCAGAATGATCAGAGACTCTTCCCGCACTAATTTCAGATGCTACTAGTTTAACCAACCCACTTGTTACAAAGAAGTAGTCAATTCTCGTCTGAGTAGCAAGCAGGGGAGAATAATATGTATAATCCCTATCTGTAGGATTTGAAAGACGCCAAGCATCATTAAGTTGTAATTCCTTCATCATACTCTGTACTACTGCATATGATTTCACTTTATGGATCGGACGATATGGGGTCCTATCCATCAGTGGATCTAAGATCAGATTGAAATCTCCACCTATTATTATTTCAGTATGCGACATATCAACCAGGTCCTTGGCTATCGTCTCAAAGAATAAGGGCTCATCATTAGTTGGGGCATATATATTTATTAGTGTATAGGGCTTCTGGGCAATGTCCAGGATGGCAGTAGCCCACCTGCCTTCCGTGTCAACTTTCGTTTCCTTCACCTTGGCGGCCAGGGACTTCCACATTAATATCAAAACTCCTCCTTTTCTTCTGACTGCTGGTGCCGCAGTGACTACTTGATAAAACGTCGAGACTACCTTACAGGACTCCTGCTCGGTCAGGTGCGTCTCCTGCAGGTACACTATGTCAGCGTGCTTCTGTTGACAATATGTGAGAATCTTCTTGTGCTTTACTGGGTTAGTGACCCCCTTTACATTCAGAGTGAGCAATACTAACTTACTCATTGTATGGGATTATTGTGTCTATAGCTGAACATGAGAGCTTTACCATAGCTATCCTTAAGAGACCTCTGCATGAACTGCAATTCATTGGATTGGATTACCCACAGCAAACATTTAAACATTACAAACCACCCTACCTCGGCAGACTATCCTGATTAAATATATCCAACATTGCCAATTTAATTTTATATATTGTGTAATTCGAACCCCAATGTCCATGGACAAACTGAACAGATCCTACTGCCTCTTAACATCGTTACTGCACTTAACTGAGGCTATAATACAATGGTACTATGACCAGTAAGGAGTATCTGACACAGGTCTAGCTTATGTCGATTCGCTCTCAGCTGCATATATAATATTCCCTCTCCCAGATAGAACACAGGACATTCTCTCCCTTTTGGAAGTGAGTGAGTTCAGGTACTTATCGGGCGGAGTCCTCGATAGGCAGGTCTCAGTTTGGCACTTCAGGTCTCCATAGCGCTGCTCTCTTGTAAAAATGCTTTTAAGGCTCCAGCATCTACAAAGTTCCTTGTAGAATTGTTCAGCGTCACTCGCATTGTACTGGGATAATAGAGGCCATAGCGAGCCTGCAGTTTTTGTAGAAGCGGCCTACATGCGAGTAACTCCCTCCGGCGATCCATTGTTGGTTTGCTTAGATCTGGGAAGAAGGCGATCTTGCGTCCCTGCAGTATCAGCGATGTTGCTTGCTTTGATGCTTGCAGAATTTGTATCACTTGTGGGTAGCGCAGAACTTTCATCACGATAGGACGTGGATATTTACTGTTCTCTGACCTGTGCATAGGTACTCGATGCGCTCGTTCAAGCTCGAAGGCCTTAGTGAAAGAAATCTGTAGGAGCTCCGGGACCATTTGCTCTAGATATGCTATCATGTTCGCCCCTTCAGCTCCTTCTGGGACCCCTACCAGGCGGATGTTGCGTCGTGATCGATTGTTTTGGTCCTCCAGTTGAGTCTCGATTGTCTTGACGCGCTTGGACAAAGACCCTAGACTATCGAGCAGGGCGCCATGCTTTTGCGCTATGCCTTCCGTGGTAATTAATCGAGTGTTCATATCCTGCATTTTGCTTTTCACTTCATTTAAATCCTCTTGTATCACTGACAGGGATGATGTGTTAGCCATGATCAACTCCTTCACATTTCTCAGCTCCGCCAGAATTTCTTTTGTACCATCCCCCGTGGTTTCCTTTTCAGCCGCGGCCATTTTCTGCGGGGAGCCGACCTCTGGTTTCAGCCGTTTCGGCGCTGAGCTGGTGCTTTGCGGATATTCCAGTCATGCAGGTTTTAGCGTCGACATTTTCAACTGCTCAATATCAATCCAGTATTCCCTTTTGGGGGACTATCTACGATGGTTTAAGCTCAGGATTCTTATTTGGCAATGGGAGCTCAGATTCACACGTCCATTCTGCTCCGCGGCTGGCTGCGCCCCCGGGTCCACTGCTTTTTGACATATTCATAAATGACGTGGAAAGTGGAATAACGAGTGAGGTTATCAAATTTGCAGATGACACAAAACTATTTAAAGTTGTTAAAACCCAAGAGGATTGTGAAAAATTGCAAGAGGATCTTGATAAATTGGAAGACTGGGCATCAAAATGGCAGATGAAATTTAATGTGGACAAGTGCAAGGTTATGCACCTAGGGAAGAACAACCCAAACTATGGTTACACGATGCAAGTTTCCACATTAGGAACCACCACCCAGGAAAAAGATTTAGGCGTCATTGTGGATACCATGTTAAAACCCTCGGCCCAGTGTGCAGCGGCGGCCAAGAGAGCAAATAGAATGCTAGGTATGATAAGGAAAGGAATGGAAAATAAAATAAGATATTATAATGCCTCTATATCGTTCCATGGTGAGACCGCACCTTGAATATTGTGTGCAATTCTGGTCGCCGTATCTTAAAAAGGATATAGCGATTTTAGAAAAGGTTTAGAGAAGAGCCACCAAAATGGTAAAGGGGATGGAAGGATACTCCTATGAAGAAAGGCTAAAAAGGTTAGGGCTCTTTAACCTGGAAAAGAGACGGCTGAGGGGAGATATGATAGAAGTCTATAAATTAATGAATGGAGTGGAACTGGTAAACGTAAATCGATTGTTTACGTTATCAGAATATAGAAAGACTAGGGGACATGCAATGAAGCTACAGGGTAAACTATTTAAGACTAATAAAAGAAAATATTTTTTCACTCAACGTGTAATCAAACTCTGGAATTTGTTACCGGAGGATGTAGTAAAGGCTGTTAGTGTAGCTGGGTTTAAAAAAGGTTTGGACAAGTTCCTGGAGGAAAGGTCCATAAACCATTATTAAGAAGTGACCGAAGATATCAATGCTTGACCCAGTACAAGCATTGTGGAACTTGTCTCTTGGGGAAACTGCTAGGTACATATGACCTAGATTGGCCACTGTTGGAAACAGAATACTGGGCTTGATGGACCTTGGTCTGACCCAGTATGGCATATCTTATGTTCTTATGGAGGAGTTACACAGAGGTGAGCAGAAGAGGGGGGTGGTGCAGTTTTCCCTTTTTCGGGGGAATACTGCCTTCTTGTCGGTCTTTTGCCTTGTTTTAGGGGAAGAGAAAGCCCTTGCCAGCTTGTGAAGGATCAGGCTGGTGCCAGGGTTCATACTCGAGTCTTCAAATTGTTGGAATTCCCACCAGGCCTCAGTGTCTGGTTTGTGGAACCAGATGGGGTACCATTTCTGAGGCAGGTGTCTGTAAGGGGTGTGTTCAGGAGGCCACCACAATGGAGCAGTCCTTCCAAGATAGGTCAGAGTAGGGAGGGCATCTACCCCCGCCTCTGGATGGACAGGTGGCCAGAGGGGCCGGACCTGTTTCTCTAGAGCCATCTCCCTCCACCCTGGCCATTCGTGGACCATCCTCTTCCCAAAGTTTGGTGGGGGAGGGGGTGTCCGGGTATTCTTCCCCAGAGTTCGTGCTATTGCTCCATCGGGCATTTTGCTTGTGCCAGCAGGGGGTGATGGGAGCACCAGCGACCTTAGCTCTGAGTGAGAAGAGGCCAAGGGGGCTCAGTGAGGAGCTGGGGGCCCTGCCGGTCAAGCACCTTAGGCTTGCGGAAGACTAGCTTGGGCACTCTCCAGTGTTTGATGGTCTTGAGGGGGAAGATATGGAGATGGACAAGGAAGGCAAGCTTGAGGAAGGAGAGATCCCAGAGCAGGAAGATCAAGCTAGGGTAGTAGGGGTCTTCTGCAGGGAGGAGTTGCCAGTGCTAATCATGGAAACGTTAAAGGCACTTAATATGCCTGTGGGGCTTTAGCGGAAGAGAATACTATAGAGCAGGCATGTCCAACTTTGAACAGGTCGTGATCTACTTTTTCTGGCCAAAAGTGCCGGTGATCTACCACCATGAAAATTAAGTTTCAAATTTGTTTCAAATTCAATTTTAACCCAATAAAGTTGGTGGATCCCCCCCCCCCCCCCCATTTTTAATGAACCTTCTGTCATTTACTTGGGATGTGATCAGATGTTAAGCAAATTAAGCAAAAACAAAACAGACGAAGATCCAGTAAGAAATGCGAGGGGAAATGGAAAGTACATTTTTTCTTTAACTTTTATTGAGTAATTTGTGTTAAATTTAGGTCACGTATTGATCCAGGCTGATCTTGCTCAATCTTTAATATTTTGCTCTTGCTCATTAGTGAGACGTCTGAGCCTGCATTTCATCCACCAGCTTTTTGAAGTTGGTTAAATATTGCGTGAGGGCCAGTCTCAGGGAATCCTGGAGATGTTCATCTGTCATGTTGAAACATTGTGTACTCTGTCATTTTCAGACGGAAAAACGTAGATTCACACAAGTTGAACCGAAACAGGAGTGTACCGCTTCACTGCATCTTCTCAAGTTGGGAAATTTGTCTCTATGCACTAGCTTCCAAAACAATTCTTGCTCAGCACGGGTCTTGAGAAAAACGTCATTTTTAAGGGTTAATATTTCTTTTTCAAGAGATGGCTTGTTCAATGAGTAATTTTTACTGATAGCAGCTGCAGTTTCTTTAATGTCCACATCTACTTTGAATGGGTATGACAAGTGCTCCACAACTATTCCAATGTTTTGGAAGTCACAGAATCTATTTTCGAATTCCTGGATAATAGAACAGATTTCTGTCACATACTTCTCATTCTGAAAAACAAAATTTGCATATTGTCCCAGATGGTCCTGCGTATTAGGAAAATGATCAAAAGTGTTTGCAAGGTCAGTCATTAGCTCAAATTTGCTCTTGTAGGATGAAACTGTACTCATCTCGCCAATGCATTTGTTTTTACCTTGTAGTTCAAGGTTCATATCACTTAGTTCGCCTGTAAAGTCAGCGAGAAATGCCAGATCACATAACCACTCTTCATCTTCCAACTCTGCTTAGTCATCTCCCCTCTCCCTCAAAAAAATTATTTCATTCAGCAAATCACGAAATCTTTGCAGAAATTTGTGCCTACTTAGCCACCTTACATCTGTGTGCAAAATGATTTCCACTGCCCCTTCATCAAGAGTAAGATTGAAAAGCCGTCTTTGAAGTGATCTTCCACGAACTGAATTTACAGTTTTGAAAGTGATGTCCATGACAGTCTTTGTATTGAGTCTCTTGCTTGCCAAAACTTGCTGGTGAATGATGCAGTGGTAAGAGAGGAAATCTGGGAAGTCGTCATGCTGTCTACAGAGGGCTATGAAACCGTTAACCTCACCTCACCTTGCTCTTGCTCCATCAGTAGTGATGGAAACAAGTCTATGCAAAGGAAGATTACATTTTGTCACAAAAGAATGGAAAGAAATGAATATTTCCTGACCGGTAGTTCTCCCTTTTAAAGAAATCATTCCAAGTAGTTCTTCTTTAACACTGAAGTCTTCAAAAACCATCCGGATAAAGACTAGTAACTGGGCTATATCTCTTATGTCTGTAGATTCATCTAGTTGGAGTGAGAAAGCAACACAATTTGAAACATCCTCCAACAATTGTTCAGTTGTGTCTCCACACATCTTTTTCTATTCGCCGCACGACTGTTTCTTGACAATTGTACATCTTGAATAGCAACTATAATCTTTCTTATTTTTAAATCCTTCAAAAAGATTGTCAGCTGCTTCAAGAAAACAATCTTTTACAAATTCCCCTTCAGTGAAAGGTTTGCATTTCTTTGCGATCAAGTTGCTGATCTTGGGGGATGCTATGGTGCATTGACAGAATGTGACCTTGACTTTGCCATCAACTGTTGCTGAGTAGCCAATTTCGATTTAAGTTCTTTGAGCTTCAGTTTACGAATTTCACTTTTGGGTGGAAAGTCAGCATCAAACTTATTGCTATGCAGAGCCTTATGATGGCGTTCCAGATTTCCCTTTTTGGACATGGATACTGGGGTGTTACAAATTAGACAACAACACTTGTCTTTCACCATGATGAAGTAGTCCATTTCCCATTCATCATGAAAGTGGTAGGTTTTGCTCTTCTTTGGAGCACTCATCTTCGTTATACTGGGGTGGTTTGATGTAATAAGGTCAAATCTGCTAAGTTAGTATAAACACTGGCTGAATCTGCTCCAAAACTGTCACTGTCCCAAAGTATTAAAGATCAACAGGAACTAAAGATCTCTGGATGATGTGCAATACAAGGACTGGAGATGCCAAAACCATACATGCAGTTCTAAAATTAAAAATAAGAATTCATCATACTGGCACCAGTAATCAAATACCACCAAACAATCATAAAAAAACCCTCAAACACCTGTCCAGCAAACCAGATAAAATCAAATACCACCACACGCGATTTAATAAATTCTGCACACAGTGTAGAATCAACGCAAAGGCAAGGCAAAATAAAATTACAGAGGCAAGCAAAAGTCACAGTGGTTTGAACCCATTTGAAGGCAAGGCATAGGCAAGTTAGAACAAAATTGGAAAAGCCCACCAAAATCATCAAATTCTTGACACTTTGTTGTGTCTGCCCAAAAACGTTTAATGAAAACGAACTATAAAGCGACCAATGACCAGCACACAACACAATACGGTAAGTGTATTCAGGTAAAGCCCGGGTGAATGTATATCGCCCGATATATAACACACTTCTAAGGGGTGTTGGGTGGGGGCAGGAATGGGTGATTCTGAGAGGCAGAAGACCAGGTATGATGCCAGGGCTGTGGCGTCTTGTCGCAGGGTGTGGGCGGCAGCCCCGTGGGGTACCCACAAGCTATTGACATGAAAACAAGAAGTGCCCCCAATACACCCGCAGGCAATATTCCAGCAGGCAGGGAAAGGATCAGCAGCGGCGGCAAGCCCTCAGAAGATGACCTGCTGGCACGAGCTCTCTCCTAGCGATGGGGCAAGCTTCTGAAGAGATGGAGCCAAGTGGGGCTGGCAATCTACAGGTAGATCGCAATCTACCTGTTGGACATGCCTGCTATAGAGGATCCTCTGCTACAAGCAGTGCAGAAAATGCAGTCTGTCCCTATTCATAGGATGGTGGACAGATGATCCAGGATGAGTGGGATTTGCTGGAGACTGGCCTTCGTGGGACTAGACTTAATGGCGCGCCTCTAACCATTGACAGATCAGGATAAAGAGCTTTTTCGGCTGTCACTAAGAAGACAGGGAAGGGGTGGCGGCGCTGAAAGATACGTAGGATAGAAAGTTGGATGAGCTGTTGAAGCAGGCCTTCAATGTCAATGCCCTTTTCCTCCAGGCCTCCATCAGTGGAGCTTGGGTGGAGTGGGCTTGCCTCTGGTGGTCCCAGCGGGTGCAACAGGGGGACCCTGACCAGGAGGAGGAAGTGGTACGGTTGAAATCCGGGGTTGCTTACTTAGCTGATATTCATTATGATCTAGCGGGTGCAACAGGGGGACCCTGACCAGGAGGAGGAAGTGGTACGGTTGAAATCCGGGGTTGCTTGCTTAGCTGATATATTATGATCTCATTAGGAAACTTTTTACAGTTTGCAGAGGACCTGGAGAGGTTGGTCAAGGACTTGGGAGAGTCTAAAGGTGGGCGGCTGCCAGAGGACAAGCAGAAGCCAGGCCACGGTGCCTCAACCCCTTGTGGTCAATAGCGGGAATTCTGGTGTGTTCTCCACGCCTGGATCCCTTTCAGAGGGGCCAATTTCCTGCTAGGACAAACGTTTCAAGGCTTTCGGGAGCAGGGTGTGGATTTGTGGCCGCTCCATCTATAGGGCCTAAGAAGTCCCAATGAAGTGAGGGGGGGGGGCCAGATGGAGGTGCAGTCGGTGGGAGGCTGACTGCAGGACTTCTACCCTGCCTGGGTCCAGATCACTTCCGATCAGTGGGTGTTGGAGATTATTCGGGAGGGGTATGCCCTTGAGGTTAGCTCAGCCGGTGAGCAGCTCCTTCATGCAGTCTCCGTGCAAGGCGCGGGCCAAGGAGGTGGCAGTTCAAGACACCTTGTTGCGGCTCATTCAGCTAAGGGCTGTGGTGCCGGTCCCTCGAGACCAGTATGGCTGCAGTTGGTACTCCCATTTATTTTGTGGTGCCAAAGAAAGACGGGACCTTCTGCCTGATTCTCGAAATGGGTAAACCGCTGTCTGCGAGTGCTGCATTTTTTGCATGGAGCCCCTGCAGTCCATCATAATAGCGGTCCACAATGGAGAGTTCCTGATGCCACTTGACCTAACAGTGGACCAGTGATTGCATCAGTCTCATCCTCTGTCCCAGAAACTTCCCTGTCCACAGTGGGTCAAGAGGTCCCTCAGGTGTGGTGGCTTTTGGGGGAGAATCTGGAAAGAGGAATGCCCCTCGAGATGCCAGCTTGGGTCCCTTTGTTGACGGATGCAAGTCTCTCCAGCTGGGGGACTCATTGCAAGGGGCAGTTTGTGCAGGGACGGTGGACCCTGTAGGAGGCCTGCTGGTCGATCAACAGGCTGGAGATGTGGGTGGTGGCCCTAGCGCTGAGGAACTTCAAGGAAAGGTTGTGGGGTGCAGCAGTACAGGTTCTCTCGGACAACGCAACCATGATGGCCTACATCAACTGGCAGGGCGGCACAGGCAGTGCGGCCTTGGAGATGGAGGCAGAGGCACTAATGGGCTTGGGCGCAAAGTCACCTCTAAGCGTTGGCGGCGGCGCATGTGGTGGGAGTCGACAGTGTCATGGCAGACTACTTGACTCGCATGCGAGTGGACCCGGAAAGTATTTGACTTGCTGGTGTGTCGCTGGGGCGGCACCGGTCATGGATCTGATGGCAAGGTTAGAGAGCACCAAGGCGAGTCGATTTTTCAGCAGGAAAAGAACGGATGTCGGAAGGGTTGAACGCCCTGGTGCAGCAGTGGCTGACAGGAGGCCCATCAGGGAATGGTGATTCTCATTGCCCCAGACTGGCCGCGACAGCTGTGGTACGCAGACCTGGTGAGGAGTCTGGTGGTCACCCATGGCATCTTCTGATGAGGGCGGATCTCGTGTCGCAAGGCCTGGTGATCATGCCTCAGGTGGATCGATTCTCGCTTACAGCCTGGCTCTTGAAAGGGCGAGGTTGAGGTATCATCAAGACCTCTTTCTACATCGTGCTCGCCTCCATCGTGCTGAGCATCTTTGGCGCAAGCACCCCTCCCAAAACTCTGTCCTATTTCCATTACTGTCACTCTCATTACCGTTCTCTCATTCATGCCGCTAAGCACTCCTATTATACCAAACTTATCGCTTCTCCCTCCAACTCTTCCCGCCACCTTTTTTTCTATTCTCCAGTCACTATCAGCTCCCCATCCCATCCCTCACCAGCGCCCTCTGCTGATCTCCCTGATCCTGCCCTTCTTGCATCCTATAGTACTAAGGTCCTGACCCTTCGTTCCTCCTTTCCCTTCTCTCCCCCCCCCCCCCAGTCCTGCTCTTTCCTACCAATGGTCCCTATTCCATTCCATCTCCTCTGCTGAACTCTAAAGCATTCTCTATCTCTCGGAAAACCACTTCTCAGCTTGACCTTATCCCTTCCCGTTAGCTCGGCGAGCCTTCTCTTGTACTCCTTTCCCTCATCTTCTCCATTTTCAATTTCAGTCTTTCCTCTGACCTCTTTCCTGCCCCTTCGAAGCATGCTATAATTTGCCCCATCCTCAAGAAACCCTCCCTGGACCCCTCTATTCCTGCTAATTGACGCCCTGTTTCTAACCTCTTTCCTGTCTAAGCTTTTGGAAAAGCTTGTCTTCACCCAACTGTCCTCTCACTTGGACTCTGCACTAATCCTTCACCCCTGTCATTCTGGTTTCCATATGGGACACAGCACTGAAACTGTCCTCGCTTCCCTCCTCAATGAGCCCTACTCTTCCCATGACCAGGGTTTGTTTTCTCTTGAAGTTTCCCTCGATCTGCCTTTGATCTTGTGGACCACTGCACACTCCTCACTTGTCTTTCTGATGCCGGCTTGGAGGGGGGGGGGGCGCATGTACTCAATTGATTGTGTTCTTTTCTGTCTTCCAGGTCTTTTTCAGTTCTTTCTGGTACTTCCTCCTCACCTAGAACTCCCCTTCCCTGCAGTGTCTGTCAGGGCTCCGTTCTCACCCCTCTCCTCTTAAATGTCTTTCTGGCCCCCCCTCACTGCCCTTATTCAACAGCACTGCATCTCGGTGTACTATTACGCCCATGACGACATACTCCACCATACTGACCCTTCCGCTCCTGACTTCATTCCCCTTAATGATTGCCTCTCTTCAGTTAATACCTGGCTGGCCTCCAGCTTTCTCCATCTTAACCTGACCAAAATCCAAGCTATCTAGTTTACATTCAACAGCCCTGCCCCTACCCTCTCACCTTCACTCTCCTCCACTCCCATCCCTCTGGTCCTCACTTTGCATTACCTTGGTGTCACTCTGGACTCCGCTTTGTCATTCCACGATCACCTGTCCTCTGTGATTCGTTTGTTCTATTCCTTCCACCAGATCCATGCTGTCCATCCCTTCCTCGCCACTTCCTGGTTACCCTTCTCCTCTCCCTAGTTGTGAGCAGACTTGATTACTGTAATATTGCTCTTGCCGGTCTCCCCTAGTTTCAGCTTCGAAGACTCCAACTGTTACAAAATACTGCCATCCATCATGTCACTCATGCATCCCACACTGACCATATCACTCTCCCTTGTCATCCACCTTCACTGGCTTGCCATTACTTACCATATTCAATAGAAGGACCTCATTCTTGTCCACAAGGCTATTCACTCCAGTTCCCTCAGTACCTTACCAATTTGACCTGTCTCAATACTCCCCACCGTACACTTTGTCACATCCATGTCAATCGCATGTTCCTTCCACTCCCCTCTGCACACTTTGAGTCTACTCGGAATTCTGGAATTCTCTCCCCCCAAATCTGCTGGAACTCTCCAACAGGTTTAAATCTCACTAAATGAGAGGTTAGATATGATTGGAATATCAGAGACATGGTGGAAGGAGGACAACCAGTAGGACACTGTGATACCTGGGTACAAACTATATCGTAATGATAGAGCTGATCAAATTGGTGGAGGGGTTGCGCTCTATATCAGAGAGGGCATTGAGTCAGAAAGGATTAAAGTTTTGCAGGAAAAAAATTTGCTGTAGAATCTCTATGGATTGAAATTCTATGTAAAAGGGGAAGGCGATGGCAGTGGTGGTTTACTATCGACCGCCTGGCCAGAATGAACAAATGGATGATGAAATGCTCAAAGAAATCAAGGAAGCTAACAAACGTTACAGCACAGTAATAATAATAGGTGATTTCAATTGCCCTGGTATCGACTGGGTCAGTGTCACAGCAGGACATGCTAAGGAGATAAAGTTCCTAGATGAAATAAATCACTGCTTCTTGGAGAAGCTGGTTCGTGAACCGACCAGAGGGGAAGCCATATCGGACCTAGTCCTTAGTGGAACACCAGATCTGGTGCAAGAGATAAGGGTGTTGGGGCCACTTTGCAATAGTGATCATAGCATGATCACGTTTGATCTAATTAATGGAGAAGGGATGGTAAGGAAATCCACAGTACTACCTTTTAACTTTCGAAAGGGAGACTATGATAAAATGAGGAAAACAGTTAAGAAAAAACTAAAAGGAGCAGTTGCAAAGGTTAAAGACTTACATCAAGCTTGGGTGGTGTTGAAAAATGCTATCTTGGAAGCCCAGACCAGCTGTATTCCATGCTTTAAGAAAAGTGGAAGGAAGTCCTAAAAAACTGCCAGCATGGTTTAAAGGGGAGGTCAGAGAGGCTGTTGCCAAAAAAGCATTTTTCAGGAAATGGAAAAAAGAGCCAAACGACGAAACCTGGAAACAGCACAAGCACTGGCAAGTCAAATGCAAGGCATTGATAAAGCAGGCAAAGGGAGAATTTGAGAAGAAGCTTGCTGCGGAAGCAAAAACGCGAAATAAAGATTTTTTCAAGTACATTCGTAGCAAAAAACCTGTGAGAGTCAGTTGGTCCATTAGATGATAGAGGAGTTAAAGGGGCACAAAGAGGCGATAAGGTGATAGCGGAGAGACTGAATGAATTCTTTGCTTCGGTCTTTACTGAGGAAGATGTAGGGATTGTTACCCATGACCACTGTTCCCTCTAAGCTGTGCGCGTGTGCGCGCGCACACACCTCGCCGAGTGAGCGCACATACTTTACAACAGATCGCACAAAAATTATGCTTCTGATTCTGATAGAAAACAACACAGACGTCTTAAAATTTAAAAGTTGTTGTGTATTTATGGTTTTCACAAGTTCTACAATGTTTTCTAGTGCAATCAATGTGGTGTACATACTGTATTCTGACGTGTAGTCAAATTTTAAAGTATATAACTCCGAGTGTCGTTATGTGGCGCACAAAAATGTAACTTTCCTTCAAAAGCTGCACAGCTGATATTTTATGCCACACAGCCTACAGAAAATTAGAGAGAACATTGCCCATGACTGAAGTGGTATTTAAAGGTGCGGAAGAATTGAAGGAAATATTGATACATCAGGAAGATGTATTACAACTATTAGATAAACTGAAGAGTAGCAAATCACCTGGGCCGGATGGTATACATCCAAGGGTGTTGAAAGAACTGAAATATGAGATTGCAGACCTGCTATTAGTAATCTGTGAATTTTCATTAAAATCATCTGTAATACCTGAAGATTGGAGGATCGCCAATGTAACCGCCAGTTTTTAAAAAGGGTTCCAGGGGTGATCCGGGAAACTACAGACCGGTGAGCCTCACGTCAGTACCGGGAAAAATGGTAGAAACCATCATAAAGAATAAAATTACTCAGCATGTAGATAGTCATGGCTTAATGGGAGACAGCCAACATGGTTTTAGACAAGGAAGATCTTGTCTTACTAATCTATTATGTTTTTTTTGAAAGTGTGAATAAACAGGTGGACAAAGGTGAGTCGGTTGATATAGTGTATCTGGACTTTCAGAAAGCCTTTGACAAGGTCCCTAATCAGAGACTTTAGACAAAACTAAAGAGTCATGGGATAGGAGGCAGTGTACTACTGTGGATCAAGAAGTGGTTAAAAGATAGAAAGCAGAGGGTTGGGCTAAATGGCCAATTTTCCCAATGGAGAAAAGTGAATAGTGGTGTACCCCAGGGATCTGTGCTAGGTCTGCTACTTTTTGACATATTCATAAATGACCTGGAAAATAGAATAACGAATGAGGTTATCAAATTTGCAGATGACACAAAACTATTTAAAGTTGTTAGAACCCAAGAGGATTGTGGAAAATTGCAAGAGGATCTTGATAAATTGGAAGACTGGGCATCAAAATGGCAGATGAAATTTAATGTGGACATTTGCAAAGTTATGCACCTAGGGAAGAACAACCCAAACTATGGTTACACGATGCAAGGTTCCACATTAGGAACCACCACCCAGGAAAAAGATTTAGGTGTCATTGTGGATAGCATGTTAAAACCCTCAGCCCAGTATGCAGCGGCAGCCAAGAGAGCAAATAGAATGCTAGGTATCATAAGGAAAGGAATGGAAAATAAAACAAAAGATATTATAATGCCTCTATATCATTCCATGGTGAGACTCCACCTTGAATATTGTGTGCAATTCTGGTCGCCGTATCTTAAAAAGGATATAGTGTTATTAGAAAGGGTTCAGAGAAGAGCCACCAAAATTGTAAAGGGGATGGAAGGATACTCCTATGAAGAAAGGCTAAAAAGGTTGGGTCTCTTTAACCTGGAAAAGAGACGGCTGAGGGGAGATATGATAGAAGTCTATAAATTAATGAACGGAATGGAACGGGTAAACATAGATCGATTGTTTGTTATCAGAATATAGAAAGACTAGGGGACATGCAATGAAGCTACAGGGTAAACTATTTAAAACTTATAAAAAAAAATATTTCTTCACTCAACGTGTAATCAAACTCTGGAATTTGTTACCGGAGGATGTAGTAAAGGCTGTTAGTGTAGCTGGGTTTAAAAAAGGTTTGGACAAGTTCCTGGAGGAAAGGTCCATAAACCATTATTAAGAAGGGACCCAGTATATCAATGCTTGACCCAGTATAAGCATTGCGGAACCTGTGTCTTTTGGGGAAACTGCTAGGTACATATGACCTAGATTGGTTACTGTTGGAAACAGGATACTGGGCTTGATGGACCTTGGTCTGACCCAGTATGGCATATCTTATGTACCTCATACAAGATCAATCAGGGAATGCTCCTTAGGGTGCTATACCTTCCGGTCGAGGACAGTGCCCTGGCAGACAAACTGAGCAGGGTCCTCCAGTCACATGAGACCCCAGGGTGGCGCAGCAGCTATTCAGACATAAGAACATAAGATATATAGCTTCATTGCATGTCCCCTAGTCTTTTTATATTCTGATGTAAACAATCGATCTACATTTACCCGTTCCACTCCGTTCATTAATTTATAGACTTCTATCATATCTCCCCTCAGCCGTCTCTTTTCCAGGTTGAAGTGCCCTAACCTTTTTAGCCTCTCTTCATAGGAGTATCCTTCCATCCCTTTTACCATTTTGGTGGCTCTTCTCTGTATCTTTTCTAATAATGCTATATCTTTAAGATACGGCGACCAGAATTGCACACACTATTCAAGGTGAAGTCACACCATGAAACGATACAGAGGCATTATAATATCCTTTGTTTTATTATCCATTCTTTTCCTTATGATACCTTGCATTCTATTTGCTCTCTTGGCTGCCGCTGCACACTGGGCGGAGGGTTTTAACATGTTATCCACGATGACGCCTAAATCTCTTTCCTTGGTGGTGGTTCCCAATGTGGAACCTTGCATTGTGTTGTACTTTCCTAGGTGGCTTTACGGTACTCTGCACTTTCAGGCCTTCTCTGCCCCTAAACAGGGCAGTAACAAAAAGGCCCAGAAGTCCCAGGCGCTGGCTCCAGCCCAGCCTGGGGGGACCTTTTGACTGTCTGGGCGTGACCTTCCCTATCACCAGGAGGTCCTCTGCTGCCCACAGGGGGGTGCCTAGCCCTGTTTGCCCACATGTGTAAGTCATCATCACCAGTACATGGGTGCTACAGAGGTGGTCAAGGAGGGTTACCTTCTCCACCTACAACAGGCACCACCCTTGTACTTCCCAAGAGAGCCCACCAGGCCTCTCCTTCACAAGACACTGCTCCTCCTCCTAATCAACAAAGCAGTCGAGCCAGTGCCAACACATCTCTTGGGGACAAGGAAGTACCTGGAATAGAAGCCTGTGCCCCAGAGGACTGGGGGCCTCAGGCCCATCCTGGACCTGCGAGAGCTCAACCGGTTTGTGGTCGAGGAGAAGTTCAAGATGCTCTCTCTTGGGGCACTACTCCCAATTCTCCAGCAGGAGACTGGCTAGACTTAAAGGATGCCTACACTCACATCCTAATTCACCCCAGCCACAGAAAATACCTCTGGTTCGTGGTGGAAGGGCAGCACGGGCCTTGTCACCAAAGGTCTTCACAAAGTGCCTACCTCAGGCTCCAAGGGGCCTTCATTTTCCCTTATCTGGATGACTTGCTCATAAAGGGGGACCTGGCTACAGAGGTACAATGCGCCATTGGACACATCACCCTGCAGCACCTGAGATTTGTTATAAACTACCCCAAGTCCCCACCTCACCTGCCGAGCACCTATAGGGGTGCAACTAGATAACCTCCAGGCAAAAGCCTTCTTCCCCCAAGAGAGATCATTACACCTCAGGGGAGCTAGCCACAGAGGTACACAGACTTCGGACGCTACCTGCCTGTCTCCTACTGTGCCTGTTGAGACACATGACCTACACGGTCCACATGACTCCATTTTGCCTGCCTGCACATGAGGGCAGCCCAGTGGTGCCTCCATTCTCAGTGGATGCAAGCCATAGGCAGGCTCAGGGACAGAGTGAAAGTGACCCGCCAGCTGGCAAACCCCCTCAGATGGTGGCAGATTCTACATCACCGTCAGACCGGGATGCCTTTCCAGAAGGCTCTCACCACTGACATGCCTCTAATGGGCTGGGGAGCACATTGCAGGAGACTCCAGACGCAAGGCTACTGGTCCCAGAAGGAATCCCAGATGCAGATCAACCTACTAGATTTCTGGGCAGTATACCTACTCCTAAAGGCCTTCCACTACCAGCTCAAACACCACTCTGTGCTGATCCAGACCGATAATCAGGTCTCAATGTTCTGTGTGAACAAACGGGGGAACAAGGTCATACCCCCTCTGCCAAAAAGCAGTAGCCCTCTGCTTCTATGCTGCAAGCAGAGAGATGCTCCTAAGGGCGGTGTACCTCCTGGGCCAGGACAATGCCCTAGCGGACAAACTAAGCAGGGTTTTCCAGCTGCACGTGTGGCGTCTATCCAGTGGTAGCCTCCCGGCTGTTTCGTCTGTGGTACATTCCCTCGATGGACCTGTTCACCAGCCTGGACAACATGCAGTTACCCCATTTCTGCTCTTGCCAGCTGCACCAGTCCCGGGTGGCAGCAGATGCGTTCCTCATCCTGTGGACGGAAGGCCTCATGTATGCCTTCCCACCGACATGGCTGGTAGCCAAGAAAGCTACTCGAGGTCCAGCACAACAGAGCATCGCTATTGCTGATAGCTCCTCGGTGGCTCAGGCAGCCCTGGTTCCCACTGCTCTTCTTCCTATTGGTGGTGTCGCTGATTCCCTTGGGCCAAGCTCCAGGACTACATTCACAGGAGCAGGGTTCTCTCCTACACCCCAATCTGGTGTCCCTCTCACTCATGGCTTGGCTGCTGAAAGGGTAGCGTTAACCCACTTCAGCCTCCCAGGGGATGTGGAAGAGATTCTTCTGGCCTCTCAAGGCATCCATCAGAAGGGCATATGCCTTTAAGTGTTGCTGATTTTCAGTGTGGTATGCAGAAAGAGGGCAAACCCATTTTCCTGCTTAGTACAAGTGGTATTTTATTACCTACTCCACTTATCGCAGGTGGGACTGGAGTCCAATTCGGTCAGAGAACACCTGAGCGCCATCGCAGTGCATCACCACTCTGAGGGAAAACCCTTCTCGGCTCGGCTCCTTGTGTCCCAATTCCTGTGAGGCCTCATATTTCAAAACCACCCATCTGCCCCCTAGTGGTAAAGTGGGATCTCAATGTGGTGCTCTCGCAGCTCACTAAGCCTCCATTCGAACCTCTGGCTACCTGGCACCTTGTACCTATCCTGGAAGGTCGCCTTCCTGGTAACAGTCACATCAGCTCACAGAGTCAGCAAGCTCAAGGCTCTGATAGGAGAGCCCCAATACACAAGGTTCTATAAAAATAGGGTAGTGCTCCGCACACACCCTAAGTTTCTGCCGAAGGTGGTGTCCCCATTCCACCTCAACCAGGATATGGCTCTCCCCACCTTCTTTCCGAGGCTACACACCAGTAGGGCAGAGACAGTTCTCCACAACCTGGATTGTAAAAGAGCCCTGTACTTTTACCTGCAACAGACTCGGGATCACCAGTTGTTTTTGTATCCTATGACCCCAGACATCTGTGGTTCCCAGTGACTAAGCAAACTGTCTACTTGGGTGGTGGACTCCATTACCCTTGCCTACTAGCAAGCAGGGATCTCACTGGACTAGAGGGTCATGGCGCACTGTCAGGGCCTTGGCTACTTCCATGGCAAATCTGCGTTCCGTCTCTGTAATGGAAATCTGCCAGGCCGCCACCTGGTCTTAGGTCCATACCTTTGCAGCTCACTACTGCCTGGATTGGGAGTCCTGACGGGAGAGCACCTTCGGCTAGGCCATACTCCATAATCTCTTCAGGGTATAGGCATCTCCTCCTAATTTGTCATAAGAACATAAGATATGCCATACTGGGTCAGACCAAGGTCCATCAAGCCCAATATCCTGTTTTCAACAGTGGCCAATCTAGGTCATACGTACCTAGCAGTATCCCCAAGAGAGACAGGTTCCACAATGCTTGTATTGGGTCAAGCATTGATATCCTGGGTCCCTTTTGAATAATGGTTTATGGACCTTTCCTCCAGGAACTTGTCCAAACCTTTTTTAAACCCAGCTACACTAACAGCTCTTACTACATCCTCCGGTAACAAATTCCAGAGTTTGATTCAGGCTACTGGAGTGCTGGTTCTCTGCTGGACACTTGGGTCTTGCGAGAGACTCTCAGTAGGGACTCAACTGCTGCTTATCATGGCTCACCCTTTCAGGTCATCGTTACATATCTGTAGCTGGGGAGCCCCATATGTGAGGACTGACCTCCTTGTTCCCGACGAAAGCATAGTTACTCACCTGTAACAGGTATTCTGAGACAGCAGGAATCAGACCTCCCTCCCCTTGGAGTTGCTTCTTTGCCATATTTTATTTTTTTCCTTGGCCGTCTTAGCTATGTCATTAGACTGAGGCAAGATGGCACACTTGGGCGAGAAGTGGACCACGCATTTGTGGTGCATCTCCCAAAGGCTTTCTTTGAAAGCTGGGGAGATGTTGTCGCCCTGCATAAGAACATAAGATATGTCATACTAGGTCAGACCAAGGTCCATTAAGCCCAGTATCCTGTTTCCAACAGTGGCCAATCTAGGTCGCAAGTACCTAACAGTTCCCCAAAAGACACACTACTACTACTACTGAGCATTTGTTTAGCGCTACAAGTCGTACGCAGCACTGCGCAGACATGTTAGAGACAATCCCTGCTCATCAGAGCTTACAGTCTAGTCAAGACAGACAATGAAAAGGTGTAGACAATGATAAAACAAGGAGATCAGGTGAGTCAAGGTCCAAACGCAGCAGCGAAGAGGTAAGTTTTCAGCCTGGATTTGAAAAAGGGTCAGAGAAGGTGCCTGGCATACAGACACAGGTAGTTTGTTCCAGGCGTAAGGTGCAGCAAGGTAAAAGGAGCGAAGTCTGGAGTTAGCAATAGAAGAGAAGGGCACAGATAGAAGCAGTTTGCCAGAAGAGCGGAGTTCCCGAAAGGGGGGGGGGGGGGTGTAAGGAGAGATAGAAGAAAGGTAGTGAGGAGCTGCAGAGTGAATGCATTTTTAGGTCAGCAGGAAAAGTTTGAACTGGATGCAGAAACGGATAGGGAGCCAATGAAGTGACTTGAGAAGAGGGGTAATATGGGCATGACAATGCTTGTATTAGGGAAAGTAGTGGAGTTCCCGGGTCCCCTTTAATAATGGTTTATGGACTTTTCCTCCAGGAACTTGTCTAAACCTTTTTTAAACCCAGTTATACTAATAGATTTTACTACATCCTCCGGTAACAAATTCCAGAGTTTGATTACATGTTGAGTGAAAAAATCTCTCCAGGAACAAGCAGGAATGTAGTCTTCACATATGGGTGATATCGGGTACCGACGGAGCCTACACGGGAAGCTCCCCAGCTACCAATAGGAAAGCCTTTGGGAGCAATCCACCACGCCTACGCTAGTGCCTTCCTGCTCTTCCAACATACTCTCCTCAGTTCTTTTTTCCACGGAGCTGACAGGACCTCTCCCTGTTACCGCTGAAGAATCATCACATACCTTCCTTTTTCCACTTAAATTCAGTATCGATTGATACTACCTTTCCCTTTATTGCTCTAAAAAAATAGGTTTTTTCCTTTAGGGCCTCGTGCCCTGTGGGCCTTGCCCATCCCTTTCCAATCATGGAAAAGCCCACCAGTGGCTTTAAAAAATGTGCAAAATGTTCAAGCACCATATCTATCACTGATAAGCATGATTGGTGCCTTAAATGTCTTAGTCCTGAACACAATCCCTAAAGAGTGTTCCCTATGCAAACAAATGACCAAAAGGGTCCTGGAGAACTGGGCCAAAAAGTTTGGGGAGCTTTGCCTTCAGACACAGTATTGTTGGCCTTGACTTCTTCAAGGGTGTCATCAGGCTCTCACACTTCTAAACATTCTAAGAAGTCCAGACATGGAGAGAAGAAATCAAAAAAGCCGCCTTCTCCATCTCACCCTCCAAAAGATAAATCCAGACCCTGGGAATCCTCAGACTCCAAAGGAACCAAGCCATAAGTCCAAGGACGACTCCGGTAAGCTTCAGGAATCAAGAGTACATTCCTGTTCGCACAGAGAATTGTCCAGGACGACTTTGGACTTGACTTGATTCCAAGCATCCCTGGCGGAAGGTCTTGTCCTCCAAAGCCACGGTGGGGATACAGGAGGTACCTGGTGCCTCTGCGGAACTCCCGATGCCATGCACTGGTACGGGGGCTCCCAGTCCCGTTCTGTCCATGGACCAGGTGCAGGCTCCATCCTTGGAAAGGACCTTAGTAGCTCTGGCAGCATTGGTACCACTGACACAGACAGCCCCGGAGAATTGGCTAGTGGCACTGACCTCTATCCAGCAGCCATCGCCAATGGTACCATAGACATCGAAGCAAGGGCCTCAGGATACTGACTTTGGTTCCGGTACCGATACCACCACCACCATCCATGGATTCTGCCTGGATGGTGCAGAGCTTTGATGCTAAGGAAATCAAGAGGCATTGACGTGATACTCAACATCGGCACCGCCGATACTTACCGGAGTCCTATTCTGATGTATCTGATTCTGATCAGCGGTCACTGGACTCCGATGGCCTTCGGAACCCTTGCCACCATCGGTCAATACCCGAAGAAAATCCCCCTCCTGAAGACATGTCCTTTCAGAAATTCATCAGGGATATGGCAGTGGGCCTCTGAAACTAGACAGCATTGGAACTGGAACGGAGGGCGGAGGAACTGGAGATCCTCCAGTAACCCCGCAGCACCGAAAGAAGCCACCATCCTGCCGGTACACCGAATTCTACACAATTTAATGCTACAAATGTGGGAGACTCCTCTTACCATCTCCCCTATAAGTTGTTGTTAGAATACAATATATTGAGTGCTCGACTGCCCCAGCTTTCAAAAACCACAGCTTCCTCACCATTCCATGGTAGTGGAATTGGCGATGCACTGGATAAAGAGCGAGAAGAACCATGCTTCGATCCCTCCAGGCTGTGAATCGAGAAACCTCAATTCCTTTGCCCAACGCTCTTTTCAGGCATCGATGCTGGCTAGTAGGATAAATTACCACATCCTCTACATGGGGCTGTTCCTGAAAGAACTGAACAAGGACTGGGAAGGATTCCTTCCTTTCCTCCCCAGAGGAAAATCAACCAGCCTTCCAGGCTGTCCTCTCCCACAGTCAGAATTTATCAAAATTTGTCAACAGAGCTGCGTTTGCATTAGAGTCAACCAGCAGAGCATCTTCTGTTGCTAAAAGGGGATAGGCAGCTGGCTTGGCTTCAGGCCTCCGATTTGGAACAGTGGGTCCAAGATAAGCTTGGCAACATTCCCTGCACAGGTGAAAACCTATTCGTTAAGAACTGGCGAGAAAAGGCAGGGGAACTAGAGGCAACCCACAACAGAAGCAACAGGGATCCAAGCAGGCCAAGAAGCCCAGACTTGCTAAAACACAACCCCAAACTCAACGAGCTCCTGCTCAGTCAAGTTTTTGACTCCCACATAGGGAACATAGCCAGTCCCCAGCAGACTCTGCAGGATCAGATATCCATTCCAGGGAGACTCTTGCTGTTCAGCCAGAAATGGCATACCATTAGCACAGAAAGCTAGACTCTCACCATCATACAGAAGGGTTATCAACTCAACTTTCAAGAACTCCCCATTCTTCCAACCCCCCCCCCCCCCCCGGAGGCCCTCCTCCAACAGGAAATAAACCTCCTTACACAAGGAGTTGTAGAACTAGTTTCTCCTCAAGAACGATTCAAAAGCTGTTACCCCCCCCCCCCCCCCACACTTCCTCATTTCAAAGAAGTCAGGAGGCCACAGGCCCATCCTGGACCTTAGAAATCTAAACAAATTCCTGGTAAAAGAAAAGTTCAAGATCTTCCTGGGGACCCGTCTTCCCTACCTCCAGGAAAACGACTGGCTTTCTTCCATAGACCATACACATATCCTGATATACCCAAGCCACAGGCAGTATCTCAGGGTCACGTTTCAAGGAACCCATTATCAGTACAGGGTTCTCCCCTTCGGCCTGACTTCTGCAGCAAGAGTATTCACAAAATGCATGGCTGTAGTTGCAGCTCATCTTTGAAAACACAATCTGTTTTCCCTTACTTAGATGACTGGCTCATAAAGGCAGACTCTCTTGGAGCACTCTGCTTATCTCAGCAAAAGACCCTAACCCTTCTTCAATCCCTCGGGTTCATTTTAAACTTTCCAAAGTCACACCTTGTTTCAAAACAAAGGTTGGAATGCATAGGTGCCATCCTAGACACCAAGCAATGCAAAACCTTTCTCCCAGTAGACCACATGGATCGCATAATAGCATTGACCACAAGCATGCAACAAAGCCAAGAGGCTTTCAGCACACTGCTTTTTAACCCTGCTATGCCACATAGCCTCCACAGTGCATGTAGTCCCATATGCCAGACTCCACATGTGTCAGACACAATGGACTTTCTCAACCCAGTGGACTCGGGCCACAGAGTCTACGGGATCTGATCCAAATAACATCACCCATGGCTGACTCCCTCTTTTGGTGGTGCATCCCAGCAAATCTGCTCGCAGAGTCTCCTTTTCAGATGCCCCAACCTCAGCATACACTGACAACCGATGCTTCCAAACAGGGCTGGGGAGCACACATGGACTCTGTGCACGCAGGGTCTCTAGACAACACAAGAGTCTCGCCTATTGGAGCTTCAAGCAATCACGAAAGCTCTCCACATTTTTCAATATCAACTCTCCAACAGTCTAGTCCTCATACAGACAGACAATCAGGTTGCAATGTTCTATATCAACAAACAGGAGGGAATGAGTGCTCTCCCACTATCAGGTCTGCGAACTCTGGGACTTCGCCAACCAACACCATATGCAGTTTACAATCCAGGAGAGAACAATCTCTCCTGGCAGACCACCTGAGTCACATCCTGCAACCCCACAAATAGTCTCTGGATCAGAGGAGAGCAACAGAATTGTTCCATCTCTGGGGAACTCCATGGATAGATCTCTTTGCCTTCCCACAGAACTCCAAAACTTCCCAGGTTCTGCTCCAAAATGCCATCCAAACTCAGTCTGGCATCGGACGCATTCATGATCCATTGAGGTCAGGTACTCCTGTATGCGTTCCCCCCTCCCCATCCCCCTAATCTACAAAACCCTCTCCAAACTGAGGGCAGACAAGGGCTCCATGAATACCCATCGCCCCTCACTGGCCTCATCAACCATAGTTTTCCCTCCTATTACCCCTGGCACACAAGCCTCACCGATCTTGCTAGGATCCAAGTCAGGTCTCCTCTCACAGGACAAAGGAGCACTCCTCCACTCCAGTCTCTGATCCCTTTGCCTAACAGCTTGGCTCCTGAAAACATAGTTCTTCCTCTATCGGCGGAGGTCAAGGACATCTTCCTTTCCTCCAGTAAACTCTCCACCAGAAGGGCTTATTCCTACAAGTGGCAAAGATTTTCTACATGGTACTCCGAAAATGCTCACAATCAATTAGAAGCATCACTGCTGACGTTGTTGCACTACCTCTCTCATTTATCCTCACTCAGACTTAAATCAAACTCTGTCCAAGTACACCTTAATGCTATTTCAGCTTTCATAACCCAGTCGATGGCAAACCCATCTCTACAGTTCCTCTCAAGGGAGTTTACTCCTCACCAAGCCCCACCTATTTGCCCGCCATTATGGCATATGATCTCAACATGGTGCTAGCTCAACTCCTCAAACCACCCTTTGAGCTGTTAGCAACCACACATCGCCGCTACTTATCATGGAAAGTGCTCGTCCTCATCACCCTGACCTCCACCAGTTGCGTCAGGAAGTTACAAGCCTTGGTGGTGCATGCCCCCTATACACTTTCATCACAACAGAGTAGTCCTACAGACACACCCCCACTTCCTCCCAAAAGTGGTTTCCCCTTTCCACATTAATCTATCATCCTCCCAGTCTTCTTTCCAAGGCCGCACACCTCTCGTGTAGAAGCAACTCTACAAATCATCGACTGCAAGAGTTCTGGCCTTCTACCTCCAGAAAACACAAAACCTCAGGAAAACCTCACAGCTGTTTGTGTCCTTTGACCCAGCACATTTGGGTCTCCCAGTGACTAAACACTCCTGCTGGATAGCGGACTGCATATCTTTCTCTTATGACAAAGCAGGACTTTCCCTCGAGGGGCATGTCACTGCTCACAATGTCTGGGCTATGTTGACTTCTGTGTCCAACTTACGTACTGTACCCGTTGCTGAAATTTGTTGAGCTGCTACATGGTCATCCATAGCTTTGCATTCCACTTCTGCTTGGCCGGGATGCGGCCTTTGGCCCGGCGGTCCTTTAGCATATCTTTGGGATGTAGAAACAACTCCTACCCCCTGCCCACTCTGACCAGATCTCCATGACTGGGAAGTCGAGGTCAACATCCTTGTCCGATGTTAACTGTGTCCTCCGATCTAGGAGCTAGGGAATCCCATGTGTGAAGACTACATTCCTGCTTGTTCCTGGAGCTAGCGTAGTTATTCACCTGTAACCAGGTGATCTCCAGGAACAGCAGGAATTTAGTCTTCACAAGCCACCCACCTCCCCATGGAATTTTAAGATACTCTTCTATACACTCCTTTTTCTTCAGCTATATACTCAACTGAGGAGAGTATGTTGGAAGAGCAGAAAGGCACCAGCGCAGGTATGGTGGATTGCTCCCAAAGGCTTTCCTATTGGTAGCTAGGGAGCTTCCCGCATGGGCTCCTTCAGTACCTGATGTCACCCATATATGAAGACTAAATTCCTGCTGTTCTCGGAGATCACCTGTTACAGGCGAGTAACTACGCTTTCTCTTATTAGCCTTAAATAGGTTACCCTGTAGCTTCATTGCATGTCCCCTAGTCTTTCTATATTTTGATGGCGTAAACAATCCTAGTAACATAGTAAATGATGGCAGATAAAGACCAGTCCATCTAGTCTGCCCAGTAAGATGGCAAGAGTAGGTGCACCTGCCACTCCGTACAGGTCACTCCTCCCCATGTCTTTGTTTAGGGGTGAACCCACCGCTCTGTGTAGGGATACCGCTGTTTGTTGAGAAATTAGATAGTTAAACTTTATTTTGATTTTATCCTGTTGCAGTTCCTCTCCATTAATTTACAGACCTCTATCATATCTCCCCTCTGCTGTCTCTTTACCAGGTTGAAGAGCCCTAACCTTTTTAGCCTCTCTTCATAGGGGTATCCTTTCCATCTCCTTTACTGTTTTGTTGGCTCTTCTCTGTACCTTTTCTAATAACACTATATCCTTTTAAGATACGGTGACCTGAATTGCACACAATATTCAAGATGCGGTCGCAACATGGAACGATAGAGGCATTATAATATCCTTTGGTTTTTTTGCCATTACTTACCTTATGATACCTAGCATTCTAGTTGCTCTCTTGGCCGCCGCTGCACACTGGAGGATTTCAACATGTTATCCATGATAACACCTAAATCTTTTTCCTGGGTGGTGGTTCCTAATATGGAACCTTGCATCATGTAGCCATAGTTTGGGTTGCACATATCCACATTAAATTTCATCTGCCATTTGGATGCCCAATCTTCCAATTTATCAAGGTCCTCATGGGTTTTAACAACTTTGAATAATTTTGTATCATCTGCAGATTTGATTATCTCACTCATTATTCCCATTTCCAGGTCATTTACAAATGTTAAAAAACAGTAGACCCAGCCCAGTTCCCTGGGGTACTCCACTATTCACCTTTCTCCATTGGGAAAATTGTCCATTTAGCCCTACCCTTTGCTTTCTATCTTCTAACCAGTTCCTGATCCACAATAGTACACTGCCCACTTATCCCATGACTTTTTAATTTCACCAAAAGTCTCTGATGAGGGACCTTGTCAAAGGCTTTCTGAAAATCCAGGTACACTATATCAACCGACTCACCTTTGTCTATCTGTTTATTCATATCTCCAAAAAAACCATAACAAATTAGTAAGACAATTTCCTTGGCTAAAGCCATGTTGGCTGTCTCCTATTAAGCCATGACTATCTACATGTTTATTCATTTTGTTGTTTGTTTATTGTTTATTAGGATGCTTAATATACCACTCATCACAACAGCATCTGAGCGGTTTACAACAAAAAAAAGGCTGCTAAAGGTAGAAAAGAACACCATTATTTGATAGGATAGGAAAGAATTAAAAAGATTAAGTAGGAGAGGCAACAGGAGAAGATGGTTTCTACCATTTTTCCCGGTACTGACATCAGGCTCACCAGTCTGTAGTTTCCCGGATCACTCCTGGAATCTTTTTTAAAAATTGGTGTTACATTGGCCATCCTCCAATCTTGAGGTATTACAGATGATTTTAATGATAGCTCACAGATTACTAATAGTAGGTCTGCAATCTCATATTTCAGTTTTTTCAACACCCTTGGATGCATACCATCCGGTCCAGATGATTTGCAACTGTTAAGATTATTAAATAGTTGTAATACATTTTCCTGGTGTATCGATATTTCTTTCAATTCTTCTGCGGCATCACTTTTAAATACCATTTCAGTCATGAGTAGCATCGCTACATCTTCCTCAGTAATGCCCAAAGCAAAGAATTCATTCAGTCTCTACTACTACTGAGCATTTGCATAGCACTACAAGACATACGCAGCACTGCACAGACATGTAAGAGATAGTCCCTGCTCATCAGTGCTTACAATCTACAGTAGTGGCCAAAAAATTCAGGGTCCAAAATATCAGAATTTTATTAGAAAAGTACGCGTTATTGTCACTTTCATGGTCAAAAGCTTTAAGAATCAAAACACTAAAACAATTAAGACCATTGATTCATCTACAAGACTTTATTAATATAATTCATGCTATCATCACCCCACATTTTGATTATGCAAACACAATACTTAATGGCATTTCAAAACAAAATATTAAAAAGATACAAATAATTCAGAACATAGCTACCAGGATGATTATGAATATAAGCCCACTTGAACATGTTACACCAATTTTGGCTGAACTTCATTGGCTACCTATTTACTCCCGAATCAAATATAAAATTCTTGTCACTACATTTAAACTTATAAATAATCTTGCACCATCGGCACTCAATACACTGATTAATATAGACATCGATAAACGATCCCAAAGAAGCAGAAACTTAAATACCTTAACAATACCAAAAGATTTCACAAAAGCCAGAAAACAAACAAATAAGAGAGCTTTCTCACACTCTGCTCCAATTCTTTGGAACAATCTACCTGACAACATTCGCCTGCTATCTGATATAAAGGAATTTAGAAAAAAATTAAAAACTCACTTATTCATATTACACTACAATACACCCTCAGAACAGAATACTCAAATAGATACAGGCTAACATTTATACATTATTATTACATACTCTATTTTCAAAATAAATATCACTAATACACTATTAACCATACCACACTCTCATTCACATGATGATTATAGATTTAAACTAACAATGTATATATGTTCTAATATGTTATACCTTTAATGTTACAACATTCCTTGTAAATTATAATTATCTGTTCTATGTAAACTGACTTGGTATATTACATACCAATTAACCTACTGTTCCATGTAAACCGCACTTGATACTAGGGAAAGAGCGGTATATAAATAACTGTTAAATAAATAAATAATATAGATGTCATTTTCAGTTTTATTCAGGAAACAATATGTGTTTGATAGGGTGTCCATGATTTTTTAGCACAGCCTGGATTCTTGTAGGCATACTGTTAACTAGCGTTTTACAGTATGCCGGAGTGATTTCGTTGACCCATATGTCCTTAAAATCTGCTTCTGAAGTTGGACGGTTTGCTGCCACCTTTTTCTTCTTAAGATTCCAACAGTTTTCAATTACATTGAGATCCGGAGAGTTTGATGGCCAACTTGGTAGCAGTTCGATCTTGTTGTCCACGAACCATTTTTTGACTGTTTTTGCAGTGTGGCATGGTGCCTACTCCTGCTGAAATATAGTTGTGCCAGAAACATTGATGTGTATTTTAACTTTACTATTCAGCATGGATATGTATTTTGCAGCATTTACTCTTTCATCTTTCTCAAAAATGTGCAGGCCACATTGTCCATTCGCCAAGATACCACCCCATACCATGACCGATGGTGGGTGTTTAATAGTCTTGATCGTGTACTTTGGATTTAGTTTCTCGCCTGCTGGTCGACGGGCGTTGTTGTAACCACTCCCACATTCTTGTTGAAATGTACTTTCATCTGTGAACATTACCCTCTCCCACCATTCAGCAGATTTGTCTTTCATCTTGCTACAAAACTGTATGCGGGCAGCAATTTGTTTCCTGTTCATCATAGGCTTCTTGTCAGATCTTCTGGCCACGAGTTTGAATTCATCCACAAGCCGTCGTCGGACAGATATTTATTCCTCAATCATTAGCTAACTGAGCCACACGTTGAGATGAAGTATGTGGACTAGATGTAATAATGCTTTTGAGGAATCTGTCATCTCATCCAGTAGTTATCCGTCTGCGCCCACATTTCGAATGACGTGTACGGCCACCTGATTTCAGAACATTCTGAACTGCAACCTTGATATATGCAAATGTTTTGCAATAGCACATTGCGAATATCCTTCAGCATGGAGTATGACAACTTGTCCCTTTACAAAGTCATTAATATTGCATTTTCTACCCATCTTGATTGTATATTTCACATGTAACTTTCAATCTTTTCCTAGTTGTAAAACTTCAAAACTTCATCCAAGAAACCTACTACAGAGTGTAAGTAAACTAAAATGGACGCCAGATGCATGGTGTGACTAATCGCCATGCTGATTAAATAAGTAAGATCGTGCGACATCTCCACAGTACATTATTTGGCAATAAATTGTAGAAAAAGATACCTGCCTTAATTTTTTGGCCACTACTGTAGTGAAGACAGACAACACAGAAGGTGTAGACCAGAATAAAACAAGGGGGAATTGTAAAGAACAAGGAGATCAGGCGAGTCAAGATCCAAAAGCAGCAGCGAAGAGGTGAGTTTTCAGCCTGGATTTGAGAAGGGTCAGAGAAGGTGCCTGGTGTACAGACAGAGGTAGTTTATTCCAGGCATAAGGTGCAGCAAGGCGAAAGGAGCGAAGTCTGGAGTTAGCAATAAAAGAGAAGGTCACAGATAGAAGCAATTTGCCAGAAGAGCGGCGTTCCTGAGGGAGGGGGGGTGTAAGGAGAGATAAGAGAAGAAAGGTAGTGAGGAGCTGCAGAGTGAATACACTTATAGATCAGTAGGAGGAGTTTGAACTGGATGCGGAAACAGGGAGCCAATGAAGTGACTTGAAGGATAGTATGGGCATGACTAGGCTGGTGGAAGATTAGTCACGCAGCAGAATGTTGAACAGATTGAAAGGGAGAGAGATGATTCAAAGGGAGACCAGTAAGGAGTAGGTTACAGTAGTCAAGATGGGAGGTGATTAAGGAGTGGATAAGTGTCTTAGTAGTGTATTCAGAAAGGAATGGGTGGATTTTGTTGATGTTATAGAGAAAGAAATGTCAGGTCTTAGCTATCAGTTGGATGTGTGTGGAGAAGGAGGGACAATGCTATGTCCTTGTCCCCTCTTACTGTCCTTTTTACACCTGTATCATGGTCCAATTGACTCAGGTTTTTTGCTACGAATATACTTGAAAAAGTCTGTTTTGCTTCCACAGCAAGCTTCTTCTCAAATTCTCTTTGCATGCCTTGCCAATGCCTTGCATCTAACTTGCCAGTGCTTGTGTTTCCAGTTTTCGTTATTTGGCTTCTCTTTCATTCCTGAAAGATGCTTTCTCCAGGACCAAGCAGGAAGTCGGTCCTCACATATGGGTGACGTCAGCACCGACTGAGCCCCTGTGCAGAGCATTTCCCCAGTTTTCAAAGAAAGCCTTTGGGAATGCAGCGCACATGTGCAGTCCCCTTCCCGCCCAAGGGTGCCATCTTGCTCAATCTTCTTTTTTCCGTGGAGCCCAACAGACGTGTGTCTTATTCACCCGGTTAAAAGTTAAGTTTATTTTTTTCCTTCGAAGATTCGTGTTTTTTGCCGGTTTGATGCTGGTTCCCCTTCCCGCCTGGGCACGGTACACCGGTATCGAGCCTGGAGCTACTTTTTCGGTTTTTGTCCTTTGAGACTAGCGTTCACGCTTTTTTTCTTTTTCACTGGCAGCCCGGTCCTTTGACCTTGCAGGGACCCTTTTTCCCCAGATGGCTGCCAGCGGGTTCAAGAAGTGTGATCGGTGTAAGAAACTGATGTCTCTCACCGACACACACGACTGCTGCCTCCGGTGCCTCGGGCCCGATCATGACCTGATGATCTGTGGCCCGTGTGGCAAAATGTCCTCTAAGGCGCTGAGGAGCCGTCAACATCAACGAGAGAGGATCTTCTCTGACTCCACGTCTGGCCGGGGCCCGGACTTCATCAGAGGCCTCGACGTCTCGGGACTTCGACACTGAGCATCGTCGGGGCTCCTCCACAAAAGGGAGAAGAAACCCGCGAGGGCAGCGTCGGATGCTCTTGGTCCCTCGAGGGCCAGATCGCATAGCCCCGACCGCCGTCCCGGGTCCTCGGAGAGGCCTGCCAAATTGCCTCGTGTGGAGCTGAAGTCCCTGAGTCACGTGAGTGCTGTTGTCCTCGTGGACTCTCCTCCGGGGGGGCCTGAGTCGGGGGCTGCTGAGTCTCCTGAGCTCGGACTCAGGTTGACAGCCTTAGAGAGAAGCTTGGCTGCCTTCATGGAACAGCAGCAGGTGATGATCGCCGGTCTGACCGGTGCACCTGCCCCGACCACCGGGACCTCGACGTCCAAGTCGACCCCGTGGGCCGAGCCGATCCTCGAGTCAATGCGGTCTCGAGTCGATCCTCGGCCGAGGTCGTCGATGCCGGTACCCTCGGCGTCGAGGCGGATGGCATCGGTGCCCGACCGGAGCCACTCGATTCCTCCTCGGAGGGGTCAGAGTGGGAGACGGAGGACGAGGAGTCCCCGGACACTTTCCAGACCTGGTGCGTCCCATCGGACTCGCTGGAGTCCGAGCCTCGGAGAAGGTCCACCCCGGAGGATACCCTGTTCTCGGACTTCGTGAGGGACATGGCCAAGGCCTTGGCCTTCCCCGCAGATCCCGAGGAGGAGCCTCGAGCCGAGGAGCTCGAGGCCCTCCAGTATGACTCTCCACCGAAGGAGGCCTTTACTGTACTGATTCCTTCAATGCTGGAACGGCTGCTCTTCCGCATGTGGGAGGCACCGACCTTGGCGCCGGTTCTCAGCAAACGGTTCGATTCCATTTATCGAGTCCATAAGAGCCCTGGGTTCCAGAAGGCACAGCTACCGCACCACTCCATGGTTGTGGAATCGGCCATGCATCGTCTGAAGAGTCAGAGGATGCACTCCTCGGTGCCCCCCCCCCCCCGGCAAGGAGGCCCGGAACCTGGATGCCCTCGGTAGAAAGTGCTTCCAGGGCTCTATGCTGGCTTGCCGTGTCAAGACTTACTAGCTGTACATGGGCATGTACCTCCGAGACCTGGCAAAGGAGATTGCCGGGTTGTCTGCTGGCCTTTCCAAGGAACCTTTGCAGAGGTTCAAGGCTTTGTCATCGGGGATTCGAGAGTGCTCGAAGTTTATATCTCGAGCAGCCTGTGTTGACTTCGAGGCTTCGGCCCGAGTAGCAGCGGCCGGCATCGGTGCACGCCGTCAGGCCTGGCTACAGTCATCGGACCTCGAGCCATGGGTCCAGGACAAGTTGGTCGATGTCCCTTGCCAGGGTGAGAACCTCTTTGGCAAACCCATGGCTGAAAAGGCTGCAGAAATCGAGACTGAGACTCTCACCAGAACAAGGCTGTCCAGGAAGACTTCTTCCCCTTCTCAGAAGAAGGGCTCGGGGGAAAAGCCCTTTTACCCGAGGAAGGCCTCTGCCTACAAATCCTACCCTCAATTCCAGGCCTCTTCAGCTCCCCAACAGAGTCAGCAGGCCAAGGGGCAGGGACATGGGCCCCGTAGGCAGAAAACCCCCAAGCCGCCAGCTCCGGCTCCTGCACAGCAGGGAGCGGGGTTTTGACTCCCACTGCATAGCCTCTCCTCCTCAGCTGGCTTCTCTCAGCACAGGAGGCCGGCTGACACTGTACGCCCACAGATGGTCAGCTATGACAGGGGATACCTGGGTACTGAGCATAGTCCAAAAGGGCTACTTGCTCCACTTCCACCAGTTACCTCCCTCCTACTTTCCAGGGGAGCCTCCAAGACTTCCTCTGCACAGGAACCTCCTCCTTCAGGAGTTGGCAAGTCTTCTACAGGAGCAAGCGGTGGAACCGGTGCCTCACCACCTGATAGGGTGAGGCTTCTATTCCAGGTACTTTCTGGTTCCAAAAAGGACAGGAGACCTCAGGCCCATCCTAGACTTGCAAAATCTCAACAAGTTCCTGGAGAGGGAAAAGTTCAAGATGCTTACCCTTGGAATACTGCTGCCCTACCTCCGGCAGGGAGATTGGCTATGCTCCTTAGACCTAAAGGATGCTTATACTCACATCCTCATTCATCCAGACCACAGACAATATCTCAGATTTGTAGTGGCAGGAAATCATTCTCAGTATAGAGTACTTCCATTTGGCCTGACCTCCGCACCCAGGGTTTTCACCAAATGCCTGGCAGTGGTGGCGGCCTATCTCAGAAACCAGAGCATCTTTGTCTTTCCATACCTGGACGACTGGCTCATCAGGGGTCAGTCTCCACAGGAGGCCAGACAAGCCACTCTTTGCACTGTCTCTCTTCTCCAGCACCAGGGCTTCGTCATAAACTTTGCAAAGTCCACTTTTCTCCCCTCACAGGACATAGAGTTCATAAAGGCAAGATTGGATACCTTACAAGCAATGACTTATTTGCCCGGGAACAGGGCTCGCAGACTGATGGCTCTGGCCCAGCAGTTTCGCAGTGGATCTCTGGTCTCTGCCAGATATTTCCTGAGGCTTTTGGGCCACATGGCATCTATGGCCCATGTAACTCCAAATGCTCGTCTGCATATGCGGCCTGCTCAATGGTGCCTCATAGCTCAGTGGATACAGGCCACAGGAGACTTAAGAGACAGAGTAAGAGTGTCCAAACTACTAGCGGCCTCCCTGCAGTGGTGGCTGCATCTCCCGAACCTGATCAAAGGGTTGCCTTTCCAGGCACCACCACACACAGAGGTGCTGACGACCGATGCTTCTCCAAGGTTGGGGTGCACATTGCCAGGGGGCATGCACTTAGGGCCTCTGGTCCCCTTGGGAGGCCACACAGCAGATCAGTCTGTTGGAATTGCGAGCTATTCGATTGGCTCTACAAACTTTCTTTCATGTCCTCTCTCACCAGTCTGTCTTGATTCAGACAGACAACCAAGTAGCAATGTTCTATGTGAACAAACAAGGAGGCACAGGATTCAGGCTTCTGTGTCAGGAAGCACAGGCCCTGTGTGCCTTTGCAGTCAAGCAAGGCATGTTTCTCAAGGCAGTTTACCTGGCCAAGAAAATTGCCTGGCAGACAGGTTGAGCAGGATTCTACAGACTCACGAATGGCATTTGAATCCCCTAGTGGTCCAACAGATCTTCCTAAAATGGGGTCTTCCAACCATTGATCTCTTTGCCAGTCCACTGAACCGTCAGCTGCCCAGGTTCTGTTCTAGACAACCGCATCCTCTGCAAATAGCAGCAGATGTCTTCCTAATCTCTTGGTCTATGGGCCTGCTGTATGCGTTTCCTCCAACGCCTCTAGTGGCCCGAACTCTATTCAAGGTTCTTCGGGACAAGGCCTTGCTTATCCTGGTAGCCCCCAGATGGCCGAGGCAACCATGGTTTCCACTCCTTCTGCAATTGGCGTTAGACACTCCACTCTCTCTGGGGGTACAACCCGATCTCCTGTCTCAGGATCAGGGATCTCTCCTGCACCCCAACCTCCAGTCCCTCCATTTGATGGCCTCGCTGCTGAAAGGGTATAGCTCTAGCCCCCTTACTTCTACCTAGGGAAGTGGAGGAGGTGGTTTTGGCCTCTAGGAGACAATCCACCCGGAAATCTTATGCCCTCAAGTGGCGTAGGTTCTCCACCTGGTGTGCTCAGCGCCAAGAGGATCCATTTCCATGCCTGGTACCAGTGGTGCTGCAGTATCTGCTTCACCTGTCGGACCTAGGCCTTAAATCCAACTCTGTTCGGGTCAACCTCAGTGCTCTGTCGGCGCACCACTCGCCGGTGGAGGGCCAGTCTCTGTCGGTCCACCCCTTAGTAGCCCGCTTCCTCAGAGGCCTGCTTTTGCTCAAGCCTCCGATTCATCCACCAGCCCCTGAGTGGGATTTGAATGTGGTCTTGCAACAACTTACTCGCCCACCGTTTGAGCCGATGGCTACATGTCATTTACGCTTCCTTTCCTAGAAGGCGTTGTTCTTGGTGGCTCTTAACTCAGCCAGGCGTGTGAGTGAACTACAGGCTTTGGTTTCTGATAGACCGTACACACGGTTCTATAGGAACAGGGTGGTCTTCCGAACTCATCCTAAGT
Organism: Ichthyophis bannanicus; assembly: GCA_033557465.1. NCBI lineage: Eukaryota > Metazoa > Chordata > Amphibia > Gymnophiona > Ichthyophiidae > Ichthyophis > Ichthyophis bannanicus. The sequence continues at coordinate 339,156,583 of CM066036.1, read as the reverse complement.
TCCTTCCAAAGGTTGTCTCCTCCTTCCACCTCAATCAGGAGGTGGTTCTTCCGACCTTCTTTCCCAGGCCGCATGCCAGCCAGGCTGACATGGTCTTGCATACCCTGGACTGTAGGAGGGCGTTGTCTTTCTACATTGACCGTACACAGGGGCATCGAAGGGCTGTTCAGCTCTTCGTATCTTTTGACCCTAATAAGCTTGGGGTTACCTGTCTCCAAGCATATCCTGTCCATTTGGGTAGCAGACTGTATCGCCAGGGGGCACAGGGTAGCTGGCCTCTCCTTGCAGGGTCGAGTCACGGCCCACCATGTCAGGGCGAAGGCTGCGTCAGTAGCTCATCTCTGCTCTGTTCCGTTGGCAGACATCTGCCGGGCCGCTACTTGGTCTTCAAGCCAGACTTTTGCGGCCCATTACTGCCTCGAGAGGGAGTCCCGCAGGGGACAGTGCTTTCGGACAGGTGGTATTCCATAATCTCTTTGAGGTTTAGGCAACTCCTACCCTCCGGCCCTTGTGTTGGGCTACTGTTCGGGGGCGTTCTCAGAGAAGATTCTTATCACGCATGCTGAGGCTCTAGAGGGAGCTTATTTTTCAGCTGTGGGTTCTCGGTAGCCTAGAGTTGGGGAGTCCCATATGTGAAGACTGACTTCCTGCTTGGTCCTGGAGAAAGAGTAGTTACTCACCTGTAACAGGTGTTCTCCAGGAGCAGCAGGAATCAGTCCTCACGACCCTCCCTCCTCCCCTTGGAGTTGCAGTCATATATTTGTTTCATTTTGTTTTTTGCTGTCTTTTAGCTGTGTCATCAGACTGAGCAAGATGGCACCCTTGGGCGGGAAAGGGACTGCGCATGCGCGCTGCATTCCCGAAGGCTTTCTTTGAAAGCTGGGGAAATGCTCCGCACGGGGGCTCCGTCGGTGCAGACATCACCCATATGAGAGGACTGATTTCTGCTGCTCCTGGAGAATACCTCCTTCAGGTGAGTAACTACTTTCTCCAGGCCCAAGCAGGAAGTCGGTTCTCACATATGGGTGACGTCGCAGCCCTCATGCGGAGCATTTCCCCAGCTTTCAAAGAAAGCCTTTGGGAATGCAGCGCGCATGCGCGGTCCCCTTCCCGCCCGAGGGTGCCATTTTGCTCAGTCTTTCTTTTTCTGCGGAGCCCAACGGATGTAGTTCGTGTCACCCGGTAAAAGTTGATTTTTTTTTTCTGTGATTTTTCGCATCTTTGTCCGGTTTGGCGCCTGTTCCCCATCCCACCTCGGCTCGGTACACCGGTATCAAGTCCTGAACTTCTTTTTTGGTTTTTGTCCTTTGTGACTAGTGTTCACGCTTTTTCTGTTTTCACTGGCAGCCCGGTCTTTTGACCTTGCAGGGGCCCTTTTTCCCCAGGATGGCTGCCAGCGGGTTCAAAAAATGTGATTGGTGTAAGAAACTTATGTCTCTCACCGATACACGACTGCTTCCTCCGATTCCTCGGGCCCAACCATGACCCGCTGGTCTGTGGCTTGTGCGGCAAGATGTCGTCGAAGGCGCTTCGGAGCCATCAGCATCAATGTGAAACCATTTTTTCTGAGTCCGCATCCGGCCAGGCCCGGACTTCATCAGAGGCCTCAACATCTCGGGAGTCCAACCCCAAGCGCCGTCGTGGATCCTCTGAGAGGGGGTCTCCCACCCGGGAGCACAAAAGGAAGAAGAAGCTCGTGAGGGCGGCGTCGGTGCAGGCACCTGGGTCCTCGAGGGCCAGGTCGCGTAGCCCCGACCGCCGTCCCGGGATCTCGGAGTCGGAGAGGCCATCCAAACTACCTTGCCTGGAGCCGGAGTCCCTAAGTCATGTCCTCGTTGACTCTCCTCCGGGAGAACCTACGTCAGGCCTGATGCCGTAGGGGCCTGAGTCGGGGGCTGCTGAGTCTCCTGAGCTTGGACTCAGGCTGACGGCCTTGGAGAGAAGCCTGGCTGCCTTCATGGAGCAGCAGCGGGTACTGATCGCCGGTCTGACCGGTACATCTACCCCGACCACCAGGACCTCAATGTCCAAGTCGACCCTGGAGGCCGAGCCGATCCTCGAGTCCATCATGTCTCGAGTTGATCCTCGGCCAAGGTTTCCCTCGACCTCCCGTATGGGGCTGAGGTCATCAACGCCCACACGGCTGGAGCCGCTTGACTCCTCCTTGGAGGTGTCGGCGTGGGAGATGGAGGACGAGGAGTCTCCTGACACCTTCCGGATCCAGTCCATCCCATCGGACTCCCTGGAGTCCGAGCCTTGGAGACGGTCATCGTTCCCCCCCCCCCCCAGAGGATACCTGGTTCTTGGATTTCGTCAGGGACATGGCCTAGGCTTTGGCATGCCCTGCGGACGCCGAGGAGGAGCCTCGAGCTGAGAAGCTCGATGCCCTCCAGTATGATTTTCCTCCGAAAGAAGCCTTTACTGTACCAGTTCCTCCAATGCTGGAACGGCTGCTCTGCCGTATGTGGGAGGCACCGACCTTGGCGCCGGTTCTTAGCCAGCGGGTCGATTCCATTTATCGAGTCCGTAAGAGCCCTTGGTTCCAGAAGGCGCAGCTACCGCACAACTCCATGGTTGTGGAATCGGCCATGCATAGGCTGAAAAGTCAAAATGCACACCTTGGTGCCTCCCGGCCAGGAGGCCCAGAACCTGGATGCCCTCAGTAGAAAGTGCTTCCAGGGCTCTATGCCGTCTTGCCGTGTCTAGACTTACCAGCTGTACATGGGCATGTACTTATGGGACCTGGCAAAGGAGATTGCCGGGTTCTCGGCTGGCCTCTCTGAGGAACCCTTGCAGAGATTCAAAGCCTTGTCTTCAGGGATCCGAGAGTGCTCGAAGTTTATATCTCGAGCAGCCTATGACTGCTTCGAGGCTTCGGCCCAGGTAGCAGCGGCCAGCATCGGTGTACGCCGTCAGGCCTAGCTACAGTCATCAGACCTGGAGTCATGGGTACAGGATAAGTTGGTCGATGTCCCGTGCCGAGGTGACAACCTATTCGGCAAGCCCATGACTGAAAAGGCTGCAGAAATCGAGACAGAGACTCTCACCAGGACAAGACTGTCCGGAAAAACTTCTGCCCCTTCTCAAAAAAGAAGGGCTCGGGAAAGAAGCCCTTTTTCCTGAGGAAGGGTGCTGCCTACAAAACCTACCCTCAATATCAGGCCTCTCCAGCTCCCCAACAGGGACAGCAGACCAAAGGGCGGGTGCATGGGCCCATAGGCAGAAAGCCCCCAGCTCCAGCTCCTGCTCAGCAGGGAGGGGCTTTTTGACTCCCACAGCATAGCCTCTCCTCTGCCGGTGGCTCCACTCGGCACAGGAGGTCGGCTGACCCTGTACGCATACCAGTGGCCAGCCATCACAGGGGATACCTAGGTACTAAGCATAGTCCAAAAGGGCTATATACTCCATTTCCACCAGCTACCCCCTTCCTACTATCCAGGGGAGCCTCGAAGACTCCCTCTGCACAGGAACCTCCTCCTTCAGGAGTTTGCAAGTCTTCTAAAGGAACAGGCGGTGGAACCGGTGCCCCACCACCTGAAAGGGCAAGGCTTCTACTCCAGGTACTTCCTAGTACCAAAAAGAACCGGAGGCCTCAGGCCTATCCTAGACTTGCGAAATCTGAACAAGTTTCTAGAGACTGAAAAGTTCAAGATGCTTACCCTTGGGATACTGCTGCCCTACCTCCAGCAGGGAGACTGGCTATGCCCCTTAAATCTAAAGGATGCTTATACTGACATCCTTATTCATCCAGACCACAGACAATACCTCAGATTTGTAGTGGGAGGAAACTATTTTCAGTACAGGGTACTTCCCTTTGGCCTAACCTCTGTCCCCAGAGTTTTCACCAAATGCCTGGTGGTGTTTGTGGATTTTCTCAGGAATCAAGGGATTTTTGGCTTCCCATACCTGGATAACTAGCTAATCAGGGGCCAGTCTCTCCAGGAGGCTCGACAGGCCACACTTCGCACTCTCTCTCTTCTTCAGCATCTGGGCTTTGTCATAAACTACGCAAAGTCCACTTTGCTCCCCTCTCAGAACCTAGATTTTTTAGGGGCCAAGTTGGACACCCTTCAGGCAAGAGCTTACTTGCCCGAGGACAAGGCACACAGACTTATGGACTTGGCCAACCAGTTCCAAAGCAATTCTCATGTTTCTGCCAGTCACTACCTGCGGCTCCTGGGCCACATGGCATCCATGGTACATGTGACACCGAATGCCCGTCTGCACATGCGGGCTGCTCAATGGTGCCTCGGAGATCAGTGGACACAAGCCACCAGCGACCTCCGAGGCGGGGTAAAGGTGTCCAGACGACGTCTGAATGCCTTACAGTGGTGGCTACATCTGCCAAACCTTCTCAGGGATATACCTTTTCAGACTCCAGCACCCACAAGGGTGCTGATGACAGATGCTTCCTTAATGGGCTGGGGTGCACATTGCCAGGGCAAGTGCACTCAAGGCCTGTGGTCCCTTCGGGAGGCCACACAGCAGATCAACCTTTTAGAGCTGCGAGCAATCCGCTTAGCTCTGCAAACCTTCTGCCATGCTCTCTCTCAACAGTCTGTCCTAGTTCAGACGGACAATCAGGTGGCAATGTTCTATGTGAACAAACAAGGGGCCACAGGGTCCAGGCCCCTATGTCAGGAGGCACTGGACCTTTGCTCCTTTGCAGTCCGACAAAGCATGTTTCTCAAAGCAGTTTATCTATCTGGTCAGGAGAACCTCCTAGCAGACAAGCTAAACAGGATTCTCCAGCCTCACGAATGGCAGTTGAATCCATTGGTGGTCCAGCAGATCTTCCTCTGCTGGGGACTTCCATCCATCGATCTCTTTGCAAGTCCACTAAACCCTCAGCTGCCCAGGTTTTGCTCTAGACAGCCACATCCCCTGAGGATGGCAGCAGATGCTTTTCTGATCTTTTGGTCTACGGGCCTCCTGTATGCGTTTCTTCCCACGCCCCTGGTGGCCCGAACTCTGTTCAAGATCCTCCGGGACAAGGTCTCGGTGATTCTGGTATCCCCCAGATGGCCGAGGCAGCCGTGGTTTCCACTTCCTCTACAGCTGGCGGTGGAAGTTCCTTTCCCTCTGGGGCTGCAACACGATCTGTCTCAAGAGCAGGGCTCCCTTCTGCACCCCAACCTCAGGTCCCTCAGTCTGATGGCCTGGCTGATGAAAGGATAGTGCTAGCTCCCTTACTTCTACCTAAGGAGTTTGAGGAGGTGGTCTTGGCCTCTAGGAGGCAGACCACCAGAAGGTCCTATGCCCTCAAGTGGCATAGGTTTACGGTATGGTGTGCTCAGTGCAATGAAGATCTTTTCTCGTGCCTTGTGCCAGTAGTAATGCAGTATCTACTTAACCTTTCAGACTTAGGCCTTAAGTCTAACTCTGTTTGGGTCCACCTCAGTGCTTTGTCAGTGCACCACTCACCTGTGGAAGGGCAGTCTGTCGGTTCACCCCTTGGTGTCCAGATTTCTCAGAGGTCTGCTTCTTCTCAAGCCTTCCGTTCGTTCACCGGTGACTGAGTGGGATTTGAACGTGATCTTGCAGCAACTTACTCGCCCACCTTTTGAGCAGATGGCTACTTGCCATTTGCGCTTCCTCTCTTGAAAAGCGCACTTCCTGGTGGCTCTTACCTTGGCCAGACGTGTGAGTGAACTACAAGCTCTGGTTTCTGATAGACCGTACATGTGGTTCTATAGGAACAGGGTGGTCCTACGGACCCATCCCAAGTTCCTCCCAAAAGTGGTCTCTTCTCTCCACCTCATTCAGGAGGTGGTTCTTCCGACTTTTTTTCCAAGGCCGCATGCCAGCCGGACTGAAACAGTCTTGCATACCCTGGATTGTAAAAGGGCGTTGTCCTTTTACATAGAATGTACGCAGGAGAATCGAAGGGCTACTCAGCTCTTTGCCTCGTTTGAGCCTATTAGGATGGGGTTACCTGTCTCCAAGCGTACGTTGTCCACTTGGGTAGCAGATTGCATCGCCTGGGCATACAGGTCAGCTGATCTCCCCTTGGAGGGTCGGGTCATGGCCCACCGTATCAGGGCGAAACCCGTGTCAGTAGCTCATCTCCACTCTGTTCCATTGGCGGACATCTGCCAGGCCACAACTTGGTCTTCAAGCCAGACTTTTGCAGCCCATTACTGCCTGGAGAGAGAGTCCTGGTGGGACACTATTTTTGGCCAGGTGGTACTCTGTAATCTCTTTGAGGTTTAGGCAACTCCTACCCTCCGACCCTTTGTGTTGGGCTGCCGTACGGGGTGCGTTCTCAGAGAAAATTCTTATCACGGATGCTGAGGCTCTTGAGAGGGAGCCATTTTTTCAGCTCTGGGTTCACGGTAGCCTAGAGCTGGGGAGTCCCATATGTGAGGACTGACTTCCTGCTTGGTCCTGGAGAAAGCGTAGTTACTCACCTGTAACAGGTGTTCTCCAGGAGCAGCAGAAATCAGTTCTCATGACCCTCCCTCCTCCCCTGGAGTTGCAGTCCTATCCTTCATTTTCATTTTTGCTGTCTTTTAGCTATGTCATCAGACTGAGCAAGATGGCACCCTTGGGCGGAAAGGGGACCGCGCATGCATGCTGCATTCCCAAAGGCTTTCTTTGAAAGCTGGGGCAATGCTCCGCACGAGGGCTCTGTCGGCACCGACAACACCCATATGTGAGGACTGATTCCTGCTTCTCCTGGAGAACAACTGTTACAGGTGAGTAACTACGCTTTTTTGGCAATAGCTTCTCTGACATCACTTTTAAAACGAGCTGGCAGTTTTTTGGACTTCCTTCCACTTTTCTTAAAGCGTGAAATATAGCTGGTCTGGGCTTCCAAAATAGTATCTTTAAACACCCATGCTTGATGTAAGTCTTTAACCTTTGCAACTGCTCCTTTTATTTTTTTCTTAACTATTTTCCTCATTTTATCATAGTCTTCCTTTTGAAAGTTATAAGGTAATACTGTGGATTTCTTTGCCGTCCTTCTCCATTTATTAAATCAAATGCGATCATGCGATAATCACTTTTGCCAAATAGCCCCAACCTCTTTATTTCTTGCACCAGACCCAGAGTTTCACTTAGGACCAAGTCTAAAAGGGCTTACCCTCTGGTTGGGAAAAAACACAGAGCGTGTGGTTTAAGGAGGTTACAGATGCTTTACTGGATAAAACTCCTACGTGTTTCAGCGGATGCCTTCCCCTTGCACCTGTGGCTCCTGCATCTTACAGAGCCATGACTGCAATAGCAGTACTAATTTTAAAATAAAAGCAAAACTGCTGCAAAGCCTTCTGGCCTGTGCTATGCAAAGCCTAGCTAAATAAATAAATAAAAGGAAGTTACGCGAGAGGGAGTGGGATGCAGCAGCAGTGGTTACATAGCAGAGCCTGGAAGGCTGGATCGGAGGGGTGAGGCTGTGGCGGGCGAGACAAGGAGGGAAATGAAAAGCTGGTTTTCTGCTCTGGCTGCTCCTGGCCCTGCAGCCAGAGCAAAAACAAAACAGAGTTACTTACCTGTAACGGAGTTCTCCGTGGACAGCAGGATAAGTCAGCCACACCTGGTGTCGTCCCCTGACAGCGCCGTGACGGAAGTGCTCTCTAGCTCAGAATCTTCTGAGCATGTGTGAGGTGGTCCCACCTCCCAGCCCGCCCCTAGCCGGCCAGTTGTTGACTAGCTATGCCGTTGCGGCTAGGTGCGGTGCGCAGGCCACCCTCATGAAGGGGAGGCGGGTGGGATGGTGTGGCTGATTTATCCTGCTGTCCACGGAGAACTCTGTTACAGGTAAGTAACTCTGTTTTCTCCTAGGACAAGCAGGATGTGTCAGCCACACCTGGTGTCTCCCGAGCTGTAATACGTTGAGGGGAATGAGGGAGGCGTGCCTGAGATGCAACATTTATTGAGCACAGAGGTTAGACAGTTGTAGGTAGGCAAAGCCGTGCAATAGTGAACAGTGCAAATAACAGTGCAAGAACAAGGCATAGTTGTGCAACTTGGAACAATGTAGAGAACAGTGTAATTCTGAACAGTGAAGTAACCATAGTGCAATAACGACAGTGCAGTGCAACACTGAACAGTACAGTAACACTAGTGCAATCTATTCAGGGCAATAGTGGTCCGTGACGTGAGACAAGAGTCCCAGAGTCTTTCGTTCAGTCTCGTGCAGCGTTCGCACTCTCAGGTGCCAGGGCTGCGGAGAGGACCGCTCGGCCGAATGAGCCATCTGTCTCAGCGTGGATGTCGAGGCAGTAGTGTTTTTGAAAGGTAAGGTGAGAGGACCAGGTGGCTGCTCTGCAGATATCGCTTACTGGAATCTCCTGAGCGCAGGCCAAGGAAGCGGCTATTGCGCGGAGCTGGTGTGCACTTGCCTTGTTTGCTGGGAGAGCGCCAGCCTTCTGCAAGCAATATGCCACGCAGGTTGATATCCAGAGAGATAGTGTGCGTTTGGTGACAGGTCTCCCAGGCTTGTTCGGGTCAAAGGAGACGAACAGCTGTGTACCCCGACGAGTAGCAGATGTCCTGTCGATGTAGGTGCGTAAGGCACGTACGCAATCCAGCGAATGAAGACGTTGCTCCTCGGGGGATGAATGTGGTGCTGGGAAAAAGGATGGCAGCTCTACTGCCTGGTTGATGTGGAAAGCGGAGGCAACCTTCGGCACAAATTTTGGGTGAGTCCGCAGGGACACTCGGTTGTGGTAGAGTTGCGTGTATGGCGGGTGTGCCACCAGAGCCTGCAGCTCGCTAACCCTCCTGGCAGAGGTAATGGCGACGAGGAAAAGTGTCTTCCAGGCGAGATACTTTCCCTCGGCTGTGGCCAATGGTTCGAATGGCTCTTGCATGAGTTGTTGTAGAACGATGTTCAGGTCCCAGGAGGGTACTGGTTTCTGTACCGGGGGCTTCAGGTTTCGGAGCCCTCTCATGAAACGGGTCACGATGGGAAGGGTGGCGATAGAGCCTGAGGTAGTGTCATCCGTGCGCTCGTGGAGAGAGGCGATGGCCGCTAGGTGCACCTTGATGGATTGTGGTTGCAATCCCGATCTGCAGAGGAGGGCCAGATACTGTAAGATTGTGGGTATCAGGCAAGACGCTGGGTCAACTCCTTGGTCCTTGCACCAGATCGTGAAGCGTTTCCATTTGAGGCCATATGCCTTTCTGGTAGAAGGTCTCCGGGACGCTAGGACTATTTGTTGCACCTCCGGGGGAAGGTGAGAGCCGTTGAGGGTTAGCCTTTCAGCCTCCAGGCTGTCAAAGCTAGCGTCTGGAGGTTGGGGTGCCAGATTAGGCCCCCGTTCTGGGTTAGGAGGTCTGGTCTCAGAGGTAATCTGATAGGTGGCTCTTGGGCGAGCTGCAACAGCAGGGAGAACCACATCTGTCTTGGCCAATAAGGGGCTACCAGGATCATCTGTACTTTCTCCTCGATGATACGTTGTATCGTGTTTGTCAAGAGTGGTGTGGGAGGGAAGGCGTATGCCAGCTCCCAGCTTTTCCAGGGGATGGCGAATGCATCCAAGGCTACCCTGTTCTGTGACGGGTGTTTGGAGCAGAACAAGGGGCATCTTGCGTTCTCCTCGGTCGCGAAGAGGTCGATCTGTGGGTTTCCCCAGCGCTGGAAGAGGGTGCGTGTCACATCCATGTGGAGCATCCATTCGTGAGGTTGCAGCTGCCTGCTGAGTCTGTCCGCTAAGGTGTTCTGATCCCCGGGAAGGTACGTCGCCAGCAGCGTGCACTTGTTTTGCAATGCCAGAGACCAGGTGTCGAGGGCTTCCTTGCATAGCGAGTGGGAGCGAGTGCCCCCTTGCTTGTTTATATAGAACATGGCAACCTGGTTGTCCGTCTGTACCATGATTGCTTTCCCTTTCAGTTTGGGCATGAAAGTCTGCAGGGCATACCTGATGGCCCTGAGCTCGAGATGATTGATGTGGAGTGTTTGTTCCGCTGCGGTCCATGCTCCTTGCGTGCTGAGGTGCCGTAGATGGGCCCCCCATCCCGTGGAGGAGGCATCCGTGGTGAGGGTGAGCTGGTGTATGCGTGGATGAAGGCACTTGCCCACCGAGAGGTTGGGTGGCTGTGCCCACCAACGCAGGCTCTGGACCACACGGGCAGATATCGGAATGTGAGTGTTGAGTGGTTGGGAGAGTTGCTTCCAGTGCGTCCGTAGGTGCCACTGCAGGGTACGCATATGCAGCCTCGCCAAAGGAAGGACTGAGGTTGTTGCAGCCATGTGGCCTAGCAGACAGAGGATTGCGCGGGCCGAGGTGCGTTTCTCTGTCGACATCTTCATGGCTAAGCGGGTGATGGTGTTGATCCGTAATTGAGGAAGGAAGGCCTTGCAGACATTGGTGTCTATTACCGCCCCGATGAACTCTGTGCGCTGGACTGGTTCCAGCCTGGACTTCTCCTTGTTGAGAAGGAATCCCACTTTGATCAGCAGGTCTGTCATCAGGCGTACTGCCCTGTGGAGTCCGAAGGCTGAATCCGCCGACAGGAGCCAGTCGTCCAGGTAGGGAAAGATGGCGACACCTTGTTTGCGGAGGTGTGCAGCGACCACCGCCACGCACTTTGTGAAGACTCTGGGTGCTGGGGATAGGCCGAATGGCAGGACTCGATACTGGTAGTGGCCACCCAGCGCTGTGAATCTGAGGAATTTCCTGTGAGAAGTGTGGACCGGGATGTGGGAGTAGGCGTCCTGGAGGTCCAGCGTCGCCAACCAATCCCCTGCCCTGATTAGGGGAAGGGTGGAGTTGAGCGAATACATCCTGAACTTCTCTTTGATTATGAAATTGTTCAATTTCCGGAGGTCCAGGATAGGACGTAGGCCCCCTTTCTTCTTGGGAATAAGGAAGTACCGGGAGTGGAAGCCAGTGTTGACCTCTCCCGGGGGCACTTGCTCTATCACCTTGGCCTGGAGGAGTTGCTGTATGAGTTCCTGCAGCGGCTGTTCCAGGTGCTGCGGAGGCTGGCTGGTAGGTCGCTTGTGCTGACATGGAGGGGAGGAGAAGGGCAAGCGGTAGCCCGACTGGACTATCTGCAAGACCCACTTGTCCGTGGTAATCTCTTGCCAGGCCGAGAGGAACAGCGACAGGCGACCCCCAACCGGGGCATAGTCAGAAGGAGGAGGGTTCTTTCCTGGAGTGGGAAGCGTTGGACTGCTTCTGCTTTCGCTGTCGCGGTTGCTGTCGCTGAAAGGGCGCCTTCTGATAAGTTGGCTTGAACTTTGGTGGCTGCCACTGACGGTTGGATCCATAATATTGCTTCGAAGGGGCGAAGGGTTTCTGGAAATATCCCCCTTTTTGGGTCCAAGAGGGGCGCTCGAGGCCGTCTGCTGCTAGAGTCTTTAGAGTGGCGCAGTCCTCTTTGAGGTCTTTTACAGTGTCGGCTACCTTGTCCCCGAACAGGGAGTCACCTGAGCAGGGGGCGTCCGCAATACGATCATGGGTGTTGTCGGAGAGTCCTGAGGCCCTGAGCCATGCCCAGCGCCGTGCTGAAATGGCCGTGCCTGCTGTTCGGACAGCAGTGTCAAATGCATCGAAGGCCGTGCACATCAGGTGCTTGCTGCATTCAGCTAGCTCCTGCATAGAGGTTGAAGCCAATGTCCGTGAGTCCTTGGGAAGGTCCTGTAGGTGCTTCTTGAGGTCGGCCAGTAGTGCGTCCTGGAAGAGGAAGTGCTGAAATTGGTGGGATGCTATTTTGGCTTTAAGCATAGCCCCTTGAAACACTTTTCTCCCAACGTCGTCCAGGCGTTTGGGGTCCCGACCTGGTGGATGGTTTGACTGGTTACGCGTGGACTTGGACCTTTTGAGAGCTGATGATACCACGATAGACTGGTGGGGTAACTGCGCTTTGGTAAATCCAGGTCCTGAGTGGACAATGTATTTGGTGTCCAAGCGCCTGGAGAAAGCTTGACCGGATGCTGGGGACTGCCAAAGTGCCAGCTGCTTGTCCTTCAATCTGCGGTGGAGGGGGAGAGCCATTGCTGGCTTGGGGCCATTCAGGTACTTCATGACCTCCGGCTCCTGTTCTTCTGATGTTACCTCCGTGGACAGCCCCAGCTTAGAGACAACCTTCCGTAGGAATTTTGGGTAGGTAAGGTCCTCCGGCACTGGCGGGGGCTCGACTGGCTCGCTAGTGTCCTTGGGGTTGTCAGAGCCTGTAACTGGGTCCTCCCCTTCGGAGCAAGGCTCTAATTCCTCACCGTCAGGTTCCAGTTGTGTCGGTGAGGGAGAACGCGCTCTGGAAGGAGCGGGGGAGGGAGTCCGCTCCCTGGGCGAGAGTCTGGGGTATAGTGGGGAGCGGCCCCTCTCCGAAGGAGTCAGAAGGGGACTGGTAGCCCTGCGTTGCTGTGGTGGGGCGGTCTGTTCCACTAGGCGAGACAGGAGGCTTAGGATGGCAGAGGAGGTGGACTCTGATCTGCTGCTTCTGTGTCTCTTGTAACAAGGAGAGATGGATTTCCTTCTGTCCCTGGAGGAAGCACCATTGTAATCCCTTGCTGCAGAGGGGGATCGATGTCTGCGCTTGGCAGACCTCTTCCTGTGGTTTCCACTGGCGCTGCGCTGACCGGGAGATTCTCTGTGCCCCTCTTGTTGATTGAAGCTACCTCGTCGGCGCTGTGAATCAGCGCGGTCTGTGGAGCGTGAGCGGGGATGACAGGAGGATTCCCTGCTGTCCGCTCTGCAATGTTGTCCTTCACGTCGGCGCTGAGGCTCAGTGCGGTCTGGCGACTTACTGCTCTGCTGAGACTCACCGCGCCGAGCTTGTGTGTCCCGCGCCGGGGAAGAGGAGGCAGCGATGGCTCCATTGGCTGCTGAAGTCCCGGGGATCTCCCTATCAGCGCGTCGTGACGTGCTGGGCAGGGGGGAGTGCGTTTCGTCCGTGTAGCCAATCAGGTTAGAGGAGGCGTTTCCGGAGGCGGGGCCTGGCGGGGCCACGAGGGCAGCGCCATCTTGGCCGGCATGAGGACCACGTGTACTGTCTGTACGGGGGTTGCAGCGCGCCGGAGAGGGGCTTACCAGCAAGGCAGAGGCCTCTCCGGGGGCAGGACTTATGGCTTGGTCATCGGGCAGAGGAGCAGCGTTCTTCTTGTGCGGCGCTTTTGCAGGGGCCGCGCTTGAACGCTGGTGTGCATCGGAGCCCCGGGAAGAAGGATTCAGGGAGGCGACAGACCTTGCTTTCTTGTTGCTAGTTCGCTTCGGGTCCCGGGACGTGGAGGCTACTGCGGGAGAGAGCAGATCCTTCAAATAGTGTTCGCGGTGCCTTTTTGCTCTGGGGGACATCCGGCCGCAGCAATCGCAGTTCTCCACCTGGTGGGATGCCCCCAGACATTTTGACGCAGTGCTGATGGGTGTCGGAGATATTCATCTTCCTGCTGCAGGTAAGGCACTTTTTAAAACCTGGTTTAGGCATACTTTGGAGGAAAATGTAGGAGAGCTTGAAAAATCCGTCTTGAGGTGAAGGCGGAAGCGAAAAAAACTGGCCGGCTAGGGGCGGGCTGGGAGGTGGGACCACCTCACACATGCTCAGAAGATTCTGAGCTAGAGAGCACTTCCGTCACGGCGCCGTCGGGGGATGACACCAGGTGTGGCTGACACATCCTGCTTGTCCTAGGACAGGGGTCGGCAACCCGCGGCTCCGGAGCCGCATGCGGCTCTTTCTCACCTTTGCCGCGGCTCCGGAGCACACTGCCCGCCCGGTATTAAAACGTGGCGTTATGGGCTCCCTCCATTCTTCTGCAGCCGCGGCTCCCTGCCTCTTAAGGAACCGCGGCTGTGCTTTTAAAATCATCTCGGAGCCCTTCCTGTCTTGACGGGCTCCGTGCAGCATTGTCCCGCCTCTAAAGGAAGTTTTGGAGGCGGGACAATGCTGCACGGAGCCCGTCAAGACAGGAAGGGCTCCGAGATGATTTTAAAAGCACAGCCGCGGTTCCCTAAGAGGCAGGGAGCCGCGGCTGCAGAAGAAGGGAAGGGGCTGACATGGAGGAAGGGGGGCTGACATGGAGGGAGGGAGCAGATATGGATGGATGGAGGGAGGGGGGCTGACATGGATGGATGGAGGGAGGGGGGCTGATATGGAGGGAGGGAGGGGGCTGACATGGAGGGAGGGGGGCTGATATGAAGGGAGGGGGGCTGACATGGAGGGAGGGAGCTGATATGGATGGAGGGAGGGGGGCTGACATGGAGGGATGGAGGGGGCTGACATGGAGGGAGGGAGCTGATATGGATGGAGGGAGGGGGCTGACAGGGAGGGATTGGGGAGGCGGGCTGACATGGAGGGAGGGAGCTGATATGGATGGAGGGAGGGAGGGAGGGGGCTGACATGGAGGGATGGAGCACTGGTAATGGGGTTGAGGGGACGAGCACTGGAAATGAGCTGATTAGGGGAGGCTAGGACTGGTAATGATTTGATGGGGGTAGGACTGGTATTGGGCTGATTAGGGGAGGCTAGCACTGGTAATGGGGTTGAGGGGGGATTAGCACTGGAAGCGAGCTTATTGGGGGGCTTTGACTGGGCATGGGCTGATTGTGGGGAGGGGAGGATAGAGCTGCTGGCCCTGGAAGATAACTGGGGGCTAAGGCTACAAATGGGCTGATATGAGGGGATGGGAGAATGGAACTGGATCTGAGAGGGGCTGCCATGGTATTTGTACTAGAAGGGACTGGTCAGTGGGGAAGGAGGGGGACTGGAAGGAAATGGACACCAGTGGCAATCATGGGAATGCAAGTTGACATTGGAAGGTACTGGGAGTGAGGACTGGAAAGGGGCTGATATTGGGGAGGGTTACTGGGACTGGAAATAGGCTGATGGAAAGAAGTGAAGAAAACGAAAGAAGAGATAAGAAATGGCAGATGGACCATAGACCACAGAAAGAGAGCCAAGAGAAGAAAGGAAAGCAGAAGCCTCAGATCGGGACCAGCATGATCAAAGAATAAATTGGTCAGACAACAAAGGTAGAAAAAATAATTTTATTTCATATTAGTGATTTGACTACAAAATCATCATCATTTTGAAATCAAATATTGTTACTTGTTGTTGTGATATTTTCTGGCGTATTTTTTTTGGTGTGCGAAGGAAGAGGGGTAGTCTTATACGGCGAGTATAGGCCAAACACCTATATTTTAACAGGAAAAGTAGGGGGTCGTATATAGCATTAAGGTAAGAAACAATATATGCAGTGTTAGATTTGTTTTAAATGTCGCAATGGGTTTGCGGCTCCCAGTTTTTTTTTTCCCTTCGGAAACGGGTCCAAGTGGCTCTTTATGTCTTAAAGGTTGCAGACCCCTGTCCTAGGAGAACCCTGCTTTTCAAGGACCAGTTTTAGCTCACAACTGGCCCAGCCCTATAAAAATCAGCCAGGGTGGCTGATTACTGACCGGTTGGCAGCCTTCCTAAACGTCTAGGTTTTGGAGCATGAAATGGGTTGGATTTAGAGTCAAGGCAAAGAAGTTGGGAATTTAGCACTGACTTTCAGCAGCACACACCTAAATTAAGCTCATAAATGTAGGCAAATGAATGGCAGGCCTGAATTTAGGAGCACATATTTTTAAGCTTGAAAACCTAGGCTCCTAAGTGTGGATGATATAGGGCACAAATTTTGTAGCATAGCTTTTTTGGGATATCAGGCCCATAATATTTAGTGGCATCCTAAACAGGGCAGAAGACCTGCCTCTGGATTGACTTAGGCAGTATAGCAAATAAGTTGACCATTTTATATACAATGTCTAGGTGGTTAACAATTAAAATAAGATAAATAGACAAAAATTAAAAGAAATAAAAAAGACAACAAATGAGGAAAGAAGGGGAACGGAAGGCCTTAGTTATAAATTTGGCAACATATTAACAAAAGTAAACACAAAAGGAAGGGAGGGAAAGAGTGGCATAACAGCACTTCATTTTAATGCCTTTTAATGAAGTCGGTAGCAGGAAATGTCATGCTGCTGGTTTGTACCACACAGCTCCAATAGCACCACATGGGTTTCCTCAGAGATCCAGCAGGGGATTGAACAGCATCGGCTTGCCCCTTGTCTTAGTGCTATTTTGCTTCCTTTAAATGTGGATTTTTACTACTTTGCTTTTTGCACATAATTAGCTTATATCAGATGTAAAATTTTAAAAGAAATGTTAAGTATCTAATGCTGTTTTTCTCCAGTCTTACCGTATGAAACTAAGAGCTTAAGTTCTGCCATCTCCTGGTTCTATGTGGTCATTGTATTCATCCTCTTTGCCTTGGTGGTGAGGGCAGGAAATGGCTGGCAGCAGGCTGAATAATAAAATGAACAGCTCCAGTAAGAATGGGGCTTCCATGGTAACACATTCCAGCAAGAACTTCCTTCAGTATGACTTCTTTCAAGCAAGATGTGTTTATACTGAGAGCTTTATAAGTAACCCTCAAAAGGGTAATAGATGCATGCAATGCATTCCCTACCAGAATTGGTGAAAACAAAAATGACATTCAAGAAAGAGTGTCTACCATAGAGGATCTTTAATGCTGAAGAAGTGAAAGGAAAGCCAAAGATCTACTAAAGGGGAAGGCTGCCAAGTGCACAGAAGCTGCCTATAACATGGTACTGTGCTCCTGACCCTCTCCCTTTAATTTGCTTGGGTGGGTGTTAGGTGCACCTGTTATGCTGTAGTGGAATAATTTGCTGATTTGGAGCAGGCATCCTACTGGGGGAGGGGAAGAGCCAGAAGAGGGGTTAAGAGGTGCTGCCTCTCTCCCTATCCCAAACCCTCCTTGCTGACACTGCTACTGCATCAGTAGCAGTGCCCATACCTGATTTAATATCTGTCTTCACCTGAAATCAGTCAGCCAGTGCCACCTGAATACAGTGTTTAAATATGAAGGGGTGCTGGACTGACTAAATACAACATCCAAAGGTGAGGCCAAGGTGCATGTCAATTTGGGAACATCAAAGCATCACGAGAACTGTGACCTGTTGGTGAATTCAAATTAAAAGCAGAGGATGATTGTGACTCCGGTGCATCCTCAAGAAAGAGATGGACCAGCTGGCAATGGGACAAGCAGGGGGATGCAGCCACACTCTGCTGGTGACATCCCTGATGGAACCAGTGTGCTGTGCTTTCCCCTAGCTCTGAAGTTTAAGACTTATCTGAGCATGCACCAGCCTTCCCACTTTGTCCCACACTTGGAAGTCAGTATACTTTGACTACACCTAGATTAGCCATGGCTCTCCCCTTCTCCTATTCCCCTCTATCAGTAGCAAAAAAAAAAAAAAGAGGAGAGAACTGAGGAGAACAGCGAGGACATCTCCAACAGCAGCCTTCTTTGCTTCTCTAGTGGCTGCAGTTCCATGGTGCTCTACCTCCCCTCCACTCCTCCCCCTTGCATCACCCAGGTCCAGAAAAGGCACGATCGGGAGCAGTCTCGAGGGCAACTGCATGACTGGAGGCAGACCTCCTCCCAGAACCAGAATGGAGTCAAAGCACAGATCCTTTGCTCGATGATTCCTCCTCCTGATCCTTGGCTCACCAAGGTGTGTACGGAAGCAGCAGTCATAAGTGAACATAGTCACAATACTCCACCCTTGATGTCTGTCCCAGTAAGGTGCAAACATCAGGAATCCTCTATGGCCATATCAGCACTATTGCCCAAGTGACCCTTTGCCTCTACAGGGGACTTTGAGGCCCGATATCTCCCTTATCTCTCTCCTCAGAAGATTTATGTAGGACAGAGTAGCCATCCTGCAGGGCACTACTCCACAGAACATGATCTGAGCACCAGAAGACCCTGTCTCCCCCTTAGCTGGATTTGGTCCCTACAGCAGAGAACACTGAGGAGTACTATCCAGAATTCTTACAGAAAATTATCTGAACACTAGCACTGTGACTCTGACTCTAACAAATGAAACTTCCAGTCCATCATCAGGGCTTGTAGCACCCCTAAGAAGGTGAAAGCATTGCTAGTCCATCAGATCTTGCCATATCTCCAATCATCCATCTGACACTGGAGGCAGATCTGGAAAAGTTAAAAAAAAAAAAAAAAAGAAACCTTGTTTGATGCCTTCCAAGATGCATTACTTAGACAAATAGTGATGGAACCGACCGGGAAAGCTGAATGCTGGATTTAGTACTCGCCAACAGAGATAGCATGTAGAATATCCGGGTGGGTGCCCATGTGAGCAGCAGCGATCATCACACGGTGTGGTCTGAGTAAAAAGCCAAGGCGGAGTCCAATCACAGCAAGCTCAAAGACTTAGACTTCAAAAACACTGACTTCAGTAAAATGGCCAAGTGCCTAAGGAGGAATTGGCAGGGTGGAGGGGATAAGGGAAGTGGAATTGCAGTGGACTCAACTAAAGGAAGCAATAAAAGGGGCAGCAGATACATATATAAGGAAAGTAAATAAAAACAAAAGAAACCTATTTGATTTTCCAAAGAAGTGGCTGCACAAATCAAGGCAAAAAACACAGCTTGAACAAAATTCAGAAGTTTGCAAACAGAGGAACACAGAAAAGAATATAAGATAAAACTAAGACAAAAAGAAACAAGGATAACAAAATCAAAGACTGAAGAAAAGATGGCTAAAGATGTGAAGTGTGGTGACAAAATGTTTTTCAGGTCTGGGAGAGGAGGAAAATCAGAGGTGGAATTGCAGGACTCAAGTGTCTGGAACGGATTTGTGGAAAGTAACATTGAAAAGTGAAAATGCTGAACAAATACTTTTGTTCTGCTTTTACTAAAGAAAATCCTGGCGAAGGACCACCTGTGGTTGACAAATAAACAAATGGGAATGGAGTAGATACCACTCCATTCAAAGAAGAGGATGTGTTAGAACAGCTTGCAAAACTGAAAGTGGACAAAGCCATGGGACCAGATGGGATACATCCCAGGATACTGAAAGAGCTCAGATGTTCTTGCAGAGCCGTTAAAGGATGTATTTAATAGATCCTTGGAGACAGCAGAAGTTCCACAGGACTGGAGAAGGACTGATATGGTGGTACTTCACAAAAGAGGTAATAGGAAAGAAGTGACAAACTACAGGCCAATAAGCCTTACCTCGGTGGTGGAAAAAGTAATGGTGGTGCTCCTGAAAGAGCAACTAGTAGACTTTCTTGAAACCAACAGGTTGTATGATCTGATGCAACAAGGTTTTACCAAAGGACAATCTTGCCAAACAAATCTGATTGAATTCTTTAGATGACCAGGGGCATGCGATGGATGTGATCTACCTGGATTTCAGCAAAGCCTTTGATACTATTCCTCATAGGAGGCTTATCAATAAACAGCTTGGATGGGTCCCAAGGTGGTGAACTGGATCAGAAATTGGTTGACTGACATATGACTGACATATGGATGAAAGGAAGGTGATTAGTGGTGTGCCCCAGGGTTTGGCCCTGGAACTGGTACTGTTCAATGTATTAGTGAGTGATATTGCTGAAGGACTGAATGGAAAAGTCTGTCTTTTTGCAAATGACACAAAAATGTGCAACAGTGTTGACTCCCCTGAGGGAGTGGATAACATGAGGAAAGATCTACAAAAGCTGGAAGAACGGTCTAATGCTTGATAGTTAAGATTTAGGGGCTTGTTTACAAAGCCGCGGTAGTGGTTCGCGAAATCAATGGGGCCGCGGCTCCGATTACGATCGCAAACCGCTACCGCGGCTTTGTAAACAAGCCCCTTAGTGTGAAGAAGTGCGGTGGCATGCACTTGGGGAGCAGAAATCCAAGGGAATTGTACGCCATAGGGGGTGAGAGGTTGGTGTGCATGGAACCAGGAGAAGGACCTCATAATGATTTGTTTCTGAGGATGTCAAGGTGATGAAACAGTCTGACAGGGTGGTGGCAAAAGCCAGAAGGATGCTGGGTTGCATACACAGGAATTACCAGCAGAAAGGAAGAGGTACTAATGCCACTGTAGAAGTTGGTGGTGAGGCCTCATTGTGTTCAGTTTTGGAGACCGTATCTCACAAAGGATATAAAAAGACTGGAAACTTTTCAGAGGAAGATGACCAAAATGATTTGGAGCCTGTGTCAGAAGACGTATGTGAAGAGACTTGAAGACCTAAATATGTACAGTACACTCTGGAGGAGAGGAGGGAAAGGGGAGATATGATTCAGACTTTTAAAGACTTAGAGTATTAATGAACAAACAAACCTCTTCTAAAGACGGGGAAGCTGTAAAACTAGAGGGCATAGCATGAAGTTGCAAGGGGGCAAACTGAAAGGCCATGTCGGGAAATATTTTTTCACTGAAAGGGTGGTGGATGCTTGGAATGCCCTCCCGATGGAGGTGGTGGGAGCAAATAAAGTGACAGAATTCAGAATGGCATGGGACAGACATGGTGGATCCCTTTATAGCAACAGTATAAAATCAAAATAAACATAACTGTCTCTTATCTCAACAAATAGGGATGACCTACATGAAGGGGTGGGTACACTCCTAAACAAAGGCATGGGGATGGTTGACCTGCACGAGTGGCAGGTGCACCTACTCTTGCCACCTTACTGGGCAGACCAGATGGACCATACTGGTCTTTATCTGCCGTCATATACTATGTTGCTATGACATCATGCCCCAGTGTCTTGACTTTAAATGCAGCGTCCTTTCTGCCCCAGGTTACAACCACCAGCAGTTGCCCCATCATTTGTTCATCTCTGCAGCAGCCCTGAAGAGGGATAAGAGCTCCAAAATTCAAGCTCACATGCCGCCTGGGAAGGAGCAGAAAACCCTTGGATACAGTAAGAAGGAAAAGGTACCAAAATGACTTTTGCCATGAAGATTTTGGTGCACCAGCTACTGATCCTGCACTTACCAACATGATCTGCAACAGCTAGATGATCCCCTACCCCTTGACTTCAGAGGACCAAGCCCTGTTTCATACCAACCTACAGAAATCATCTTATCTGATCTGCGCTATGTATGATGTCTCATTGGCCTGCTTTGTGGCCACAGTCATATTCGCCAGATGTACTGAATGGTTGAGAGTTGCATGACTGCTTAGCAAACATTCCCTGCCTAGGAGGCAGCCTTTTTGGGACCAAAGTGCAAGACATCAAAGACCATTCTTCCACAGTCAGGGAACTATTAGCACAGCCCACCAAACTGATATTGCATATGACGAATACAGCTTACCCAGTTCAGGAGGGCATACCATTACCAGTATTTCTAGCAATTCTGCTCACATCAGAGATATCAGCCATATCCCAGGCCACTGGTGCAAGGACTTTCTGGCCCAGCTTACAATCAGTGCCCTAGATCCTGGGAAAGGAAACGCCAACCTTCTGGTCCGCAGCAAAACAGAATCCCAGTTTGACTACCTCCCATTAGGTAGCAGAATCAGACACTTCAGGGAAACATGGCAATCTGTAATCACAAATTGCTGGGTTCTTAACATTAAGCCGCATACAGAATCAACTTCTCAGAACTCCATTACTCAGCACATCCCCATTTTGAGACAGGAGATCACTGACCACCCAAGCAATAAAGCTGTCCCCCTGACCAGCTCAGTTGATGGTTTTATTCAAGGTTCTTCTGATCCCTAAAAGGTTGGGTGGACTTCATCCAGTCCTTGATCTTCAAAACCTCAATTCCTTTCATAAATCAGGAAAGGTTTAGTTGAACTCCCTCAACAGTGTTGTTCTGCTGCTATGCTGCAATGTTTGTCTGGCTTCCCTCGACCTGAAAGATGCCTACACTCCCATCCTCATCCACCCTTAATATTGGAAATTTCTTATCAGCATTACCAGTATAGTGTATTTTCCTTCAAACTTTTGTTAGCTCCAAGAGTCTTCACAAAGTGCCTGGTGGTGGCTACAGCCCACTATGCCTATTTGTATCTGAACGATTGGCTCATCTCTACTAATTCCATAAATACCTGCAAACCACCACCTGCAAGCTCAAATCGCTGGGTTTTATTGTAAATGCACAAAAGTCTGAGCTGGTGCCTCAGCAATACCCAAGTTTCTTTGAGGCAAGCATAGACACAAAGTTAGCCATAGCTTACCTTCCAGATGAGAACCCAAGTTATTTATCAGCTTGGTGCCAAACCCAGCCTCTGCCCACACAAATGTTTGGGACATATGGCAGCATCTGTTCATATCATGCTGCTGACTATTGTACATGCAACCACTGCAGTGGCACCTCAAGATGTACTAGAGTCGTCGTTCTCAGTCCCTGTAGGCAAACATCCCCTTGTCTGACAACAATATCCACAGTCTGCACCATACAACTCAACCTCAAAGAATATCCCATTCCAATCTCTGCCACCACATCTCACACTCGGAACCAATACTTCCATCTATGGTTGCAGGGCTTACTACTTATACCTACTGACATAGGGAAAATGGACAGCTCAGGAACAAGCTCTGCATATCAATTTCCTAGAACTTGAGGCAGTCTACTATGCCCTGAATGCCTTCAAGGATTGGGTCCAGCACAGAATACTGCTAGTTCAGACTGACAACCAAATCACCATGTTCTGTATCAACAGACAAGGTGAGTCTAGCTCCCTCCAGTTCTATTGAGAGGCTGTGTGCCTATGGCTCTTTATCCACTCCTTTGGCACCATACTTGCTGCAGTCTCATAACCAGCTGGTGGATGCTCTGCCAGCACCTAGATCCTCAAAAATAACAAAAAATCGCTCATGTATCAATATAGGTGATCGCAAAACTTTCTCCTTTCAATAAATAATTCAAAGAATAATCTTAAATAATCGAGGTCTCAGACTCTTTGGCTCTGCCATTAGGACTCACGTCCGTATCGAAGCAGGTTGCCCATTTGCATCAATGACCTCAAAGAACTCAACGGGTGGCTATACTCAGGTGATTTAATCACTTTTCCACTCAAAGCTCTATCATTGTACTTATCTGGAAAACCCAAGTGCATCTGCTGGAATAGGACTGCTTAAGGATCCCGACGCCCTTCACAGGTACCAATCTCGCGTTTCAAAGCTGTATTTTCATCAGGGGATCACTCAAAACCAAGCGTCCATACTTCTTATTATTGATGTTCTACAAAATACAAACATACCAAACTTACATATCGTGCCATTGCACCCCACCTCAATCAAAGAACACTATAATCATAACGTTTCCCAAAACCCCAAGACAAAAATTAAATGATGAAACATACCTAAAAAACATTACTGCTGCCCGCATTTCGCCGGTGGTTGCACTTTCTCTTCCCGGCTCAATTGAAACGCCGCACATGCGAACTAGACTCCCCCTGCCCTCTTTAAAGAAACTTCCGGGATTCAAAGCTCCTAACACAACTCGCTACCTCATGTTCTCCCCCAACCAGCAATCAGACCCACTATCTTAGCCACAGGAACCCACACAACGAAAACTCCACTGTTCAGCAAACACAGATGTGCATAAAACTCACACTATATTTGCGCTATGTCAAAGTTAACTGTTAAGATGGAATAATCGGCAGTATGTACAGATCACCCTTTCTATGGAGGCATTTAAAACTTTTAAGAGTCACAGTAGTCAACATGAATATCCACCATTACTCACAACTAACAAGTGACCAATCCAAAGCCATACCTCTCTCCCCATTGTTTACCTGATCTAGCCAGCAGATCCAAAACTGAGCAAATTGATAGTGCTACAGTATACTAGCTCACACTAAAATTACGCTGTACCGAAGCTGACTGTTAGGATGCCTTAAACAGCATTACATGCAATTCGCCCAATCTATAGAGGCATTTAAACCATTAGGAGTCACGGTGTTGAACGTGAATATCCACCATTGCTCGCATCTGACAAGTAACCGATCTAAAGCCAGACCTTTCTCCCCCTTGCTTATTTGGTCTAAACAACAAATCCGAAGTTGATCAAATTGATGGTGCTGCAACATGCAATGCTCAACTATAGGGGCCTCCCGCACACCACATTTAATGCGACTCTTATGTTCTCTAATGCGAACCCGAAATGCACGTATGGTTTTCCCTATATACACCAATCCACATGGGCAAAATATGGCATAAACTACACAAGTGGACCCACAAGTAGTTGATGATTTTATCTCTCTTCGAAGACCATTATATTCAAAATCAGAGACTTCCAAGGTAAGCGGACAAATATCACAATTGCCACAACAGCGATGCCCCTTCGGCTTAACCTCCCTAGGGGTGTCCTCCAGCGGCCGCAGCACTGCTGGACTTAAAAGTTCTTTTAGATTCCTATCTCTAGTCCAAACACATCGAATGGATTTTTCCTGAAGGCCTGGGACCACCGTAAGGATATTGGAATGTTTCTGAATAATTTGTTGCAGCCCCAAACTCAATGGAGAATATCTCGTAATGAAATTCACATGTGTAGAATCTATTTCCCTTGAAGTAATCGAGCGTGGCTCTAACAACAAGGCTCGATGGTTAAAAAGAGCCCGAGTGTATGCTCTCTTAACTATATGGTGAGGATATCCTCGGGACACAAAATCAACGAATTGTTTTGACCTTCGTTTAAATTCTCGCACATCGGAACAGTTCCTACGAAACCGCAGGAACTGTGAATATGGAAGGCTTTCCTTAAGTCGACGGGGATGCAAACTTCGAAAATGCAAGAACGTATTCTTGTCAACATCCTTCTTGAAAACAGATGTTACCCACCCTGAAGTACTTCTCATAATCTGTAGATCCAAAAATGTCAGGGTCTCTCTATGAAAAGAGTAAGTAAAAGTAATGTTAGAGTCCTGATGGTTAAGCCATTCAAAAAATTGACATAAGGATCCTTCCGTGCCCCGCCACATCAAAAAGATATCATCTATATATCTCCTCCATAGCAAAATCTGGGGAGTATATTGTGATGGAATGACCCACTGCTTTTCAAAAATCCCCATGTAGAAATTTGCGATAGATGGAGCGCATGTAGCGCCCATGGCCACTCCGGCTACTTGTTGGTACAGATCACCCTGAAAAAGAAAATAATTGCGTTGAATAGCCATCTGAGCCAAAGCCATGATAAACTTGAATTTGGATTCAGATACATCTCCACGTTGATGGAGTACTTGAGCAACCACCTGCAAAGCTGCCTCTTGAGGAATGTGGGTGTACAATGAGACAACATCCAGTGTGGCTAACAAAACATCAGGACTGTTAGACCACTGATCCATCCCCTTTAAGATCTGCAGGAAATGGGTAGTGTCCCTTACATAGGATGGTATAGTCTGCAGCAAAGGCCGTATATATGAATCAACATAAGTGGATAACTGTTCAAGAATACTGCCCCTCGTCGAAATGATAGGGCGACCAGGAGGAACCTGTGGATTTTTGTGCACCTTGGGAACTATGTAAAACTTAGCTGTAATTGGAGCTACCACATTTAGAAAAATATGCTCCTTTCTAGTAATTAGGCCATCTACTAGGGCCAATCGGGTTAATGATCTAATTTTACGCTGTAAAAATTCCTGGGGATCCATCTATAATTTGATGTACACCGTACGATCTTGCAATTGAAATAGCGCCTCTTTGACATAGGCCTCCCTAGATTGAACCACAACCGCCCCTCCCTTATCGGCCCGCTTGATGACTAAGTCGGGTCTATTATGCAATTCCAGTAAGGCCTGTTTTTCCCCCCGGGACAAAGCTGTGTGTTGCAATTTATGTCCTTTTTGTAAAGCAGACACATCCATCAAAACCAGCTGTTTAAACACGTCCAGGGCAGGATGAGTTGGACCCGGAGGAGACCATGAGGACTTGAAAGGCAAAGGTACTCGTTGTATCTGTACTTCAGTGTTCAATGCACTAGTTTGCAGTTCTATCTCTCCAAAATAAGTTTTCAATTTTAACTTCCGCATCAGTTGTTCAAAATCCAATCTAAATTGAAAAAAGTCAAACCTACTAAAAGGCACAAAGGATAAGCCTTTATTCAATACCCGAATTGCATCCTTTGATAACTGTTGTCCAGAAATATTCATCAATAGGTCCTCCTGAATTGATACATAACTCATTTCTTGCGTGTGTTGTAGCGGTCCCGCTGACGCTTTTGACCCTGTTGTTCTACTTGCTTCTTGAACTTCTCTTTGCGTCCCTGATCCTCATCCAAAAAATCTTTTCCACTCCTAGAGGAAGCTATAGAATCCGTAGATAACAACTCGTCTGATGCCTCTTCAAAATTTACTCGCTTTTTTAATTTCTTATTGAAGACTCGTTTCGTGTTCATCCAAG
Source organism: Ichthyophis bannanicus (assembly GCA_033557465.1). Classification (NCBI taxonomy): domain Eukaryota; kingdom Metazoa; phylum Chordata; class Amphibia; order Gymnophiona; family Ichthyophiidae; genus Ichthyophis; species Ichthyophis bannanicus. The sequence continues at coordinate 339,130,486 of CM066036.1, read as the reverse complement.
GATAAATGTAACCTGTAGTGTAATCTGTATTGTCACGCTTTAATTTTTTAATCTTTTTCTCTTTAACCTCTTGCTGTAACGTGACTATTTGTCTATTCAAAACCTCCTGCTTCCGTACATATTCCTCCACTGATTCAGCTCGCTGTAAGGTCTCTTGAGTTAATTCAATCTCTACAGACAATTGATCAACTTCCTTCTTGGCTGTATCAACAATCAGGACCATTAAATCAAGAGAGCATTTATTTAAAATTTTGTTCCATTGATCGATGAAATCTGCTTCCATTTTAGGCATCCGAGGTTCTTTGTATATGCGCAATCCCCTTGGAATTTGTTGACGCTGAATATATTCAATAAGAGGAACGATGCAGCTCAATCTTAACTTTCTTTTTATATGCTCTCAGCAAAGACTCCCAAGAAGTATCAGTGGCAGATGACTCATCCAAGTCTAAAAGGGAAAATGGAGTCTTTTCCTTCGTTAAATTCAAGATATGATCTTGTGGAAAATTGAAGATGTTAGTCCATCCCAAAGGACCTTCCATTCTGATGTGGTCACACCAAAAATTGGTCAATTACTGAACGATTGGTCAATACCCCAAAAATAACAAAAAATCGCTCATGTATCAATATAGGTGATCGCAAAACTTTCTCCTTTCTCCTTTCAATAAATAATTCAAAGAATAATCTTAAATAATTGAGGTCTCAGACTCTTTGGCTCTGCCATTAGGACTCACGTCCGTATCGAAGCAGGTTGCCCATTTGCATCAACGACCTCAAAGAACTCAATGGGTGGCTATACTCAGGTGATTAATCACTTTTCCACTCAAAGCTCTATCATTGTACTTATCTGGAAAACCCAAGTGCACCCGCTGGAATAGGACTGCTTAAGGATCCCGACGCCCTTCACAGGTACCAATCTCGCGTTTCAAAGCTGTATTTTCATCAGGGGATCACTCAAAACCAAGCGTCCATACTTCTTATTGATGTTCTACAAAATACAAACATACCGAACTTACATATCGTGCCATTGCACCCCACCTCAATCAAAGAACACTATAATCATAACGTTTCCCTTCAGAAAATCAGCAACTTGACAATCTTAACCATTGCAAGTGGTCACATTTCACACGATGGGTTATATCGTTCAGTTGAGATCCAGTTTCCTGCCTTCTCCGACAAGTACTGTCATACCTTTTACACCTGTCACATTCTGGTTTCCAAATTAGCTTTGTTTGATGCCACTCTCTGCTTAGAGGCTTATCACATACCTAAAATGGGAAAACCAATCACTGTACACCCTCTCGTGTCAAGAGTCATAAAAGGACTGATGAACATGAAGCCTATGATCAAACCACTGCTACTGGTGTGGAACCTCCGTATCGTCTTGGCAGAACTCCATGAAGGCACCTTTCGAACTCTTAGAGTTAGCTTTGCTTATGTGGAAAACAGGGTTCCTTGTTGCGATAACCTGAATTAGTGAGCTGTAACCTCTACTTCACTATCCTCCTTATACTCGGTTCCTGCATAACAAAGTGATCCTATGTGCACATTCAAAATTACTTACCAAAGTTATCAGTTTCATTCTAGAATACTGGGTGTGATGGACCTATGGCCTGAGTCAGTATGGCATTTCTTATGTTCTTAATACATTATGTTACCTGTTTTCTTTCTGGGACCACATGTCAACTCCCCTGAGAAAACTCTCCATTCCTTAGACTGCCAAAGGGCTCTCTTATGCTCTCTGGAAGCAGTGCTATAGATCTTTCATCACACAGTCCGAATAATCCAGAACTAACTTCCACATACCCCATCTCCTCCTGGATAGCGGCTGCCTTTCCTTCTGCTATACCCAGGCCCAAGTGCATCCCCTGAATAAATAGGTCCTCATCTCCAGGCCAAAGCAATGTCCATATCCAGTCTCGCTTCCTTCTCTGCAGAGAACATCTGAAAGACACCACATGGAGCCTTGGTGCCATGGCATCCGGTCACCATGGCGCTGGGATGCCATGCAGGAGCCCTGATTCCCTGCTGCACAGCACACATGCTGTTCCCTGCTGCTCAATCCCTGGAGTGGCCTGCCAAGGCTGGGATTGGGCTGTGGGGAACCCCCTGCTGCTGCCCACCTGTTTTCCCTTGCTCGCTAGTCCCAGTCGCCTCTGCCAGGGAGACTTATTCCACCTCAGAGGTGGACTAAGATCCCCAGCCATCCATGATCCCCTTGGATGTACAGGACTGCAACTGGAATCGGCCCTGTATGTCTGGGGTCTTGGGCCTGCCTGCGCCCCACCACTGCTCCTCCTGGCCCAACCCTCCTGTCCAGAGCTCTCCCGCACAGTGGCATTGTCCATGCGGAGAGCTCTATTGCTGGCATCAAGACCAGGCAAATAGCGGGGGTTGGATGTCCTTGCTGGATGTCCATCCCTGCTATTCCACCATCTGAATGACCCTCAAACTGTATCCATGATGCTTAACTATGTTTTGAACTGACTTCCAAGCATGGGACAGGCAAGGGGGGAAGGCTTGGCTATAGCTTAGTACAAAAGGCAAAACAGGGTCAGTACTCTTTGAGCAACAAATTAAAGTCTTCTAGAGACCTTTACAAAGAGGCCTTGTACCTAGGGGGCAAGAGACCTGTGAAACGTTTTCAATAGGTGTTAACACCGGGTGGCAGGTCAAAAGGCCATTTTGAAAGACTCCTATCCAAGCAAGGACTGTTGATCACCCAGGAAGTTGGTCACAGCTTACCGCAGCAGCACAGGCATAAATAGCTCAACCAGAGCTCTGTGATCCTCAGTCTTGAAGGACTAGAAAAGGGGACTGTTACTTCTGGCAAGAGATCTGCAAATGTGAGTATATACTTCTGGGAATTTTCTGAAAGGAATTCTTTGTATTAAAGCTAATTAATCTGTGAACCCACTATTTTTTATTAAATCAGTCGGGGCCTAGTAGCAACAGTTTAAGTTTAAATGTAAAACACAGAAGAGAACTTTCTGGTTACATTTCATACCCAGCAGAGAGCTTGTAGTTTAAATTTCATAATAAGTTAGAGCCTAGCAGCAGCAAAGAGCTATAATTTAAATCAAATCAGAATATAGCTTACCTCAGCAGCACAGGACAGGAAACTGTGTAGCAGCCCTCTTTTAGTAAGTGTAATTTCCCTCTCTCCCCAACACCCACCCCTGGGATAATCGTAGCTTTATAGGTACTTACACATCTTAAAAGACAGGAGGTGTTCTCAGGTGAAGCTTGTTACCCAAATCTGTCATACACTTGCTTCAGGTGAACAAGGTATATTAAACATATTAGGTACAGTTGTATTAGTATAAATATCCATAGCAACCCTTAGTAAGTAAAGAACTTAAAGATCTAAACACAAACTTAAAACTAGGATGCAGACAGCAGTCCAGCAGCGAGATGGGGGCTTTCCAGTCTTTTGCATTGAGTGTCACATGCATGTTTTTCTCCCAGTTGGTGAGGTCTTACGTGTGCACTAGGTGCAAGGAGCTCTTTGCTCTCAGGGAATGAGTCCGTTCTCTAGAGGCTAGAGTAGCAGACTTGGAAAACATAAGAAAGACAGAGAGATACATAGACGAGACCTACAGGGATATAGTCCTAAAGTCCCACCTCCAGTCTGGCAGCATCCCTGTTGCCGTGGAGGAGAGAGGTCACATGACAGGAGAGCATCACCCTGGTGTGGCAGGAAGTGATCCTGTAACTAGGACCTGTCCTCCAGGTGATATAAAACCCTCTCGCACCAAGGAAGTTTCTCCAGGGCCATGTGCCCATGAGGGAAGGGTTAGGACAGCTGTTATAGTTGGTGATTCGATCATTAGGCATGTAGATAGCCGGGTGGCTGGTGGACATGAGGATTGCCTGGTAACATGCCTGCCTGGTGCGAAGGTAGCAGACCTCACACGCCACCTAGATAAGGTCTTAGATAGTGCTGGGGAGGAGTCTGCTGTCTTGGTACATGTCGGTACCAATGACATAGGAAAATGTGGTAGGGAGGTTGTGGTAGGGAGGTTCTGGAGGCTAAATTTAGGCTTTTAGGTAGGAAGTTGAAATCCAGAACTTCCAGGGTAGCGTTCTCCGAAATGCTTCCTGTTCCATGTGCAGGACCCAAAAGGCAGGCAGAGCTCTGGAGTCTCAATGCGTGGATGAGACAATGGTGCAGAGATGAGGGCTTTGGATTTGATAGGAACTGGGGAACATTCTGGGGAAAGGAGGGGCTCTTCCAAAGGGATAGGCTTCACCTTAACCGGGATGGAACCAGGCTGCTGGCATTAACCTTTATAAAGGAGATAGAGCAACTTTTAAACTAGATAATAGGGGAAAGCCAACAGTCGCCCAAGAGCGGATGGTTCGGAAGAATGTATCCTTGAAGGATACTACCAAAAGCGCAGAGTTTCCAAAAAAGAGTAAAGTAGCCCAAATGTCCTTGAGTATGGAGCAGAGCTTAAAGATCCCAAATTACCCATGCTTACTAATAGCCAAATTAATATGAATAAAATACAGTCTCTAAAATGATTGTATGCAAATGCTAGAAGTCTAAAAAATAAGATGGGAGAGTTAGAATATATAGCACTAAATGAGAAGTTAGATATAATTGGAATATCAGAGACATGGTGGAAGGAGGACAACCAGTGGGACACTGTGATACCTGGGTACAAACTATATCGTAATGATAGAACTGATCAAATTGGTGGAGGGTTGCACTCTGTATTAGAGAGGGCATTGAGTCAGAAAGGATTAAAGTTTTGCAGGAAACAAAATTTGCTGTAGAATCTCTATGGATTGATATTCCATGAGAAAAGGGGAAGGCGATGGCAGTGGGGGTGTACTATCGACCGCCTGGCCAGAATGAACAAATGGATGATGAAATGCTCAAAGACATCAAGGAAGCTAACAAAAGTTACAGCGCAGTAATAATGGTGATTTCAATTACCCCAGTATCGACTGGGTCAGTGTCATGGCAGGACATGCTAGGGAGATAAAGTTCCTAGATGAAATTAATGACTGCTTCTTGGAGCAGCTGGTTCATGAACCGACCAGAGGGGAAGCCATATTAGACCCAGTCCTTAGTGGAACACCAGATCTAGTGCAAGAGATAAGGGTGTTGGGGCCACTTGGCAATAGTGATCATAGCATGATCGCCTTTGATTTAATTAGTGGAGGAGGGATAGTAAGGAAATCCACAGTACTACCTTTTAACTTTCGAAAGAGAGACTATGATAAAATGAGGAAAATAGTTAAGAAAAAACTAAAAGGAGCAGTTGTAAAGGTTAAAGACTTCCATCAAGCTTGGGTGTTGTTGAAAAATACTATCTTGGAAGCCCAGACCAGCTGTATTCCACATTTTAAGAAAAGTGGAAGGAAGTCCAAAAAACTGCCAGCATGGTTTAAAGGTGAAGTCAGAGAGGCTGTTGTTGCCAAAAAAGCATCTTTAAGGAAATGGAAAAAGAGCCAAACGACGAAACCTGGAAACAGCACAAGCACTGGCAAGTCAAATGCAAGGCATTGATAAGGCAGGCAAAGGGAGAATTTGAGAAGAAGCTTGCTGCGAAAACAAAAACGAGAAGTAAAGACTTTTTCAAGTACATTCGTAGCAAAAAACCTGTGAGAGTCAGTTGGTCCATTAGATGATAGAGGGGTTAAAGGGGCACTAAGAGGTGACAAGGCGATAGCGGAGAGACTGAATGAATTCTTTGCTTTGGTCTTTACTGAGGAAGATGTAGGAATGTTACCCATGAATGAAGTGGTATTTAAAGGTGTGGAAGAATTGAAGGAAATATCGATACATCGGGAAGATATATTACAACTATTAGATAAACTGAAGAGTAGCAAATCACCTGGGCCGGATGGTATACATCCAAGGGTGTTGAAAGAACTGAAATATGAGATTGCAGACCTGCTATTAGTAATCTGTGAACTATCACTAAAATCATCTCTAATACCTGAAGATTGGAGGATCACCAATGTAACACCAATTTTTAAAAAGGGTTCCAGGGGTGATCTGGGAAACTAAAGACCGGTGAGCCTGACGTCAGTACCGGGAAAAATGGTAGAAACCATCATAAAGAATAAAATTACTCAGCATGTAGATAGTCCTGGCCTAATGGGAGACAGCCAACATGGCTTTAGACAAGGAAGATCTTGTCTTACTAATCTGTTATGTTTTTTTGAAGGTGTGAATAAAAAGGTGGACGAGTCGGTTGATATAGTGTATCTGGACTTTCAGAAAGCCTTTGACAAAGTCCCTCATCAGAGACTTTTGGCAAAACTAAAGAGTTATGGGATAGGAGGCAGTGTACTATTGTGGATCAGGAACTGGTTAAAAGATAGAAAGCAGAGGGTAGGGCTAAATGGCAAATTTTCCCAATGGAGAAAGGTGAATAGTGGTGTACCCCAAGGATCTGTGCTGGGTCCGCTGCTTTTTGACATATTCATAAATGACCTGGAAAGTGGAATAACGAGTGAGGTTATCAAATTTGCAGATGACACATAACTATTTAAAGTTGTTAAAACCCAAAAGGATTGTGGAAAATTGCAAGAGGATCTTGATAAATTGGAAGACTGGGCATCAAAATGGCAGATGAAATTTAATGTGGACAAGTGCAAAGTTATGCACCTAGGGAAGAACCCAAACTATGGTTACACGATGCAAGGTTCCACATTAGGAACCACCACCCAGGAAAAAGATTTAGGCGTCATTGTGGATAATATGTTAAAACCCTCGGCCCAGTGTGCAGCGGCAGCCAAGAGAGCAAATAGAATGCTAGGTATCATAAGCAAAGGAATGGAAAATAAAACAAAAGATATTATATTGCCTCTATATCGTTCCATGGTGAGACCGCACCTTGAATATTGTGTGCAATTCTGGTCGCCATATCTTAAAAAGGATATAGCGTTATTAGAAAAGGTTCAGAAAAGAGCCACCAAAATGGTAAAGGGGATGGAAGGATACTCCTGTGAAGAAAGGCTAGAAAGGTTAGGGCTCTTTAACCTGGAAAAGAGATGCCTGAGGGGGAGATATGATAGAAGTCTATAAACTAATGAACGGAGTGGAATGGGTAAACATAGATCGATTGTTTACGTTATCAGAATATAGAAAGACTAGGACATGCAATGAAGCTACAGGGTAAACTATTTAAGACTAATAAAAGAAAATATTTTTTCACTCAACATGTAATCAAACTCTGGAATTTGTTAGCGGAGGATGTAGTAAAGGTTGTTAGTGTAGCTGGATTTAAAAAAGGGTTGGATAAGTTCCTGGAGGAAAGGTCCATATACCATTATTAAGAAGGGACCCAGGATATCAATGCTTGACCCAGTACAAGTGTGTCTTTTGGGGAAACTGCTAGGTACGTATGACATAGATTGGCCACTGTTGGAAACAGGATACTGGGCTTGATGGACCTTGGTCTGAACTAGTATGGCATATCTTATGTTCTTATGATCAGAATTCTAAAAGATTTCTCTGAGCAAGGGGAGAGCCCTCATACTGGTTCGAGCAGGGATGTCGCCAGCAAAGTGTAACTTCAGTCTACAGAGAACTTACTTGTAGGTAACTATACTTCATGCCTTACCCCTCTCCCTTTGTTTTTGCCCTGCCCTGAACTCATGGGCTCTAGTGGCATTTTCTTAAAACCTGGAGCTAGACTCTGGCAGTGGCCATCTTGGGATTGGCAGGGCTGGCCCCAGAGTTGGTTCAAGGTGTTGGAGCCCTAGGCAAGCCTTATGTCCCCCCTCCCCCCAGCTGTCAGAATATTAACTTTGAATGCCCTGTTCTTTGCTCCCTTCAAAGGTTGATGCCCTAGGAGGCTGCTTAGTTTCCCTAATGGTCCCCTGAGCCCTGTCTGTAGGATACACCCATACACTGAGACAATTTTGACCATCTTGAGATTTGGTACTGAGAGCAGCCTTCCCTAAAACTAGCCAACCCACCCCACCCCACTCCGCCACCACCACTACCCCTCCACAAGTCAGCTGCTGCAGTGTTTTTGATTATCATGTGGCATGGATGACAATCCAGTTGACACCTTCAAAGCTTATCCATCATAGATTTCCCAAACTAACTCCGGACTTATGATGGATGCTGCAACATAAATCTCCAACATGTGCCCTGAACAGTAAAAACAGCATGGCCATGCCACAGTCTTTCCTCTTCAGTAGTCCATCAGTCATGAGCTAAATGATGAAAAATAACCTATGGTGATAGCAACTCTGGCAGAGCACCCAAGCCACAGAAGCAAAGAAAAAAAGCAAGTATACCTATGAACCAAACTGCTCCCAGCAATGCATTGTCTGTGTAAAGTGTGCGAAACTCAAGAAGCAAGCAAGACCTTTCCATGGCAGGCTACCATTGCAAGGGTCACGACAAATGAGGTTGTAGAAGATATTCCTGAAAGTAGGGGAGAGGTTGTGGGGGAGAAAGCCCTCAATGGTATCAAATGTATAGGTGAGACTACCTCAACCCTTTCCAAACTGACTCTCATAGTAGCATAGATAACTGAGACCATCTTGCGCACCTCTCATCTCCCCCTCCCTCCCTCACCCCACTCCCTTGAACCAGAATCAGTATGAACGGGCCATGGACCCAAAAAACCACAATGACTGCCAGGGACCTGGTGCAAATGCTGGCTTGGCATATACAGTACCATATGGGCCTCAAAAAACCAAAGCTAAAGAGAATAGTACAAATGTATCATCTACTATATTATGGTTTAGTTGATACTTCATATAGCACCTTGAGCATCATCATTAAAGTGGTTTACAAAATGGTAATAAAAATTAGTTAAAGGAAAAATCTGAAGAAAGAGAGGGAGAAAAAAGAGGAGGAAACAAAAGAAAAACATGTTTTAATAGTGTCTGTCTCTCACTTGGTTTGCAGCTTATCGTGCTGCGAGGGCTTGTGTACATCGGTAATGCTGCGAGTTAAGCTATCAGTAGTTTAACTACCTGCAAGGTCTCCCAAGATGGACAGATCTCATCTGAGGTGCCAGACCAAGACAAACCACCCATTTGGGTGGCAGCAGAATGGGACAGTGTTGGCAGTGGAGGATCACATTTCTCTGACAATGGCAACAACACTAATCTTAAACTGCGTGGAGGAAAGGCCTGGCAATCTACTTCTGCATCTTGCCATGAAAATCCAGTGGATAGTCACAACAAAACAAATTGCACTATAGTGCTGGAAGATGAGACCCCCCCAGGTCGGAAAGCACTCCACTAGCTACTGGGGAGGAGCTGAAGACTTTTCAGAGTAAAGCCAGCATTTATGATGTGGTTGGATCAAAGCCCTTGGGACATCTGACTGCTGATGTAGCTGTGCATGAAATGAGAGTCAGAAGCTGTAAAGATGTCTTACATATTGGGATTGGAACTTATGAAGCATGAACCAAGGGAAGTTGGAAGTGGTCAAGAATGAAATGGAATGTGTACAATTTGATCTGTTGGGTGTCGCAAACTGAAATGGACTGGCATCAGGCACTTTGCATCAGATGATCACATGATCTACTATGCTGGACATGAAAGACAAAGAAGAAATGGTGTTGCATTTATAATAAAGAAGAAACTTGCAAGAACTGTAATGAAATACAATGCAGTCAGTGAACGCTTAATCTCTAGCTGTCTACTAGGAATGCCTATCAACATAACTATAATTCAAGTATATGCCCCAACAACAGCTGCAGAAGAAAATGAAATTGAAGAGTTCTATGAACAAATTCAAGCTGAAATTGACAGAACATGCAAACAGGATATCCTGATAGGGGTGACTGGAACGCAAAAATTGGCAACAAATAAGAAGGCAAAGTGGTTGGAAAATATGGACTTTTTCAACAGAAATGAAGCTGGATAAAGACTTATAGAATTCTGCAAGACCAACAATCTATTCATCTCAAACACCTTCTTCCAGCAACACAAGCGGCGACTGTACACACGGACTTCACCCAATGGATTATACAAAAATCAAATTGACTACATCTGTGGAAGTCACGATGGAAAAGCTCTATAACATCAACAAAGACAAGCGGCAACTGTACACATGGACTTCACCCAATGGATTATACAAAAATCAAATTGACTACATCTGTGGAAGTCACAATGGAAAAGCTCTATAACATCAACAAAGACACAACCTGGAGCTGACTGTGGTACAGATCATCAAATACTAGTATGCAAACTCAAGCTAGAGGTGGAAAATAGCAAACCACTCATGAACGCAGCAAAATACGACCTTGAGAATATACCACTGGAATTTACAGACTGCCTGCAAAATCGATTTGCTGCTTTAGATACAAATGACAGAGCTCCAGAAGAGTTATGGAATGACATCAAGAAGATTGTGTTGGAAGAAAGCGAGAAGTCTCTACAAAAGGTGAAAAAGCAAATACGGCCAAAATGGATGACGGAAGAAACACAGAGAAGCTAAAGCCAGAGGAGAAAGAGAGGCAATCGCAGAACTCAACAGATTTCCAATGTGCAGCAAGACAGGACAAGGAAATGACACATGCAAGAAAATAGAAGCAGAAACTATTAGGGGAAGATCAAGATCGGCTTTCTTAAAGCTATGAGAGTTAAAGAAAAAATTACAGCCTCTAATTGGAATGTTACAAGATGCTCAAGGTTCTATGTTGAATGATGCTGAGATCAAGAAAAGGTGGAAAGAATATACAGAGTTTTTATATGATAAAGATCAAGTGGACCAACAGCCATTTCAACCTGTACCTTATGATCTGGAACCATTGGTGATGAAAGAAGTTGAAGCAGTATTGAAAGCCTTATTAAAGAACAAAGCACCAGGCATTGATGGCATTCCCTTAGAAGTATTACAGCAATCTGATGCAGCTGTTACCATACTTACAAGGAAGACAACATCATGGTCAACTGACTGGAAAAGATCTGTGTTCATACCAATACTAAAGAAAGGTGATCCAACTGACTGGAGATTATCGCACAATCGCTCTGATCCCACATGCCAGCAAGATTCTACTGAAGATTATTCAACAGAGACTACAACCATACCTAGAACAAGAACTACTTGAAGTGCAAGCAGGGATCAGGAAAGGGCAAGGAACGAGAGACGACATTGCGGATGTGAGATGGATCCTTGAAAAGACTAAAGAATACCAAAAGGATATCTATTTGTGCTTTATCGACTACAGCAAGGCTTTTGATTGTGTAAACCATGAGAAACTCTGGGCCACATTAAGAAGCATGGCTATACCAGAACACCTGCTTGTTCTCTTGCACAATCTGTATATTGATCACGAAGCAACAGTTAAAATGGAACAAGGAGAAACAGAATGGTTTAAAATAAGCAAAGGTGTATGACAAGGCTGCATACTTTCACCCTACCTGTTTAATTTCTATGCAGAAAAAATCATCAGAGATGCAGGATTGTATGAAAACAGAGGTGTGAAGATTTGTGGAAGACACAACAACTTTCTCTTTGCTGATGATATCGCATTACTGGCTGAAAGTGAAGATGATCTGAAACATTTGCTTCTCATGATCAAGGAACATAATCTTAAAATGGGCCTGCACCTTAATGTACAGAAGATAAAGGTCATGACAGCAGGCAAAATCAATATGTTCATTGTTGAAGGAGAAGAAATTGAAATTGTGAACAACTTTAACCTACTTGGTTCAACTATCAATAAAGAAGCAACAAGCAGTCAAGAAATCAGACGACGCATTGCTCTTGGCAGAATTGCTATGAAAGACCTAGATAAGATTCTTAAGAGCAGAGATGTCTCTCTCCATACAAAGATTTGACTAGTTCAAACCATGGTATTTTCAATAACATCATATGGATGTGAAAGCTGGACAGTGAAAAAGATAGGAAGAAAATTGATGCCTTTAAATTATGGTGCTGGCGGCAAATACTGTGTATACCATGGACTGCCCGAAGAACAAACCAGTCAGTACTAGAGGAGATCAAACCTAAGCTTTCTTTAGAAGCTCAGATGACAAGACTTTGACTTTCATACTTTGGACACATCATGCAAAGAGAGATCATTAGAGAAAGACATCATGCTTGGCAAGATAGAAGGTCAGCACAAAAGAGGAAGGCCAGTAATGAGATGGATTGATACAATAACAGTAACTATGGGTACCAGTCTGTCAACAATGAGCCGCCTGACTCAAGACCGAACACAATTTAGGATAGCTATCTAGAGGGTCACCATGAGTAGACTCTGACTCGACGGCACTTAACAACAACAACAATTTGATTTGGTAGGAGTTAGGTAACCAGTGATGTACTTTTTAAGAGGGAAAAAGATGTGATCTGATATTGTGTTTTTTTCTTTTGTGATGTTACATACTAAGAATATAAAAGAGGAGGCGCTTTTACAGTTGGCACCTTCCAATGGAGATGGTCTTCTGTTGGGGTTTTACAGTGTGAGCAACAGACTTTGAGCCTCCCGCTCATCCAGTTCTGTAAACAGTAAAGTCCTCTTCCTCCTCACTCCTATTTCATTCAAAGATCTTAGTTCAACTTTTAATTAAGAACCAAGAAACATACAAAGACTACATCGTGCCACAAGCAGGTATTAGGAATCATGTTGTGTCTATCAGTAGTACTCTAAGACAGCACAATGTAGATCTAAGGGTTTTCATTTTTGCATTTTCACCCACCACCTCCCCCCAACCCAACACCTCCCCCCTTGCAGCACAGAAAAGATCAGTAGTAGAACATGGTAGGCAGACAAGCACAAAGCTTACAGCAATTGTTACAGTATCCTTCACCAAAGTGCTTGTTCTACCTAGGCCCATTCTCCCCTTTAGAGATGAGGACCATCAGTGGCAGCACAGCCAAATAGTTCCCTTCTGGGATGAACTGGAACACCCCATCACACTCGTCATTCATCCATCATGCCCTAGTTCTTTTATCATCCAGCAAGATACTCCATTTGTCTCCCTGGCTTGAGGACCATCGGACAGCATTCATGCATTCCCAGGACAAAACCTGACATGCCTTAACCTGGGTAGTCGTTTAGTACCTGACTTTGAATACTAGGGGTTAGAGATTGAATATAGGGGCCCCACACCCCCATGAAGAACTCCCACAATTGCCCTCTTGAGTTTTGCCTGTTCTCGCTCCATCAGAAGAACTGATATATGGCCCTCCTCCAGTGTTGTAGAGCCGGCCCCATACGGTCCAGCCAAGCACTCAGTATGCACTTTCATGCCAGCAGCAATGAGAGCCAGAGCCTCATCCTGTCAAGTCCTCACCAATCCTCTCCTCCATTTCCTAAATCCAAAACTACCATCTGGGGTGTAGAAAGTGGCCAACCTCATTCCAAAAACGGGATATCACTGGGCATGTCAAAAACACATGGCCCAGATTCACTTGTTCAGAGCACCAGGGACACCACAAGGACACAGCCACACCGGCTCAATATGCTCTGTTAGGGAATGAGAAAATATGGAGAGCAGAAGTCCATTCCCTCTTGGGGAAACTGCTAGGTACGTATGGCCTAGATTGGCCACTGTTAGGATACTGGACTTGATGGACCTTGGTCTGACCCAGTATGGCATATCTTATGTTCTTATGACAAATTATCTTAAAAATGTGTTTCTTGGAGGTCTGTATTGGTTTGAGCACTAGGGTGCGGGACAGCACTTCCAGCAGTTCGGTCCCAGTAAGATGAACACCCAGCTCTATCTGCCAACATTCTACTAAAGTCTCTAGATAGACCGGAGAGGCTTGATCTGCTATGGCTCTGTGAAGGGTTGCTATTTGGGTCCTGCCATCAGCAGCTCCTCCACGCAGGAGTTGAACACACTCCGCAAGGCCGCACGGGGCAAGGAACGTGCATAGTTACACGTTTGCCAGTACATGAACTGGTTGGACATAGGTATTGTGAACTGTTCCCATAATGTGTCAGGATAGCATATCACCATCCATTATCAGTTGCTCCACACGCCCTCATTACCCACTTTCTCCCATCTGGCATATGCTCGACCCATGAGACCCGGTGGAAAATCTGGATTGCCCTGAAGAGGTAGGTATGGCGAAGTGGGGCTGACCAATGTAGCTGTGGCATGGACTACTCCACCCTTGGTGGATCGATGTGACCAAAATAATGTCTGGAACTGAGCTATGTCTCTGCGAGATCTTCCTATGCAGTACATGTTGGGGGGGGGGGGGGAGAATGGCGTCAGTAGCAGCGTCTCTGTATCTATGGACGTGTTCTGAGGTGTCAGATAGCCAGTCCTGTGTATGTCTGCTCCCACAAGCCAGGTTATAAGTCAGCATTTCCAGGAGACTCATGCCTCCCATATTCCATGGGTGCTTTAGATCCTCTAGTCTAAGATGTGCGCACCTCCCTCGCAATAAGAAGGAACCCAGTAAATGATCCAGGCATTTCAGATCACTGATCCAAAAATAGAGGCAATACCTGGAGTGCATATAGCCACTGGGGGAAGATGGTCATTTTGTATAGACTAATTTGGCCACTCAAAGACAATGGCAGATCTTTTCAGCAACCCAGTCAGGTTCCATCAATGCTTGAACCAATACAAGCATTGTGGAACCTGTGTCCCTTGGGGAAACTGCTAGGTACATATGACCTAGATTGGCCACTGTTGGAAACAGAATACTGGGCTTGATGGACCTTGGTCTGACCCAGTACGGCATATCTTATGTTCTTATGTTATGTTTCCAGATCATGCAGCAGGGCAGCCACATTTAGATCATATAGTCTGCCAGGATTGGCTGGGAGTTGTACCCAAGGTATTTAAACCATCCAGAAGCCCATCTCGACGGAAAGGTTCCTCGCCAGGATCACTGCACGCTGGGAAGTACCAGGAGTTCCTCAGACTTATCTAGGTTCATTTTAAGACAGGTAAAACTGCCATATAGCTGGAATTCATGGAGAAGGGTCTCCAAAGAATTTTCTGGGTATCCCAAGCACACCAGCATATCATCTGTAAAAGCTGAGATTTAAAAGTCTTCCTGCCCCACATGTACCCCCCCCCCCAACAAAGGGTGGGTGCAAAACCACTCCAATAGTGGCTCCAGTTGCAAAACAGAGGGTAAGGGACACCCCTGCCGAGTTCCCCGTTTGAGTGGAAAAGTGGAGGTCATTGCCCCATTAACTAGTAGGAAACCACAGGGCTGCATGTGTAGGAGCTGCACCATGTTGATAAAGTGTCCCATGATACCAAACTTCTCCAGGACCATATACATATATTCCCACTGTACTCTGTCAAATGCTTTCTCAGCATCAAAGCTGATAAGCAGTGTCGGAAGACGGTGCTGCAAAGTGATGCATTGTGCCGCCAGGTTCTTACACATATTCTGCACAATGTTGCGACCTGGTATGAAGCCTACCTGTGAATCTCCCACAAGTAGTGGCAAGAGAGGTGTCAATCTGTCTGCCATTACTTTAGTTAGGATTTTAATATCTACATTAAGTAGTGAGATGGGTTGGTAGGATCCCAGCAATGTGGGGTCCTTGCCAGACTTTTGGAGTACAGTAATTAAAGCTTTGTTTTGTTCATATGGGAAGTCCCGATGCTGAACAAGATCAGAAACATATTTAGCCAATGGAATGGGCACTTTATCGGAGAGCAGTTGATAGAATTCTGCATGATACCCATCAGGGCCCAGGACTCTGCATTTCCTTAATTTCCATATACATCCCTGAACTTCTTGGGCCAATATCGGAGCATTTAACCATGCTCTCTGTTCATCATCTAAGTGCAGCAAGGCCAAGCCTTATAGGTAGGCCTATGCTGCCCTCACATCAGAGTTCTGCCCTGTACAGCCTTCTGTAGAATTCTTGGAGAGCATGCTCAATTCCCTTTTGTGTAGTCTGTAGACATCCTGTACTATCTTGTAGGGTCGTGATTGTCTTGTCCCTCCCTCCTGCTTTCACTAGTGAAGCCAACAGCTTCCCTGTCTTGTTGCCATAGTGACAGAACTTCTAGAGATAATAAGTTTGACTTATGGGCCTTCTAGTGGAGGAGATTGTTTAGTTCCGCCTGTGTGCTGAGCATAGCTACCCTCCATTCTGCCATTGGGTGGGCTGCATAACTGCAGCGGGCCTTATGAAGGGTCCGCTGTAGCTGGATCAGGCACCTTCCCTGCTGTTTGCATCTCGATCGACAGTACCCAAGAATGTGGCCCTGCAGGACGGCCGTAGCCTCCCAGTATTGTGGTAGGCTATGGCCTGTAAACTAGTCCTAGGCCTCAACCCCCACCTGAGACTAGTGCTGAGAAGAAGCAGAGTTTGAGAATCTGCTTTAAACTGTTTCAAGCCGCTTTTGAAAAGTTTGTGTAATTTCTTTATTAAACTCCTCTATGCTGATGATAGAAATGTTCCTGCATTCTCTGAGCTAGAAATGTCCTTGAAGTAGAAATGTATCTATATCTAAGACTGTGCCTTTGTTAGAATAGTCTGAAAAGGGGGAACAAGAAGCTAGGCCCAGAGAGGGTCCCCGATTGGACAGGTGCAAGGGGCATTGGGACCAATAGAAAGTGCCTGTATCAAACTGTGAAAATTGTATATAAGGAATTTGCTTCTGTACTCCATTGCTCAGTCCTTTTTGGATGCTTTCCTGTCTGAGCCTGTGCACAATAAATTGGCTTGGACCCTGAACTGACTCCTGGTGTTATTCGTTGCGTGCACTTCGCTGCTACATATTCCTGGTGCATTGGCTGGGAACGTGTGAGTAGTGGATGGTATTCAAGTGAATATACCACATATTACCGCCTCAAGGTTTGGCCCAGTTGGGACTGTGTCTGCCCGACCGCAGGGGAAACCTCAGGTGCCACCGGTCCTCTTGTATCGGAGAGGGTTCCGCCTTGCCTCAGCGGATTACTGGGCCCGGCCGGCCAACACCTCCGAACCCGAGGGGAGTCCAGGATTCAACCCAAAGAACTGGTTCTGTAGCGGGTACCGGATCCGGTTAGTAGAACCTTTGTTGCTATCTAGTCAGCTAGCTTGGGGAACGTCTTGCATGAGTGCGTGAGACTAAATGGGTACGGTACTGAGAGTCTGATCACCTCTCCGGGCAAGTCCGAGTACGCCTTGCATGAGTGTGCGAGGCCGAAACTACTGCCCTTGGTTCAGCAGTCTGAAGCATCTTGCATGAGTGCGCAAGACCGGCTGCTGTTGGTTAGAAAGGTAGGCCTGGGAATTTGGGAAAAAACGTTGCTAACATGTTTGATTGTGTGTATGAATGAGAGGTCTTGAAACACAGACCAAGTGAGAGCGGACTCCTGAGTAGAGCAGTTCCTGGCTGGGCGACCGCGCCCAGGTCGTGAAAAGGAGGAAGTGTTTGGTGTTTGTCCTCCCTATTTGTTCCTAGGGCTGTACAGACCCCTTACCTGCAGCCATACTACCCGCCCTTACTGTCTGTTGTTGTGTACATCATTATGGGAGGGGCGGAGTCCATGCAAACTCCGTTAAAATGTATGATCAAGAATTTTAAGAAAGGTTTTGACGGTGACTATGGAATAAAAATGTCCCCATCCTGCTTAGAAGTACTTTGTACCAGGGAGTGGCTGGTGGTGTTCACCGCGTGGCCCCCTGGTGGTACCTTTGATGTTAGAATTATATCCCGAGTGCATCAGATTGTACATAGAGAACACCCCGACCAGTTCCCCTATATAGATGCCTGGTTAAATATTTGTGAGAAAGAGCCCTCCTGGATGAAGCGTTGCCACGAGGAACAGTTTAGGATAATGGTAGCGACCACAAGGGGGGCCCAGAAGCCTGGAGAAGAGAAGCGGCCTGTTTATTCTGACCCGGAATCACCAGATATCCTAACCTATTCGTCCCAGTTTCTCTATAGGCCAGTCCCCTCAGCCCCGCCACAACCCCAGGCCAAGCCTGGTGCAGGAGGACCCCCTCCCGCCAATTTACCCCAAACCCACCAGCCACCCCCGCAGCAAGAAGAGGCACACCCCCTCCTGAGCGGGAGCCCTAGCTCCCTCCAGAGTGCCTCGGAAGGGCCACAGTCCTCCGATGACACTACAAGCAGGGATTCATTTGCCAGTTCGGGGTCACTTACTGCTAAAGATCAAAGCAGGGGAGCTGAATCCCAGCAGGCCAGGCTGCATTAGGTCCTCAAAAGTACTACAGCAAGCCAGAGAGATGGTCATGTGATGCCATTGCGCCAGGTCCCAGGACTGCCTATCCTTAACGAACAGGACCAAGTTGTGATGGGGCCAACTAGTCTCGTTTATGTGCCATTCTCCACCACAGATTTATTAAACTGGAAGACGCACTATGCGTCCTATACTGAGAAGCCCCAAGAATTGACAGAATTAATGTCCAGTATTATGCAAACCCATCAGCCTACCTGGTCTGATTGCCGCCAGCTCCTGTCTACCCTTTTCACTACCGAAGAACGAGCACAGATCGTGCAAGCATCCACCTGATGGTTAGAAGAAAATCCCGTGGAAGAAAGAGGCCTAGATCCCCGACAAGCAACTGCCGCAGATTTCCCAAATGAAGATCCCGAGTGGGACCCAAACAGTACAACTGGAGCGACGGCCCTCACTCAGTTCCGCCAGGCCCTACTACAAGGCCTGAAGAGAGGGGGCCAGAAGGCCATGAATATCGGAAAAGTAGCGGAAGTCATCCAGCATCCAGACGAGAGCCCAGCAGCCTTCTATGAACGCTTATCTGAAGCTTACAGACTCTATACCCCATATGATCCAGCAGCCCAGGAAAATTTGCGCACGGTAAATGCAGCCTTTGTAAGTCAGTCCCAGGGAGACATAAAACGGAAACTGCAGAAGTTGGAAGGATTTGCGGGCATGAACACGGCCCAGTTAATGGAAGTTGCTCAGAAGGTGTTTGTGAATCGTGATCAAGAACGTCAGAAGGAAAGTGAACGTAAGATGAAGAAGAAAGCTGATCTCCTTGCTGCAGCTTTAGTTGAACGACGTGGAGGAAGTTTCTCTAACCGAAGGACTCGTGGACGTGGAAGGAGCCGAGGAGATAGTCGGTCCCCATTGGGCGCAAATCAGTGCACCCACTGTAAGGAAGAAGGACATTGGAAGAATGAATGCCCATACCTTGACTCCGCCTCCTGGAGGGGAGGAGGGAGCATGAGGAGAGCAGGGGGAAGATTCCAGCGTTGGGGAGGAATGAATCGCACACAGTTCCAGCAGGAAGAAGCAGCAATAGAGAGTGGCAGCCGAAGAGGGCTACAGCATGGATGAAGACTAGGCCAGACCGGGCTCCAAGTTTCCTCTAGGTCCCCAGGAGCCTATGGTCAGCTTGAAGATTGGGGACCAATATATGGACTTCATGGTGGATACGGGGGCCGAACATTCGGTAGTGGCCAGACCAGTGGCTCCTTTGTCTTCACGATCCGTCACTATCGTCAGCACTACCGGAACCAGAACCACAAAACCCTTTCTGCAGAACTGCACCTGCGAATTAGGGGGACAGAGGATAACACACCAGTTCCTGTACATGCCTGAATGCCCAATCCCCCTCTTGGGCCGGGACATGCCTGCTAAGCTCCAGGTGCAGATATCCTTTGTTGAGGGAGGAATGGAAATGACTGTGCTCGAAATCTGCTGGCCTGATGGTGCCGACTGTCCCCCGGGAAGAAGAATGGCGGTTCTACAGTGCATCCCCGAGTAAGGCAGCCAGCCCCTGTATCCCCACCAGAATCTCAGCTCCGCCCGAGGTGTGGGCGGAGGATAATCCTCCTGGCCTAGCGAAGAATATAGCCCCTGTGCTTGTCACCCTCAAACCAGGAGTGGAACCAGTGCACGTGAGACAATATCCTCTCCCGTGACCGGCGATTGAAGGAATTCACTGTCATCTAATGAAATTACTGAAGTACGGACTTCTCAAAGAGTGACAATCACCCTGGAATACCCCCCTCCTCCCAGTCCAGAAGCCTGGGACAGGTGACTACCACCCAATACAGGACTTGAGACGAGTAAATAATGCAGTTGAAACCATACATCCAGTAGTACCAAACCCATATATACTCTCCTGGGACTGATCCCTGCTGAGGCTACTCATTTCACCATCTTGGATTTGAAGGATGCCTTTTTCTGTATACGTCTAGCACCAACCAGTCAACTCTTGTTCGCGTTTGAATGGGAGGACCCTACCACAGGAAGGCAAGGCCAACTCACCTGGACTCGATTACCCCAAGGATTCAAGAACTCGCCTACTCTCTTCAGTGCTGCGCTCAATCAGGACCTTTCAATCTACCCTGTGACTCCAGGAAAAAGAGGAGTCCTTCAGTATGTGGATGACCTGCTAGTAGCCACCAACTCCAAAAACGAATGCGTGCATGCCACCAGTGATCTCTTGTACCTCCTGAACAATGCCGGATACAAGGTCTCAAGAGCCAAGGCACAGCTATGTCAAACTGAGGTTAAATATCTGGGATTCCATCTGTCCAAAGGAGTTCGGAAATTGGGTCTGGAGCGTAAGGAAGCAGTGTGTCGTATCCCTACCCCCACCACCAGAAAGCAGGTGAGGGCCTTCCTGGGAGCTGCAGGCTATTGTTGAATATGGATACCCAATTTTGCGCTGTTGGCAAAGCCATTGTATCAGGCTACTAAAGGAGTGGAGCGATCTCCCCTGGAATGAGGCCCAGAACAGGATACAGCATTCCGATTGTTGAAGGCAGCCTTGATGTCATCACCAGCCTTGGGCCTGCCAGATGTACAAAAACCATTTAGTCTCTGTTCATGAGTCAAGTGGAAATGCTGTGGGAGTATTGACTCAATCCCTCGGATCCTGGCAGCGACCTGTAGCTTACCTATCAAAACAACTGGATACCGTTGCAAAATGATGGCCACCTTGCCTGAGAGCTGTTGCAGCCACAGCCCTCTGGTGGGTGAGGCCAACAAGCTCACTCTGGGTCAGAGTCTCCAGGTTACAGTACCACACTCTGTCCTAACCCTCATGGAACACAAAGGAAATTACTGGTTTACGAATTCACGGATGCTGAAGTATCAGAGTATGTTACGTGAGAACCCCCGATTGCAGTTGATTGTCAGTCAAGCTTTGAACCCTGCTACGCTGTTACCAATTGGTCCAGACCCACCGGACGATGATTGCTTGGAAGTTATGGACACTGTCTTCTCAAGTCGCCCTGATTTAACTGATGTCCCATTAGACGACCCAGAACGAACTTTCTTCGTGGATGGAAGTAGCCTTGTCATCAACGGATGACGATGTGCTGGCTATGCAGTGGTGACCCTGGATGTGGTAATAGAATCCTCAGCTTTGGCCCTGGGAACTTCAGCACAGAAGGCTGAATTGATAGCCCTCACTAGGGCACTGATAATAGGGACAGGGCTCCGTATAAATGTGTACACAGACTCTAAGTATGCCTTCACAACATTGCATGCACACGGGGCCCTGTACAAGGAGCAAGGGTTAATAACCTCAGGAGGCAAGTCCATCAAGTACGGCCCTGAGATATTGACATTGCTAGATGCTGTGTGGGCCCCTGAACGAGTTGCAGTAATGCATTGCCGAGGTCATCAGGTAGGGGAAGGAGAAGTTTCACGAGGAAATAGGTTTGCTGATACTGCAGCCCAAGAAGCAGCTACCACAGGGAAAGTCTCTGCCATTAGCACAACAGTCCAGGCAGCCATATTTCCAGTACCCCTCAGTGCATGGACACCCCGATACACTTCCAGAGAGTCAGACTATTACTGCCAAGAAGAAGGGGGAGTGTTATCGGAGACTGGATGGATAGTGCTACCACCGCCAGCAGGCAGGTCCCCTCCTGGCCCGACTGTGATCCCTGAAGCATTAGGTCCAGCCTTTGTTCAAGCTTTCCACCAAGCCACACATTATGGGAAGACTGCGATGGAGAAAGCTCTAAAACCACATTTTTGTATCTCATTATTAGGACCCCTGACAGCCTCAGTGGCCCGCAGATGCTTAACCTGTGCAAAGAACAATGCCTGGCAAGGTCCTAACCCACCCCCAAGAGTTCAGTCAGTAGGAGTTACCCCCATGGGAAATATCCAGGTGGACTTTGCAGAAATGCCACGAGCAAATGGATACCATTACCTGTTAGTCCTGGTTTGTACATTCTCTGGGTGGGTGGAGGCTTTCCCCACCAGAACTGAGAAAGCCAGGGAAGTCGCTAAAATTCTGCTCCATGAGATTATTCCCCGGTTTGGTATACCATTGGTTATAGGATCAGACAATGGGCCCTCATTTGTATCCCAAGTAACCCAGCAGCTGGCCCGAGCCCTACAAGTGCAGTGGAAGTTACACACAGCCTATAGACCCCAAAGTTCAGGAAAAGTAGAGCAAATGAATTGGACCCTAAAGGCCCAGCTGTCCAAACTCTGTCAGGAAGCTCGCCTGAAGTAGCCCCAGGCTCTTCCTATAGCCCTCTTCAGGATACGTTCAGCCCCCACCAAGTCAATAGGTGTTTCCCCTTTTGAGGTCTTATATGGGTGACCTCCACCCATTGTTCAAGGGATAAAAGGGGATATGAGTCAAATTGGGTCTGAAATCACCAGAGAAAAACTAGTGGCTCTAGGTTCTGTTTTGCAGAGTTTCCATGCATGGGTACAAGATCAGCTGCCAATCAACCTGACCGAACCACTGCATCCCTATAAGCCTGGAACTTCGGTGTGGATCAAGGAGTGGAGAAACACACCGCTAGCACCTCATTGGAGAGGCCCCTATGTCGTCATACTATCGACCCCTTCAGCAGTCAAAGTTGCAGAACTGGAACCTTTGATCCATCACAGTCGAGTAAAGCCAGCGGCGACCACCGAACTTCGTCCCTGGACTTCAACCACCCATCCAGCATCACCATTGTGACTCACGCTGCGACGGCAACCACCGCTGTGAGAGTCTACAGCCCTACTCCTGCCACCCAGCCGGTAGATGGCAGGTCTACGTATGGCAGAAGCTTGAGGAATCTGCAACCTTACTCCTGTCACCAACCGGAAGCTGACAGGTCTACGTATGGTGGAAGCTGTGGAAATGGAGACTTACAGTAAAGACTTTGCAATTCTTAAACAAGTTCATTAAGGCATTGTAATCATGTTTTCTCTATATGTTTATATTGTGCTTGCGGTAACCCTGGGGTCCCTTAAAATGACTTTTGCTTTACCTCCCTGTGCGGCCTGTATCACCACTACCCGAGTGGGAACAAAAGTTACCCAGACTTTGCTCTATCACTCCTTTTACACCTGCACTGGCGTGACTAGCCAATGTGTATATAATGGTACGGAATTAAGTATCTGTACTAGAGGCAACGTGAGAACTTGTTTTAACCCCTGACAGAACCCCTCATATCATGTCCTGGAGTTGCGATGGAACAACGAGGATGGAGCCCTCTTGAATGCTACACGACAGCTCGCAGATCCCACCAGACCGGCCCCTCTTTACTTTGATGCCTGTGAGGCCATCAACAGAAATGGCTACTATAGCTGGATCTGTTGACAATGAGCGAATTTACTACCATGATGAAAAATACATGTGCCCCGAAGGAGCCTACAGGTGGGGAATATGTACCGGGACGCATGCCCCAACTACTTATGTCAAAGCATCTGAAGACGCCTACTTTTGCCCCAAGTGGGAGTGTGTATACTATGCCACCTGGACTGATGCACCTCAGGGGCAAGACGGGGATCATCGCCGAGCTAATTTGGAGAGACTGCCATTGCTGACACCCCTTAAGTGTCTGAAAGGTACCTGTAATCCCATGAAACTCCTTGTGCTTAACCCTAGCCAATGGAAACCTGGATATCGATTTGGCTTACGTATAGCGGGAAGGGGAGTAGACCCTGGAACCTTCCTACCTATATACAACTTAACACCAAGACCTGTATTTCTTCCCCTTATCAAATCCACCATACCTTCTATGAAGCAGTGCAGACAGAGATAGAACTTCCCCAGACTACACAGAATTTATTCATTGAGCTTGCTAGAGCTGTGGCCTCAAGTCTCCACATTTCTAACTGTTTCTTCTGTGGCGGAACCAAGATGGGAGACCAGTGGCCCTGGGAAGCAAGAGAACTTAACTACTCCATCCCCTATAACCAGACCCGCCCTCAACAAGACTGCTAGTGAATGGGTGTTGGCCAACACCATCGTTGGCTGTCTGTTTCGTCCGAATGGGACCACAGTTCACCATACCGGTGGGACAACTGATCTGCCTGAGTCAACGAATTTATAATGCTACCACCAAGAAGACATCCTGGTGGTCAGGTGTTAATGCTACGGAACCTTCCAACCCTTTGGTCTCTTTCCCTCATCTAGCCAAGCTATGGACTAACCTCGCTCTAACCAACACTTGGGAAGCCCCTCCTGGACTCTATTGGATTTGTGGCGCTGTGGCAGGCTATGGCCTATAATAGTCTGCAAATATGAAAGGCCTGTAAGTTAGGCCTGATTCCAACCCCCATCTTAGTAAGAACTAAAAATCTGTAAAAGTCTGAGAAAACTGTTTTAAACTGCTTAATAAGTTTTCATGAATGCATAAATCTTTCATTATTCTCTGGTGCTGTGAAGATAGAAATGTTTCAATACATGCATTCCTAGAGCCAGAAACGACCTTGCAGTAGAGAAGTATCCAAACCTAGAAACTGTACCATTGTTAGAACAGTCCTAGAGGAGGGAGCTGGGTGCTAGGCCCAGGAGGGATCTCTGATTGGACAAACGCAAGGGGCATTGGGGCCAATAGAAAGTTTGCATGTATCAAACTGAAAAGAAATGTATAAATGAATATGTCTCTGTAAGAACTTTGCTCAGTCCTTTTTGAAGCTTGACTAACTGGGCCTTGTGCACAATAAATTGGCTTGGACCCTGTAAATTAACTCCTGGATTTATTCAACATTTATTCAAAAATGTTCAACATTTTTCTTGCTGCTCTATCCTTGTTGATGCAACAGTTTCCTGTGTCCTTCTATATATATGCCAATGATATTATCTTACTTTTCCATACTTCTCCACTAACCCTGGATATCTCACAACTTAACCTTTGTCTTTCCCAAATTTCCTCTTGGCTCTCACAGAATTTTCTGCATTTAAATCCATCCAAGTCCACAGCTATGTGGGTCTCGCTGAGTGGTTCCTGCCCCACTCTCGCCCCCTCGATTGGTTGTGTTTCTCTTCCACTTGTATCCTCCTTCCGATATCTCGGAGTGATTCTCGATCCCACGCTTTCCTTCCACAATCATCTTACGTCCCTTATTCGTCGTTCATTTGCTGCCCTACGACAGATCAGGGCTGTCCATTCTCTTCTCCCCTCAGCTTCCTTGGTCACTCTTGTTTTGGCCTTGGTCGTTAGCCGCTTGGATTACTGCAATGTCTTTCTCGCTAATCTCCCAAAGGTTCAACTGCAACGTCTACAACGTATCCAAAATGCTGCTGCCCGTCTAGTTACGTTCTCTCATCGCTTTGATCATATCACTCCCATTCTTCTCCGTTTGCATTGGTTACCCCTCTGTTATCGCTTCCACTATAAATTTCTTATTTTGATTCATTGTGCTATTTATACCAATACCCCTCTCTATCTTGCAGATCGGCTCTCTCTCCACACCCCCTATCGTCAGCTTCGTTCTATCCATACTAACCATCTGTCCCTACCCTCTCCGTCACAAGCTCATCTTGAACAAACCCGCCATGCAGCTTTTTTCTTTCTGGGTCCAGTACTGTGGAATGCACTACCACCACCTCTCCGATTGGAGTCCTCCTATCCTCAATTTAAAATATTACTCAAGACTCATCTGTTTCAACTAGCCTTCAATCTCTCTCCGGATGGTCCTCCCTGATGTTCTCATTAGCCGTGTGTGTCTGTTAATTTATAATTTGTCTTGTCTCCCCCCATATGGGCCTACCACCTTGTTGTACTCTTATGTTTTATGAAAGTCCTGGCCCATTTGTTTATTTTACTTGTCTGTGCTTTTGTACTTCTACTTTCCTATTTTATTATGGCGTTCTTTTCCATGTTTTTGCATTGCTAACCTTTTATTGTACACCGCTTTATGTTTCGACGGAAAGCGGTCTATCAAATTTTAAATAAAGATAAAGATTCATTGTCTGCACTTCGCTTCTACATATTCTTGGTGCGTTGGCCGGGAATGTGCGGATAGTGAATGGTATTCAAGCGAATATTCTACGCAATTCGCCTCCAGGTTTGGCCCGGTCGGAACCGTGTCTGTCCGACCGCAAGGGAAACCTCAGGCGCTGCCAGTCCTTTTGTATCTGAGAAGGTTCCGCCTTGCCTCGGTGGGCCACTGGGTCCGGCCAGCCAACACCTCCGAACCCGAGGGGAGTCCAGGATCCAACCCAAGAACTGGTTTGGTATCGGGAACCGGATCCGGTGAGTAGACATTTTCTTATTTATTAGTCAGTGAAGCCTGAGTGAGTGCGCGAGACCAATTTGGTATAGACTAACTGGGGAAAGTCTTGCATGAGTGCGCGAGACAAGAGAGCTTGATCACCTCTCATAAGGGCGGTCCTAGTATGCTCCGCATAAGGGTTAGCGGAAGCCGAAGCCATCGACCCTTTGGTTGGGAAAAGTCAGTTAGTCAGAAAACCTTGGGCATTTGAAAAATATTTTCTTGTGATGGTATGTTTGCCTGTGTGCTTGAGAGGTCTTGAGACACAGACCGAGCGAGATTGGACTCCTGAGTAGCACAGTTCCTGGCTGGGCGACCGCGCCCAGGTCGCGAAAAGGAGGAAGCGTGTGGTGTTTGTTCCCCTCAGTGTTTTGTGGGCTGTACAGATCCCTTACCTACAGCCATACTACCTACCCTTACTGTTTGTTGTCTTGTACGTCATTACGTGTACGTCATTACGATTATGGGAGGGACGGAGTCCACGCAAACTCCTTTGGAATGTATGATCAAGAATTTCCGTAAAGGATTTTCAGGAGACTACGGTGTAAGTCTCCGTCTAGATTAAGAATGTTATGTGATAGGGAGTGGCCTGTGCTAGCTACTTCATGGCCCTGTGGGGGCACCTTTGATGTAGAAATAGTTTCTCGTGTTCATCAGCTTGTACAAAAAGTGCACCCTGACCAGTTCCCCTACATAGATTCCTGGTTGGGTGTTTGTGAAAGGCAGCCCTCTTGGGTAAAGCGCTGCTATGAGGAACAGTGTAGAATATTACATAGTAACATAGTAAATGATGGCAGATAAAGACCAGCATGGTCCATCTAGTCTGCCCAGCAAGATGGCAAGAGTAGGTGCACCTGTCGCTCTGTGCAGGCCACCCCTCCCCATGTCTTTGTTTAGAGGTAAACCCACCACTCCATGTAGGACACCCCTATTTGTTGAGACGTTAAATGGTTCAGAAGTTAGACGGTATCATTTATTTTGGTTTTATCCTATTGCTGTAAAGGGATCCTCTGTGTTTGTCCCATGCCTTTTTGAATTCTGTCACCGTGTTCGCCCCTACCACTTCCATCGGGAGGGCATTCCAAGCATATTAGTAGCAACCACTAGGGGGACCCGGAAGGTTGGAGAGGAAGCCGCCTGTATATTCCGCCTCAGAGTCCCCAGAAATCCTGGCCCGTTTACCCCAGTACCCACATAGGTTAGTTCCCCCAGCTCTGCTACCTGAAGCCGAACCTGATGAGGTACCCCAGCAATTACCGCTGCAGCAGCAAAAGAAGCCCACATCCCCGAGTGATAGCCCCGAGTCTGGCCCAAGCACGTCGGGAGGGCCAGGGTCCTCCGACGATACAGAAAGCGGAGGCTCTCCTGCCAGTTCAGGGTCACCCACCAAGGAAGCTTATACCCGGGAGCCGTATGATTTAAGAAGTCTAACCCCGAAGAAGAAGGAGAAAGCAGGGCGCCTAATGCCATTGCGTCAAGTGCCTGGTTTACCTATCCTAAATGATCAGGGCCAGATGGCGCCAGGACCAACTAGTCTAATCTACGTGCCTTTTTCCACTACTGATTTATTAAACTGGAAAACACATTATGCATCCTATACTGAGAAGCCCCAAGAATTGACAGAGTTAATGTCTAGTATAATGCAAACTCATCAGCCTACCTGGACTGATTGTCGCCAGCTCCTGTCCACTCTCTTTACTACTGAGGAGCGAGCGCGGATTGTGCAAGCAGCCATCTGCTGGTTAGAAGAGAATCCCGTAGAGGCGGGGGAAATGAATCTCCCACAAGCAGCTGCTGCAGCTTTCCCAAATGAAGATCCTAGATGTGATCCAAATGATGAAAGGGGGGCGGCGGCCCTAACGTGATTTCGCCAGGCCTTGTTACAGGGCCTGAGGAAGGGAGGCCAGAGGGCCATGAATATCGGGAAGGTATCTGAAGTTATCCAGGGTCCAGATGAGAGCCCAGCGGCCTTTCATGAGCAGTTGTCTGAAGCCTATAGATTATATACCCCATATGATCCCGCTGCTCAGGAGAATTTGCCCATGGTAAATGCAGCCTTTGTTAGTCAGTCCCAGAGAGATATAAAACGAAAATTACAGAAACAGATGGATTTGCGGGCATGAATACAGCTCAGTTAATGGAAGTCACTCGGAAAGTGTTTGTGAATCGTGAAAATGAACGTGACAGAGAAAGTGAATGAAAGATGAAGAAGAAAGCAGATCTTCTTGCTGCCGCTTTAGTTGAACGACGTGGGGAAGATTTTCTTAACCAAAGGACCAGAGAACGTGGAAGAGGCCGTGGAAATAGCAGGCCTCCATTGGGTGCGAATCAGTGCGCCCATTGCAGAGAAGAAGGACATTGGAGAAATGAATGCCCGCATCTTGACTCCACCCCCAGGAGGGGAGGAGGGAGTCCCTGGAGAACAGGAGCTGATTTCAGAGTCATGGAGGAATGAACCGAGCACAGTTCCAGCGAGAGAGAGAAGAAGCCATTGAGGGGGAGTGGCAGTAGCAACGGGCTATGACATGGATGAAGTAGATGAAGACTAGGTCAGACCGGGCTCCAAGTTCACCCTGGGTCCCCAGGAGCCTATGGTCAGTTTGAAAGTAGGGGACCAATATATGGACTTTATGGTAGATACAGGAGCAGAACATTCAGTGGTGGCAAAGCCAGTGGCTCCTCTTTCCTCTCGATCTGTCACCATTGTTGGGGCCACTGGGAACAGGGCCACCAAGCCATTCCTGCAGAACCGTATGTGTAAACTAGGGGGACAGAAAATCACGCACCAGTTCTTGTATATGCCTGAGTGCCCTATTCCACTTTTGGGCCGAGATATGCTTGCAAAACTTCAGGCCACAAATATCCTTTGCTGAAGGGGGAGAAATGCAAATGACTGTGAACCCAAAGCCTGCTGGATTGATGGTGCTAACTGTTCCCCGAGAAGAAGAGTGGCGGTTCTATAGTACACCTCCAATCAAGTCAATCAGTTCCTGTATAGCCCCGCCTGAAGTATGGGCAGAAGATAATCCGCCTGGTCTAGCGAAGAACATAGCCCCTGTCATTGTCACCCTCAAGCCAGGAGCGGAACCAGTGCATGTGAAGCAGTATCCTCTTCCCCGACCAGCCATTGAAGGAATCCACTGCCATCTGATGAAACTGTTGAAGTATGGACTTCTCAAGGAATGCCAGTCACCTTGGAACACCCCTCTTCTCCCAGTTAAGAAACCTGGGACAGGGGATTACCGCCCAGTACAAGATCTAAGGCGGGTAAATGATGCAGTTGAAACTATACACCCAGTGGTACCAAATCCTTATACTCTCTTGGGACTGATCCCCGCTGAGGCTACTCATTTCACCGTCCTGGACCTGAAAGATGCCTTTATCTGCATACACCTAGCCCCCACCAGTCAACTCTTGTTTGCTTTTGAATGGCAAGATCCCACAACAGGAAGGCGGGGCCAGCTTACCTGGACTCGATTACCTCAAGGATTCAAGAACTCACCTACTCTCTTCAGTGCTGCCCTGAATCAAGATCTTTCAGGTTACTCAGTGAACCCAGGACAAAGGGTTCTCCTTCAGTATGTGGATGACCTGCTCATAGCCACCAATTCAGAAAGTGAATGTCTACAAGCCACCAGTGAACTTCTGTACCTTCTGAATGAGGCTGGATACAAAGTCTCAAGAGCCAAGGCGCAACTATGTCAAACTAAAGTTAAATATCTAGGGTTCCAGTTGTCCAGTGGAATTTGACGCTTGGGACCTGAACGCAAAGAAGCTGTATGCAGTATTCCCACTCCAACCACCAGGAGGCAAGTAAGAGCCTTCCTGGGGGCCGCAGGATACTGTCGCATATGGATCCCCAATTTGGCGCTGCTAGCAAAACCATTGTATCAAGTTACCAAAGGAATGGAAAAGTCTCCATTGGAGTGGGGACCTGAACAGGATGCAGCATTCCAATCTTGAAAAGCACTCTGATGTCATCACCAGCTCTGTGTCTCCCAGATGTCCAGAAACCTTTCCATCTCTACGTCCATGAGTCACAAGCAAATGCGTTGGGGGTACTGACTCAATCTCTTGGATCTTGGCAACGGCCAGTAGCCTACTTGTCAAAACAGTTGGATGTGGTAGCAAGAGGTTGGCCCCCTTGTTTGAGAGCTGTTGCAGCAACAGCCCTTTTAGTGTGCGAAGCAGACAAGTTCACTCTGGGACAGAATCTTCAAGTGACTGTGCCGCATTCTGTCCTGACCCTCATGGAACACAAAGGAAGTTTCTGGCTAACGAATTCACGAATGTTGAAATATCAGAGTATGCTGTGCGAAAACCCCCAAATACAGTTAAAAGTCAGTCAAGCTCTGAATCCTGCTACTTTGTTCCCCATTGGTCCTGAGGCCCCTGATCATGACTGTTTAGAAACTATGGACACTGTATTTTCAAGTCGCCCGGATTTGACTGATGTTCCTTTGGAGAACCCTGAACAGACTTTCTTTGTAGATGGAAGCAGTCTTGTCATCAATGGACATCGTTGTGCTGGATATGCGGTGGTGACCCTTGATCTGGTAGTTGAGTCTTCAGCTTTGGCCCCAGGAACTTCAGCACAGAAGGCTGAACTGATAGCTCTCACTAGAGCACTCAAACAACACTAGGCCCAACCGGAGTTTAGCTATGATATTCCAAAATAACAAAAACAACTCCACAAATTAACCTCTTTGTAGTATTGGTAACTATGCACTAATAAAAGCTTTTTGTACCACGACAGTAACAACGGGGAGCACAGACCTCAGAATTATCCCCAGATGGTCATTGAAAACTTCAAAACCGGAAACCCGGATTTCAGTAATCTAAACAGGGGGAATTTTACATCAACGGTCTGTGACCAACCCCTCCGACCGTCCAATAGTACAAAAAGACATAAATTTCACAAAATACTGATGGGAAAAAAAAGTTGTTTTAACAAATGAACTACTTTAAAACTTCATAACCATAGTATCATTAAACACAATAAAACAACTCAACAGGGGACTCGCTGCTATAAACATATAACATTCAACAGGTCATAGCAAACAGAGAACCCTATAGAACAACAAAACCCATCAGCAACACATAATAAGCCTCAGCTCCAAGATGATCATCGCCGTATTAACCCCGACGCCACAGTCAGACGTCTCTCCTAGCGTTTCGCAGACGCTGCTTCAGGGGGGTATACTATAAAACAAATAAAACAAAAAACGTGCTAAATAAACCTACTACAAAACTATATACACTCCTACATCAGAACAAAACAGAGCCTAAGATTCTCACCTGGCCCACGCTATAGCCACCGACTCATTCATCCAGCTCAAGAGACACTCACTCCCACCTACTAACCGCAGGCAAGATATCCAAAAACCGGCGTCTGACTTCACACCTTCGTCACTACCGGAAAACTCCCGACCTCCCATACAGCACAACCTTCATATACAAGCCTGCCAATCAATGTTAAGGTTCAGCCCACCCGGGGTCACAGTGTGGAGCAAAAATATCCATCGCTGCTCACGGCGAATCAAAAACTGCTCACGGAACAGATCCCCAGAACCCTGGGACACCTGCTCAATCCCAAAGCATTTTAAATCCTCGAAAACACTAGAGCACTGACATTAGGAGAAGGACTCCGTTTAAATGTGTACACAGACTCCAAGTATGCCTTTACCACTTTGCACGCACACGGGGCCCTGTATAGAGAACGAGGGTTGATCACCTCAGGAGGCAAGTCCATTAGGTATGGGCCCGAGATATTGATGATATTAGCTGCTGTATGGGCCCCTAAGCAAGTTGCAGTCATGCACTGTCGAGGTCATCAGGCAGGAGCAGGAGAAGTTACCCGAGGAAATAGACTTGCTGATGCCACTGCCCGAAAAGTAGCCGCAACTGGACGAGTTGTGACCCAAGACACTTCAGTGCAGGCAGTCTTATTCCTTGTGCCCCTTAGCTCATGGGCTCCCCGATACACTACAAGAGTTAGATTATTTCTGTGAAAAGGAGGGAGGGGTCCTAACAGAAAAAGGTTGGATAGTGCTGCCACCTCCACAGGGTAGCTCACCTCCAGGTCCCACAGTCATTCCTGAAGCATTAGGGCCAGCCTTTGTTCAGGCTTTTTATCAGGCCATACATTATGGGAAAACGGCCATGGAAAGAGCCCTAAGACCCCATTTTTTCATCTCGCTACTAGGACCCCTGTCTGCTTCAGTGGCACAGCAATGTTTGACATGTGCCAAGAATAATGCTAAGCAAGGTCCCGTTCCACCCCCAAGAGTTCAGTCAGTAGGGGTGACCCCTATGAGTGATATTCAAGTAGATTTTACTGAAATGCCACAAACAAACAGATATCACTACCTGTTCTAGTTTGCACATTTTCTGGGTGGGTAGAAAAGCCTGTCCCACCTGAACTGAGAAAGCTCAAGAAGTCACTAAAATACTGCTCCATGATATCATTCCTCGATTTGGCATACTATTGACTATGGGATCAGACAATGGACCCTCATTTGTGTCCCAAATGACTCAACAATTATCTCGAGCTCTACAGATACAATGAAAGCTGCACACTGCCTATAGACCCCAAAGTTCAGGGAAGGTAGAACGCATTAATAGAACCCTGAAATCTCAGTTGACCAAGCTTTGTCAAGAAACACACCTAAAGTGGCTCCAGGTTCTCCCTATAGCCCTTCTTAGGATACGTTCTGTTCCAACCAAGTCTTTAGGAGTTTCCCCTTTTGAGATTTTGTATGGGCGACCTCCACCCATTGTACAGGGAATTAAAGGAGATATGAAACAAATAGGATCTGAAATAACTAGACAAGAACTATTGGCTTTAGGTTCTGTTTTGCAGAGTCTTCATATCTGGGTGCAAGATCGATTGCCCATTAACCTAACAGAGCCTCTACATCCCTTCAAGCCAGGAGTATCAGTGTGGATCAAGGAGTGGAGAAAGACCCCACTGGCGCCGCATTGGAAGGGACCTTATGTTGTCATCTTGTCAACCCCAACTGCAGTAAAAGTTGCAGAACTCGAACCCTGGATCCATCACAGTCGAGTGAAACCGGCAGCTGCTCCTGAACCGGGTCAATGGACTTCAGTAAATGACCCTGAGACTCCATTGCGACTTACATTGCGGAGACAACCAGCGTTGTAAGAGTCTCTCGATTCTATCATCCTACCCCCGTCGCGCAAAGGTAGCAGTTAAAGCAGAGAAGAAGAAAAGACTCTACAAGTTCATCGTACCCAATATTCCAGTTGACCTCCAAAGACTGTAATCAGAATGTTCCTCCACTATTGCCTTGTAGGAGTGATGGTCCTGGGATTCCTGGAAAAGACTTTTGCCTTACCCCCTTGTGCAGCTTGTATAACTACCACCTGAACTGGACTGAAGGTCACTCAGACTTTACTTTATCATTCCTACTATACTTGCACTGGTATAGTTAGCCGGTGTGTGTAATGGTACAGAGTTAAATATCTGTACGAAGGGGAAAAGTAAGACTTGTTACAACCCCCGGCAGAACCCCTCTTATTGTGTGCTTGAGATACGATGGAATGATGAGGATGGAGCCCTCATAAATGCCACACGACAGCTCCCTGATCCCACGAAGCATGTTACCCTGAGTTTTGATGCTTGTGAGGTGATAAACAGAAATGTCTATCACAAGTGTGGATATTGGGAGCAAGCCTACTACTATGATGATAAATATGTGTCCTGAAGGAGCATACGGATGGGGAAAGTGTACTGGGAAATCTTCCCCAACAGTCTACAGTACATCGTCCAAAGATGCTTACTACTGTCCAAAGTGGGAATGCGTGTACTATGCCACCTGGTCTGGTGCGCCTACTGGACGAGAGGGAGATAAATGCATAGCCAGCCTGGAAAAATTATCCTTACCAGAACCTCGAAAGTGCAAGAAAGGTGCCTGTAATCCGGTACAACTCATCATACTTAACCCTAGCCAGTGGAAGCAGGGGTACAGATTTGGGTTACAAATAGCAGGAGGAGGCATAGATCCTGGAACTTTTATACATATACAGCTGAATACTAAGACTCATGCATCTGCACCTTATCGAATAC
Organism: Ichthyophis bannanicus; assembly: GCA_033557465.1. Taxonomy (NCBI): domain Eukaryota; kingdom Metazoa; phylum Chordata; class Amphibia; order Gymnophiona; family Ichthyophiidae; genus Ichthyophis; species Ichthyophis bannanicus. Next base: position 339,096,074 of record CM066036.1, on the reverse strand, counting down.
ATCACTCTTTCTATGAAGCCATGAAGGCAGAGTTTGAGATTCCTCATGCCTCCCAAAACTTGTTCATTGAGCTCACCGGGGCAGTAGCATCTAGTCTCCACATTTCGGACTGCCTCTTCTGTGGAGGAACTAAGATGGGAGACCAATGGCCCTGGGAGGCACAAGAAGTGAACTATTCTATGCCTTATAATCAGACTGATTTACATAATGCTACTAGTGAGTGGGTACTGGCCCACCCCATTGTTGGTAATTTGTGTGTTGCTCGCTCCGGACCACAGTTTGCCATGGAGGTTGGACAGCTGGTCTGTCTCAATCAGAAGTTTTACAACAGTACCACCAAGAAGACGTCCTGGTGGTCAGGAATCAACGCTTCAGAGACCACCAACCCTTTAGTCCGTTTCCCTAATCTTGCCAGCATCTGGACTAATCTAGCATCTTATAATACCTGGCAAGCACCACCTGGACTGTACTGGATTTGTGGAACCCGAGCATATGCTAGGCTTCCTCACCACTGGGGAGGAGCATGTGCATTGGGAACCATACGACCTTCCTTTTTCCTGTTGCCTTCGTCCCATGGAGAACAACTGGGTTTTCCCATGTACAGGAGTCGACAGAAACGAGAGGTCTTGAAAATAGGCCAGTGGGACAAATGGAATGATGAAGAGTGGCCACCTGAGAGAATCATTTCATACTATTGACCTGCTACTTGGGAGCAAGATGGTACATGGGGATATTGTACTCCTGTGTATATGATAAATCGTATTATCCGTTTACAGGCTGCTGTTGAAATAATAACCAATGAAACCAGTAAAGCACTAACTCTTTTAGCTAAGCAGAGTACACAAATGCGTACAGCTATTTATCAGAATCGTTTAGTGCTAGATTATTTGTTAGCAGCTGAAGGTGGAGTGTGTGGAAAATTGAATTTAACCAACTGTTTGCAGATTGATAATGGACAAGTTGTTGAAGATATAGCTACTCAAATGCGCACACAAGCATATGTGCCTGTTCAGACATGGCATGGCCTGAAGCTCGATGGGTGGTCTGGTTCAGCATTTTCATGGTTAGGTGGTCTGAAGACCCTTACTCATATTAGCTGTATGCTTGCTGCTCCCATGACTCCTACCCCTTTGCTTACGCATGATAACCTCAGTTATTGATAACACTGTAGAACGGAAGGCAGCTACGAAAATATTAGCTATGTGGCAATATTCCCCAATACCCCAAGATGATGCTGTTACACAAGTTTAATATGTGATTTAATTCTCACCCTTTCTCACTTATGGGTGAGAATAATCAAAGGGGGAATGTGGCAGGCTATGGCCTATAATAGTCTGCAAATATGAAAGGCCTATAAGTTAGGCCCTGATTCCAACCCCCATCTTAGTAAGAACTAAAAATCTGTAAAGTCTGAGAAAACTGTTTTAAACTGCTTAATAAGAAGTTTTCATGAATGCATAAATCTTTCATTATTCTCTGGTGCTGTGAAGATAGAAATGTTTCAATACATGCATTCCTAGAGCCAGAAACGACCTTGCAGTAGAGAAGTATCCAAACCTAGAAACTGTACCATTGTTAGAACAGTCCTAGAGGAGGGAGCTGGGTGCTAGGCCCAGGAGGGATCTCCGATTGGACAAACGCAGGGGGCGTTGGGGCCAATAGAAAGTTTGCATGTATCAAACTGAAAAGAAATGTATAAATGAATATGTCTCTGTAAGAACTTTGCTCAGTCCTTTTTGAAGCTTGACTAACTGGGCCTTGTGCACAATAAATTGGCTTGGACCCTGTAAATTGACTCCTGGATTTATTCATTGTCTGCACTTCGCTGCTACAGCGCTAGGGCATATGCTCGACTCCCTAACACCTGGGGAGGGGCATGTGTCTTGGGAACAATCCGACCTTCATTCTTCCTTATCCCACTTTCTCAAGGGGAGCAGTTGGGCTTCCCCATTTACAATGGTCGGCGGAAGCGGAGCGCACTCAAGATTGGACAATGGGATAAGTGGGAGGGTGATGAGTGGCCCCCTGAGCGAATTATCTCATATTATGGCCCAGCCACTTGGGCACAAGATGGGACCTGGGGATACCGCACTCCTGTTTATACGTTGAATCGTATTATACGCTTGCAAGCTGTTGTAGACATCATAACCAATGAAACCAGTAGAGCATTAACTCTTTTAGCTAAGCAGAGTACCCAAATGCGTACAGCTATTTACCAGAACCGCTTAGCACTTGATTATTTACTAGCATCTAAGGGTGGTGTGTGTGGTAAGTTTAATCTCACTAACTGTTTGCAAATTGATGATCAAGGTCAGGTCGTTGAAGAAATAGCTGACAATATGCGTAGGCATGCATATGTACCAGTCCAGACTTGGCATGGCCTCGACCTCAGTGGATGGTCTGGGACCTTATTTTCAGGCCTGGGTGGATTGAAGACTTTTATGTTTGCAGTTTTAGTTATAATCGCTATATGTTTACTACTTCCATGTTTCCTACCTCTCTGCTTACGTATGTTCACCTCCATCATCGACAGTACAGTTGAATGTAAGACAGCCACTAGAGTTCTAGCTATGTGGCAATATCAGGCTATACCCCAAGATGAGAGCATCAGTTTAACGAGAGTCTGATATGTGATTAGTTTCTCCCCCTCCTTTTTAGTCAGGTTGAGAATGATCAAAGGGGGGAATGTGGTAGGCTATGGCCTGTAAACTAAGCTTAGGCCCCAACCTCCACCTGAGACTAGTGCTGAGAAGAACCAGAGTTTGAGAATCTGCTTTAAACTGCTTCAAGCCGCTTTTGAAAAGTTTGTGTAATTTCTTTATTAAACTCCTCTATGCTGATGATAGAAATGTTCCTGCATTCTCTGAGCTAGAAATGGCCTTGAAGTAGAAATGTATCTATATCTAAGACTGTGCCTTTATTAGAATAGTCTGAAAAAGGGGAACAAGAAGCTAGGCCCAGAGAGGGTCCCCAATTGGACAGGTGCAAGGGGCGTTGGGACCAATAGAAAGTTTGCCTGTATCAAACTGTGAAAATTGTATATTCCTGGACATCTCCGCAGCATTCGACACCGTATGCCACTCAACCCTACTAACAAGACTCGAAGAAGCAGGCCTACACAACACCACCCTGAAATGGTTTACATCTTACCTAAAGGATAGACAGCTCCAGATCAGATGTGGATCGACGACCTCTCAACCCATCAGCGTCACACAGGGTGTTCCACAAGGTTCAGCACTCTCAGCCCTGCTCTTCAACCTCTACATACAACCCATCTGCTCAATCATCAAGAACTTCAACATACAATACACCATATACGCGGATGATATAATGATATTCACACCAATCAATCTAAACAAACCTGACCACACCAACATAGCCAACTGTTTTGAAGGGATGACAACCTGGCTGCAAGAAAACAATCTTGCAATAAACTATAATAAAACCGAAGCACTGATCATAACAAGAGACCAAACATTCACACCCACGCCCTCCATCAATCTAAACAAGGCCACCATCCCAATAAAACAAGAAATAAAATACCTGGGAATAACCCTTGACAGAGAGCTCAACCTTCATTCCCACATCGCGAAAACCACCAGGAGTACCTACATCAAGATGAGGACAATCAGACGACTTAAACCCATCCTTGCTCCCGAGCATTTTCGAACAGTCTGCCAGGCCATCATCACCCCCACCCTGGACTACGGCAACCACATCTACCTAGGACTCCCAAAGAAATCCACACAACCACTTCAATTAGCACAAAACACCGCTGCAAGACTCATAACGGACAGTACAAGCCACGAACATATCACACCCATTCTATACCACCTCCATTGGCTACCAATCAGCTCTCGAATCCGCTACAAAGTTCTCTTAACCACATTCAAAATAATAAACAAACTATCTGCAGACAGCCTACAACAGCTCATAACAGCTGATGACAGCAAAAGACCAAGAAGAAAGGGAACAGCAAACAATATCAGAACTCCAAAAGACTACACCAGGACAAACCAAGCCACATCAAAAAGAGCCTTCACCCTGGCAGCCCCCGCCATATGGAACTCTCTCCCAGACCACCTCAGAGCAACAAACAACATCAAAGACTTCAGAAAACAGCTCAAAACTGAACTATTTAAAAACCATTTCAAGGACCTCATAGAATGACTTTTGATCAACCAAGTCAGATAGCAAAGCCACCATTGTAAATATGAATCTGTAAATATGTATCATAAGCACACAATGTATATAGCTTCACATCAAATCAACCACACTCCATCACACAGTACACTGCGACAAATCAACACTGCATGCTACTGACAACCCCCTTCTTTGATTGTTTGCTGTGCCAACCGCTTTGATTTCATGAGAAAGCGGTATACCAAGTCCGTTTAAATAAATAAAAATAAATATAAGGAATTTGCTTCTGTACTCCATTGCTCAGTCCTTTTTGGATGCTTTCCTGTCTGAGCCTGTGCACAATAAATTGGCTTGGACCCTGAACTGACTCCTGGTGTTATTCGTTGCGTGCACTTCGCTGCTACAGTATAATAATAGATTGTCCATGTGAACCACATTATCTGTTTAATATTCAGCCCAACACGCCTGTAGAAATACCCAGAAATCTTTGTCTTTGGCCACACAAGGGAAACCGCCAGATGTTGCCCCTCGGGGTGGTCCCCCACTCCAAGTTCATCCAAATCAGGGCATGGTCTGAGACTAAAATGGGTCTGATTTCTGCTGTACATACCCTATCCAGTAACTCTTCTGCAGCCAGAAAGTAGTCTAACCAAGAACCAGAGCTATGCATGTGGGATATAGATGTACAGTCACACCCCAATTTGTCTCAGCCACGTATCTGAGTTCATAGCCCTCACACCAGTCCCGGACCTGCCAGACTCGCTGGACATCCACCACCCCCCACCCCCCACCCCCCCCTTTGATGCAATCAAGAGGCTCGTCCATTACGTACTTAAAGTCCCCTCCAAGTAGAAGGCGCATGTGATCTAATTCAGAGAAACAATGCATCACTTTACAATAGTGTTGCGCATCATAAGTGCTGGGGACATATACATTACCAAGCACTATCTTTTGGCCCTGCAGCCTGCCTTGTAAAAATAAAAAGCGTCCCCTGGGGTCAGCGTGCATTACCCCAGCTTGAAAATCCACATGTTTTCCTATTAAAATGGCTAGTCCAGCCTTGCGATCTCTGGAAAAGGCGCCATATACTCCCCCCCCCCCCCCCCACCAGCATTTTCATTTTTATTTAGTTATTTAAATGTATTTTTATACCACCTTTCAATAATTCAAAGCGGTTTATAATTAACAAACTGTAACAGGGCAGTAAGGCACTCTGTTGTATATTTGAAATTTAAGTCAACAATAAAACAGCATAATAGAGGTTAAACTTAGAACTATTTACAGTGTAGCTGTAGGGTGTGGGTAATTAAAGGTTCAACATTGTGGCATACTGACCAATGTGTATATGGGATTGTTCTAGCTGAGTATGATTAGGGTGGTTGTGACTCTTGGGCTAAGCTGGTGTATTCTTCATGGAAGAGATACATGATACATTTTTAGTTTCTTCCGAAATTCGGTCAAGTCTGAGCATCCTCTTAAGGTGGGGGGGTGGGGGTGGGGGGTAAAGAGTTTCATAGTGGGGGGACAAATAATGTGAATGCTCTGTTACAGGTTGACTGCTTACTTTTTCTCTTCTGGGTAGGGATCGTGAGGAGGTTTATAGTGCTGTTTCTTTGTAGCCTTTCAGTTTGGGTGATGGAGATCAGAGTTTGAAGGCAAGTGGCTGATTCTATAAGATTTTAAATATCATGATGAGGGCTTTGTATTTGATTCTCGCAGTGATAGGAAGCCAATGTAGTTGCATTAGTATGGGAGTGGTGTGTGCTTGAGGTGAGGCTACAGAGATTTGTGCTATTTTATTTATTTTATTTATTTATCTATTTCTTCTATACCGCCCCTTCCAGAGATCAGGGGCGGTTTACATGGAACAATTGCATACATGGTGCTATGGTGCTATGGGCTAACTAGTGGATGAAGGATGTTCTTTGGGAGGTCTTGATAAATTATCTTGCAATAGTCCAGGATAGGTGTAATCATTGCTTGGCAAACGCTTCAGAATAGTTCTGGTGCAAGTAGAATATGAAGATTTCTCAGAGTTTGGCATGCTCTCTCGGTAAGGTGCGTCTCCTGGAGGGGGGTGATATCTACTCGCTTTATCACGCATTGCCTTAAGGAGCTTGTGGCATTTAATGGGGTGTCCAATTCTGCAAACATTCCAAGAAATTACCTGTATAGGTTTAACCATAGTCTATCATATGTAGGGGTATGTCCAATATATTCCCCTCACAACTTTGTGTGGTCCCTATGGGCCTCCCAGCCTTGGACCCTGGACTCCAGTAAGCTTTATTCTGTGCCCCCACTTGACAATTTGTAAATAGTGTGCCTGCTCTTTGCTCTTACTTTCCCCTCCCTTCCCTCCTGCCCCCTCCACCCCTTCCCTCCTACCCTGTTCCTCTTCTTCAGCCCCAATTATCTGTCCCCCTCCCTCCCCTCCTCTATCTATTCCCCCTTCTAATTCTCTGGGTTGTTTCAGAGTACTCTCCCAGTTTATTGCCAGGGCTCCCCCACTCGCCCACCACAAGCATTCGTTTAATCACACCCCACTTTGTCTCGTGCCATTGCACTCCCTCATCCTTCTGTTAGTGCCACACCCACCCACCACAGAAGCGCATATAGGGGCGGAACCTCACAGCTCTATATGCCAGTATTCATAGGGGTGGCCTGACAATGTGAAATGTGGCAACAGACCCACCAACTCAGCTGGTCAATGCAAGAGTTGGACCCAGAACAAGTGTTTGTAACATTTCGGACATGTTTCACCCTGAGCCTCAGGTCCCAGCTCTCACCCAGATCACCCACCCATTGACATAATGTGTGTTCCTGTTATCCCCGACCCAAGTATAGAGGCCCCACCTTTAGTTGGAGTCATTAACCTCTCCCTCTCCCTGCTTTAATTAACCCCCATCCTATAGCCACGGTCAGGCTTCCCCATTCATTCAGATCCCAACTCTTTCACACTCTTATGGCCCTTGCCCCTTACCCCCCCCCCCCCCACCACTGAGCCCACACCAGTCCCCTTACTTTACCAGCCAACAGACATGTATCCTACCTCGGCATTTGGATGACTTTACTCATCCCCCTTCCAGCCCCAAATGTATCCAAACAAAAATTTATAGCTGTGTCATGTCTCATCCTCCCTCCCGGGCTACATCCCTCTCCATTCCGTAATCCTTAGTCCCCCTGCGTTTGGACTTTAGGGCGTGGAGATACCCAGAGGCTTTATCCAGTATCATAAAGACAGAGACATGGGGGAAAACATACCCAGAGGCTTTATCCAGTATCATAAAGACAGAGACATGGGGGAAAACATGAGGAATGGAGAGGCACAGAATTAGGGGGGGGTGTGGAAAACAGAGAACACAGAGGGGAAGGGAGCATGGGAAGGAACACAGAAGCAGCGTTCTGGGGATATATCTTATTAACATATCCCAATTTAAGCAATATGATTATAGAGTCCAGCCTTAAATGTTCAGGAAATGCAATGGCTGTCTGCAGGCAAACGTTTTCTGTATGCCATGGGTCTGCAACTCCGAGGTCTTCCAGCCGGCCCCTGGGGGTCCCCCTGACTCATGCACTAATAGGCCACTGCTCCCCTTCAGTGTGGTAACCAATAGAGCACCCAGCAGGCCGTTAATTCTCCATGTCGTCGTCTCCCCACTGCAGGTTCTACCCACGACATGGGAACCCTGCTAATCCAGTTTTGCCATTAATGTGCTGGGCCATACCAATGATGGTCATTCAGGGTACAGAGTGTGCATATTTAGCCTCTTGATCAGGGTGAGAGTGAAACATATATCCATCTATGGCCTCCAGCCAGTCTGCATGCCAATGCATAGAATCATGGCTTCTGTGCACTCTAATCTTCCAGTCCAGCAGTCAATCAACACAGGTTAAAGGTGTTCAGCGCAGAAAGACAGGGCCTCCGCCAGAGCATGGAAGACTTACTGCTGTCTGTTATGGATCAGGCATAATGTGGCCGGGTATGTTAGGGAGAAGCGCACCCCTTTTTTTTTTTTTTAACCAGAGATCCACAGACCTCCGAAAAGGCCTTGCACTTCTGAGCCATGGCCACCGAGTAGTCCTGCAAAAGCAATATTTTGTGTCCCTCGTGCTCCACTATTTGTTGGTTCTTGGCAGCTCAAAGGATTTTGTCTTTTTTGCTGATAGCTCAGGAAGCGCACCAAAACTGCCCAGGTATATGGGTCTCCCTCTTGGTGTGGGCCATCTTGATGAACCCGCTCGATTTGTATCTTTCCTGCCAGATCTGTGAGATGCTGACCCCAAGGCAGCCAGATTTTGAGGAACCCCCGAAGCTTGTTTTTCCAGGATCGATTCATGTATGCCGATCAATTGAATGTGTTTTTTGCCAGCCCTGGTTTTTGAGGTCATCAATTTTGAGCGCCTGGTGGCAAATCTGGTCCTCAAGAGTGTGCAGCCATTTCTCATATTCCAAGCCACCATCTTCCAGATCAGACACCTGTTGCTCAATTTGTTGTATCTGGCTGGTAAAATCATTCATCGCGGTAGCCAGTTGTTCGATCTGAGCTGTTAGCCCCTGGAACCAATTGTTCAAGGCTTGCACTACAGTGGCCGAGACCTCAGTCACCAGTGCTGATGTCATCATTTCAGGACTGGTAGCAGACACGCTCTCCACCATCTTGCTCTTGCCCCTGCAGAGCTTGTCCCTTGTGTTGTGTTGTGTTTTGTTTTTGCCACCTTGACCAGCACCGATCACCAAAACACTGGAGGGGTAGATTGTTGGACTCTCGCGGATGCACTGTGAGCACTCTGTGATGTATATGTGCTAAAACTGGCAAAAGCTTGGGGAAATGAGTCAGGAAATCCCAGAGCCATGTTGTGCACATCTTCCCTATCTCATGGCAACACCGGAAGTCCTCAAAGATCTTAGAGGAATACTACTTATAGCATTGTATTGTACACAGGGCAGCTCTATTGGCAGCTTCAGTTCCCATCAAACCTTTGTCTTCAGACACTGGGTCGTTGATACTGGTACAGGTACTGGCACCAAAGTAGGCACCAGTGCAGGGTGCATCGGGATACATGGCACTGTCATCACTGTCACCTATGCCTTCCTTCAAATCCATTTCAGATACCGAGGCTTGACCCAAACGGTTCCCTGAGCCTGACACCAACACACATTGGTATCAGTGCCTGACTGAGGGTGAACACTGTTCCTGTCTATACTTTGAATCCTCAGATTCAGACTTCCCTGTTTTGGATGAGGAGTCACTCGACTCCCGGGGGCCCTGAGGTCTTTGGAGCCCTCCCCGCCTCCAGCACGATGCATGTTGCCTACTGAGGATATGTCCTTCCAGGAATTCATTCGAGACCTAGCTAGGGGTCTCTCCATAACGGTGACTTCTGAGAAAGAGCCCAGAGCAGAGGAATTAGAGATCCTCCAGTACCCAACAGCTACCAAGGAGGCGGCCACCCTGCCAGTGCACCGCATACTCCATGATCTCATGCTCTGTTTGTGGGAGACTCCCCTCACTCTCTCTCCTCCTACTTGACACCTCGATACCATGTATTGAGTACCGGAGTGTCCTGGCTTCCAAAAGCCACAGCTTCCCCACCATTCAATGGTGGTAGAATTGGTGATGCGCTGAATCAAGAGTTCCAAATTTCATTCCTCTAACCCACCAGGTAGGGAATCGAGAATCCTTGATGCCTTTCGGTGTCAATGTTTTTAGGCTTCTGTGCTCTCAGCCAGAATTAACTCCTATATGCCCTACATGGGTATGTTCCTTAAGGAGGTTACCAGGGACCTTGAGGCCATGGCCCTTCCCAGATGATAAGAGGGAAGACTATCTTGCTCTAGTCAAGCATTCCCAAAATGTATCGAAGTTTGTCAGTAGGGCAACTTTTGATGCTTTTGAATGCACAAGCAGAGCCACAGCAATATGCATCGGTGCATAAAGGATTGCATGGCTCCAGGCCTCACATCTTGAAACAGTGGGTTTAAAATAAACTGGACAACATACCTTGCACAGGGGAGAACCTCTTTGACAAAGACTGGCAGGTTAAGGCTTCTCAGTCAGAAAATACCACTCTAAACAGACTGTCCAGAACAGCTAAATCTGCTAGAAAAAAAAGACAAATGCAAAGAAAGTGGTGGTCAATAAAAAGAAGAAATTCTACTACTCTTATCCTCCTCCTCCTCAGTACCAGGCTCAAGGCCCTCAGAAGAGACAGCAGCCTCTTAAACAACAAAAGAAGTCACAGGTGGCTAAATCTCATCCAGCTCCACAGCCACATTCTGCGCCTGGTTTCTGACTTTTTTCTAGAGACCATTGCCACCCTGCCTCTGGAGGACCCTCACCCCCTCCACATAGCAAGCAGACTGTCACTACATCCACAGATGGCACATCATTTCAGAGCAGTGGACACTAACATAACATAGTTCAGGAGTGGTACGGACATCATCTGCAAACTCAGCCCCCCTTGACTTTTGTAGGAGAATATCACATGCAATCCCCACTCACTGCTCTCTTACATGAAGAGGTGTCTTCTATGGCACCCTGGGATAGAAGAGAAGAGGTCCCAATATCTCAGCAGGGAATGGGGTTCTACTCTCCATGCTTTCTCATACCAAAGAAGACTGGAGCATACAGACCCATCCTGAACCTCAGAAACCTCAAGTTCCTATTCCACGAAAAGTTCAAAATTATCTCTTTAGGGACTCTTCTCCTCTATCTCCAGCATCAGGACTGGCTCTGTTCTCTAGATCTAAAAGAAGCAAACACGCATATCCTTGTCCACACAGGACACAGGAAATATCTATGCTTCATCTTTCAGGGACGCCATTATCAGTACAAAGTCCTTCCTTTCAGACTCCCTTCTGCCCCAAGCGTCTTCACAAAGTGCATAGTGGTTGTAACCGCTGTGATAAGGAAGCTTATCATAGCTCAGGAAGGAGCTATAGTAAAGGTGAAGTGACTCTGAACAAGCAACCTGTCAGTTCTGGTAGAAATAAGAAAACAGAATTTTCCCATAAAAGACTACCAGTCCCAGAATGCACCAGGTTTCCAACAGCAATTAGAGGAGCTGAAGTGGGGAAACGTGTGTTCAATCAGGAGGGCTATGAGGTAATCCCCAAGCACTCATCTCAAAGGGCAGGGCCTGATTCAGCACAGCTGTGCTGTGCTAAGGTGGAGCACTCATCTAAGCAGAATAAAGGTAGAGTTTATTCTACAGAGAATTATCCTCATCCTCAGTTTCATCTGGGAGATCCTCATCCTCAGAATCAGCTTGGATATCCTCAGCTTGGAGGTCTTCATCATCTGGAGGATCATCAGAAGCAGAAGCCAGAGCGGACGAACAGAGAGGGCAAGAAACCCTTTGGAAGAAAGAAGAGAAAAGCATTTGGGAGGTCTAAAGGAGTCCAGAGCAGTACGTATACTGGGAGACATTCAAAAGGCCAGCATACACCATTGGACTGGGGAAAGCCAGAGGAATGGTGCTGCAGAGCTAGGAATCTCCAGACGGTACCTGTGAGGGAGACGGCTGCACGTGGAAGGGACCCTAAGACCCGTGCCAGAAGGTATGTGAAGAGAGATCCAGTGTCCAGGGATCTGGATTGGAAGGCTGGACATAAGAACTGGACTACATACTGACCAGGCTATTTAGAGAGGAACTCTAACAGCAATGGAAGCTCAGGTATGAACACTGATCTATGCCCTAGCTATAACCTTGAAAGACAGCAGGGAAACAAGTATTCTCCTGAGAGTGCTACATTGAGAAATTCCTCTGTGCCAATCCATGATATTGAACCCATGATTGTTGAAGAAGGGGGAGCGGTCTTAGATACAGGCTGTGAATATATGGATTGCTCTCTGTCTAAACTCCTTTGGTAATTTTCTGTTACAAAGTACAACAACCATCACAAAGAAATACAAATTTGTTCTTTAATCTACTCAGAAAAGCTCCTGAAGTAGGATTTGAGCCACGCAGTAGAAAGCAAGCCAGCTAAGGGGTTTCAGCTGGGTAACTGCTAGCAATTGAGCCTTACCTAATTGCTTGTGAGCTCTGAGGGAATCACTTCTGAATCTATGTGTGAAGATATAAGAAGTTAACCTGAAAAGGACAGTTTTTCCCTTCTTTGTGGGTTTTGCTTGTTGTTTGAAACACTGCTAAGAAAATATTAGCTAAAGCCTACAGAAAAGACCAGTTTGTTACCAACCAGGTCTTTATTCTTTTGCTTTGATTGCCTGACAAGTTCAGCTGTTGTTTTCCTGATTTTGTTTTTCTAAGTTTAACACTGAAAGCAAGTATCCTGTTTTATGTGCTACCAAGCATATCTGTGTTGGGAGAAATAACCCCATAAATAAATATCTTATTGGCTTTACACTCAAGCACAACTAATTATTGTGAGCAGCTGTCTGGTGTGAATGGACTGCATTTCCCACAATCCCTTGCAAATCATATTGATATATGCACTTGCCAAGACTGTGAACATTCTCACCCAGGCAGCCGTCTGACACTGCATATCTAAGATCTCTGGGGATATTTGTCTTCCCTTATTTAGATGACTGGCTTATAAGAACAGATACCTCCCAAGGTGTTCAGCTTTCCTTGCATCATACCATTACCATACTAAAACACTTGGCATTTGTCATAAACATTCCAAAATCCCACCTCACTCCCTCATAGACTAGAGTTCATCAGAGCTTTACTGGACACAACAGCTCTGTTGTGCCCGTCTCATTGAGCTAGTGTCCCAAGTGCTACTCCAAGACCATCTGACTGCCCGAGAAAAGCTGCAGCTTCTGGGGTAAATGATATAAACAGTACATGTTATCCCATATGCTCACGTACATATGCGGACAGCCCAGTGGACTCTTGCCTCCCAATGGATGCACACCTCAGGCCACCTCAGGGACTAGATCCAAGTCACTGCCCCTCTCACCATCTCCCTCCAGTGGTGGTGGTTCCAGAAAATCTCCTCGTCGGGTCACCTTTTCAGATGCCTCCAAATCAATGCATCCTGACAACGGATGCTTCCAAACTGGTTTGAGGGGTTCACTTGGGCACTCTTTACACAAGGCCTCTGGACAATGCAGCTCCAAATCAATCTCCTGGAGCTTCTTGCTATCTCAAATGCACTCAAGGTGTTTCACGATCACCTCAGGGCACAAAGGGTCCTAGTCAGCACAGACAATCAGGTGGCCATGTTCTATGTGAACAAACAGGGAGGAACAGTCTCCTGGCTTCTCTCTAAGGCTCTTCATCTATGATCCTTTGCCATTTCTCATCAAATACACCTCCAAGTGGTGTATCTCCCTAGGGAGCTCAGTGTACTGGCAGACAAGCTGAGTTTGGTTCCTTTTTCCCCATATATGGTCTCTCCATCCGGGCACAATGTTCTACATCTTTCAGACCTGGGGAACTCCAGACATAGATCTGTTTGCCACTCTTCAGAATGCCAAGCTCCCCCTCTTCTGCACCAGGCCTCAGATGTCTAGCAACCAACAGGTGGATGCTTTCCACCTCCATTGGGGTCAGGGTCTCTTTTATGTGTATTGTCCCATACCCCTCATTCCCAAGACATTGTTCAAACTAGGCCAACAAGTGCTTCATGATTCTCATAGCCCCTCTCTGGCCATGTCAACCGTGGTTCCCTCTGCTGCTACGTATGACTCAGACTTAGTCTCTCCAATTGGGATCTGCACCTGATCTCCTCTCCCAGGACAACGGGACACTGCTCCATCCCAATCCACAGCCTCTCCTTCTTACAGCCCTGGCTGCTGAGAGCATAGCATTACAAGACTTTAACAAAAGGTTAAGCAGATCTTTTTGGCTTCCAGGAAGCCAGGCTTTCCTATGCTTTCAAGTGATATAGATTCTCTGCCTGGTGTTCCCAGAAGGATCTCAATCCCTTCTCTGCTCCCTTGGAGGCACTCCTCCAATATCTCCTCCATCTGTCCTCAACAGATCTCAAGACCAACTCTGTGAGTTCACCTCAATGTCATTGTGGTCTCTCATCTACTGGATGGACATCCCATCTCTTCACAATGGCTGATCGCTTTGAGAGGGCTCTTGCTGACCTAGCCACTCATTAAGCCCCCTCCGGTGGCCTGGAATCTCAATGTCATTCTAGTGCAGCTTCTCAAGCTGCCCTTTGAACCATTGACCATGACTCCGCTAAAATTCCTTTTATGGAAGGTTATCTTCCTTATTGCCCTCACTTCAGCTAGATGCATTAGTGAGCTTCAAGCTTTGATGGCGGACCCACCTTATTACAGGTTCCACCATGACAAAGTAGTCCTTAGGACTCGCCTGCATTTCATGCCAAAGGTGGTATCTCCTTTTCATTTGAATCAATCATTTTACCTTCCTGTATTCTTTCCTAGACCACATGCGTCTAGGGCAGAGGCAACCCTGCATACCCTTGACTGCAAGCGTGCATTGGCTTTTTTCTCTCCAGAGAACTCAAGATCACTGTAAAGCCTTGCAGTTCATTTCCTTTGACCCTAGTCAACTGGGTTTCCCGGTATCTAAATGTACACTCTCCAGATGGATAGCGGACTGCATTTTTTTTTGCTTATGATAAAGCAGGACTCTCCCTAGAAGGACATGTCACTGCTGCATAATATTCGTGCCATGGCTATCTCAACGACAAACCTACACTCTGTAGCCATTGTCAAAATTTGCAAGACAGCAACTTGGTCTTCTGTCCATACTTTTTCTGCCCATTGTCTGGACAAGGACTCCTGCTGGGTTGCCATGTTTGGTCAGGCTGTTCTCCAGCACTTAGGGGCAACTCCTACCCTCCATCCCAGACCTTTACAATACCAGAAATCTATGATCTCTTGAGGCCTACTCCAAGGCGAACCGCCACCAGTTCTGAGGTCACTTCATCTGGGAGCTAGGGAGTCCCATATGTGAAGACCAAATTCCTGCTTGTTCTGGAGATAGTGTAATTATTCACCTGTAACAGGTGATCTCCGGGAACAGCAGGAATTTAGTCTTCACAATCTGCCCTACTCCCCTAGGAGTTGTAGAATTTCTTCTTACTCTCCATTTTCTCAGCTACAAACTCAACTGAAGAGAGGGAGTTGGGAAAGTGGGAAGGCAGCCACACAGGTGCAATGGAGTGCTCCCAAAAGCTTTCCTATTGGATGCTGGGGAGTGTTCCCGTGTGGACTCTATTGGTACCGGAGAGAACCAAGGAGAGCAGCAAGTACCTGCACTCTAACACAGAAGACCAAACAAGCAGGTGCAAGAAAGGCAGACTGGCGGTGAATCCAATGCAGGTAAAAACCCTTTTTAATTGCCCCTACGCGTTTCGGCTGGAAAAGCCTTCTTCAGGGGGTCTTAAGAGGAAACACACCTCAAAAATAAAAAACATCAAATATAAACATTATAACTTAAAAATCAATTAATTACGTATAAATAAAATTTAATAAAAATGTTAAAAATATAAAAATATAAAAACTTATAAGTGCTTCTAAACATATAAAACAAATTATAAAATTATATAGAAGATGTAGATCAATTATATAAACATAATTATAAATAATGATAAAAACATAAATAGAATGTCAAAATTCATAAACATAAATATGATATTGCTAAAAAATATATTAAAAATTTGAACAAAATATCAAAAGCAGAGCTGAATCATACGTTCAAATGAGTTGGACATATTTGAAAACCATAACACAATAAAAAGAGAGGAGGACACAAACAAAGATAACACTAAACAAATACCTTTTTTGTCTTGTAGTGCACAAATATGATCACTAAAGGTAAAACAATAAATAAATAAATTATATAGAAAAATCATAAAGGCATAAGAAACAATAAAAACCTACCATAAAAATCTTTTTAACAAGGAAAGACATCAGACTTTGCCATTAAAGGTCTTTAAAACTGGAGGTCTTTAAAATTTATATGATGTAAGAAACAGCATACCTAAAGAAACATTATGCCATGTATAGCATGAATGATCAATGTTTAAATCTATATAACAAAGCATCTGAATTTTATAGTAAGAATGCCATAATGATGGTGATTAGATATATAAAACAGAACATCTAAGTGTTGATGATGGAAATATAGTAATGAAGACCAGATATCGTTGCGCTTGTCTGAATTATAAAGACCAAATCATCATTTCTTTCTTATTACTGATTTAAATGTCAAAACAAGAAGAGTGTAAAAATTCCAAACGACGCTTTAATGTGTTGCACGAGCTTTTGTATTTATGAACAAGTATTCTGAAAGCAAAAGCAGTATAAGACGCAACCTTTCATATTGATGAAAGGACTCAATAAAAAAAAAAAAAAGGAGGGGGGAGTAAATACTTGTTTGAAAGAAAAAATACATATATATATATATAGGACAGTAAAAGTCCAAAATGAACAAACTGCTATTTCAATAACACCTCAAAATGTGTAAATAATGTGCACTCCGAAATGCACATATAAGAATTCAAAAAAGATGAGCGCTGGAAAATCAAGACAGAAAAAACGCTAAGAAATCAAAGGTTTAAAATAGAACCCTTTGGTGCATAAACAGTGAAATGAAAAAAATTTTGAATGTTACCAAGTCTTGGTGGTAAATATAAAATACAAGTACCTGTTATTTGATGATAAAAATAATCAAAGACTAAGAAGACTGCCGTTTAATACGAGGTTCAATGTCTACTGCTTTGAGTTGAAACACTCTGCTAGCGACTGTTTTGAGAAGGCATTTTTCCACCCCAGTTAACCTGCCAAGAGAAAAAATGCACATTATTTACGCATTTTGAGGTGTTATTGAAATAGCAGTTTGTTCATTTTACATTATAGATTTAAACATTATTGATAATTAATGCTATACATGACATAGGGGGATGTTTACTAAAATGCGTTAAACGTGACTAACGCACGTTATACGATGTTAACGACCGTAAGTGCCGTATAACACGCGTACCGACGTGCTAACGACCGTTAACGTCATACTACGCGCGTTAACCGTAGTTAACGATCGTAAACCTCCGCGGCGCGTTAAAACAGCGCAGAAGGTGGAGAGTGGACAGAGAGAAGGGGTCAATGGGCGGAGAGTGGGCGGGGAGAGGCTCCCCTCATACTAACACGCTGTATTTCAGAGCTCAATTCCAACGCGAATGAAAACCTGTCGTTAAAGGCATTTAAAGGGAAGAGAAACCATTTCCGTCAGCAATGTACAGAAAAAACCGGGGAAACCCACAAAACGTGAGCACTGTGATACATGTGCACAGAACAAAATTTCACATAAAACGTTAAAAATGACCACAAGAAACATTTTAAAAAGCAGAATTCAGCTGGGCAACAGTGATAGCAATGGGCAACAAGGAACAACACTCCCTGGAAAGCACCAAAATAAAAGGAAATGATGTGGTGTAATGTTTCCCAATGATATCATTGTTGCCCAGCTTGGTTATGGGTGTGTGCCCCTTTTGTGAGGTCTTTTCTGAGGTTTATGTGCACCTTTGTCTGCATACAAGGTAAATGAGGCCACAGTAAACCTGTTGCAGAGCAGGGTTTCTGACTCGTCAGGCCGGTTTAACTAACTCCAGGGACTGCACTGTCTCTGTGGCCACAGTGTGGTGCAACAGACACAGCCAGTGCCTGTAAGACTAGAGGGTCACAGGTTCAAATCCCAGCTGGGGCTCCTGCCAACCCAGTCCCCATAGTTTTACCCACCACTAAACAGTGATAGTAAAGACACTCCTTTAGTGCAGAGAACATACGCAAGGCCTATATTTTACCACACCAAACACAGACACCAGAAACAGGCACATTACCTAAAGCAGAGTCCCGCAAATGCAGTCCTGGAGGGCCCCACACCATTCCGGTGTCATGCTGCCTCTAATAAAGATGCCTGTGCTGCATAGCATGCACCACCCCCATGGTATGCAGATGTAGCTCATGCATATTTATGAGGGACAGCATGAAAACCCAAACAGTGTTTGGAACACCAGGACTGGAGTTGGGGAACTCTGCCGTAAAGCAGCAGCCAACAGGGCCACACACACACCCACAGGCCCCATTGGCCAATGCCAGCTGGAGAGGCAAGACATTGGGCCCTGCCTGTATCTGCCAATACTAGCAGTTGCATACCTTAGCAATGCCACCCTACACCTGGGTATATGGTACACAGCTATCAAACGTTTCCTCTGATAACTGGCAGATATCAATTCCTACGTTAAGCACATTTTGCTCATTGAGCTCCACCATAACAATCATTCTGATGTCTGCGGTGTGTGCTGCAGGTCTGGTCTCTGACAGTGTTCACCACCCTGGGGAGTGACCCCCCAACAGTCTTGTGTACCATATCCATGCCTGTACTATGCCCAGGACTGGTGTGGTGGGTATGGCTGCTGACCACCTCTATAGTAGCACAATGCTGGCATAGGTGTGGGGGTGGCTGTCTGTCTATCCAGTGTGTGGTGGCTGCAAACACCTTCAACAGCCCACACTGCCAGCACTGTTGCCAGTATTGGGCTGCCAATGTGCATAATGAGGAGCAAGGTACCATGGGTATAGGCCGGACAGGGTGGCCTGGCCAGGGTGCATCTGCATAGGGCAGTGACAGGCACATTGTAGTGCCCGGCCACCACCTACACAGACAGGGTGACCTCAGTATATCCTGCTGAGAGATCACAGCATGGCTAGGCACTCCCATAGTGCTATCTAGTATTTCTCTCATGTGATAAATATGGGTTTCCTTTTGGGGCCCAGTCACTGATGTATCTGCTTGCTGTGTATGCTGACATCCCAGTTCTGGGTGCAGGCATCTCCACTGGGCACTAGCAGACTGTTTGCAGCTGGTAGGTGTTGTGATGGAGTGGCTTGCAGGGTGCAGTGGCTGATGGCTTGCACCAGGGGAATATCAGATAGTGGTGGGGTGCAGTATACCATATCCAGGCCTAATGTCTGTCTGCTATTGTGTTATGGCTGTGTACAGAGCTGCATTGACTGCCCTGTGGGGTGTCTGTTCCCCATCAGGACTAGGGTTCATGTTCCCCTCTACTGCCACCGTTGCAGGGAAGTAGACTGTGGATCTTTTGATAGGAGACCCTGTTTGCCACCCTCAGCCCTGGGGGAGGGGTGTGGTGGTGCATGGGGGCTACACCTGACTGAAACAGACAGAGATGTCCAAGGTGTTCCTGCAGAAACTACCTATCTCACACAGTAACACTGCTTTGGACCTGCGCCATGGTCTCTTTCAGCTATGGACGGTGCTGTGGACCTAGTGCTGGGCGCCTCACTGCACCCTCAGGGTGAGCACAGTACCCGCACAATGTGACGGTGTGTAGCTACTCTGTGCCAGTACAACACACGGTCGGTACCCCCTATCAGGCCGAGGTGCTGTGGGGGTGCACATGGTCAGTTCCCCCTACCAGGCCGAGGTGCTGTGGGGGTGCATTCCCCATAGTGTGTATCTGTGGACAGCTGATTTGCATGTGCAGTGCATCATGGGTGTGACTGGCCCAATCCAACCCCGTGAAACACCAGCACCTGCTCACAGGCTCTGCTAAACCATAGGCCATCACACGTACATCTGTTAGCATAATGCATAGGTGCAGGACACCCTACAAAGTCTGTAATATAAGATGCCCACACTGGTAAAAACACACGTACCCACGCACGTAAACAAACACGTACCCACGCACGTAGAAACACATGTACCCACGCACGAATGTACGCGCGCAGCTACGCACGTACCAATGCACGCACCAACGTACGTGGCTAGGCACACTCCGAGGGTGTTTTTCTGACACCAATACTCAGCGTAACGAAAAACATGCCTCCTCTTTCCTTCTGTAATGTACAGGATGATGCCTGAGACAGCCTTTTGCGTTAGGCACACTGGGGGCTCGAACCCATGCTGCCTGTAACAGCGGTCAGTACCGTAACCATTGTGCTACAGCTCTGTTTCAGTGCTTTGTGTCTGTACGTCTTCTTACGATTAACGCGCAGTAACGCGGCACGGCGCCCAGTAACGCTCGTTAAGTTTTCTAACGCGCGGTAGTGGTAACGATGTACCGCCCATGTCCTTATTTGGGGTTTCTTTCACTACCGCGGCTCCTAACGCGAATTGCACTAACGCAGTTTAGTAAACATACCCCATAATGTTTCTTTAGGTATGCTGTTTCTTACATCATATAAATTTTAAAGACCTTTAATGGCAAAGTCTGGTTTCTTTCCTTGTTAAAAAAAAAAAAAATGTATGGTAGGTTTTTATTGTTTTTTTATGCCTTTATGATTTTTCTATATAATTCTTTATTTATTGCTTTACCTTTAGTGATCATATTTGTGCACTACAAGGAAAAAAAAGGTATTTGTTTAGCATTATCATGTTTATGAATTTTGACATTCTATTTGTTTTTATCATTATTTATAATTATGTTTATATAATTGATCTACATCTTCTATACAATTTTATAATTTGTTTTATATGTTTAGAAGCACTTAAGTTTTTATATTTTTAACATTTTTATTAAATTTTATTTATATGTAATTAATTGATTTTTAAGTTACAATGTTTATATTTGATGTTTTTTATTTTTTGAGGTGTGTTTCCTCTTAAGACCCCCCTGAAGAAGGCTTTTCCAGCCGAAAAACGTAGGGGCAATTAAAAAGGGGTTTTACCTGAATTGGATTCACCGCCAGTCTTTCTTGCACCTGCTTGTTTGGTCTTCTCTATTGGTACCAGCCATATGTGAAAACTAAATTCCTGCTGTTTCCGGAGATCAACGGTTACAAGTGAGTAACTACACTTTTATGGCCTTTTCTTCCAGGAACATATCCAAACCCCTTTTAAATCCAGCTACACTAACGGCTTTTACTACATCCTCTGGTATCTAATTCCAGAGTTTGATTACACATTGAGTAAAAAACTATTTTCTCTAATTTGTCTTAAATGTGCTACATTGTATCTTCATTGTGTGTCTCCTAGTCTTTCTACTTTTTGAAGGAGTAAATTACAGATCTACGTTAACCCAATCCACTCCATTCATTATTTTATAGACCTCTATCATATCTCCCCTCAGCCTTTCCTCATAGGGATATCTTTCCATCCCCTTTACCATTTTGGTCACTCTTTTTGTATCTTTTCCAATTTTGCTATATCCTTTAAGATATGCCGACCAGAATTGCACATAATAATCAAGGTGCAATCGCAATATGGAGGCATTATACAGTAATATCTTTTGTTTTATTCTCCATTCCTTTCCTTATGATTCTTAGAATTCTATTTGCTTTCTTGACCACGGCTGCACACTGGGCAGAGGGTTTCAACAAATTATCCACAATGATGCCCAGATCCTTTTCCTGGGTGGTGATTCCTAATATGGAACCTTGCATTGTGTAACCATAGTTTGGGTGGTTGTTTCCTAGGTATGTAACTTTATACTTGTCCACATTAAATTTCATCTGCCATTTGAACACTCAATCTCCCAATTTTTCAAGGTCTTCTAATTTTTCAAAATCCTCTTATGTTTTAACAACTTTGAATAAGTGTCATCTGCAAATGTAATCATTTCGCTTGTTCCCATTTCCATGTCATTTATGAATGTTAAAAAGCAGCAGGCCCAGCACAGATCCCTGTGATACCCCAGTATTCCTCTTACTCCGTTGAGAAAATTGGCCATGACTTTTTAATTTCCCCATGTCTATCATGAGGGACTTCTCAAAGGCTTTCTGAAAATTCAAATACACTATATCAACTGGCTCACCTTTATCTACCTGTTTATTCACACCGTCAAAAAAATGTAAGAGATTAATGGGATGAGACTTTCCTTAGTTAAATCCATGTTGGGTTTCTGCCATTTAAACCATTACTATCCACATGTTCAGTAATTTTGTTCTTTGTAATGGTTTCTACCATTTTGCCCAATACTGACAACAGGCTCACTACCCAGATCACCAGTGGAACCCTTTTTGAAAATTGACATTACACTGGCCACTCTCCAATCTTCAGGTATTTTGAATGATAGTAATCTGTGAACTAATAGTAGGTCTGCAAGCTCATATTTCAGTTCTTTCAGCACCCTGGGATATATGCCATCTGATAAAAGTGATTTGCTATTCTTTAGTTTATCAAATAGCTGTATTACATCTTCCTGATTTATCGAGATTTGTTTCAATTCCTCTGATACTTCACCTCTAAATATCATTTCTGGCATGGATAAATTTCCTATATCATCTTCAGTAAAGACTGAAGGAAAGAATTCATTAAGTCTTTCCACTATGGCATTTAACTTCCACTGTTGCCTTGTCCTCCCTTACTGCCCCTTTTACCCCTCTATCATATAAGAATCCAACTGATTACACAGGTACACTAAAAAAATTTTTTTTTAAACTGCCTCTAATGATTCGATTGATTTTTACGTTTTTTGGTGCGCTGAATCCAAATCTGGTAACCAATTTGCTCCATCACGTACAGATTTTTTGCTACATTGGGTTAGCAGTTGAGGTGAACGTTTCAGATTGAGTGCGATCGAGATAAAAGTTTCTTGATGAATTCTTTATACTAATTGTTTAGTAGTTATTCAAATAAGAATAAAGAAAATTGTAACAAGGCAGCACATAAGAATAGAGTAATGTCAACAAAACACACTGTGATGGTAGCAAAATTGTCTGCACTTAAAACAGCCACATACATGTGCACAAACATTGAGCATATAAGAGCGAGGTTAGACACAAAGCAAAGCAAAGAAATGTGCAAAAAATGTTGTACAGGTATGTATGTAAGAATAGAAAACGCAAACCGCACCATTGCAATACATGAAGACAAACACCCGATGGTGTGAAAATAAAATTCTAATAAATGAGATCCGACACTGTGGTAATACTAGCAAATTTTTATTTCAAAGTTTAGTAAAAACACGATATTTGTCAACACAGTTTAGATTTTAAAGTCATTCTTGGGTCAATCAATCTCCTGATGGGTCCGTTTCTTCTTCCCCCGAATGCTTCTCTTGGTGCGCTGCTTGGCATATTTTTCATCTGGGGTTTTCCCGCAGCAGCAACCAGCAGAAATCAGCCATCATAGTGGTGTTCCATCTTCCTTGGTACTTTCTCTCTGGGTCATTGTTTTCCTGGTGAAACCTTTCAACTTGTTCTTCACTGTACGCCCCCAGTTTTCGGGAAAGTATTTCACATGGGAGTGCAAGAAATGGACTTTCAGGCTCATGTTACAGCCTTGTTCTTTGAAGGCATTGAGCATCCTGGCAACAATATCCTTATAGTTCTCATCCCGCCTGTTCCCCAAGAATTTGAGAACATCCTCCTTGAAGGAATCCCAGGCTTCTTTTTCCTTCTCAGACATCGTTTCAGCGAATGCTCCATCTGAAATGAGTTTCCTTATATCAGGGCCAAACAACACTCCTTCCTTTAGCTTTGCTTCAGAAAGTCGGGGGAACTTTGAGCAAAGGTACCGAAAGCACTCACCATCTTTTGGAAGGGACTTGATGAATTGCTTAATGAGACCCAACTTAATGTGGAGAGGTCGTAATATAATTTTATCACGAGGTACCAAGCTCTCATGAAGAACATTTTTCTCACCGGGTCTCAAATACTCCCGAATTGGCCAGTCTTTTTTCCCCCAGTGTAGGTCGCGGGCCCGGCTATCCCACAAGCAAAGGAAGCAGGGATATTTGGTGAAACCGGATTGCTGCCCTAATAGCATGGATAGAATTTTAAAGTCTCCACAAATCATCCACTTATGCTCATCATAACAAATCTTCTGAAGAATCAGGGCCAAATTCTCGTATTTTCTTGGAGAATAACAGAGTGAGCAATAGGAACTGAAGCGAATGTGTTGCCATTATGAAGAACACCTTTTATGCTGTCTTTTGACGAATCAAGAACAGCCGCCATTCAGCAGGATCATACTTGAGTTTAAACTTTTCCATCACTCCGTATATATCGTTGCAAAATACCAAATCTTCCTCTTTGCTGAAATACTTCAAAATTGTGTCTTGCGGTTGCGGTACCAATAAAAAATTTGTTCCTGGTGACAATAGATTTTTCTGTTTTAAGCCGAGAACCTAGCTGTTGGGCAGCATCTTTTGGGAGTCCTAAATCCCGGACTAAATCATTCAATTCAGCTGAGAGAAAAGTTCAGATTTCGGATCTGGTTCAGTTTCTTTCTCGGAAGTACTTGACTCATCGGTAATAGCCATCTGATGAGTCTCATCATTTTAAGAACAATCCACTCAAATATGATCCAATGATTTTGGTGGTTCAGGCACAGGTAGTTCGTTGCTATGAGGCATAGGCCTAATTGCT
Source organism: Ichthyophis bannanicus (assembly GCA_033557465.1). Classification (NCBI taxonomy): domain Eukaryota; kingdom Metazoa; phylum Chordata; class Amphibia; order Gymnophiona; family Ichthyophiidae; genus Ichthyophis; species Ichthyophis bannanicus. The sequence goes on along the minus strand of CM066036.1, from coordinate 339,071,649 downwards.
GAGGGAAGTTTGGGGTAACTTATTATTTAAGTTGTATCCCTTCACAATGCAAGAGCAAAAATAGCAGTCACTGCAGTGGTCTCTTAGTTCACGCCACATCATAGGTATTCCTAAACGAAATGCTTGTTTTTTACCTTTCATCCATAAGCGTAGATCTTCCTCACATGTCTTGCACACTTTGTGAGGAGCCCACGGTTTGTCTTGATCGCCTAACTTCAAACCGAAATAGGCGAAATATACTTTTTTAATAAATGCAGAAATGTTCCTCTGCCGCTTTTTCACGGTATATTCCCCACAAATAAAACAAAAACTGTCCGGAGAGTTGACGCAACCTCTGGCTCTGTGAGCCATCACAAATACACAGCACTGCAAACTACAACTGTAGTGAACCACTTCGGATAAAGCTGGATTACGACTGAGCAAACAAAAGATAATAATGAAACTTGCAAGAAACTGACAGGACGTTCATGTCGCAACCACCGTGTTTGAGCGAGCGAGCGAACGAGGCGAGGCGAACAGGAAAGAACATGCGCCAGCGCGAGTACTGGATTTAGCCCCCCGCCTCCCAATTGTCCTGTTAATGTATAAAATGAATACAAAACACTCTAAAATATCATGAGGGAGTGTTTCTAGTTAGTTAACCATTACAACCTCTATTTGGGCCAAGAAAATAAACTGCAGTCGGCTAAAAAGAAATTATGTGAACATTCCTTATATGGGTAAGAAATCTAATTTTGCAAGAAAACGTGACGTGATGGAACATTTTGGCTATTTTTCCTGGATTCAGCACCCCAAAATCTATAGGAATCAGTTGCAAAACTGGAGGCAGTTTTTTGGTAGTGTACCTGTGTTATTTCACTGATGTTTCCCTACAAATATACTAGAAAGCGTTCTTATTATGCACTTTTGCTTCCACGGCAAGCTTCTTTTCAAATTCTCTCTTTACCTATCTTATTCATATCTTGCATTTAATTTGCCAGTATTTAAGATGTTTCCTGTATTCATCATTAGGCTCTTTTTTCATTTTTCTTTTTAAAGATGATCTCTTAGCTAAAACAGTCTCTCTGTCCTTATCTTTAAGCTATGCTGGCTGTCATTTGGCCTTCCATATTTTTTTAAAGCATGGAATACATCGGGTCTGGGCTTCCAAGATAGTAATTTTAAATAATGCCCAAGCCTGATGTAAACTAAACTTTTGCAGTTGCTCCTTTTAGTTTTTTTTCGTAACCACTTTTCTTATTTTATCATAGTCTCCTTTTCTAAAGTTAAATGCCAGTGCAGACAATTTCCTTGCTAGCCTCCCTCCATTTATTAAATCAAATGTGATCATGTTATGATTGCTATTGCCAAGTGGCCCCAACACCATTATCTCTTGCTCTAGCTCCTGAATTCCACTAAGGACTAGATATAAAATATCTTCCCCTCAAGTTGATTCATCAACCAGGTGCTCCATGAAGCAGTCATTTATTTCATTTAGAAATTTTATCTCCGTAGCATAGTGGTTCTCAAACGTGTCCTGGGAGACAACCAGCCTATTGGGATTTCAGGATATTCATAATGAATATGCATTGCAGAGATTTGCATATAATGGAAGTAGAAGACATTCAAATCTGTCTTAGGATCTCAGGATATCCACAATGAATATGCCATAAAATGGATTTGCATGCCTTCTACCTCCATTATATACAAATCTCTGTAATGTATATTCATAGTGAATATCCTGATAGGCTGCTGGTCTTGCAGGACAGATTTGAGGATGACTGCCCTTGCTTGTCCTGATGTGACATTGACCCAGTCAATACTGGGGTAATTGAAATCTCCCATTATTAGCTTCTGTTCATTCTATCTAGGTGGATGGTAGAACACTCCAACTGCCATTCCCTTCCCCCTTTTACATGGAATTTCTTTCTTAATAGAAATTCTACATTGTATTTCTTTTCCTGCAAAACCTCTATCCTGTTTGAGTCAATGCCCTCTTTAACATATAGCGCCATTTCTCCACCAATATGATCTATCCTATCATTGCAATATAGTTTGTAGTCTGGTGTCACAATGTCCCATTGGTTATCCTCCTTCCACCAGGATTTTGAGATGTCAATTATATCTAACCTTTCATTCAGTGCTATATATTCTAATGCTCCCATCTTATTTTTTAGATTCCTAGAAACTGCATATAGGCATTTCAAAATTGTGTTTAAATTGCTCCTCTACAAATGCCACAAGATGGAGTGCCTCCCTCCAGGGCTGGTGCAACCATTAGGTGAACTAGGCAACTGCCTAGAGCACCAATGATGCAACAGCAGCAATTTCTTCAACTGCTCCACCGCAATTGCTGTAAACCTCCAGCAGTGCAAGGCTATTTGGCTTCCACAACCTAGGAAGCCTGAAGCAGACTTCCTGTTTCCTTGGGAGCAGAAGTGGCTACCGCCTGCATGCAAAAAGGAAGTCTCCATCGGGCGTCAGAGATGGTGGAAGCCAAACGGCCTCACAGTGCTGGAGCTTTAAGGTAAGCGCTGCTGGGCTGTTTGAGGCCCTTGCCATTACTGCAGGTCCTGCAAAGGAGTAGCAGCAGCAATAGGGGCCAGGGAGGGGGTGGAAGCAGGAGCAGAAGGGATGAAGTTTACACAGGGTGCCTCATATCCTTGCATTGTCCCTAACTCCCTTCCTCTATGCTAGAGCCTCTGCTCCTTTCCCCTCCCCTCAAACCTTCCTATCAGTGTCAGCACTAAACAGAAGAGTAAACTGGTAGAGCCTCATATTCAAACATGCTGTAAGTCTCTGTCATTCCCATGTCAACAGTGTGCATCAGAAGCAGGACTAGCAGAAACTCGCTGTGTGAGGCTCTGTTGCGGTTTACTTTTCTTTGTACTACTGACACTGCTAGGAAGGTTTGAGGCGAGGTAAGATGAAGGGATGGACTGGAAGGTGGGGATAATGGCAGAGAAGATGGTTCATGGGAAGGGAGGAGAAAAATGCTGGATCATTTTGGGGGAGGAGAGGAGGAGAAAAAACATGCTCGACTATTTTCTTTTTGTGGGTGGTGGACAAAAGCTAAGAAGGACAATGAGAAAGGAAACAATAGATTGGGGGGGGAGACAAGGAGGCTGATGCTGGCAGATGTTGGAGATGGGAGAAGACTGATGCTGGTGGATATGGGGAATGAGAATGGAAGATGATGGTTGATGCTGGCACTGAGGATTGAGTTGAGAAAAGAGTTGGATGATGATTCTGGGTCGGGGAGAAGGAGGTTAGAAGCTGATGGAGCTGGAAGGAGTCCAATGCTGATGGATACAGGGTCAGGGAGAAGGGGTTTGGAGGCTGATGGGGCTGGCAGTGGAAGAAGGGGTCTAATGCTGACAGATGCTGGGGCAGGGGGAAGATGATGATAATGTGTGGCAGTGGGGGGGGGGGGGGCGCAGGGGGAGAGAAGGGGTTAGAAGGGGTTAGAGAGAGAGAGTGAGTGCCAGGAAGGATGAAAGGAAGAGAATGTTTTGGGGAGGGTGAAGGTGAAAAATGGGAGAGAGATAAGAGTGGAGGGTGGGTGGAGGAGAAGGAAAGAGATAGTGAGGGGTGATAAGGGGAAAGGAACTGAGAAGAGGAGAGGAAGAAAAGCTTGGAGAAATGAGTGAGAAGGGGTAGAAGTGGAGAGAGAGAAGGTAGAGGTTGGTGTAGAGGAAGAGATGAGAGAGATGGATGAGGACATTATGGATAGGGAAGGGTAACGGGAAGAGAGGAGAGGTAAGAACAGGAAGGGGAAGATAAGAATGAAAGCATATAAGTAGGATAAAGGGATACAAGGAAAGAGGAAATGAGCTAAAACAAGATGACAACAGGATGTAATCATCTAGCGGAAATGCTGAGAATAGAATAGATAACAAAAACAAACAACTTATAAATGGGAGAGGAGAAAAAGGAAAAATAAATGTAATAAGGAAAGGCTTTAGAAATGAAAATAAATCTAAATAAGAAAATAAATAAAATGAAACAAAAATACAATAAAATATTTTCAAACCTGTTTTTCATGCTGCTGATCAGGTGGGAAAATTGAGTCTGGTGGTGGTGGGCCTGGGAAAAAAGGTCAGTCCCTGAGAGGGTGATAAGTGTGTGTGTGTGGACAAGATTGTGCATGTTGAGAAGGGGAAAGGGAGAAAGCTAGATCAATGGCCATTTAAGGGGAAGGGAGAAAGTTGTTCCCCCTGCCCAGCTGCCTCTGAACGCCCTACCCTTTGTGCTCCCCAAAAAAAGCAGGAAAACTAGGCCCATGGTGTGGATATTTCTCCCCTTAATTCTTCTCTTTCATTAATTCACCCATTATCATATAACATCCTGTGTGCTTACATACGCATGCTCCCTTCCATTTTCTGATATCTGATCCCCATTTAGGGTTGCCAACTAGTGCTTGACAGGCTTGATCCAGTCCTGGGTTTACCCCATTGCCTGCAGGGACATGTAGTTCTGATTTTTCCATTGCACTCCATAAAAAAGCAAGATTGCAAGTCCCTGCAGGCACTGGGATAAACCCAGGACGGATCAAGTCTGTCGGTCGCATCTGGAGTCAGTTGGCAACTCTATCCACATTCTTGGGCACATTTCCTTTCCTGCAATTTCTTTTTTCTTTTCTTGCCACCTCCATTTTCATTGATAAAGGAAACTTGTGTTTTCCTGAGTTATCTACGTACAGGAAATGGCTCATCACTGGAAAACATCCATCCCAATGAAGAGGGAATATGAAAGGAGACTACTTCAGTTCCATATCCTACCCTTCCCCTTTTGGCTGTAGCTGCCAAAAAAAGAGGGAACATCCTATGTACCAGCCAGAGAGGAAATGATCATTCAGTGTTAATGCAGGTCATGCTACCTGAGGGATAGAGGAATTATTGTTAAAGGCATTATACGCTGCTTGTAGTAAGGTAGGGGTTGTTCTTCTGTATTAAAGCATGGTATGTATGCTGTGACAGAGTTACTGTTCTGTCTTAATAGATGGTAAAATGTGATGTATCATTGCTATTGATGCCTGCTGTGTTGTAAGCAGGTTATGTCATTTATTATTAATGCAGCTTATGCTGCAATAATACTGCTGTTGCAGCAAAGTATATTGTAGCTTGCCACCAGCAATGTAACTTGACCAAGGATAATATGGGCAACATTAGAATCTGAATCTTGTTCTTGTTATTGTACCCCTCTGAGCTCTATAATTTGCTTCACTGGTACTATTTTGTAAATTATTTCTTTCCACTCTTCACTCATCACTTAGGAGTAGCCTAATAGTTAGAGCAATAGGCTACAAACTGGGGAAGACACAATTCAAATCCTACTGCTGCTTTTTGTGATCTTAAGCAAATCATTTAATCATTTATTCCACATTGTCCTGCTAGATCAGTCCAGACAAGTGGATTGTGTTCCCCTACCAGCAGATGTTGAGACAAAGAAAGCTTCCAGAGGCTTCTTATGACATCATCGTGCTATTAACAGCCAACAGGGTTTGCTCTAGGCATGTTCGGGCATGTAGGGTGGCCCTGTTCCACCACAACCACGCCCCATGCTAGCTGAAAAACTCTGCCTCTCTCTCCAGCTACCTCTACTGCAGTGTACCAGCCTTGCAGTAATAACAGAAAAGCCCCTATGAGGAGCGTAACTACAGGGAGCTACCACTGTTAGCTGTGCCCACCCACCTTGAAAAATTCAATTTAATGGTGCTGCATGCACAGGGAGTACTGCCTCCTGGCCAATCACATGCCTACTGTGCAGCTTTTTCGTTAAAGCGGTATACCACTACTACTATTCATTTGTATGATGCTACAAGGTGTATGCAGCGCTGTACATATAGATGTAAGAGACAGTCTCTGCTCATCAGAGTTTGCAATCTATTCAAGATGAAAAAATATCACAAAGCTGGGGACATATGGCAAAATACACACAAGTAGTGGACAAAAGAATGAGGAGCATTGGATCCAAAAGCAGCCTCAAAGAGGTGGATCTTCAGCCTGGACTTGAGTAGGACCAAAGAAGGAACCCACCTCAGGTAGTTTGTTCCAGGCATATAGAGCAGCAAGGTGGATTGAATGGAGTTGGCAGTTGCAGAGAAGGGCACAGATAAAAGGAATCTACAAGAGGAGTAGAGTTCCCAAGGAGGAGTGTAGAGCGAAACAAGAGAGGGAAGATATTGAAGAGCCGCAGAATGAAAGCGGTAAGGAGAAGTTTGAACTGGATGTGGAAATAGAGAGGGAACCAATGAAGTGACTTGAGAAGAGTGATTACATGAGCATAGTGACACTGGTGGAAGATAAGCCATGCAGCTGAGGTTTGAACAGATTGAAGGGGAGAAAGATGATTCAGAGGGAGACCATTGAGGAGCAGGTTACAATAGTCAAGACGAGCGGTGACTAGTGAGTGGATGAGGACCTTAGTAGTGTGCAGGGCCGGCCCGTCCATTGAGCGAGAATGTTTTTTGCACAGGGCCCCGCGTTTCAGGGGGCCCCGCGCAAAAAACATTCTGATCCAAAAGTAAAATTTAAAATTTTTTTTAAAAAGCTGTCTGCTGCCGCTTCCGGGGCCACCGCGGCAGAATCGAGTGTGCCGCGGGGCCCCCCCCTGTGCCCAGCAGAGCCTGCCCTCCCCTGTATCAGCTCTCTCTTTCCAGCGGCAGTCACACGCGCCGGCTTTCAGAGCGCGAGGGGAGAGTTTCTCCCTCGCTGCTCTGTTAAGCCCGCGGGGGCTGATGGGAACTCCCATCAGCCCCCGCAGGCTTAACAGAGCCGCGAAAGGGAAACTAGTCCCTTCGCGCTCTGAAAGCCGGCGCGTGTGACTGACTGCAGCTGAAAGAGAGGTGATACAGGGGAGGGCAGGCTCTGCCGGGCACAGGGGGGGGGGCCCCGCGGCACACTCGATTCTGCCGGGGCGGCTCCGGAAGTGGCAGCAGACAGCTTTTTTTTATTTTAAATTTTCCCTGGGCTGGGCTGGGGGGGGGGGTAGGAGTGGTGATGGGCGCTGGGGGGCTTAAAAATTGGGTGTTGGGGGATTAGGACTGGAAATGGGCTGGTGGGATTAGGACTGGAAGTGGGTTGATGGGGGTTAGGACTGGTAATGGGCTATGGGGGGCTTAAACTAAAAATTGGGTGATGGGGGATTAGGACTGGAAATGGGCTGGTGGGATTAGGACTGGGAGTGGGCTGATGGGGAGGTTAGGACTGGTAATGGGCTATGGGGGGGGGCTTAAACTGAAAATTGGGTTATGGGGGATTAGGACAGGAAATGTGCTGGTGGGATAAGGACTGGGAGTGGGCTATGGGGGACTAGGACTGGTAATGGGTTGGGGGGGTTGCTAGGACTGGAAATGGGCTGAGTGGAAGGGGGCTTGAACTGCAAATAGCTGATGGGGACGGGGCTTGGAATGGAAATGGGCTGAGGGGAAGTGGGGGGCTTGAACTGCAAATAGCTGATGGGGACGGGGCTTGGAATGGAAATGGGCTGAGGGGAAGTGGGGGGCTTGAACTGCAAATAGCTGATGGGGAGGGGGACTTGGAATGGAAATGGGCTGAGTGGAAGGGGGCTTGAACTGCAGATAGCTGTGGGGAAGGGGGCTTGGAATGGGCTCTTAGGGGAGGGAGCTAGGACAGGAAATGGGCTGATGGAGGGGCTAGGATAGGACTGGGAATTGGGTGTTGGGGGGAGCTAAGATTGGAAATGGGCTGTGGTGGGGGCTTGGATTGAAATGGACTCATGGAGGGGCTAGAACTGGAAGTAGGCTCATGGGGGGCTTGGATTAGAAATGGGCTGAGTGGAGGGGAGCTAGGATTTAACATGGGCTGATGGTGGGGCTAGGAAAGGACTAGAAATGGGCTGATGGGAGGCTGGTATTGGAAATGAGCTGATGAAGGGACTCGGATAGGACTGGAAATGGATGGGGGAGCTAGGACTGGAAATGGACTGATGGGGGGCCAGGACTGGAAATGGGCTGATGTGGAGACTAGAAGGGAGCGGATACTGGGTGGGGCTGGAACTAAAAGGGAGCTGATGTTGGGGGAGATTAGAAGGGGATGGGGCTGGGAGAGTGAAATGGAGAGGGGGAAAATATTTTGTGTGGGAGGGAAGAAAAATGTACAATTGGCCGGGTATTGGGAGACTAAGTGGGGATTGAGGATGGAGGGGTAAAATTTGAGTGGATGAAATAGGAATGAGGAAAGAGCAAAAGGAGAAAGATTATTATGTTAAAGCAGATGTAGAGAGAGAATGAGAATGGAAAAAAACTAGAAGAGAAGACAGGACAAATGGACAGCAGACGATGGAGAGATAGCAGAAGACACAAATAAACCAGAAGAAAGTGGCTGGAACAATTGCAACTGAAAAAAATGCACAAAAGGTACAAAGATATCTCTTTATTTTGAATTTATTAACTGGAATATGTCAGCTCTGGGAAATGTGCATCATTAATGTCTGTGCTTTGTTTAGTACAAGAGGAAATTAATTTTTAGTTTTATTTCTACATTGTTGTTGTACATTCCAAGTTTGGCTTTTAGGGTTCCCAGTTTAATTATTGTCTTCCTGTTTCTAAATTGTGATTCCTTGTTTGGTGATGGTCTATGTTCTGCATGTGTAACTGAGCTGAGGTATTCTGTTTATGTAATTCCTATTTGACATTGTCACTTGTTCTCTTTCCCCAGTAGGTCATGTATTGTTATTCTCTGAAATGTATTGGTTTAATATTTGCAGTGTTGCCTTTTGATAGGTAGGGTTTGGTGCTTTATGAGTCCTGGTAGTGCTGTTAGGATACGGTGGGTTTGCTATGGGTTCTAAATGGGCAGTGTTTGTAGTAGTTCCTAATGTGCCTGGCGGTTGGCACTGGATTATAGTAATGTAGAAATCTTTGTCTTTCTTTATCCATACACTCATGAAGAGGCATGTTTACTAAAAGTTAGTGTATGGTAACATTATACAAATGAGGCCCCTTATGCAAATGAGGCCCCGCACCGAGTCTCCGCACATGGCCCCGCACCCCCCTTGGGCCGCCCCTGGTAGTGTGTGTAGAAAGGAAGGGATGAATTTTGCCAATGTTATACAGAAAGAAATAAGTTTTAGAGAAAGATAGAGTAGAGTCAAAGATGACCGCAGGGTTGCAAACTGAGGAAAGAGGGAGGAGTGTAGTGTTATCCACAGAAATAGAGAAGGGAGGAAGGGGAGGTGGGTTTAGGGGGAAAGATAAGGAGTTCAATTTTTGCCATGTTCCATTTCAGAGGGCTGTGAGACATCCAGGCAGCAATGTCAGATAAGCAGGCAGAGATCTGGGACTGGATTCCTGGAGAGCTTTCAGGCACAGAAAGGTAGATCTGATAGTTGTCAGCATAAAGATGGTACTTAAAAGCATGGGAGGAAATAAGTGTGCCAGGAGACTGAGTGTAGAGAGAGAAGAGGAGAGGTCCAAGACAGAGCCATGCGGTGCACCAACAGAAAGCGGGATGGCAGTAGAGGAGGATCCACCAGAACATAAACTAAAAGTGTGATGGGAGAGAGAAGAAGAAAATCAGAACAGAACAGAGCCCCTAAATCCAAGTGAGGACAGGTTATCGAGGAGAAGGTGGTGATCAATACCATGTTGAAATTCTTACTCTGTTCACAAACCTGTTGGCACTGGCACTCCACAGTATCTTTCAAATCTGCTTCAGTTCCATGCTCCTCACTGTCTCCTTAGGTCACTTCATGTCAACCATCTCGTGCTTCCCTCAGTTTCTCGTGCACATCTGGAACAAACTCGAAACTCTGCATTCTTTTATCTGGGCCCTGCACTATGGAACTCTCTGCCTCCCTCCTTGTGCTCCAAAACGTCATTGTCCAAGTTTAAAGCAATGTTAAAAGCTCACTTACTCCATCTTGCTTTTGACTTTCCTCTCTCCAACTCTCAGCAGGATACCTTTAGGTCTTTCCTCCCCGTCTTGACCTGATGTATCTCCTTCTCACTTCTACTGTTCACCCCCAGTTCTTTTCTTGGTCCCTCCCTTTGGAACAGCCATCCCCCAGACCTTCATTCAGAATTCATGTTCCCTAGGTTCAAAACACAGCTTAAAGCTTACCTGTTCAATATAGCCTATAACCTCCCCCAACCCCATTACCCCTATCTCTTTTCCCCGGCTACTCTAGCCCATTACCTTTTGTGTTCCCCCTCTTATCCTCCCTCCCTCCTGCGCTTCCTGTTTATATGTCCTATGCATTCTCTTCCTGCTCTTTGTTTGTATTGATTTTATACTTTTTTTTTGTTTTTATTGTAAACCGCTTTGACGTTCATTCTAAAAGCGGTATATCAAATTTTAATGAAATGAAGTGAAAATCTGCTCTAAATGCAGGGCCTTTGCAAGGTCCACATGCTTCAAAGTCCCTGCTGGTTTCATTCCTTCTGATGTGTCAGGGAATGCATTAGAGAAGCGTGTCTCAAAGGCCCCCACATTTAGAGCAGATGCTATTACCACCGAGTTTGGGAGAAGCAGCAGCAGCAGAGATGATAGCACTGGGTGGAAAGATTAAAAGCCGAACACAGATGAATGGATGGACTGGAAGGAGGTAAGACACTTTGAGGGAGCGGGCTAAAGAAACTGGAGGCTGATCATCGGAGGGAGGGAAGATGAGATATGCTGATTGCACTGGAAGGGGTAAAGGAGAGATGCTGGGTGCTGAAGATCATGGGGGGGGGGAAGAAGATATGAGATGCTGAGTGATTGGGGGGAGACGAGAGATGCTTGGCATGGGGGGACAGTGACAGAAGAAAAGATTCTAGGAGAGGGAGGGAGGATATAAGATGCTGAGCACTGGGTGGGGGAGGGGAATACAAGAGATGCTTGGCATGGGGGGCTAGTGAGACAGAGGGGAGAATGCTGGACATGGGGGGGGGGGAGAAGTAGACTAAGGGAGATGGAGAAGAGATGCTGGATATGGAAGGGGGACCCAAATGAAGATGTGGATTAGATCCCACATATGGAGAGGATAGGGAGAAAGGGAGGAGAAATACTGGACAAAAGGGGGGATTAGGAGAGGAGGAGGGGAAATGCAAGGCATGGAGGGCAGAGAAGGGGAAAGAAAGAAGGGAAAAACCACATGAGAGTGAGAACGGGGTAATGCTGAAAGGGGAGATAGGGCAAGGGGGAAGGTGCTGGATATGGGGAAATATGGAGAAAGAGAAAAGATGCTGGATATGGAGGGACAGGGAGAGAAAGATGGGAGAAGCTGGACAAGGGAAGGAGGATAAGAGAAGATGCTGAACATGAGCTGGGGGATAGGGAAATGGAATATGGACATAGGAAGAAGGGGTGAGAAAATGGGGAGGAGAAAAAGGCAGCAGATATGGGATGAGGTCAGCCAGGACAGGGGAGGAGAAAAGGGAAGAGATTCTGGACATGGAAGGGGTAGAGAGAAGTGGGATAGTTAGTTAAAGACTGGGAAATAAGAAGAGTAAGTTGGGAAATGGTAGAGCTCCATTAAGGTGGTAGGTAGAGTGGTGAAAAGAGGGAAATTGAGGTCCAGAAGGTAAGAGGAGTGAAATCTGAGCTGATAGAAAAATGAATTTAAGAAAGCTGAATGGCAAGGATCAGTGTCGGAGATGGAAGGAAGTGGAATGGACTGCAGACCCTAGAAAGTGAGTTAAGAGAAGACTGAAGAAAGCAGAAACCTGAGACCAAGATCTACACGATTAGAGAATAAAATAGCCAGACAACAAAAGGTAGATAAGGAATTTTATTTTCAATTTAGTGACTGGAATATGCCAGCCTTTATAATTTAGTGGCACAATATTCAGAACCCTTAACTGGGCAGTAAACAGAGGGCTGTCTGGATAAGGGGTACTCACCGCAACATTCAATGGTACTATCCAGATAGTGCCACGCAATTTCTCCACAGACCACTCGTGCAGGGGAGGAGCAAGGTGCTGACTTGTCCAGATGGTGGAACATTTTCATTTTGCACTTATCCGAATAACCTAGGCTGCATTCAAAGCAAGCCTAAGTTCTTATACAGATTAGTGCTGACTGGAAATCACCATTTATGTGGATAAGTCAGCACTTACCCAAATAGCAACACTCAGTCAGGATATTCAGCGACGGTCAGTATCTAGATGCTGCCGCTGAATATCCAGATAATGCGGGCAGTACTATGGTCACCAGACAGCCTGCTGAACAACAGGCTTTTTGAAAATTGGCCTCTACATATGTTATCTTTTATTTTGCACAATCCAGGAGCATCTACATCTTTCTTTTTCTCTGGTATTGTACTACATGCAGATTCTGACTTTTTGGATTTCAGTGTAATTTTTGTCTATATATTTCTATTTTTAGTTTGTGGTCACTTATTCTGTACCTGATGAGGGTCTGTCTGTGTCCCGTGCGTGTGACTGAAGCCAGGTGTTCTGTTAGCATAGAGTTTCTATATAGGGATCTGTATTGTAACCACTCGGCTTGTTCAGTTTTCCTGAATAGGTGTATGGATGTTCTAGGGCCAACTGCAATATTTGTGCTGCTCTTACCCGAGTAGGCTCCTTGTGCAGTTTTGTAAGTTAATGCTGTTACACTACAGTAGATTTTCTTTATAGGTCCTGAGTTAATTTTGTAAGGTTTTGCATTATTTCACAATATGCCTGGTGTTCATGAGGATTTATATTATGTTTGTTGAGAACACCAGTATCAGAAATTAATTTTGGTATGTTGACTTCTATGGGGAGATATCTTAGTTCTGCCCAGCACCCATTGATGGGAGAGGGATTCTTTGGCTGCAGAATACTGTATATGTTCAAAAAGAAAAGAAGAGAACCATCGTGCAGTTTATAACACCAAAATAAAATTATAACTTGCACTGTGGTTCTCAATTTTTAATTTTTGTTCTTTTGCGTGTTACCTTTGTTTTTGGCAGAATATATACTTATATTTAATATTGTGCTGGTCCAGCGTGCAGTGTTAGGAGTTAGCATGGTTTATATTAAAGTAACTATTTTTGCTCCATAGAAATAACATTGCAAAGTTCTTGGGGGAGTTTTGTTATTATATAGCCTGGTGCAGCCACCTCACCAGTGTTCTGAGGGGATGCCCCTGCTCCCTGAGGAGGCCTCCTCCATTTAGTGTATGGGGGTGGGGGAAGGGGCACCAGCTCATCTCTTGCCTCAGGCAGCAGATTACCTTGAGCCGCCCATGGCTGGTGCTGCATTGAGTGAGAAGCAGAGAGCACAGTGCGCATGAAGAGATCTTAAAGTGGCTCTCACAGTCCAGGCTGTACTGTGCTGGCTGGTTATACATGTGCAGGCCCACTTCTGTTCTGGGCTACCCCATCCCGAAAGTGAAGCTGACGTACTGAGTGAATGCAAAATGCATAAATTGCTGCCTGCAGCTGTGTGCTCTGAGACCTGGTCGTCTTTGGATGCTGCACATCCTGAGGGGGGAGAGGGGGGGGGGGAGGAGTGATTTTGACTAAATTGCAGAAGCAGCAGCACTAGGCAGCCAGAGCCACTAACCCTCCTTTTTGTCTCCAGTGCTCTTCCGCAGGTGTGAAAGGCCTCGCCTTGTTTGTAGCCATAGCAGTTCCTCCAAGCCTGCTACTGCATAGACCTGCAGCAGAGGAGAGCACTAGCTCCAAGTCCAAGTTACACCAGCCCTTCGCCCAAGTGGGGGCACAGCTGGCTGGGCCAGGGCCCTGATCCATCTTATCCGCCTCACCCTATACATCTGCTGTGTCAGGTAAGCAACCAAAAGCTCTCTGCTTAGTGTGTGGATGGGAGGATTGGTAAAACCAAATCCTCCAGATCCAGTGCTTTCTGCTTTAAAACATATTTTACAAATTTTTGTTTTGATGGGATCTAGAGGATCCAAATTTTACCCAATCCCACTTGAAGACTTACCCTCTCACTACTGCTATCATCACCACTGCCTTCTGTTGCTTCCCAATGCTCTCCTCCACCTCTTTCCAGCATCTATCTCTCTCTCTCGCTCTCTCTCTCCTGCAGACTACGCCATCCATGGAACTTTCCAGTCCATGCAATCTTCACAGCTCTTCTATGTCTCATCACACACACTCCCTTTTTGTTTTGTTTTGTTTTTTAAATTGCTACAGTTGCCTCACCGGCCACAGAGGAAAAAAAAGGTTTGAGGGGAGGTGCTGGCAAGGGGGGGAGAGGAGGAGATGCTGGGGCAGGTGATACGCACCATCTGTTGGGGGGGGGGGGAGGGAGGAAGGATAGGGAAATTGTGGTGATAATTTTGTCATACAGTAACATCAGGAGGGATTTTAGAATATGTTGTGGGACACTACAATGTGTTTCAAAATGTTTGTCTTCATAGTAAATTTGTTTCTGGTTACATTTATGGGATGCTGTATCTTGAAACACATCTAAATACGGTAGGAAGTACTTGAGCCACAGACTTTGTAATATTTAGTTTCACTCATGATACATGATAGTTATTGTAGACTATTTGCATAGAAATTCATTTTCAGGTGCGTTCTAAGGCATTGTTGAAGGTGTTTTAACTAGTATGGCTCAGACCTCTATGCCTTCTGCCCACCCATGTTAACTTTGGGCCCTCCCCAAAAGAAAATTGGGTCTGGTTACACTGATGCTATGTTTGTATGCCCATCTTTATATTTCTCCATTTCACTGCAAACTGATTCTGGCTTCTTGGGGTTTGTTTAATTTTTGTCTACATATTTCTATTTTCAGTTTGTGGTCCCTTATTCTGTATTTGGTGAGAGTCTAAGTGTATGATCCAGGCCAGGTGTTCTGTTAGCATAGAGTTTCTGTATAGAAATCTGTAGTCGGGCTTGTTCAGTTTTCTCAGTAGGTGTATGGATGTTATAGGGTATACGGCAATATTTATGGTGCTGCTTTTTTCTGGGTAGATTCCTTTGTGTGTAGAGGAACAAAAAAAAAGTGAGAAGTCAACTGTAGGGTGTGTTTGGAGGATAGTGGAATATGGATTGTCTTTGAGATTCAAAGTTTTGTGTTCTTGATGCTGCTAGTCTGAAATTGAAAATATTTTGTCAGTTCAGATTCAAGGAAATCTCAAATTTTAAGGGAACATCTCAGTTTAATTTTGTCTTTTGGCCTGATAGCTTCATTATTGCTGATGTTTGGACTTTCCAGCTCTGGCACAATGTAATCTGGCCTGCGTACAATGATCTTGAATTCATAGCTACCAGGACTATTTTTTTCTCATTTTATATCCTCCCTCATCAGTATCCTGGTCAAACCGCCAGCACAGTGAATCCGGTATGCAAATGAAGCTCTGTCAATATGCAAACAGCATGCAAATGAGGCCCCATGATGAGTTTCCACACATGGCCTTTCATTACCCTTGGACTGCCCCTGTGTGCCTCTAGGGCAGGGGTTCTCAACCCTGTCCTCGGGACCCACCTAGCCAGTCAGATTTTCAGGATAACCACAATGAATATGCATGGGAGAGATTTGCATATAATGGAGGCAGTGTATGCAAATCTCTCTCATACATATTCATTGTGGTTATCCTGAAAACCCGACTGGCTAGGTGGGTCCCAAGGACAGGGTTGAGAACCCCTGCTCTAGGGGCATAATCTAGTAATTCTGTCTCCAAAAGATGGTGGATGCAAGTTTTTCAGCACTGATAAAATCTGGAAAAACAAAACAGATTGAAGAAGGAAAGATTTGATTTTGCACGTGAGCCAAGCATCCTTGCTTGTGACTTTCTCACTGAGGCATGATGCGGGCAGCTTCACTAGAGACACCCTTAAAACCGATGCACTTTTCAGATGCCATAAGGAGGAGAGGAATTGATTCAGTGATATCTGGACTGGGTTGTCTTGATATAATTGCAATATCCTATATTATATTTTATGCTCCATCCAAATAAACATTAATAAGCATTATAATAATTTTTTGTCAGACATATTATTGAGGTTGCTATGAATCAGCATCTGCCAACAAGTCCTTTTATTTATTTTAAGTGATCATGTGGAGGCTAATTCAAGATTGGGGGACTTCTCGTGAGGCAAAGATGGATGTCTGATTTATTCCACCTCAGGGGCAGAATAAGTCCGACGATTGATGGAAATTGGGCAAAGAACACAACCCCCTCACGTGATGCAGAGGAAGGTAGGCACCCGCCTGCCCGATCCCGGCCCTGGCACCCCCCTCTGAGGTCAGGCAGTGAGGGAAATGCATTCGCATGCTGTCGGGCCTTTAGGCGCTCCTGCACGGTGTCCTGGTGCCATAGGGATGAGACGCTATGACACCAGGGCTCCAGCAGGAGCATAGGGAGGGATGGCCGGATAACAAGGCTGATGTCCATTGTGGATGTGTACCCAATTCTGCACCTGTGGGAGCTAGACGTTCCCATGGGTGCAGAATTGGGAACATAGACGGGGATGGAATAAGTCTGACGTCCATCTTTGCCCTACTGGACATACAGGGCCATGATTGGAATAGGCCCTGTAAGTCTGGGTTGTGTGCCCTGCCCCCGCTTTGCCCACTCTCTGCCCTGTTACTGCTCCCATCCAGAGTTCCCTGCACAAAGTAACTGTACATGCAGGGAGCTCTGGAGCCAGAATAGGCTAATAGCGAATAGCAGGGGTTGTACGTCCAAACCTGATGTATATCTCTGCTATTTGCTGTTCAGAATGACCCTCATAGTGTATTAAAAATTAAATCCATTGCTTTCAACAGCCAACACGTTTTAAACTTCTCATTGTAGTTCTGTGTCAGGGTAAGCACCTATATGAACGGGTTAGCCTGTCTGTTTCTTCATGATGAACGGAAATCTGTTTGTTCAGACCATCTTGGAGCTTAATTGGCTTTGATTAAAAAATGGCCACGATATCTTTTTAAAACACTTCTATCTCCACCCTTCAACAAATGTAAAGGGTTAATACAATCATAATAATGTATGCCATTCAATCTGTGCATTGAGGCCCTTAAGCTGAAGCATTTCCAGATAAAAGATCCAAAAATTCTCTATAATTGAGAGTTGCGTCCCGATCTCTCCCCCTCCCCCGCCAAAAAGGAGGAGCTTGCTGTAAAATGCGCCAGCGTAGCTGGTTAAGTGTGTTTCCTTTGTATGCAATGTTCCACCATAGGGGCAGTTAGAGCATTAGTGTTTAAACAGGACTTAGGTTCACACAATTGAGCCTTCATAGTCCTGCGGGTATGGCCAACGTATAATTTCATGCATGGGCACATTATTAAATACACCACATGATCTGAATTACATGTGGTGTATTCATGAAACTTGATACTACTTAGCGAAGCCTGATCCTTCCATAGATCACCTTCTACTGTTGTATCACAAAAGCTACATTCACCATAGGAATAGTGTCCCAAAGGCTCCAAAGTTTAATTTTCAGTTGACCATTCATGTAATTGTAAAACCGCCCAATATTTATGCACAGTCAATGCAATTTGAGAAGCACGTGTGTAGAATGGTAATAAGCAAATTAAAACATCTTTATTTAACTGTATTTATATACCGCTTTTCACCGGGTCAAGTCCGTATTGGAGTTTTTTTTCCTTCAGTAATAAATCTCGTTGGGCATATGAGCCTCAAAGATATACCTTTTTTATTACAGAATACAGTAGCCTCTATCATGGTACTTTTGAAATAATTTCTGAGATTCCTTAATATAATTGGCTCATTCAGAACATAATCGCCATAGTCTCAGAAACTAACTCATTGAAAGATCATTCTTTAGTTTAACAGGACGGTGACTTGAATATTTCAACAAGTTCTTCCGAGCTACTGCTTTTTGATATAAGGTGGTACAAAAGTAATTCCCTTCCTGCAGAATTAATATATCTAAAAAAGCCAATCACGAAGGATGATAGGTGCTTTCAAACTGTATATTAGATTTCAAAGAATTCAACCATAAGGTAAACAGCTCCAAAGTTTGTATATCATCTTTCCATATGCAAAGGACATCATCAGATACCTCTTCCACAATAGTATTTGTGTTATTCAATGTGAACCATATAAATGTTGCTCAAAATAGGCCATATAAAGATTTGCTACAGTCATCGCTATTGTAGCACCCATGGCCACTCCAAAGTTTTGGTAATAAAATATACCATTGAAGCAAACTAAATTATTTTTAACACTAAACTGAAAAGCTCCATGATATATTCCTTTGGCAATCTCTCTGGTAGGGAACCATTTCAATCCAAATCTGACAAAACTTCCAATGCCTCATTTTGATTGATATTAGTATATAAGGATTTCACATCAAATAAGACTAACCATAGCACGCCATCAGGGAGAATAAAATCGGACAGGATATGCAAAGTATGAGTGGTTTCCTTCAAAAAAATGGAATGTGACGAGTCAAAGCATTCAGGATTTTATCCACCAATATTGATAATGGTTCTAAATAGAACCATTACCTGCCACAATCGATCAACTTGGTGGATTGGCCAAATTCTTATGAATTTTAGGAGCTGTATAAAATACCAGAATTCTTGGTTTTGAATTAATCAAAAAATGCATTTCTTTCTGAGTCAAATGGTGTCTCAAATAACCCTTTATAACCACCACCTTTACTTATAACAACAGATCAGGAGATGGATTATAGTCCAAACATTGATAATAACGAATATCCTCTAATTGTGTCAAAATTTCCATGTCATATTGTTCCCTTAGATTATTCGATAATGGCTCCACTCTTGTCAGCTCATCTGATGACAATATCCCTATTCTTCAATTCTAATAATGCATAGTATGTTTCCTTCGATAAATTTCTTCGCACTTAATCAGATTGCTTTTCCATATGTGCCAAATCTGTAACACTAATTTCTGATAGGTTACAATCAATGGATCAATAGGTCCAACCGGGGATCATTTAGACTTTGGGCAGACCAATGATGTATCTAAAGGAATAGAGTGAGAAAAACTAAGCCAGATCACTAAGTGGCAAAAGAAACCATATAAGGTGACTCGCACATAAACGTCTCTATAGTCTTGATGGCACCATAAGAACATAAGATATGCCATACTGGGTCAGACCAAGGTCCATCAAGCCCAGTATCCTGTTTCCAACAGTGGCCAATATAGGTCACAAGTACCTAACAGTTTCCCCAAAAGACACATTGGTTCCACAATGCTTGCATTGGGGCAAACAGTGGATTTCCCGGGTCCCCTTTAATAATGGCTTATGGACCTTTCCTCCAGGAACTTGTCCAAACCTTTTTTAAATCCAGCTACACTAACAGCTTTTATTACATCCTCCGGTAACAAATTCCAGAGTTTGAGTATGCATTGAGTGAAAAAATATTTTCTCTTATTAGTCTTAAATGGGTTACACTGTAGCTTCATTGCATGTCCCCTTTCTATATTTTGATGGTGTAAACAATTGATCTACATTTACCCATTCCACTCCATTGATTAATCTATAGACCTCTATCATAACAGCAGCTAGGGGTGTCAGTCTCTCAACATGAACCGCCTGACTGCTGAAGACCGAACACAATTTAGAACAACTATTCAGAGAGTCGCCATGACTCGAAACCAACTCGACGGCACTTAACAACAACAACATCATATCTCCCCTCAGTCGTCTCCCCTCCAGGTTGAACAGCCCCAACCCCTTCAGCCTCTCCTCAAAGGGGTCTCCCTCCATCCCCTTTATCATTTTGGTGGCTCCTCTATGTACATTCGCTAATTCCACCATATCCTTCCCAAGACATGGTGACCAGAATTGCACACAACACCCAAGGTGCGGTCGCACCATGGAATGTAGAGGCATTACAACATCCCCGTTTCATTCTCCATTCCTTTCCTTATGATTCCTAGCACTCTATTTGCTTTCTTGGCTGCCGCTGCACACTGGGCAGAGGGACAACTGGTCAGCGGTGATATGCAGCCACTGTCCAGTTATCCCTTTGTGGTGAAAGTAAGGTGCAGCAAATGCTAGCCTAACTTTGACCACCTAGGCTAGCTGGGCAGCGGCTGAATATCACCGCTGTCTAGTTAGCTTCTTGCTTCCATGGCTGACCCAGATATTCAATGCCAGTTGCCAAATATAGCCTTGGCATTGAATACCTGAGTTAAGTGTTCAGCGGCAATGGCCAGCCGCTGTAATCGCACTAGCCACCATTGCTTTTTACCACTCACTATCTAAAGCTACAGAATATTCTAACTCTTTCATCTATCTAGGGGCCAAAAATACTTGGAGAATAATTACATCCTCAGTAAAATATGAAACTATAAAAAAAATCTTTCTATTCTAAGCTGTACATGAAAAGAGTTCCAATATTTTGGGGCACAACCCCAAAATGTTCGATCTTGGGTACTATATACTCTGTAGGTTGAGACAGCTGGAAAGATCAACATTACTGTCGCATTACTAAGTAAATATTTATTGGATGATAGACACTCCAGTTCTAAACTATGAATACATTTAAATGCAATCCATGGGGCTTATATAAAAAAAAGGGGTAAACTCTCTCTGAGGTTTTCTCATGCAAAATTATTTTAGCAGCAGTGTTTTGAAAAATCTGTAATAGAGATATACATTTCTTGAGTAATCCCCCGATAAACAAAATTACTAAAATCCAGACATGCTATAATCACCCCTGGACTACCTGATGAAGATGATCCAATGATAACAAATCCCATGTTTTGCCCATTTTAACACTAAAACTTCACAGCTCCTTTTCCAACTGGAAGTGTACTGGTATCCTAGAATATTTGCATCAACCCTATCTATTTAAAGTGAATAATGCAGTTTGTGTTCTTAGAGGCAAATTCCATAACATGCATGTCCGGTCTGCGGACATGTCCAAATCGAAAATGGGCCCGATTTCACCCTAATTAAGCAGCTGAGAGTATAGAAATGCCCACAGTTCTGGAATTGAGGACATAGGCATTTCTAATGCTGCACAAGAAACATGGGCCCCACTGTTAGAATGAGACACAGGTATACGCAGCAAATGATTTGATGTCCCCGTATTCTGAATATCTGCCAATGTAAACAGGGGGGTGCTTTTCTAACTGGCTTCTTTGCTCACAGACCCAGACCAGAATGTGGGTTCTTGCTCTATTAAGTCAAATGTATGTCACTGTACATACATTTCGGAGCCCCAATGAGGGGACTTAAGTTGTAAATAATAGTTATAATAAATAGCCGCAGTAATGTATATAGTTAATGCTCAGTTATGTTCAACTGTTCTTGTAATGTTATAATGTTCAGAAGTTCAATGTATGTTAACTGTTGTTCATTGTAAACCGTCCCTGATCTTTGGAAGGGGCGGTATATAAAAGTTTACAAATAAATAAAAAAGAGGAAATTTGAACCTCCAGTGGGGAAAACACTGCTTGTTCTTTTTCACAAAGATATTCAGATGTGCACATACTATTACCCATGCTGAGGGAAGTGGGGGTAAGTTACTGCAATTTTCAAATAGCATTTTTTCCCATGTAAAAGTTGTTTCCCCATGTAAAAACCTTTGAGAAATTGAGAAACTGGATTGGAAAGGGAAATAACTAAATAATAATGTGTTTTACCAGGAAAAAAAAACCCTTGAACTCAAAACTGGAAAGGAAACCAGTAATATAAATAGATAGATAGATGGGAACGTGAGAAGGCAAAATCTTCATGTATGTCCTTTGAAGCCAACTGGGATTTGCCTTTCACTGCTGGGATTGCAAGTATATATATAAATAGTTGAACTAATCCCTAAACATATTTTAAAACGCTAAGCTCCTTTGCACTTTGTTTTGTCTCAATGCAGAAATACACAAACCTGGCGGAAAACGTCCACAGGCATGTGAAATTCCTGAACCTACTGACTTCCATAATAGAAAAAAAATCTAGATTTATTAATGTGAAAATCCCAACATTTTCAAATAAATTCCAAGCTTGTCAAAAGATACATGGCTATGAGTATTTATTTTAATATAGACTCTTACAGTCCAGATGTACTAAATACATTATTCTATAGCAACAGCATGGAAAAAAACCCTATAGTGCATCTTAGCCGAAAAGGAGAAAATATTCGGTGCTGTGGCTGCTGTTCAGGTTTTAAATGTATACTGTAACTACTGCTTTAAAAACTGCACATATAACTCTGCATGATCAGTTATATGTTTAGAAATCATGCCTGCCTTTTACTTGTTGACACACTGACGAGGGAATTTTAGAGCCAGTTACATAAGTGGATGAGTCAGTTTTCGTGCACTTTCCCATTCTAAATCTTTTGGCTTTGGGATAGGAGGAAACGTCCTATCATGGATAAGGAACTGGTTAAAAGAGAGAAATCAGAGCAGGGTTAAATGGCCACTTTTCTCATTGGAGGAATATGAATAGTGGAGTACCCTAGGGATCTGTAATGGGACTGGTGATTTTAACATACTTATACATGATTTGGAAATAGCAAAAATGAGCAAGGTGATTAAATTTGCAGATAATACCAAATTTTTTAACGTTGTTATATCGCATGCAGATTGTGTGAAATTGCAGGAGGACCTTTCGAGACTGAGAGACTTGAGTATCCAAATGTTAGATGAAACTTAAAATGGACAAAGGCAAAGTGATGCACATAAGGAAGAATGATCCAAATTATAACTACATGTTGCTAATTTAGGTTCCACGTTAGGGGTCACCACTCAGGAAAAAGATCTAGCCATCATCATTTGTGGAGGAGTAGCCTAGTGGTTAGAGCACTGGCTGGGCACCCAAAAGACTCAGTGTTCAATTCCCACTAGCACTCCTTGTGGCCTTGGGCAAGTCACTTAACCCTCCATTGCTCAGGAAAATCCAAGTGTTCAATGTACATTACCAAGTTTAAGTTACAATGTAAATCACCTTGGTTGAAATGATAAAGCAGTATAAAAACTGTTAAATAAATAAATCACAGACAATACATTGAAAATTTCTGTTCTGTAAACAATAGAAACCAAAAATGCAGATGGAATAATTAGAAAAGGAACAGAGAATAAAACAAAGAATTGGCCACGGAGGCCATGGTTCGTGGACCTGATGCAGCTCCTGCAGGAAACACCTCTGCAGCTATCTCGAGCTCAGGGGCTTTTACAGCAAGGACTGGTTCTTCTGGATGACCTGGTTCCCTTCTCGTTTATGGCTTGGCTCTTGAGAGGTGTCACTTAGCGAGTAAAGACTATTCTCCTGCCATGGTTTCCATGCTTCTCAAGGCAAGAAGAGAATTCTACCAGTCTGGCCCACATGCACCTCTTGTGTCTTTGCAAGCATTGTGGATCAAGGAGGCTATTGCCTCTGTGTTTATCTGTTGTGGAACCAGCTGGGTCTGGAGGGTTTGTATAAACACTCCATTTGGGTGCAAGCATCCTTGTGGGTGGAGCATAGCTCTGTCACCCCCTCAGGCATTTGTAAGACAGGAAAACTGGCATCACTTTCAACTTTTGTCAAGCATTACCACTAAGATGTCCACACTTGGGCAGACATGGCCTTTGACTCAGAGGTCTTAAAAGCTGCCCAGAGGAGTCATAGCTTTGGTACGTACCACTTGTCTGGACTGGTGTAGCAGGATGAGATGGAAGGTGTAATTTTACTTACCAGATAATATCCTTTCCTTGAGTCCTGCTATTTCAGTCCAGGACCTGCCCCTGGAAACTGTTCTGGTCTGCTATACTCTTGGTGATTGGCCCTGTGAACTCCATAACATTCTGACATGAGCCCACATTCATAACATTCTGTTGAAACTGATCCTGCACATAGTTATGTTTCCTGTTCTTTTGAACCTTGTTGTTTTCACTGAGTTGGTGTGAGGTCAGAGATTCCTGACCTTACGTTTGGGTACAGATATTGGATTATGCCCCTATAGGCACAGGATGTTAATGGCATGATGTTATATGGAGTGGAGGCGTGGCCTAGTGGTTGGGGCAAGGTACTTCAGGCCGGAAGGTCGGGGGTTTAAATCCCACTAGAGGACAGCAACCTTAGGCCGGAAGGACTGGGGTTTTTAGTCCCACAGGTGCTCCTTGTGGTCTTGGGCAAGCCATTTAACCCTCCATAGCCCATGTTCCCTGTAAAATAGTTATCTCCAAGTTATAATGCCCTGTTCAATGTAATTTCAGTTTTTTCAATGTAAACCGCACTGATGCAGAATAGCGCGGTATATAAGAGAATGTAATAAATAAATAAATAATAAGAAGCCTACCCACTTGTCTGGATTGGTCTAGCAGGACTGAAGGAAAGGACATTATTTGGTAAGTAAAATGTCACCTTGTTTCAGGTACAAACTTAGATTTTAAGCCGTTCGAGAATAGGAAAATGCCTACTATACTGTACCTGAATGTAAGTTGCCTTGAGCGACTTCTGAAAAAGGTGTGAGCTGTATCCACTTTGGCAATACATGTAAAATGGTCATGCCAATACAGTTATTTGACTGTCTGTATTAATGCACCATACCCCAAGATGGGGTAGGGAGGCAGACTTATATAAGGTGCACCGGATGGGATGCCGTCATTCAGGAATAGTCTGGCATACTGCAGTGGGAGTCGTTCATAATAAGGTATGCTGAGCAGAGTCAGTCCTTATTAATGCAGGGAGCACGCTAGTACTTGGGAAGGCAGCCATCTTTCAGTGTTAATGTAGAATATACTGCCAGAGAGCTAATTTAAAGTCTGCCCCGGGGAGTTGTAATTGAGTGTTAATGCAGGGAAGAGTGCACAGGATGTAGTTGGTCAGTATACATGTAGAGTGCACTACAGGAGATATAGTGGAACTGGAAAAGGTTCAGAGAAGGGTTTAGTTTATTCAGTCTCTTGATCAGAATACATTAAAGCAATTTATATAAAATGTACAGTGCTAAAATTAGAGAGAAAAGGGTAACGGTGACAGAAATGGTAAAAGGGATGGAATGCCTTCCTTATTTAAGATAGGCTGAGCAGGTTTGGACTGCAGCTTGGAAAGGAGATGATTCAAAAGAAATAAAATAGAAGTTTATAAAATCATGAGGCAGTGGAACAGTTAAATAGGGAAAAGTTATTTAACTTTCAAACAACATGAAAACAAGAGGTCATTCAAATGTCCTGCAGATTGAAAATAAATCAGAGAAAGCATTTTTTCATGTAGTGGAATCTGTGCTGGAGGATGTGGCTAAGTTGACAAACAGCAATATTTAAAAGAGGATTTTCAGGCAAATTCCCAGAGGAAAGGTCCAAAAAAAATATTAACAAGGTAGAGATTTAGGAAAGCCATCACTTATCCCTTGAAATGATCTATTTTGGGATCTGCTAGGTACTTGTGTCCTGTACTAGCCACTGTTGGACTCAGCAGTCCATAGTGTGACTCAGCGGTCCATAGTGTGACTCAGCATGGCTCATCTATGTTCTTATTCAAGGATAAGGTAGTGCATGTTGCTGTGGTAGTCATCACAACTTTGCAGAATTTTAAAATGCTGTATACAGGGAGCTTCCGGTGACGTCTTCAGGGTGAATGGTGGTGTAGGCAGACTAGGTCTGCCGCCCAAGCCTGTGCTAAAGGGGAAAAGAACCCCTAAATGAGCGGTTAAAGAGGAGCGAGAGTGGTAGGGCAGGAGAGGAGAAACCCAGGAACAAATCGATATAAGCAGCGCGAGCAACGTGGATCTTTGAGAAAGGCAGGAATAGACCGAAGAGGGGGACCGCATGGTGGGCCAGATCGGAGGAGTGCGGGGCAGTCTGAGAGCAGAGCTGAGGCCTGGAGGGAAGATCAGAAGCCCGGCGAGCAAGTCGAAGGACCGGGGCACAGAGAGGAGACCCGGAGAAAAGGATCGGAGGACCGGGGAGTGGATCGGAAGCCCGAAGGTGAAAGCGAAGGCCCGGTGAGAAGAGCGGAGGCCCGGAGAAGAGCGGAGGCCCGGAGAAGAGCGGAGGCCCGGAGAGAGGAGCGGAGGGCTGGGGAGAGGAGTGGAAGCCCGGTGAGAGGATCGGAGATCAGGGGAGTGGTTCAGAGGCCTGAAGTTGAGAGCGGAGGGCTGGGGAGAGGAGCGGAGGCCCGGAGAGAGGAGCATTGACCCGGAAAGAGGTGCGGAGGGCTGGTAAGAGGATTGGAGGCCCGAAGTGAGGAGAGGAGAGCTGGAGTGAAGAGTGGAAGCCTGAGTTGAGGAGCAATAGAGCGGTGCGGATTACAACCAAGCAAGAGGGCTGGTGAGCGGACGAAGGCGTTCGTGTGCAGAGTCGGCAGGGGAGTCAGAGCCCAGGGGGGCAGGAGAGACGCTGCTGCATTGGAGACTGGACAGGGGAAGAAGAGTGGTTGCAGAGGAGCCACACAGAAATCAGAGAACTGGAGAGAGCAGTAGTGGAGCACTAAAACTAATGAACCTACCCTCAGTGGGATTGATAAGAGTGCCAGTGCAGCTATCTGAGGTACTGTTATTGCTAGTGAGGTAGAAGCGCAAACAATTCATCTGGGGGGCATGAGCGCCCATGGAAAAGACAAAGAGCAGTCAAGGTGTGAGGAAAAAATTGGCAGAGTACAGATCTTCATATGTGGCAACTAAAGGAGGGAAGGAGGGACAGAAGGATGGCGAAACACAACACGAAGACCCTGTGGAGCAGGAGGAGGAGATGGAAAGAGCCTGCAGCCCAGGTATGGCAGCCATGCTAAAATTATGGCTAACGGAGTTGAAAGAGGAGATCAAGACAGAGATCAGTGGGGTAAAAAATGAACTGAAGGAGTCTATACAGGCTCTGTGGCAAGATACTGTGGACATGGGAAATCGAGTAGAAGAAATAGAGAGCCAGGTGGAGCAGCAAGGAGAAGCGCTAGATAAATTACATAAAGGAAGTGAAGCGCATGCAAGTAGAACAACAGATGAAATTGGAGGATCTGGAAGACCACTTCGGAAGATGCAATATCAGGGTACGGGGCCTTCCAGATGTTCCCCAGTATAAGAACTGTGAAGAAGTAATGGCAAGATTCTTTGAATCTCTGTTGCCACATGAAGAACTTGGTGAAGGGGGAGAGGCAGAGAACATAAAAATTGAGAGAGCACACAGATCTGGGGCCGGCCAGAGATAATAGGCCACGAGACATAGTAGCATGTCTAAGCTCATTCAAAACTAAAGAAAAGCTGCTGAGAGCGGCGCGAGCAGAGAGACATTTCACCTGGGAGGAGCATAAGCTCGAATTGTTTCAAGACTTGTCGTTGGGAACACTACAGCGCAGAAGAAACCTTAAAGAGGTGATGGCATTCTTGCAAAGGGAGGACATGAGATATAAGTAGCTGTTCCCATTTGGCTTGCTGATGACAGTAAAGGGAAGATCGCGAACAGTGCAGACTATCGAGGAAGCCTGGAAAGCACTTAAGGAGCTTGGAGTAACGAACTTGCCAGAAGGGGAGAAAAGGATGGAGGGAGCAGCACCTACAGCCAGGCCCAGTGCGAAGAGGGACAGTCAGAGGTGGCACAGAGTCCCAGTGACGGGGAGACAGCTGGCAAGGCTGAACAGAGAGCCCAGGAGCAGCACAAGTGGTGGAGAATGGAGCTGGCTGAAGTGGAGGACTCTGAAAAGGCATTGTTGCTCAGTCTGAAGAAGATACATGGGGGGGGGGGGAGAGAAGGATAGAAGGTTTACTGAAATGTGAGGGGGGAGGTGGGAAGGGGAGGGTGGAGAGAAAGGAACCTGGTTGCATATGTGGTGGACATGCCCGGCAGTACATCAGTATTGGGAGTTAATAGGGGATAGTGTGAGGGAAATCACAGGAATGAGTCTAGTACTGACCCCAGAGATATGTCTGCTGCTTAAGAAGGGAGGGGGGGGGGGGGAAGGCCAATGGAACATAGTGTGGCAATGTCTCATGGCGGCAAGATGTGAAATTGCTTTACACTGGAAGAATTGCGTGTTCCCGCCTCTAGAAAATTATGCCAGGTGACTGGCGGAACTTTATCAAATGCACAGGATAACAAGGTTAAAAAAAGGTAATGTGGAAAAGGTGGAAAGACAGTGGGGGGAGGTGGAAGGCTGGGGGAGGAGAGGGTGGGGTGAAGCTACTGCAGGAAGGGGGAGAGAAGGGTAACAATGGGCTTAAATGTTTAACAATTATTGGGATTAAAAGCTTAAAGGGGCAGGCGGGAGGGGGGAAGGGGAGGGGGGCATAAAAGGGGGGATAAGGGCAGGAGTTCAGAAAATTATTAGAAGGGGGAAAAAATATTAAAACCATATTTAATACAATAGTGAAAGTCAAGGGGATGAGCTGGTTGAAAAGTGTTAAAGGTTACATTTATACTGGCCTATGTATTTGGGGCAAGGAAAAGGAAGGAAGAATGGGGATGGAAATCATTTATATACTCATTCCGTATTGTCTAAAGGAAAGGAAATGTTGAGGTTAGAGATGTTACTTGGTAAATGTATGTATTTGGTTGCAGTCAATAAAACCTAAATTACAAAAAAAAAATGCTGCATACAGAATTTTCCAAGTTTTTGCACAGAAATTTTAATTTTTGGTGTAGAATTCTCCCAGGTATATTTAATGCATAGTGAGATCAAAAAGCAGTTATTTGCTGTATAGTAGATACTGCTGGAGACGTCTCTTAGTATTAATGAGGATCTGGCTAGAGCATGTGTACTTGGTTTAGTTTGGGGGGGGGGGCAAACGTAGAAGGTTGTTTGGTGAGAGGAGTAGCAACATTCTCTTCCATCCCATTCTCCCATAGACACTCATTCTGTGCCCTGCAATTTCTTTCTTTCTCTCCCTGTGACCACCACAGTCTCTAAACATCTCCCTTTTTATCTTTGCATGGCTGTCCACAAACTGTCTTAATCTTAACAGTTCAAAATCTGCTGCAATCTGGTTTAGTTTCCACACACCATGCCCTTTACTCACCCCTCAGATTGCTTGCACTCCCATCCCTCTTGTCCAGTCACCGGTATCTTGGGGTCTGTCTTGATTCCTCCCTTTTCTTCCATAAGCACATGTCTTCCTTGGTACAGTGCTCTTTTTTTTTCTTCCTTTGCCAGATCCATGCAGTTTGCCTTTTCCTCATTGTACCCTCCCTCACAACTCTTCTCATCTCACTGGTTATTTCCAGGTTAGACTACTGTAATGTCACACTTGCAGGCCTGCCTCGATACTAGCTCCATCGCCTTCAACGCCTACAGAACACTGCTGCACGTATACTCACTCACTCCACATGGTGCGATCACGTCACCCCACTTCTTATTCACCTTCACTGGCTCCCCCTCAAATTCTGTGTTGACTACAAAATTCTCACCCTTCTTCACAAAACTATTTACACCGGCACTCCACAGTACCTCTCAAACCTACTTCAGTTTCATATCCCTCACCATCTCCTCTGATCCATTCACGTCAATCGCCTAGTCCTCCCCACAGTCACTCAGGCACATTTGGAAAAAATTCGGAAATCTGCACTCTTCTATTTAGGCCCTGCACTGTGGAACTCTCTACCTTCTGCCCTGTGCTTTGAAACCTCACTCCCCAAGTTTAAAGCATTGCTAAAATACCACCTTTTCCATGTTGCTTTTGATCTCCCTCTCTCCAACTCTCAGCAGGATACCTATAGACCTTCCCTCCCCTCCTAGACCTGATGCATCCCTCCTACACTCCTACCATCCACCTTCTGTTCTCTCTTGCTCTTTCTTTTCTATACTGTCCTGTCAAAACTCTCGCATTCCTTTTCATCTTTTCCTACAGCCACTATTTTTTATTATTGTAAACGGCTCTAATGCCAGGGCTGCCTGGGTGGTATATCAAATGTTTAATAAAGATAAAGATATAATGTACCTCAAGGCTGGTGTCTCGTAGATCTTCAGGCCAAAAGGACGGAAATTCAGAATGGGGCCTCAACTCAGTATACTCATTGACCTTGCTCCTTCCTCCCGCATGGGCTTGTTAACCTAGGACTCTTGTTACAGGAGTAGGATTCTAGCAGGCCATAATATACTGGGGTCATAAGGTGCAAGCTGAATTTTTATGCTTTAAAAATATAAGATATGTTATACTAGATCAGACCAAGGTCCACCAAGCCCAGCATCCTGTTTATAACAGCGGTCAATCCAGGTCACAAGTATCTGTCAAGTTCTCAAAAAGGTACAGTCCACATTGCTTATCTCGGAGTAAGCAGTAGAATGCTTTACTGCCATACCAGCTGCTTTGGCTATATGGGCAGGTGCCGAGTTTAGCATACCCTATTTCTGGCACTGTGTATGGGATGTGGGCACTGCCGCCTCATGCCTGCCTCCCTCAAGCTATCCATGGTCTAGGCGTGAGTCGTCATGTAATGTAGGGTACCATGCAAGCAGGAATATCATTACAATGAGGCTCCTACAGGCCAGGTGCAAAAGTATTTGACACGCTAGGTGAACCTTAAACCCAACTCCTCCCACTTGCAACTAACTTTCGGGCCCATAAACTACTCCCCCTGAGATTTTGAAAATTAAAATGAACAATCGCACCTTTCACAGAGAAATTCTATAAAACTAAATAATCGGAGATAGGGTAATTCTCAAAAAGCATTTCCAAATTTACTGTGGCAAAATAGCTTGTTGAAAACTGCTCAGCCTGGTGTGCGCAGTTTCCCTCTGAAAGCTGTTGCAAATCCCATGGATAAAAGTATTTTCAGACTGTACTCTAAAATGTGCAACTTTGAAAATTTATACATCATACATTTCAGTATTAAACTGTTTCATGTTTATATATACATAATGTAAATGTGTTTCAAAAATCATGCCACAGTGTCAGATGGATGTCGTCTGTGATTTTTGAGATTAGACTGCAAAAAGGTTTTTTCAAGAAATATGGATGTTTATAAATGAAAAGAAATCTATACCACACTGGGAGAGTGTGGAAAGTGGTCAACATACCAGCACGAGGCTTATTGGAATTTGCATCAGAGAGACTACCCTAGTGATGTTATCAATCATGGCCGGAGGACCTTAAATTTAAACTGTGCTGTGGCACACAGCTATAGGTATGTGCCTGAAGGGGTGTGCCTAAGGCAGAATGCCACTTTGGAGCATTTTTGGAGTACTTGCAGAATTCTGATGATGATAGAGAATGTTGAAATTACTACTTTCATGAGTAAGCAAAAGAGTAAAGTTGAAAACATTGTGACATCTATATTCAGGGCCAGTCCAAGGGATTAGATGCCCTAGGCAAACCTTCAGCCTTGTGCCATCTTGTGATTGACTTTTAGACCCCTACCACCCTGCCCATCAAAATTTTGATAAACTGCATCATAATCATCTTAACAACATCTCTCTTAGATCCTGTAAAAATGCATATTTGAACATCATATTTTTAAATATTAAACTTTGTTTAGTAAATATAAACATAATGAAGGAGATTGCCAAAGCCATTTCCATATCATCCTGCTGACCAATCAAGACAAGTAGTTGTGTACTCCTACGAGCAGATTGGTGGAGACAAACAACCATTGAAAGGCCCAGGTTTCAATGACATCATTCCCATGCCTGTATACGCCTCAGCCACTAGAGAACTCAGTATTTCTTTGTTTCCAGCAAGATGGTGGATGGATTTTCTCATCTTTAAAGAAAATTCTGAAGATTTGAGAGGAAAAGATTAATTAAATGCTCATGAATGACCACCTTAAGGGTGATTCTTATTTGAACGTGATGTGGGAGTCTCCACTAGACTGATCTTTTTGGTAGCCATAGGAGGAGGGAAAATTAGTTCCACTCCACACGCTTATGATAAGAGCCCGTTGAGCAGCCAGAAATTGGAAGTATCTGGAAGAGTGCAGCAGCCTCGCAACCTCAATGCCGCCTCCCTCTTTCTCTGTCCCCCCCCCCCCCATACCCCCCTCTCATGCTCTCCTGAAGACTGCAGAAGGCTCTCAGAGGGATCTGTTGGCAGCTACCTTAAATGCAGTGTTGCAAAAGTTAGTGAAACAGTTTCAGGGGAGAAGAGCTTAGCCCGACACAGAACCTCTGCCTGGTACTCACAGAGGGTGAGTATCAAGGCTTGACCTTGTCATTGTCCTTGTTGAGGGCTACCCATTTTGTCTGTGTGGGATGCAATTTGGGGTAGACTTTTGACAACCGTTGGCATGGTATGGGGGTTTCTGCATGCGTTATTAGCATTTTCATCTATTGTGTGCCTGGCAGTCATGTGGCCTGTACGTGCGTTCTGCCAAAGCAGCTCTAACACACATTCCTACCCCAGCGCCTGTAAGGCGCATTGCAATAAAAGCACAATTAATACACACCTTTTGGCCTGCTGCAACCTTAGTGTGTGCTGTTGGGAAACTTGCCTTAATTCTGTCATCTTCCAGGAATTGTTTGGCCTGTGGCAAGGAAGGTGCCTCATCTCTGGCTTCTGGACTCTGCTCTTCTAGCATGGCAGCTCCTGATTTGTCTTTGGAGGGATTGCTCTCCCTCTCTATGCCAGGGGATGCGGTTAGTCTGGCCTTGCCTACTTATGGGCAGGAGGTGGCAGATGGCATTGTGGTACGGATAACCAGCTTGTCAGAGGTTCCAGTGACCATGCTGTGTGCTGCTCCCTGTCCTCTGAGATTGATGGCGACTGGGTCCCTTGGTGTAGGAGGATTATTTCCATGAGGAGAGTTTCCAGAGTCTAGATTGTCTTCCATGGAATTCTTTTCCTTATTTCAACAGGCCTGCTCATTCTGGCATGGAAATTCACACCTTGTGGCCTCTCGGTTCCTCCAAGTGCAGTCTCATGAAGGGCAGGCTGAGAGTGGAAGCCCTATTCATTGCCTATGGCTAAGCATCCCCGGCAAAGGGTGCCTCCTTGAGATGGGGATTAGCCAGGATCTGTCCAAGATCTTGACTGTGGCTTGGATTCAGATGTCTGATGTGGATGAAGAAGTACTCTCGCCTTCAGAGGATTGTGAGGAGGCCAATGTTATCCGCCTGTTCCTCAAAGAGGAACTGGAGGCATTGATTTCTAGGGTCTCGTCCACCTTGAGCTTGGCAGTTGCTCCAAGCATGGCGCAGGAACTGAGGATGCATCCACTCCTGCAAGGTGTGCAGAAATACACTACTGTCTTCCCATTCCCGGAGGTGCTCAAGGGCCTGTTCCAGTCAAAGTGGGATTCTCCCAACTCCCCAATTTAGGGGCTAAGGGTGTATAACAGGATGCACCCTCTGAGAAGGAGTGTGTTGTGTGATGAATCTACCTTGGAAATGCAGGTTACCAGATGGAACACCATTCCTGTGGAAGGTGGATCAGCCTTAAAGGATACTGTAGACTGAAAGGTGGATTGGTATTGAAGATCTAATTTGCTGTGGCAACTGCTGTTCTTCAGTTGGTGACATGTGCAGGCCTGATCTCGAGCTCTGCTCTAGTAAATTCAGTCTCTTCCACCGAGTGAGTCTACCTCTCTTTTAGAGTCTGCTACAGCCCTCCTTTCTGATGCCATGTATGGCCTGGGATAGTGCCCTGTCAATGGTGATATGGCGTTGGCTTGGCTCAGACATGGTGAAGCAGACTCCTCTTTCAATATCCAGTTGCCTTTCTGGCCTTAGAGGGATGCTGCTGTTGGGTCTGATTTGGAAAAGCTAGTGAAGGACCTGGGCAAGACAAAATCTTACCGCCTTCTGGAGGAGAGGTCCAAGGGGCCTTTAAAGCTCCTTTTCTGTCAGCCTCTGCCTCCTCCTCATGGGTATACTTGTCGGATTCCGTGGGGTTGTGGGACTACCATTGCTACTGGCCTGGAAGGCCTTTCTTCCTCTCTGCTTATGGGACTTCAGGCTCATTCATGGAGCGTTTGGGCCCAGGGACCTGGTCCCACCCAGAGAAAGACCCTCCTGGGCTGCGTAATGAAGGTCTGTGGGCTGGTTCCCAGATCCTCCTCTTCAGGAATAGGTCCAGGTTACCAAAGATCACTGGGTGCTAGTCCCCATTCAGTTTGGCTATGGCCTGGAATGCAAAGAGATGATTCTGGCTACTTGTGTCATCTCCTCTTGTGGGTCTGTTCATGGTGGCCAACATGTTAGGAACATTCTGGCCCATTTTGTACCTAAAGTGTTTTAGTGATTACTTGTGTGTCGTATATTTTTAGATGTAAGCTTTGGGCCCCATATTTAGTTGGGATGGCTATACCACTACAGCTCATAGCTGTCGCTGCCGACCTCTAACCCTGAATATTCAATGCCAGGGTCATATGTGACTCCGGCATTGAATATCCGGGGTCACCACACAGCCTTCGATGCTGCAGAAGCTAACTGGGTAGTGGCGATATTGCACTGCTACCTGGTTAGCTCTCGCAGATAAAACTAGGCCAGTTTTTGCTCCACCTAGTTTTACCTGCAGGTTGCTAACGATGTAGCAGTGCAATATCATCGCTACCCGGTTAGCGTCTGTCGCCACCCACAATATGCCCTGAAACACCCATGACATGCCCCGATGCTTAGCGGTTAGCAATGGGGCAAATAGCAGCATTAGTTGGGGATATTCAGTGGCACTAACCATGTTAGTGTCATTGAATATCCAGTTCAGCAGCATTTACATGATTTACAGGTCTGTAAGCTGTGTAAATGCCTTTAGAATATCGGGCAGTTCTAATCCAGGATTCAAGTGGTGCATAGAGAGGGTTCCCGGCATCAATGGTTTTGGCTGAGGCATATTTTCATATCCTGCTCTGGGGGATCAGCAAGTATCTGTTTTGCCATGCTTGGCTCTCACCTTCAGTTTGCCGCCTTTCTATTCAGACTCTCCACTACCTGAAGGATGCTCTCCAAGGCCATGGTGGTAGTGTCTGCAGTGCTATGGTGCCAAGGTATTCGTGGGCACCTAAATCTAGTCTACTGGCTCATCTGAGCCCATTCCCTCCACGTAGTGTCCTTTCTGATAAGCCTCTGCTGGTTGATCATTTTGGGAAGAGCCAGTTGTTGCATTCCCAGTTCTGAGAGCATGTTTTCAGTACTCAAGGGTGCAGAGTCTGTCTACCAGTGGAAAAAGCCAAGGCTGTTGGTTTGTCTTGTGCTACTTCATTCACAGCAGGCTCCAAGAGTCCCAGTTGGTCTTCATCAGCAGTTTGAGCTCAGGCTTCCACTCCTAATGATGCTGAAGGCCAGCTTGTGGTGGTGACAGCAGCCCCATTTTCTGAGGAAGGGTGTGCCACTGGATGATTGCTCCTGGATCCTTTCGGTGATGAATGCCAGTCTCTCAGGCTGGGAAGTCCATTGCTAAGGCTGAATGGCCTGGGACCATTGGAACCGTAGGGAAGTGGTGTGGTCCATCAACTGCCCTGAAGCGAGGGCTATCAGGTTGATTCTTCTGCATCTCTGACCCCAGTTGAGGGCTGGGCAGTTCACGTGTTTATTTATTTTATTATTTATTATTTATTACAATTTCTTATATACCGCGCTATTTAGCATCAGTGCGGTTTACATTATAACTTAACGACCATAACAACAAGCTGTCAGGTTTACATCGAACAGGAGTATAAACTTGGAAAACAGGGTTAACTATATACATAATCTATTTACATTGGAAGGATAGATAAAAGTCAGATAATGCATGTAGGTCTTTTCTAACTAAATTGGGTCAATTCCTGGAGGGTATGTCTAGGATCAATTGCTGTCAGGTAAGTGTTGGAGGAACAAGTGGGTTTTGAGGGCCTTCCTGAACTGATATAGGCTGGCTATGGCCCTAATGTCAGGGGGTAGAGCATTCCAGCATTTGGGTACGTAACAGCTGAAAGTCCTGTTTGTGGTTGACAAGTTGTACTTTGTCGAAGCCTTTGGTATTGCAAGCAAGTTTACAGCTGTTGATCTTCTGGATCTGTTGGGAGGGACAAAGTGGATAAGATGAGTGAGTGAGGAGGCTGAAATACCTTTGATTGCTTTGAAAGCTAATAGAAGGGTTTTGAAGGTGATTCTCCCATTGATTGGTAGCCAGTGCAGCTGTTTGAGAATGGGGGTCACGTGGTCGTATCTGGATGCTCCGTAAAGGATCCTAGCTGCGGTGTTCATGGCCAACTGTAAGGGGGTTAATGTGGATTGGGGGAGACCTTGTAAGATGGCATTTGCAAAATCAAAGTGCGGCAGTATCAGCGCTTGATATATGGTTCGGAAGTCATCTGGGTCCAATAGGGAGCGTAGGTGCTTGAGAGAGCGTATTTTGAAGTAGACGGCTTTGACTATGTTGCTTATGTGGCTTTTCATGTTAAGATGTTGATCCAAAGTAACTCCCAAATATTTTATTGCATCTTTGGTTTGCAAATCAGCTATATTGACACTGACATGGGATGGGGGGGTAAAGTAGGTGTCTCTGGTGATGAATAGCACTTCCGTTTTTTTATGTTGGATGCGAAGGTTCTGTGTTTGGAGCCAAGTTGAAACTGCGTTGAAGCAGTCTGTGAGGGGGGTCAGGTCCATGTGAGTTGTGGAGAAGGGCATGTATAATAGGATATCGTCTGCATATATCAAACAATTCACGTTGAATGATCTTATGATATTGCAGATGGGCTGCATGTAGATATTGAAAAGTAATGAGGATAACGATGAGCCCTGGGGTACTCCTTGCTTTTGATGGAAATGTGTTGACTCCTCTGATCCTGATTTCACATATTGCCATCTGTCGTCAAGGTAAGATTTGCACCATTCTAGTGCACTGTTGCAGACTCCCTTCTCCTTCAGTCTTCCGAGGAGAATTTCGTGACTCACGGAGTCGAACGCCGCGGCAATGTCTAGAAATATGAGCACAAAACCTTGACGGATGTTGTCAATTCCAGTGATGATTTCATTGAAAAGACCAGTGAGTAGTGTCTCTACCCCATGATATTCTCTGAATCCGTGTTGGCAGCTATCTAAGGGGGAAGCAGCATCGATGTGATCTTGAATTTGCCGTTGTGCTTCTTTCTCAATTATTTTGGCCAAGAGGGGGATGCTGGCTATTGGTCGGTAAGAGTCAGTTCTTTGTGGATCAAGCTTGGGGTTCTTCAATAGTGGTCTAATGGAAGTCTGCTTAAGTGAAGTGGGGAAATATGATGTAGTGAAGGATAGTTTCATTATTTTTGCGATGACCGGGCTGAACACATCACGTAGCTCCTTGATCCAAAAAGCTGGACATAGGTCGGTTTGTGCGGTGGAGGTGTTGAGAGATGCTATGGTGTCCTCGATGCATTTAGTGGATGGTGTAGAAAATATGTTAAGTGGTGATAGGCCCGTTGGTTCTTGATATGGGGCTGCTACCACCTTATTGGTTTGCACGATCTTGGATTGTAGATAATCCGCAAATTCCTGCGGGTGAATTTCGCTGTGCTGTATCGGGGAAGGTTCTTTTGAGAGGGATTTTACTAGATTGAAAAGATCACGTGGCTTGTTCAGGGACCTCTTTAAGGTGTCAGTGTGATATTGTTTCATTTTGGTAGTGATTGATTCTCGGTGTATTGCAAGGTGGGTTCGGTAAGCGGTCTGATCTTCAGTTGAATGCGATCTGCGCCATCGGCGTTCAAGTTTACGTAGTTGCGTAAGGGATGTTCGCAGCTCAGGAGAGAACCAGGGGGCGGAGCATCTTTTTGACCTTGCTGTAATCTTCGGGTTTGGGCGTTGTGAGATGGCAAGCAGGCTAGAGTTCCAGTAAGCGATTAGTTCATCAAGGTCTGGTGTAGTTTTGTTGATGAGTGATGGGGTCTCCGCCAGGATGTGTTCCCTATCGAAGGGGCGAAAGCATCTGGTGGTAGTTCGAGAGGATGTGTTCGAAGGTCGGCTTCTGTCTAGTTGGACATTGTTGATGGGTATCTGTATGATGATCAATTTGTGGTCGGACCAGGGTACTTCTATGACTGATATCGGAGGATAGTGGCTTTGGTCAATGACAGGGTGTGGAGCAAATACCATGTCAAGAATGTTCCCCTTTGTGTGTGTGGGTTCACCGATGATTTGTTTGAGACCTAGGTCATCCATTGCCTCAAGGAACGCATTTGCATGGCTTTGTGGTAAGGACGGGAGATTGAAATCGCCCATTAACCAATTTGGCTTATTGGGAGAGAGGGTGTTAGCTGCGAGGTCAATAATAGATGGAAGAGTGTTCTCGGACAACGTCATGGTGGTGGCTTATGTCAATTGGCAAGGTTACACGAGGAGTGCCAGGGTAGTCCTGGAGTTGGCTCTCCTGTTTGAGTGGCGAAGAGACTCCTAGTTTGTTGGCTCTGTGCATTGCCAAGGTGGATACTGTGGAAATGGATTATCTCCAGGAACAAACAGAAATGTAATCTTCACATATGGGTGACGTCTGCATCGACGGAGCCTGCACGGGAATGCTCCCCAGCGTCCAATAGGAAAGCTTTTGGGAGCGCTCCACTGAACCTGCGTGACTGCTTTCCCGCCTTCCCAACTCCCTCTCTTCAGTTCTTCATATTCTGCGAAGCCAGCAGGAAGCAAATCCTGTTACCACAGAAATACTCTTTTTGTGGATAGCGCCTGCCTTCCCGTCAACATCAGCACCGTCGAAGACATCACTGGTTTCCCTTTCTTTCTTTTACTTCTTTGTAGTTTCTTAAAAAAAAAAAAAACTTGGGCATTGACACCCTTGTTAGGCCTTAAGCCTATCATAGCCTTCATATCCTGAAGGCATGGAGAAACCAACGAGTGATTTAAAAAAATGTTCTAATTGTGCCAGTACCATTTCGGCAACTGACATACATGACTGGTGCTTAAAATGCCTTGGCCCAGACCACCAGCCAAAAGACTGTTCCCTCTGTCAAAAAGTGACATGGAGAGGCCTACAGAACCGGGCTTCTAAATTTGGAGCATGCTACGCTTCAGACGCGGTATCAATTGTGTCCACTTTGTCGAGGGTCTCGTCATCCTCCCATGGATCTCAGGTATCTTTGAAGTCCAAAGAAGGCCGTATCAAAGTCTGATAGTATCTCCAGGGGAAGGTCTTGCTCAGAGTATTGAGACCCCTCCAGTGTTGCCTTGGAGATAGATCAGCCTGCTAAACAGCTTCAATGGGAGGTCCTGTCCTCCAAAACCATTGAGGGGCCCCAAGATGCTCCCAAGGCCTCAACCTCTGGAGAGCTCCTGGTGCCATGCTCTGGGACAATAGCACAAATACCCGTTACCAATACCCAAACATTGGCAACCTCAATAGACCAGCGCATACTGACCATCAAGCAGAGCTTGGCAGCTCTCCTGGCAGCTTTGGTACCTGTAAAAACCTTGGCTACAGGCACCGCCCCATTGATATCGGTCACGATTCTGACATCGCCAATGGTTCTGGGCATGACATCAGGACTGCTGCAAATGGCATCGGCATTGCTGCCACACATGCCCTTCCTTGAAACCTTAACCGACACAGGTGCAAAGCCCAAATTTATTTATTTATTTATTTAACATTTCTTTTATACCACGCTATTGACATCAGTGCGGTGTACATCAAACGGAACATATACATTTCAGATTAACTGCAATGTAGTCACATTTGAACAGGGAGTGAAACTTGGATAACAGGGTATATGTCAACAGTTAATACATGTTATCTATAGTTATTTACATGGTACATGTATTTCCCTATCAGCTCTACACCGGAAAGTATCTTGTGAATAGATAGTGCTTTAGGGCCTTCCTGAATTGAGTTAGGGCTGGTGATAACTCTCATTTCTGGGGGGAGGGCATTCCAGGCTTTGGGGGCATAGATGCTGAAGGCTCTGTTAGATGTTGCCTTTGTGCATCTCGTTGTTTCTTTTGGGACTGTCAGAGTGTTCACTGCTGCGGATCTTCTGCTTCTATTGGAGGGTGAGGTGTGTATCAGCTCAGTGATGGCTGTTGGGGTCTGATTGTTCAGGGCTTTGAAGGTCATAATTATGATCTTATATTGGATTCTGGCTTGAATCGGTAACCAATGGAGCCTTTTCAGGATTGGTGTAACGTGATCAGTTCTTGACATTCCTTCTAGCACCCTAGCGGCCGTGTTCATTGCCAGTTGGAGAGGGTTTAGAGTTGCTTGTGGGAGCCCATATAGGATTGCGTTTGCAAAATCAATGTGTGTGGCATCACCAGGGCTTGGTAAATTGTTCTGAAATCGGTATACTCAAGTAGTGGTCGTAAGTGACGAAGTGTCCATATTTTATGGTATATGGATTTTGCTGTGTTATTTATATGCGTTTTCATGTCCATCCTTTGGTCAAGGGTGATGCCTAGGTATTGGATAGTGGGTTTAGCTGACAGTTCTGTGTCTTTTACCTTTAATGTGAGTGGGGGAGCGAAGTCCTGGTTCTTCGTGATGAACAATACGTCAGTTTTGCTGTGGTTGAGTCGCAAGTTATGTGTGAGGAGACACTCCGCAGCTGCTTTGAAACAGCTTACCAGTGGGGTAAAGTCATGTTGGTCCGTTGTAAAAGGCATATAGAGGAGAATATCGTCTGCATATGCTAGGCAGGCTACATTAAAAGATCGAATCA
Organism: Ichthyophis bannanicus; assembly: GCA_033557465.1. Taxonomy (NCBI): domain Eukaryota; kingdom Metazoa; phylum Chordata; class Amphibia; order Gymnophiona; family Ichthyophiidae; genus Ichthyophis; species Ichthyophis bannanicus. The sequence continues at coordinate 339,031,360 of CM066036.1, read as the reverse complement.
GGTCACAGATAGGTTGTATGTAAATGTTGAACAATAATGCGGATAGCGAGGAGCCTTGAGGTACTCCCTGTTCTTGAAGGAATGGTTCTGATGTTGTGGCATTGGTTCTCACTTGTTGCCATCTGTTGGACAGATAGGATTTGCACGAGCTCAGTGCTGAGTCGTGGATTCCTTTTTCTTCAAGACGTTCGATAAGTATTTGATGACTTACAGAATCGAACGCAGCTGAAATGTCCATGAATATAAGGATAAAACCTTGTCGGATGTTATCTATTCCTGTAATTATGGTGTTGAAGAGGGTGATAAGGAGGGTCTCCATGCCGTGTGCTTCCCTGAAGCCATGTTGGGATGGGTCCAGGGGGGCTTCAGTATCAATGTGTTGTTGGATTTGGTGTTGCACTACCTTTTCAATTATTTTGGCTAATAGTGGGATGCTGAATATCGGTCTGTATGATTTGACCTTTAGAGGGTCCAGTTTATTATTCTTCAGTAGTGGCCTGATGGATGGATGTTTTAGGCTTTGTGGGAAGGTTCCTGTTGCGAACGATTGTTCTAGGATTTTATTTAGGAAGTGACTTAGCTCGCTGCGGAGTTCTCTTATCCAGGACGCTGGACAGGGATCATTTGGTGCTGTAGTAGCATTGATGGAGGCGATGGTATTTTCAATCTCTTTGGGCGATATGGTATGGAATTTGGTCAGTGGGGATGGTTTTGGCATCATGGGTAGTTGAGAGAGTCTGGTGGGATTGGTGCTTTTGGCTGTCTGGATCATTTTTGATTTTAAGTAGTCGGCATAATCCTGGGGTTGAATTATGTGTGTTTGTTCTGGGGTTGGTTCTCGTGCTAATGTTTTTACTATGTTAAATAAGTCATGGTGCTTGTTTATTGATCATTTCAGGAGGTCCGTATGGAACTGCTTTCTTCTCTCCGCTATTTCTTGGCGATGCTTTTCTAAGTATGAACAGTATATTGTGTAGGTTTCGGTGGATCGGGATCGGCACCAACGTCTCTCAAGCTTGCGCAGGTGGAGGAGTGATGCTCGTAATTCATTTGAGTACCAAGATACGTGTTCTCGATTCCTAGTTCTTCTATTTTCATCTGGGAGTTGTGAGCTAGACTTGAGGGTGTTCTTCCAGGTATTAATCAGATCTTCTAGACCAGGTTCTGAGGAATTTAGGGGTGGAAGGACTTTCCTTAGTATTTCCTCTTTGTCAAAGGATACTCAGAGCATCGGTACCAGCACCTAGCTTTGGGTGACTGCTGTGCCCATCAATACTTCGAGTCCTCTGATTGATTCCCCTGTTTTGCATCAAGAGTTACTTGATTCCTGGGGGCTCCAGTCCCTTCCTTTGGAGGCTTCCCTGTCCCAACACTGATGTCACTTCCGGAGGATATATCCTTCTAGGAATGCATTCGCGACCTGGGCAAAGGTCTCTCTATCATGGTAACATTGGAGAAGGAGCCAAGGGCAGAGGAATTAGAGATCCTCCAATACCCAACAGCACTTAAGGAGGCAGCCACCTTACCAGTGCATCACATCCTCCATGGCCTTATGCTCCGCATGTGGGAGATGCCTCTCACGGTCTCACCTCAAAGTCGACATCTCGATACCATGCATCAGATACCGGAGTGTCCTGGCTTCCAAAAGCCACAGCTTCCCTACCACTCCATGGTGATGGAACTGGTGATGTGCCAAATCAAAAGCTCTGACTCACTCCTCAAATCCCCCAGGAAGGGAATTGAGAAGTCTCGACGCCTTTAGATGTCTATGCTTTCAAGCATCCATGCTCTCGGCTAGGATCAACTCCTATATCCTTTACATGGAAATGTTCCTCAAAGAAGTCTCAAGGGATTTTGAGGCCTTTGCCCCTCTCCTCCTTGGTGACAAGAGGGCAAACTATCTTGCCCTAATTAAGCATTGACAAAATGTTTCAAAGTTTGTCAATAGTTACCTTTGATGCTTTTGAATGCACAAGTAGGGCCTCAGCAATGTGCATCAGAGCACACAGAATTGCATGGCTTCAAGCTTCAGTTCTTGAACAGTGGGTTCAAGATAAGCTGGGAAACACCTTGCACAGGAGAAAATCTTTTTGGCAAAGACTGGCAAGATAAGGCATCTCAGAGTCAGAAAACACTACTCTAAAGAGACTGTCTAGTGTCACAGCTGACCCTGCTAGGAAAAAGACTCCTGTAAAGAAGTCCTTCACAATAATAAGAAGAAATTATATTCTTATCCTTCTGCTTCTCAGTACCAGGGCCAGGCCTCATAAAAGCAGCTTCCTAAGCAACAGAAGAAGCTACAGGTGGCTAAACCTCAACCAGCTCCACAGGCACAGTATGTGCCTGGTTTGTGACTCTTTCCTAGAGAACATTGCTACCCTGTCTCTGGAAGGCCTCCAATCCCTCCATATAGCAGGCAGACTGCCATTATGACAACAGATGGCACCTAATCTCAGAGCAGTGGACACTCACCATTATCCAGGATAGGTACAGACTTCATCTACAAACTCGGCTCCCCTCTACTTTCATGGGGGAATATCAAAAGCAACCCCCATTCACTGCTCTCCTACAGGATGCGATGTCCTCTCTTCTGTCTCAGGGCACCATAGAAGATGTCCCAATATACCAACGGGGAATGAACTTCTACTCGCCCTACTTTCTCATTCCAGAGAAAAGCGGAGGGTACATGCCCATTCTGGACCTCAGAAACCTCAACAGGTTTCTAGTCCATGAAAAATTCAAGATCTGTCTCGGGACTCTAATTCCCTACATCCAGTCAGGACTGGCTCTGTTCTCTGGGTCTAAAAAAAGCATACACACATATCCTCATCCATCCAGGACACAGGAAATATCTACACCTATCAAGGAAGACATTATCGGACTCACCTCTGCCCCAAGAGTCTTCACAAAGTGCATGGTGGTCGTGGCCACATATCTAAGATCTCTGGGGATATTTGTCTTCCCTTACTTAGATGACTGGCTAATAAAAGCAGACACTTCCCAAGAGGTACTGCTTTCCTTGCATTGTACCATCACAGTATTACAACACTTGGGTTTTGTGATAAACTTCCCAAAATCCCAGCTTGCTCCAATTCAAAAACTGGAGTTCATGGGAGCCCTACTGGACACCCAACAGTCCAGGGCATTTCTGCCCCAGCTCCGTTGTTCCTGTCTAGTCGAGCTAGCATAGATGCTCCTACGAGACCATCTCAATGCCCAAGAGATGCTACATCTCCTGGGGCACATGACTTCTACAGTACATGTCATTCCATGTGCCCGACTACATATGCAGAGAGCCCAGTGGACTCTTGCCTTCCAGTGGAAACAGGCCTTGTGTTCATCTCTGAGACAGGATTCAGGTTACGGCCCGTCTCGCCACATCCCTTCAATGGTGGTGTATTCCAGAAAATCTGCTCATAGGGCCACCTTTTCAGATGCCTCCACTTCAATGCACCTGACAACAGATATCTCCACTCTGAGTTGGGGAGCCCATCCCGGCAATCTGACCACACAAGGGCTCTGGACAACTCGAGTCACAACTCCAGATCAATTTCCTGGAATTTTGTGCTATCTCCAATGCCATCCGGGTGGTTCAACACCACCTCAGGGCACAGCAAGTTCTAGTCAGGATAGACAATCAGGTGACCATGTTCTATGTGAACAAATGGGGAGGAACGGACTCTTGGGGCCTATGTGAGGAGGCCCTGAATCTCTGGTCCTTTGCCATTGCTTATCAAATACACCTCCAAGTGATGTACTTCTGGGGGGAATTCAATGTCTTGGCAGACCGACTGACTCGCATCTTCCCCATAAATGGTCTCTCCATCTGGACACAGCATCCTATATCTTCCAGAGCTGGGGAACTCCAGACATAGATCTTTGTAACTCCCCAAAATGTCAAGCTTCCTCACTTCTGCATAAGAACGCGGACATCCATCAACCAGCCGGTGATTCCTTCCACCTACAATGGGGTCAGGGTCTGCTTTATGCTTTCCCTCCCATACCCCTCATTCCCAAGATGTTTTTCAAGCTCATCAGATAAAGGGCTGCATGATACTCAGCCATAAAAACTAAAATCAAAATAAGAAATTAAAACACCATATAAAAGGAACGTGATAAAATACATTAAATAAAAGAGAAACAGAGGAGGGGAGGAAGGAGGATGGGGAGAGGAGGAGGAGGGGCGGGATAGGGACGGGAAGGGGAAGGGCGGGATGGGGAAGGAAGGGAGGAGGAGGAGGAGGAGGAGGTGAAGGGAGGGGGAGGGGGGGGGATGGTGATGGAAGGGAGGAGGAGGAGATGGGATGGGATGGGGAAGGGAAGGGGAGGGGAGGATAGGGAGGGGAAGGAAAGGGGGAGGGGAAAGAAAGGGGGGAGGGGCAGGATAGGGATGGGGTAGGGAGGGGGAGGAAAGGGGGGAGGAAAGGGGGGAGGGGGTGGAAAGGGGGAGGGGAAGGATAGGGGAGGGGAGGGGAGAGGGTGGCGGAGGGGGTGGCAGAGGGGGTGGGGTGGGATGGGAAAGGAAAGGGGGAGGGGAAACACTCTGTGTTTCCTGGAGTTTTCAGTTGGTTCTGCACTGCTGGGGTCGCACCAAGAAGGGTCTGATGGCGACCTGCTCCAATGCCAAAGTGTGCCGCTTCTTCAGTCACCACACGAAGTCAAGGGTCTGAAGGCCTTGGCACCCTGGCTCAGCCTTGACCAGATCAGCACCTGCAATGGTTGTTTTCTCCATGATCCCTGGTTGGGTGTGTGATTAAGCGTATGGAGCAACATCCGAGAAGGATTATTTATTTATTTAACATTTCTTATATACCGCCTTTCATGATATCAAAGCGGTTTACATTGAAAAAACTGAAATTACATTGAACAGGGCATTATAACTTGGAGATAACTATTTTACAGGGAACATGGGCAATGGAGGGTTAAGTGGCTTGCTCAAGACCACAAGGAGCACCTGTGGGACTAGAAACCCCAGTCCTTCCAGCCCAAGGTTGCTGTCATCTAGTGGGATTTGAACCCCTGACCTTCCGGCCTGAGGTAAATTGCCCCAACCACTAGGCCACTCCTCCCTCTAGCGGCACCAGGTTGATCGAGGAGAGAGTGATGCACAGATCTGATGTGGCTCCTGCGAGCGCCACCCCTTTGCTTGCCTCCATCTCTGGGCTTATTGTGTTGGGGACTGCTTGTCCTGCAGGGCTCGGCTCCCTTCTTGCTTATGACGTGGCTCCTGTAAGGAGACAGCATACATGGACTACTCTGACAGTGGTGTTTCACTCTGTTCAAAGCCCAGAGGAGGTCTACCAACCTGGCATAAGTGTGGGTCTGGTGCCTTGGGTGCTGGTGCAGCGCACAGTGACTGGCTCCTGAGACGGCCAAGTTGCCATCTCCGTGGCCTTTTCTGCAGGATGGTCTAAAGAAAAAGGGCCTTTTATTTTTCTTAGCTCCCTGAAGGTTTAGATGGCAGCTTTGGCTTGTTTCAGAGGGCCGTTGGCTGGTAAGTCTCTAGCCATACACCCAGATGTCTCACAGCTTTTTCAGGGGAGTTCGGTATCTACGTCCTCCCCTATGGTCCGTGGTCCCTTCCTGGGATATGTGTTTGGTGCTCAGAGCCCTGATGTTGAAGCCCTTTGAGTTGTTGAAGCACGCTACTCTTCAGGACTTGCTGCTCAAGATGGTTGTGATTGTTCTGCAAGGTGATTTTCCAAGCTGCAGGCCAAGAACTCTACTTATCTTTTCTGAGGTGGCCATTTACATTCGGCCTGCGCCTTCCTTCTTCCCTGAAGTGGTTTCTCCCTCCATGTGAACCAAGCGGTTTGCCTGCCCTCCTCTAAGGACCAGTGTCGGGGGAATGGTAGGATCTTCATCTTGTGGATGTCCGGAGGGTGGTTCTTGGAGGTTATGAATTCTTTTTGTAAGTTTATCGTTTTATGCTGTTTACTGGCCCACACAAGGTGACATGGCAGCTCAGTCTGCATTGGTGTGCTGGGTTAAGGAGGTCATTGCCTTGAGAGATCTGTTGTGGAACCAGACAGTTCTGGAGGATTTGCACATCCATTCTACCCAAGCACAAGCATCCTTGTGAGTGGAGCAGAGCTCAGTAGCCCTTGCAGGCATTTGTCGAGTAGCAACATGGGCATCACCTCCACTTTTGTCAAGCATTTCCATCTGGATGTCCACGCTCAGATGGACACTCCCTTTAACTCTAAGGGTTTGCAAGCTGCTGTGTCGCCTCCACTGGGTGGGAAGAAATAGTCCCACTTGTCTGGACTAGTCTCTCAGGACGATATGGAAGGTGACATTTTAATTACCAGATAATGTCCTTTCCTTGAGTCCTACTAGACCAGTCCAGGGCCCATCCCTGGAACTGTTTGTTCTGTTCTTCTGAGGTGGTACCTTGGGTCCACTATGATTCCCATATTTGGCTCTGCAGGTTCATCTTCTACAAACAGCCTTCTCCTTATGCTTTCCAGTACATAGTTCTGTACTGTTTGAGATTGTTGCCCATGTTGAAGTTGTCTGAGGCTTGCCATGTTCTCCCATATGCTTTGAGATGGATACTGAAGAGACCTAGTGGATGAGGCGTATAAAGGCATGGGAGTGATGTTGTTGAAAGCTGGGCATTTCATTGGTTCTTTGTCTCCACCAATCTGCTGATTATGTGAACACAACCATTTGTCTGAACTGGTCTAGCAGGACTCAAGGAAAAGACATTATCTGGTAAGTAAAATGTCACCTTATCTGCAAATTACTCATTCTTCCTATGGGTAAAAATCTGATAAGTCTTTGAGTTTGTGTGTCTGTCAAGATCTTTTGTTTTGCTTTGACTGTAGCTGTTCTTTGCTTCCCCTCAGGAGCTGCTACCCTGGGTGATTGCCTAATGGTTAGGCCAGTCCCATTTACATCAGTAATTAAGGTCTCATGGGCAGGCATGTGGTAGCAGGGCAGAGTCAAGAGGTGGTTATGAAATCATCTCTCCCTCAAGGAGCATCAATAAGCTTGACCTCTTCCTATGGTTTCACTGAATAATTTTTGTGTTGACTTGACTGCCATCTCTTCTACACAGATTGAGGAGCTTTTCATGAGGACTTCCACTGCTCCTTTAGTTAAGACTGTTATTATATCAAAAGTAGTTTCCTTACCTAGGGTGGCTGTGAGAACACAGGGAACAGCACATGGGGAGCAAGGATGTCTCCTTGAAGGACATCTGACAAGTTGTGACTGTGATAGAAGGGATGCTCCAGGGAACAGTGACTCAACTTTGCAGTTTTACTCAGGAGACTGCATTTAATTTATGGATATGGATTCTAAGTTTGCTTTGAAAGACATATATTAGGTTTAGAACTGCAGGTTTCTTCTTTGCAGACTTCCCATACTTCCATAAGTATGGACTGTCTTTCTGTACACTTTAAATTAGAAGTTGGAGAATATAGTTAGAATGCAGAATCTGTTTTGTTTTTTTGTTTTTTAAATTTTCCATTTGTAACCGTTGCAGCACTTTAGTAAATATGCCCCTTACTGTGGTCTCCCAGAGGTTCTTAGCTGTGCTTGCTAGTTCAAGGTCCTTCCTCTGTAATACCAAGAATTATCCCAGGGACCCCTTTCATGCAGATTATCCTCCTGATTCTCACCAGGCTGTAAGCCCTGTCTTCTTCCTCTTCCTATGTGGTTTTGTGTGTTGGAGACCCCTCTGGTCCCTGCTAGGTCAGGAATTTATAGGCCTGTTTGCCAGAACCAGAGACCCTCTCTAATGAGTGCCCCTGACTGATGCCTGCCTGCCACTTCACAAGCAGTGATAGCAGTCTCTCTGAAAGCATGGCAGTTTCCTAAGGCTTGCCTTCACTATGCTCCTAACATGCTTACAGCCACCCTCTCTGTCACTGGCTGAGGTGATCAGACTTCAACAAGCCATGATATCCCTCCAAAAGTATTTATATTCCCAATAAGGAACCTTCTAGTCCCTTCCTTTTGTGCTCAACTCCTACAGCTCTCTCATCAATCTCTCTGATATTTACCATGCTGGTTAAGGCCACATCTCCCTTGTTAGTACTCCAGAAATGGACCAGGAAGTATTTTAAAGAAGTAATTAATATTTCAATGTGTGAAACTTGTCCTGTAAATTGTTATATTCTTAATAAGGTTCAGAAGGAGGGTAGTGGTGAAAAATTGATTGATTTTTTTGACTTGGACAGTTTTGATTGGATAGGGTTCTTGGAAAATTCCTGAGATACTATTCCAACTAGAGCAATGCTCCACATTATCTTCTCCCATGAAAAAGATAAAATATTAGTGATAAACACTTATTTTAAGAAAGATGATGTCCTGTTTTGTGATAATAGACTACAAGTTTTCCTTATTTTGGCATATTCATCCCAAATATGAAAGAGCTTTTCTGATCCTGAAGCCTCAAATGCTTGTATTGACAGCTACCTTTTTTTTTTGTTTGAATTTTACCGCAAATAACTGATTGGCTATCAGGAAAATAATTGTGTCTTTACGGACTCTGCACAATGACTTCTTGGGGCTATGATTAAAAATTGTGGGATAATCTGAATAGGACTGGGTTAACTGGGAGGTCCTTTTATAACCTTTTTTTTCTTGTATCTTTCTTTGTGATATATTTTCTATTTCCTCAACTAGATACAAACTTCTTGGAAATCATTAGTGTTTTTTTATGTTTTATTCAGCCCTATTATAGAATGTAATCTTTTTCCATTTTTCTTTTTGTTTCATAAATTCAAAAAAATATGTATATTTACCACACTGGCTGAAGGTGTCTATTTGACTGGACTAAACTACAATGTTTCCCTCATACTACTTTGTTGTTGTTGTTAAGTGCCGTCGAGTCGGAGTCGACTCATGGCGACCCTCTGGATAGCTATCCTAAATTGTGTTCGGTCGTCAGTCAGGCGGCTCATTGTTGACAGACTGGTACCCGTAGCAGCTGTTATTGTATCGATCCATCTCATTGCTGGCCTTCCTCTTTGCGTTGACCTTCTATCTTGCCAAGCATGATGTCTTTCTCTAATGATCTCTCTCTCCGCATGATGTGTCCAAAGTATGAAAGTCGAAGTCTTGTCATCTGAGCTTCTAAAGAAAGCTTAGGTTTGATCTCCTCTAGTACAGACTGGTTTGTTCTTCGGGCAGTCCATGGTATACACAGTATTCGCTGCCAGCACCATAATTCAAAGGCATCAATTTTCTTCCTGTCTATCTTTTTCACTGTCCAGCTTTCACATCCATATGATGTTATTGAAAATACCACGGCTTGAACAAGTCGAATCTTTGTATGGAGAGAGACATCTCTGCTCTTGAGAATCTTATCTAGGTCTTTCATAGCCATTCTGCCAAGAGCAATGCGTCGTCTGATTTCTTGACTGCTTGTTGCTTCTTTATTGATAGTTGATCCAAGTAGGTTAAAGTTATTCACGATTTCAATTTCTTCTCCTTCGACAATGAACCTGTTGATTATGCCAGTTGTCATGATCTTTGTCTTCTTTACATTAAGGTGCAGGCCCATTTTGAGACTATGTTCTGTGATTGGGAGAAGCAAATGTTTCAGATCATCTTCACTTTCCGCCAGTAATGTGGTATCATCAGCATAGCGAAGGTTGTTGATGAGTCTTCCACCAATCTTCACACCTCTGTTGTCTTCATACAATCCTGCTTCTCTGATGATTTGTTCCGCATATAAATTAAACAGGTAGGGGGAAAGTATGCAGCCTTGTCTTACACCTTTGCTTATTTTAAACCATTCTGTTTCTCCTTGTTCTGTTCGAACTGTTGCTTCTTGATCAATGTACAGATTGTGCAAGAGAACGATCAGGTGTTCATACTACTTACCCAACAAAAATTGTTTGTTCTTTTTTTGTCATCTCAGTTAATAGTAATACACGTAAGGTGGAATTTTCGAAGACATTTACACGGGTAACTGCCCTAGTTACCCGTGTAAATGCCTTATTTGGGATTTTCCAAAGGTACCTACATGGGTACTGCCTTTTGAAAATCCTGCATAAGTCTCTAATGTGCCCAGATGCTATGTGGTTAGTATTGGGGTGTGTTGGTGGCATTCTAGGGTGGAGGAAAGGGCTAAACGGGTAGCAGCTCTCTGTGCCTTAAAGATAGGCAAGGCTTTTCCTCACCTATCTTTCAGGTGCATGGGCTAAGAGGGTAGAGGGTAGCATTGAAAATTACTGCTACCTGTTTAGCTTTGGCAGTTGCTGGCGCATCCAGCTAAACCCAGTTTTTCATTTCTGTCACTGTGGAAGTGAAAATCCGGGTTAAGGGTGTCTGTGGGCAGGCTATGCGCAGATGCAGCGCATAGCCTGCCCAAATGAAAATCAGGCCCATACTCCCTATTCCCACACCCATTATAAAGTAACACAAACCCCTGCAAAAAGAGTCATTCAGGAGCTGTGAAGAAAAGGTGACCTACCAAAACAGCATTGATTCTCATAATTCAAACAGCAACTCTATCTGTAAAAGGGCAGCACTGCAGCTATTACACTAGGTTTTATGGGGCAATTGCCTACAGCCTGCCTGTGGTCTACTGAACCAAAAGCTGACATAGATTTCTGCACTGCACACAGGCCTCTGACCTGGTGATGTCACAGAAGCTACCTGCTTCCCAAATGCCTCTGTGTAGACAATGAAAATCATTGCTCTTTGTTCTATTAATACTGAGAACCTGACTTCCAGGCCATTCTTTGCCTGAAAACTGCTTCAATGACCTTGGAGTATGCAATATTGTACGGGGATTCATACCATCTTCTACTGCATTCTATCGCTCAGCGTGGACTCTTTTGTGCATATGACCACATCCTGATAGCTTTTTTTCTGATTTGCTCAGTCACAAAGTGGAGCACTGGTCTAACAAACCCAAGAACAGGGCATCTACCAAGATAAGAACGCTGCACAAGTAATAAAACTGTATGCAGAGATGAAGACCAGCAAGCTTCTTCTCAAATTCTCCCTTTGCCTGCCTTATCAATGCCTTGCATTTGACTTGCCAGTGCTTGTGCTGTTTCCAGGTTTCGTCCTTTGGCTCTTTTTTCCATTTCCTGAAAGATGCTTTTTTGGAAACAGCCTCTCTGACCTCACCTTTAAACCATGCTGGCAGTTTTTTGGACTTCCTTCCACTTTTCTTAAAGCGTGGAATACAGCTGGTCTGGGCTTCCAAGATAGTATTTTTCAACAACAGCCAAGCCTGTTGTACGTCTTTAACCTTTGCAACTGCTCCTTTTAGTTTTTTCTTAACTGTTTTCCTCATTTTATCATAGTCTCCCTTTCGAAAGCTAAAAGGTAGTACTGTGGATTTCCTTACTATCCCTCCTCCACTAATTAAATCAAAGGCGATCATGCTATGATCACTATTGCCAAGTGGCCCCAACAACCTTATCTCTTGCACTAGATCTGGTGTTCCACTAAGGACTAGGTCTAATATGGCTTCCCCTCTGGTCGGTTCATGAACCAGCTGCTCCAAGAAGCAGTCATTTATTTCATCTAGGAACTTTATCTCCCTAGCATGTCCTGACGTGACACTGACCCAGTCGATACCGGGGTAGTTGAAATCACCCATTATTATTACTGCGCTGTAACTTTTGTTAGCTTCCTTGATTTCTTTGAACATTTCATCATCCATTTGGTCATTCTGGCCAGGCGGTCGATAGTACACCCCCATAAGAACATAAGACATGCCATACTGGGTCAGACCGAGGTCCATCAAGCCCAGTATCCTGTTTCCAGCAGTGGCCAATCTAGGTTATACGTACCTAGCAATATCCCCAAAAGACACAGGTTCCACAATGCTTGTACTGGGTCAAGCATTGATATCCTGGGTCCCTTTTTAATAGTGGTTTATGGACCTTTCCTCCAGGAACTTGTCCAAACCTTTTTTAAACCCAGCTATACTGACAGCCCTTACTACATCCTCCGGTAACAGATTCCAGAGTTTGATTACACGTTGAGTGAAAAAAATATTTTCTCTTATTTGTCTTAAATAGTTTACCCTGTAGCTTCATTACATGTCCCCTAGTCTTTCTATACTCTGATAGCGTAAACAATTGATCCACGTTTATCCGTTCCACTCCATTCATTAATTTATAGACCTCTATCATATCTCCCCTCAGCCGTCTCTTCTCCAGGCTAAAGAGCCCTAACCTTCTTAGCCCCACGGCCCCACTTCTTAGCCCCACTGCCATCGCCTTCCCCCTTTTACATGGAATTTCAATCCATATAGATTCTACAACAGATTTCGTTTCCTGAAAATCTTTAATCCTTTCTGACTCAATGCCCTCTCTAACATAGAGAGCAACCCCTCCACCAATTTGATCAGCTCTATCATTACGATATAGTTTGTACCCAGGTATCACAGTGTCCCACTGGTTGTCCTCCTTCCACCATGTCTCTGATATTCCAATCATATCTAACCTTTCATTTAGTGCTATATATTCTAACTCTCCCATCTTATTTTTTAAACTTCTAGCATTTGCATACAAGCATTTTAGAGAATGTATTTTATTCATATTAATTTGGCAATTGTTAGACATGGGTAATTTGGGATCTTTAAGCTCTGTCTGCTCCATACTTGAGGGCATTTGGGCTAGTTTACTCTTTTGTGGAACCTCTCTGCTTTTGGTAGTATCCTTCAAAGATACATTCTTCCGAACCATCCGCTCTTGGGCGACTGTCGGCTTTCCCCTAATATCTAGTTTAAAAGCTGCTCTATCTCCTTTTTAAAGGTTAATGCCAGCAGCCTGGTTCCATCCCGGTTAAGGTGAAGGCAATCCCTTCAGAAGAGCCCCTCCTTTCCCCAGAATGTTCCCCAGTTCCTAACAAATCCAAAACCCTCATCTCTGTACCATTGTCTCATCCACGCATTGAGACTTCGGAGCTCTGCCTGCCTTTTGGGTCCTGCGCGTGGAACAGGAAGCATTTCGGAGAATGCTACCCTGGAAGTTCTGGATTTCAACTTCCTACCTAAAAGCCTAAATTTAGCCTCCAGAACCTCCCTACCACATTTTCCTATGTCATTGGTACCGACATGTACCAAGACAGCAGACTCCTCCCCAGCACTATCTAAGACCTTATCTAGGTGGCGCGTGAGGTCCGCTACCTTCGCACCAGGCAGGCATGTTACCAGGCGATCCTCACGTCCACCAGCCACCCAGCTATCTACATGCCTAATGATCGAATCACCAACTATAACGGCTGTCCTAACCCTTCCCTCATGGGCACATGGCCCTGGAGAAACTTCCTCGGTGCGAGAGGGTTTTACATCACCTGGAGGGGACAGGTTCTAGTTACAGGATCACTTCCTGCCACACCAGGGTGATGCTCTCCTGTCTGTTGACCTCTCTCCTCCATGGCAACAGGGATGCTGCCAGACTGGAGGTGGGACTTCAGGACTATATCCCTGTAGGTCTCGTCTATGTACCTCTCTGTCTGTCTTATGCTTTCGAAGTCTGCTACTTTAGCCTCTAGAGAACGGACTCGTTCCCTGAGAGCAAAGAGCTCCTTGCACCTAGTGCACACGTAAGACCTCTCGCCAACTGGGAGAAAATGGTACATGTGACACTCAATGCAAAAGACTGGAAAGCCCCCATCCCGCTGCTGGACTGCTGTCTGCATCTTAGTTTTAAGTTTGTGTTTAGATCTAAGTTCTTTACTTACTAAGGGTTGCTATGGATATTTATACTAATAAAACTGTACCTAATACGTGTAATATACCTTGTTCACCTGAAGCTTAACTAATCTCAGGTCCTTAGTGTATGATTGATTTGGGTAATGAGCTTCACCTGAGCGCACCTCCTGCCTTTTAAGATGTGTAAGTACCTATAAAGCTACGATTATCCCAGGGGTGGGTGGGTGGGTGGGTATGGGGAGGGAGGGCGGGAAATAACACTTATTAAAAGAGGGCTGCTACACAGTACCCTGTCTTGTGCTGCTGAGGTAAGCTATATTCTGATTTGATTTAAATTATAGCTCTTAGCTGCTGCTGGACTCTAACTTCTTATGAAATTTAAACTACAAGCTCTCTGCTGGGTTCTAAATTTGACCAGAAAGCTCTCTTCTATGTTTTAAATTTAAGCTAAAAGTACTTTGCTGATGCTAGGCTCTGAGTGACTATTAAATGTAAACTACAAGCTCTCTGCTGGGTTTCAAATGTAACCAGAAAGCTCTCTTCTGTGTTTTAAATTTAAACTAAAAGTACTTTGCTGTTACTAGGCCCTGAGTGACTATTAAATTTAAACTACAAGCTCTCTGCTGGGTATGAAATGTAACCAGAAAGTTCTCCTCTGTGTAGTTGATGGCTCCTTCTCCCTGACGACAAGAAAGCTGATTATCTCACCCTGGTGAAACATGCCCAAAATGTTTCCAAATTTAACAGGGCAACTTTTGACTGTTTTGAATGCATCAGCAGAACTTCAGCTATATGCATTGGTGCATGCAGGATTGCTTGGCTCCAAGCCTCTGATCTTGAATAGTGGGTTCAAGATAAGCTGGGTAATATACCTTGCACAGGTGAAAACCTTTTTGGCAAAGACTGGCAGGATAAGGCTTCTCGGTTAGAATGTGAGAACACCACTCTTAATAGACTTTCTAGATCTACTGCCAACCCAGATAAGAAAAAGACATCAAAGAAAACCTTTTCAATAAGAAAAAGTAGTACTACCCTTCACCCCTGTGTGGTGCATTGTCACATCCTTGCCCTCCAAAAAGGGCAGCAGCAACCAAAACAGCAAAGAGAGGCTCAGACTCCCAGGTCTCAGCCAACCCAGCAGACCCAACCTCCTCAGGGTCTTTGACTCTTTTCTGGAGAACATAACCGTCCTGCCTTTGGAGATTCCAGATCCCATCCACATTCCTGGCACTTTGCCCACAGGTGGCATCTTGTAACATCAGAACACTGGACTTTCTCCATAGTAAGGGAGGGGTACAAATTTCACTTCCGAAGTCTACCCCCCCCCCCCCCCGTCTCCTCCAAGAGAGTTCAATTCTCAACTCCCTTTCACTACTCTGTTATTGCAGGAGGTCACCTCCCTTCTCTCACAGGGTGCAATAGAGGAAGTGCCATTCTCCAAGCAAGGTCTGAGTTTCTATTCTCCTTACTTCCTCATTCCAAAAAAGACAAGGGGTACAGGCCCATCCTGGACCTCAGAAAACTGAACAAGTATCTACTTCAGGAGAAATTAAAGATGATCTCCCTAGGTACTCTTCTCCCCTATCTCCAGAGTCAGGATTGGCTCTGTTCTCTAGATCTAAAGGACGCATATACTCACATTCTTATCCATGCAGAACACAGAAGGTTTCTGCATTTCCTGTTCCAGGGGAGACATTATCAATACAGAGCCCTGCCTTTTGGCCTCGCCTCTGCCCCAAGAGTCTTTGCAAAGTGCATGGCAGTTGTAGCTGCATTCCTAAGGACTCTAGGGATATTTGTCTTCCCCTACTTAGACTGGCTCATTCAAGCAAGCACATCTCTAGAAGCCAATCTTTCTGTCACGCGCACCATACAGGTGCTGCAACACTTGGGATTTGTAATAAATCTTCCAAAGTCCCATCTCGTTCCTTCTCAAACTCTAGAGTTTATAGGGGCTCTCCTAGACACTCAAAAGTCAAGGGCTTTTCTGCCCCAAGCCTGCTGTGCTCGTCTCATCCAGCTTGCATCCCAAGCATGCCTCAAGACCAATGTTCCCTCTAATTTTCTGTAGGCTGTGTGCGCATAAAATATCAGCTGTGTGCAGCTTTTGAAGGAAGGTTAAATTTTTGTGCGCCACATAACAACACTCTGAGTTATATACTTTAAAATTTGACTACACGTCAGAATACAGTATGTACACCACATTGATTTTAATCAAATTAAATGAAAATAGACTATTAAATGAAGCGGGAAATTTCTAGTAATTACAATCATAACTTTTAAATTTTAAGACGTCTGTGTTTTCTATCAGAATCAGAGCTGTAATTTTTGTGCGCTCTGTTGTAAAGTATGTGCGCTCGCTTGGCGAGGTGTGTGCGCGTGCACACGCGCACAGCTTAGACGGAACAGTGCTCAAGACCTTTCTCACTGCTCGAGAAATGCTGCAACTCCTGGGCCATATGGTATCTACTGTACATGTGGTTCCATACACCTGATGGCATATGCGTGCAGTTCAATGGACCCTGGCTTCCCAGTGGTCTCAAGCATCCAGTTGTTTGGGAGACAGGATAATACTTTCTACACGTCTCATCTTGTCTCTCCAGTGATGGCAATCCCCAGAACACCACCTTGTAGGATCATCTTTTCAGAAGCCTCCACATCAATGTACCCTGATGATGGATGCGTCCAAATTGGGCTGGGAAGCTTATCTGGACAACCTCTCCTCAGGGTCTTTGGTCTCATCAGGAGTCACAACTCCACATAAATCTGTTGGAACGCAGAGCCATCCACAATGCTTTTCAGGGTGTTCCACGACCATCTTCGCTTCCGCACAGTTCTAGTCCAAACAGATAATCAGGTAGCCATGTTCTACTTGAACAAGCAGGGCAGAACAGGCTCTTGGACACTTTGCAATGAAGCTCTACACCTGTGGTCCTTTGCCTTACACCGCAAGTAGATGAATCTGATGCTGTATCTCCCAGGCAAACAATCTCTTGGCGGACACGAGTGGTCTCTCCATGCAGACAAGGTTGCTCATATTTTTCAGATCTGGGGGACCCCAAATATAGACCTGTTTGCAAGTCCTCAGAATGCAAAACCTCCCTGCTTCTGCTCCAGAATGCCTGCTCAGAACAACCAAGCAGTAAATGCCTTTCACCTACAGTGGGGTGAAGGCTTCCTATACTTCTTCCCTCCCATTCCCTTCATCCCCAAAACCCAGAGAGCCAAGAGCTACATGATTCTTAACCCCACATTGGCCACGACAACCATGGTATCCTCCGTTTCTACATCTCTCTCAAGTTCAACCAGTAGATTTGGGGTCTGCTCCAGATCTCCTCTCACAGAACGGGACACTGCTGCATCCCAATCCACAGTCCCTACTTCTTACAGCATAGCTGCTGAAGGCATAGCATTCCAGGACATTGGCCTCTTTCAACAGGTGAAAGCTATCCTTTTAGCTTCTAGGAAACCTTCCACAAGGCACTCCTATGCCTTCAAGTGGCGTAGATTCTCTCTCTGATGTTCGAGGAGGGATATTAACCCCTTTTCAGCTCCGGTGGAAGCATTTCTTGAATATGTTCTCCACCTCTCTTACTCTGGACTCAAAACCAATTTGGTAAGAGTCCACCTAAGTGCCATAGCAGCTTCTCACATGCCCTTAGATGGTCAGCCCATCTCCTCTCAGCTGCTTGTAGCACGTTTCATTTGAGATCTTCTATTAACTAAGCCTCCCATTAAGCCACCCCCCGGTGGCATGGGACCTTAATGTTGTTTTATGACAGCTTTTGAAGCTGCCCTGTCTACCCCTAGCCACTACTCTGAAGTTTCTTACCTGGAAGGTCACCTTCCTTATTGCCCTCACTTCAGCAAGGTGCATCAGTGAGCTTCAAGCTTTGGTGGCTGATCCTCCTTATACATGATTCCACAATGATAAGGTAGTCCATAGGACCCATCCTCACTTTATGCCAAAGGTGGTTTCCCCTTTTCACTTAAACCAGTTGGTGTACCTCCCTGCTTTTTTTTCCCTAGACCTCATTCTTCTAGGGCGGAAGTAACCCTTCATACTCTGGGTTGCAAACGCATTTTGGCCTTTTATCTCCAGAGAACTCTGGAGCACAGAAAAGCTCTCCAACGTTTCATCACTTTTGACTCCAGTCACCTAGGACTACCAGTATCCAAGTGAACTCTCTCCAGATGGATAGCAGATTGTATCTCCTTTGCTTACAAGAGTGCTGGACTCTCTCTTGAGGGTCATGTCACTGTACATAATGTTAATGTTTGGGTAGTGGCTACCTCCATGGCGAATCTGCGCTCTGTAGCGATTGATGAGATATGCAAAGCAGCAACCTGTTCCTCTGTCCATACTTTTGCTGCTCACTATTGCCTAGACATGGACGCCCACCGGGAAGCCTCCTTTGGCCAAGCTGTTCTCCAGCATCTCTTTCAGACTTAAACTCCTACCCACTTTCCAGGTTTTGATACTAGACATCCTTGGAGGATATATGACCTACTACTTAGTCCTGTGTTCCACAGCTTGCTCTGAGGTCATCTCTCTGGCATCTTCAAGCTAGGGAGTCCCATATGTAAAGACTACATTCCTGCTTGTTCCTGGAGATAGTGTAGTTACTCACCTGTAATCGGTGATCTCCGGGAACAGCAAGAATTTAGTCTTCACAACTCACTCTCCTCCCCTCAGAGTTATAAGGTTTCATTTACTCTCTTTTTCTCAGCTACAAACTCAACTGAGGGAGAGCTGGAAAGGTGGGAAGGCAGCTATGCAGGCGCAGTGGGATGCTCCCAAAGGCTTTCCTATTGGACGCTGGGGAGAATTCATGCGCAGGCTCCATTGGTACCGACATCACCCATATGTGAAGACTCATTTCCTGCAGTTCCTGGAGATCACCTGTTACAGGTGAGTAACTATGCTTTCAGTGCAACACTAAAAGGTAGACTGGGCAGGACAGGGACATTCCCACTGCAGTGCAACTAGTGTGGGCATTTGTAGCCCATGTTACCTGTGCTCAAGGCAAGTACTGATGGAGCAACTAACAACACTTTAATAGATGGCTATTTCATCGTGTGAAGAGACCCTTTCATTAACACTTAGTTCAAGCTATCTGCAGCACAGCCCATAGGAATTCAATGTGCTATGCAGCAGATAGCTAAAGCTAAGTGTAAGTAAAAGGAGCCCTGAACCGTGGTAAATGCAGGAAGTCAGCTGTACGTGCTCCCCTGCAGGTAGCCTGCAAACCCACATCTGCGTTACCAGCATGGGCTTTAGTAAACATGCCCCTTTATCTCCCATTGCCTCAGCTAGCTATTTAATTGTAAGCTCTTTAGGGAAGGCATGCATTTACTTGAATTCTAAAAATGCTGTAGGACATTGTGACCATTATGTGGAAAGATGAGGTTAAAAATCCATATTCATTATTTTTTTATTTATAATTTTTTTATTAGAACCATATCTGTACATATGAGTTGGTTTTAAAGAGAACAAATCAACTTTACAGTGTTATGTTGTTGTCATGGTCATACATTGTAACCATAAGTATTTTTCCATATGTCTGCCCTTACCATTTATTATTTCTTTACCCACTGCCCCCTTCCCTCCCTCCTGTCATTTGACCTAACTGCACATCTCACAATCAGCGCTGGACTTAACCCCGTGCAAACAGTGCACTGCACAGGGTGCAAAGAAATAGGGGCATATTTGGGGCTGCCAGCCTTGATTCTGCCCCAAGCTGCCTACCCTTGCCCTGCTGCCACTTTTCATGTTTCCTTGGCAGCAGCAGCAGTGCAGCCGGACATCCAATCAAAAAAAACCCCACAAGGGTCTTTCCGACTCCGCGCTTACATGCAAGCACAGAGTTCGAAAGACATGTGTGGTGTTTTTTTTTTTTAGAATTGGATATCCGCTCTACTGCTGCCATTGCCGCTGCCAAGGAACCACGGGGTGGGGAACCAGCTGGACATGGAGGTGTGAGGCAAAGCAAGATGCTGGACATGAGGCAAATGGCAAACTTGTGATTGGGGGGGAGGGGTGCGCCAGATGTGCAAGTTGCACAGGATGAATTTATGACTTAGTAGGGCCCTGCTCACATCCCCCTCCAGTCCAATCAACTAGGGTGATAGCTTCTTGAGGGCAGCAAAGATCAGGGCATGCAAAGCTCAACAATAGATTCTGACAACCAGGAGGGCATAAGGCTTAAGGTCTGCCAGGGGTGCCATTGCCTTGAACCAATTCTGGGGCTGGTCCTATTCCAACTGCCCTTAGCTATCTGTCGTCTCATATCTCAACAAATCACAAGTAAGCCCACTCCAAGAAATATGGCCACTTTTCTTCAAACTGATTGTGGGTAAGACTATTAATATCTATATATCACATATATATTGAAGTTTCTATTTTACAATCCCCAACATAGGAGCTTGGGCTTGTTTCCATCATGCCACCAATACCAGTCTTGCAACTGAAACACCTAAAGTAATCAATTTGCCTCATGCCCCTGGTGTCTTAGTATTCAGTAGTGCCACATTCAGTTTTCTGGGGACATCTATTTTAACTAAGTTACTTAAAAAAACAAAATACCTGCTCTTAGTATCTATGTATGACTAGGCAGTCCCAATAAATATGCAGGAAATTCCTTTGATAAACACACATTACCTTCAGTCTCGTAAATACCTTATAGCCATTTTCCATCACATGACTAGGAATTGCAGGTTTGGATGCTCTCAAAAATTGCTGTCCAATCCCATGCCCCTAACTCTCTGCCTAAATCCTCCTCACAGTCCTTAACATGTGGAAGTTTCTTCTCTGCTCTCGAGTTCATTAGTGCATATAATCTTGAGATGTTGCCTTTTTTTTTCTCAAGGCTCCCACAAGACAATTGCAAGGGCGAGTTGCACAAATATAAGAAAATATCCCTTGGAGCAAGTTGTTTTGTAACTCTCCAAATTCTAACAATATTCCTTGTTCAAAAAAATTGCCCAATACAGCTCAGGCCTAATTCCTCCCAGTGTTGGAATAGCCTACTATCTCTCCCCAGATTTATTTATGAAATAACATTCCATACTGCATTTTCAATTCAAAACTAAACAAAGTGGTTTTCAATAAACAGAGCATGTCAAAAAGAAAAGAGAAATTTAATCTCACTGTTACATCTAATGGGGGTGTCCCGTGAGTAACTTCCACACCTCCCTCCACCCCCCAGCAGATCCACTTTAAGTGAAGCCCAGATATTCATTGTGAGAGCTGAATAAAGGTTAGTCATTCTTTTCACAACTCCTTTCCTAAATACCAGCCAAGAGAGGTGATACAGTGGGGCCAAGAGTTCATTCCCCTGTTCTAATTCCATCCAGTGAATATAATCCTACAATTTTGCTAATTCATAGTTCTGAGCTGAGCTGCATGATCATTTTTAAAGTTAGGCAACACCACCCCTCCTCCTTTCTTAGATTAAAAAATACATTATTTCCCTCAATACCCTGTGGAAGATCCTAAATCTCTTATGTAGACTTCAAATGGAAGAGTTTGGAAGAGATATAAGAATTGAGGCAAATACCATTATTTTCATCACCTCAGTCCTACCTACCTAAAGTTATTTTCTGCCTATCCAGTTCCTGGGGTAAAATCAAAATTAAGGGTGTTTAATTTAAAGAAGACTGCTTATATCTAGCTGCAGTAATTTGAATTCCCAAGTACCTAATAGATGATGGAACTCACTTAAATGGGAACTGTTTTCGCAACTCATTTGCTGTAGTTCCTGGTACATTTATATTTAGAACTGGAACTGAAAAAGCTTCCTCTGGTTACCTTTTGCTCTTCCTAGACACCTCAGCAGCATTTGATACTGTATCCCACCAGATCCTGCTTGATCAGCTCATAAATACTGGGGTTCAAGACAAACCTCTCAAATGGATCCATTCCTACCTCTCCCAATGCACTCAACTGATAAGAATTGGACACCACTTATCAACACCTTACACCCTTCCCAAAGGAGTTCCACAGGGCTCCACGCTCTCCTCCTTACTCTTCAATATTTACATTAGGTCCCTCTGCTACACTATACAAAGGTTTAATATCGGATACCAACTTTTATGCAATGATATTGACTCCACTTCAAATCACTTTTATGTAATGATATTGACTCCACTTCAAATCACTACTCCTGATTGCTCCAACCTAACAGCCTGCTTCAAAGAAATTGTCTCCTGGCTACAACTCCATCATCTAGCAGTTAACTTTAGTAAGACACAGATCTTCCATATGACCAATGACCCCAGCTTCACACCACCTCCTATAATCAAAATTGAGGACACCGAAATACAAGTCAAGTCTCAGGTCAAGTACATCGGTGTCACACTAGATCACCAACTTAATTTCCAACCACATATAAGGAGCATCACCAAGAACATTTATTTCAGACTCCGAACTCTCTTCAACCTATGTCCCCTCCTCACCTGAGAGTTTCCGTGCAGTCTGTCAGGCCTTCATTACACCCATGTTTGACAACTCAACTCCATCCTTCAAGGACTTCCCAAAGCCACCATTGCCCCTCTACAGCTTTCCCAAAACACAGTAGCACGCACCATAGCCAGAGTCTCTAGACACACCCATATCATTCCCATTTTGAAATCCCTCCACTGGCTCCTCAGTGCATCAAGGATCAAGTACAAGGTCCTCACTATCATCCACAAAGAACTCATCAACTCCTCATCTGAGCATCTCCAAGCACTCATCATACACTCAAACCCTAACAGACTATGCAGCCAGAGCATGCTTAACTTTCTCCCCCCCCCCCCACCTCAGGTACGAAAGAGCTCACAACGTGCATGTTTGAGAGCCTTTGAATTCTACACTCCCACTCTTATGGAACTACTTACCCCCCCACACACACACATTACAGAGCATTCAATCTTGCAACATCTCAAGACACACCTTTTCGAAGAACACTATGGATCATCCCTTGCACGTGACTCCCAGAAAGAACTCCCTCCACTACCACAGATTTATTTATTTATTTAGCTGCATTTATATCCCGCTTTTCACCGGGTCAAAGCGGTTGGGGGATACATTTAACACGAGGGGATATGAGACACATACACTAATACAGGGAACATGGGCAATGGAGGGTTAAGTGGCTTGCCCAAGACCACAAGGAGCACCTGTGGGACTAGAAACCCCAGTCCTTCCGGCCCAAGGTTGCTGTCCTCTAGTGGGATTTGAACCACCAACCTTCCTGCCTGTAGTACTTTGCCCCAACCACTAGGCCACTGCTCCCTCCAGATCTTTCCTGTTTCCACCCCCCCCCTCTTTTAATCACCCAAATGACATCTAGCCTATCATTCATAGAACAACCTCTCTTTCACAAGTCCATTGGTATAAACATCAGTATAACATAAGCTCTCAGTACTACAAGCCCCCTACTGTTTCATAAGCTCAGTGAAATATGTTCTAAAGTTATAATGTTCCTGCATTTTCCCCTCCCCCTGTTACTTGCTGTTCCACTTAAATACATTTTCTGTATCACCACATAGTCAATTGTTCAATGTAAACCATTCTTTTTGTTCTATGTAAACTGTTTTGCCTAGTAGAAAAATGGTATATTAAAACCAGTTAAATAAATTTCTGATTTCAACATGTTTACTTTGAAACCAGAAACGACCTCAAAAGACTATGGTACCAGCATCAGAGACATATCAGGCTCTGTGATAGTGATGAGCGCATCATCTGCAACAAGAAAGATTTTATACTCCTTACCCAACACTGTTATAACAGTGTGTATACTCTGGACTGCCCGAAGACTAAACCAGTCAGTAGTAGAGGAGATCAAACCTAAGCTTTCCTTAGAAGCTCAGATGACAAGACTTTGACTTTCATACTTTGGACATATGCAAAGAGAGATCATTGGAGAAAGACATAGTGCTTGGCAAGGTAGAAGGTCACCGTAAAAGAGGAAGGCCAGCAATGAGATGGATCAATACAATAATAGCAGGTATGGATACCACTCTATCAACAATGAGCCACTTGGCTGAAGACTGAACAAACTTTAGGTCAGCTATCCAGAGGGTTGCCAGGAGTCGACACCCAACACTTTTATACATGCCAGCTGCCCTTTTTCCTTGTATCCTTTGCCCTCGAGGTTCTATAACATGGCCAAAAAAAAGGAGAAAATGGGAAACTCTGATGGGTATCTTATTTTAATTCAAGGGCCTTCAAGTGGAGTGAAGGAGTAGCCTAATGGTTAGAGCACTGGCTTAGGAAACAAGAGACCAGAATTCTTTTCCCACTAGCATGCCTTGGGCAAGTCACTTAACTCTCCATTGCCTCAGAAAAATCCAAGCCATGCCCTGTTTAATGTACATTGCCAAGTTTAAGTTACAACATAAACTGCTTTGACTGAAATGATAAAGCAGTATAAAAAAAACCTGTTAAATAAGTAACTTCTATTGATCTTCAGAAAAGCTAGGGGTTTATTATGAAATATCCCAACCCAATTCACAAATCCCCTCTGCTGCTGCTTCAGAACTGGTGATCACCTAGGTCTGCCTAATGAAAGAATAAGTTCTGAGCCCCTAGTTCCCCGCAACTCTTAACACACAAAATAGCATCAGAATCTGGGCTATCCCTCTAAATCATGTGAAAAAGCCCAAACACCTATCTGATTACAGTTGTTACCTTGTGTCTACTGTTGTCACTGTCCTTTTATGCACAACCATCAAGTCCTGCTTGCACTACTACCACCCTTCCATCCCTCTGTTACTGTGAGAGCTATGTGGCACATACTATAATTCAGAATTCTTGTGGTAAACTACAAGAACTCTGAGTTACTGCCAGTACCACTCTGCTCACATAGGAAAATAAAACCACAGATGGATAATTGTAGCACATGACAGTGGGCTATGGAGCAAATGGGTCAAAGCCAGCAGAGAAAAAAATGGTAGAACAAATGCAGATTCTGTAGCACTGAAATGGGTGTGACATACTGATGTCAGAAGGTCTACACAAAAAGGTAGCATGGCTGATCCGTTGGAAACTTAATATTGCTATATCTGAAAAACACTGGAATCTTTTAATTTTAATATAATTTAATATAATAGGACATTTATATATGAAATAATAAGATTAAAAAATGTAAAGATCGAACAATAAACAAAATAAGCATCCCAACTCACCCACCAACATAAACAGCTAAAATTAAAGGCCCAATTTTCAAAGCCCTAGGTGCATGCTACACGTGTAAAGTCCGGCCTTTACCTGTGTAAAACCGCCATAACTGTGTAAATCAGATATTCAACAAGGCGGCTTGAATTGTTGAGGCCCAGCTACCTGTACAGTGACAGGTGCTGAGGCCCAGGGGCGGAACGGGGCATGCTGCCATGAAACCCACGTGCGCCAAGAGTTGACATCACTAACCATGTAGGCCTGAGCAACTGTTTCTGGCGCATACAACTGCTGATGGTGTTCAGCGAACCCATGTAGTGGAGGAACAGTGCACAGTAGAGTGAGGGGAGCATGTGCAGGCCTGTACCCAAACTGTGTAGACGTAAAGCAATGCTAGACTGGCAGTGAAGCCATGTGGGCCATGCACATGGTGATCCAGAGGTGGAGACATGCCCACCGTGCCTGGGCACAGTGGAGGATGCAGCAGGCAGTCCATACCCATCAGCAGGCTGTAGCCCAGCACACGAGACACAGGTACCATATCTCACGTGTACACAGGCCCAGGGTGAGATACCTGCAATTAACTGAGGAGGAGGTCTACCAAAGATACAGACTGGATGGGACAACGGTAACTAAGCTGTGCAGCATTCTCAGTGTGGACCTGGAACCCTCCACATCCAGAAGCCAGGCTCTACCAGTGACCATGATGGTGACCACCGCCTTGGGATATCTTGAAACTGGCAGCTTCCAGCATGTGATAGGAGTGACTGTCAGAATCATGCAGTCTACTGCCAGCCACTGCATAAGTACCTTCACCAGTGCCCTGATGCAGAGGATGCACCACCTCATTGCCTTCCCCCGGACACAGCAGATGTGACAGGAGACCTTGCAGGTGTTCTGCAATGTCGCTGGGTTCCTATCGATGCTTGGCTGTATAGACTGTACCCACATTGCACTGCGGGCACCATGACTGAAGCAGAGAGCATACCAGAACAGACATGGATATACACTGATGAACATGCAGGTCATTGTGGATGCCAACATGGCCTTCACTGATGTGTGTGTCCATGACCCGGGGTCCTGCCACAATGCATTTGTCCTCGCCCAGTCCAGCCTGGACCAGGCAGCAGCTGGGGGTCAGCTTTGAGATGTGTGGCTGCTAGGTGAGTGTGCACATGTGTGAGCCCCAGGACAGGCCCAGAACATACACATGCTGTAGTATGATGCTATGTGTAATGTAGACAGGTGGTGATATGTGTGTTTTGTACATATCTCAACACATGAGCACCACTGTGTGCACATGCACTGCTGTTCTGCAGAGCCATGCACACTGCGGGCCATAATGCACATCGCAGTGACAACCAGGGGAAGTCCCATGACTGAAAGCAGGCAGCACGCACCAACTTGTGGAATGCGGAAGTGCATAAGCTGGTGCCATGTAGTGCAGCTACATGGCAGATGTCTGCTTAGGGCACATCCATGTTTGCCCCCATCCCAGCCCGCAGACCCGCAACCCCATCCCCGTGCCATGCCCCTGCCCCCCCTACCCAACAGGCCAGCCCATGTCACCATCATTCATTGCCCCTCCTTCAAATGCCTGACTGTCGCACAAGCCATATGTTGATGTCATCTCACTGCTACAATGTCGCTGACTGGTAGATATTGCACCCCACCCTGCTAGTAGATAATAGGTACCTATTTAAGACTAATAAGAGAAAATATTTTTTTGCTCAATGTGTAATCAAACCTTGCTATTCGTTACCAGAGGATGTAGTAAAAGCTGTTAGTGTAGCTGGGTTTAAAAAAGGTTTGGACCAGTTCCTGGAGGAAAGGTCCATAAACCATTATTACATGGGTCCCGGGATATCCACTGCTTGCCTCAATACAAGCATTGTGGAACCTGTGTCTTTGGGGAAACTGCTAGGTATTGTGACCTAGATTGGCCACTGTTGGATACGGGGTACTGGGCTTGATGGACCTTTGGTCTGACCCAGTATGGCATATCTTATGTTCTTAGATGGTGTGCTGTTTGCTGTCCATATCAGCCCATAGACTATATCCAACACATGTCCCATGTTCATGTTCACATCTCATTTTGCCCCCTGTGGATATCCCCCGAGGACCTGGCTGCTGGCCCCAGTGCGCCACCCCATGAGCTGGCAGGAGGAGCGGTACAATGGCATCCATCAGCAGACCCAGGCAGTTGTGGAGCGCGCAATAGGGGTGCTAAAGACCTGCCTCTGGTGCCTCGACAGGAGCAGTGGGGAACTCCTCTACAGCCCAGAGCAGGTATGCAAAATATTTGCATCATGCTGCATACTCCACAACCTGGCACAGATGCATGGAGGACTGGGAGGCCACAGAGTCAGCAGATGTTGATGGTGCAGAGTCTGGGAGCCAGCAGCAGGCCAGGGCACTGGGCACAGATGATATGTGACAGTTTGAGGTGACTGCCCCACACCAGCACCAGGATAGGACACCCACAATCACCAATAAAGTGCCCACTACTATGCTATGTGTGCAGAGTGATAACTATTTTCTCATTTTTTCATAGTCTCCCTTTTGAAAGTTAAAAGGTAGTACTGTGGATTTCCTTACCATCCCCCCTCCATTAGTTAAATCAAATGCGATCCTGCTATGGTCACTATTGCAAAGTGGCCCCAACACCCTTATCTCTTGCACCAGATTTGGTGTTCCACTAAGGACTAAGTCCAAAATGGTTTCCCCTCTGGTTGGTTCATGAAGCAGCTGCTCCAAGAAGCAGTTATTTATTTCATCTAGGAACTTTATCTCCCTAGAATGTCCTGCCGTGACACTGACCCAGTCAATACTGGCGGTAATTGAAATCACCCATTATTATTACTGTGCTGTAACTTTAGTAAGCTTCCCTGATTTCTTTGAGCATTTCATCATCCACTTCTTCATTCTGGCCCAGGTGGTAGATAGTACACCCTAACTGCCATCACCTTCCCCTTTTTACATGGAATTTCAATCCATAGAGATTCTACAGCAAATTTTGTTTCCTGCAAAACTTTCATCCTTTGTGACTCAATGCCCTCTCTAACATAGAATGCAACCCCTCCACCAATTTGATCAGCTCTATCATTACAATATCGTTTGTACTCAGATATCACAGTGTCCCACCGGTTGTCCTTCCACCATGTCTCTGAGATACCAATCATATCTAACCTCTCATTTAGTGCTATATATTCTAACTTTCCCATCTTATTTTTTAGACTTCTAGCATTTGCATTCAAGCATTTTAGAGACTGTATTTTATTCATATTAATGTGGCTATCAGTAGGCAGGGGTAATTTGGAATCTTTAAGCTCTGTCCCATACTTAAGGGTATTTAGGCTACTTTTGTCTTTGTTGGAACCTCCCTGCTGATATGCCCTAACTTCATTCTTTTGGTAGTATTCTTCAAGGATACACTGTTCCAAACCATGTGCTCTTGGGTGACTTAGAGCAGCTTTTAAACTAGATAATAGGGGAGAACCGACTATCTCCTTTTTAAAGGCTAATGCCAGCATCCTGGTTCCATCCCGGTTAAGGTGAAGCCCATCCTTTCGGAAGGGCCCCTCCTTTCCCCAGAAGGTTCCTTTTTTGCTAACAAATCTAAAACACTCATCCTTGCACCATCGTTTCATCCACACATTGAGACTCCGGAGTTCTGCCTGCCTTTTGGGTCCTGCGTATGAAACAGGAAGCATTTCGGAGAATGGTACCCTGGAAGTTCTGGATTTCAATTTCCTACCTAAAAGCCTAAATTTAGCCTCCAGAACCTCACTACCACACTTTCCTATGTCATTGGTACCAACATGTACTAAGACAGCAGACTCCTCCCCAGCACTATCTAAGACCTTGTGTCTAGGTGGCGCGTGAGATCCGCTACCTTCGCACCAGGCAGGCATGTTACCAGGTGATCCTCACGTCCACCAGCCACCCAGCTATCTACATGCCTAATGATCGAATCACCAGCTATAACAGCTGTCCTAACCCTTCCCTCATGGACACATGGCCATGGAGAAACTTCCTCAGTGCGAGAGGGTTTTACATCACCTGGAGGACAGGTACCAGCTACAGGATCACTTCCTGCCACACCAGGGTGATGCTCTCCTGTCACGTAACCTCTCTCCTCCATGGTAACAGGGATACTGCCAGATTTGAGGTGGGACTTCAGTACTATATCCCTGTAGGTCTCGTCTATGTACCTCTTTGTCTTCCTTATGTCCTCCAGAGATTGGACTCATTCTCTGAGAGCAAAGAGCTCCTTGCACCTAGTGCACACGTAAGACCCCTCACCAACTGGGGGAAATCATACATGTGACACTATCCAAAAGACTGGAAATCCCCCATCTTGATGCTGGACTGCTGTCTACATCTTAGTTTTAAGGTTGTGTTTAGGTATTTAAGTTCTTTCCTACTAAGGGTTGGTGGGGATACTTATACTAATAAAACTACGCCTAATATGTTTAATGTATTTTGTTCACATGAAGCTTAATTAATCTCAGGTCCTTAATGTATGCCTGATGAGGACAAACAGCTGCACCTGAGAGTGAATATGGCACCTCCATTCCTTTGAGACCAATTTCAAGTATCCCCATGCTTGCCAAAGTAATGGAAAAGTTAGTACAGCGCCAAATCCAACAGCATATTGATACTGAAGCCCCACTGGATCCTTCCCAGCATGGGTTCAGAGAAGCACATGGGGTTGAAACCCTCCTCACCAACCTATTTGACCATCTAGTCTCTGGAACCGACAAAATGCATCAAGGATTCGCCCTCATATTCCTTGACATTGCAGCGGCTTTCGACTCGGTGAACCATGAGATCCTCATACAACGCCTCAGCGAGAAAGGAATTCAGGGAACAGCCCTAAAGTGGTGCAAGTCATACCTGACTAATAGATGGCAACATGTAAGGTCAGGCTCCACAACCTCTGAACCATTTTTACAAAACCAGGGTGTACCACAGGGCTCGTCACTATCTGCATTGATGTTTAACATCTACATGCAGCCCATATGTGCCCTAGCACGTTCATTCAAGGTCAACTGTCTAGCCTACGCAGATGACATCCTCCTATACATCCCATTCAGGACCAACCAACCAGACCTCTCCCCTCTAACAAGATGTTTTGAGGCAACAGCAGAATGGTTCAGCACACAAAACATGAGAATCAACTACAGTAAAACAGATGTCCTCTTCATCTCAAGGAACCAGGACTTCACCCCTCCACTCTCTTTAAAAATCGGCAACACAGAACTGAAAACCAAACCCACAATCCGCTACCTTGGCGTTACACTGGATCAACAACTGGATCTGAAAACCCACATAAGAAACACAGTAAAAACAGTATACATGAAAATAAGGACCCTAAAACATCTCCGACCGCTGCTTGACTTCAGCGACTACCGATCGGTCTATCAGGCATTAATATTACCACATTTCGACTATGCCAACGTAATTCTACACGGTCTCCCTCAAGCAACGCTAGCTCCTCTCCAGCTTGCAATGAACACTGCTGCAAGAGTACTAACAGGGGCTTCACGGAGAGAGCACATAACGCCAGTACTGATGAACCTCCATTGGCTACCAGTTCAAGCAAGAACCCTCCACAAAGTTCTAACCTTAACTTTCAAAGCCGCTAACACTCTGACCCCCACAGCCCTCAGCAAGATGATACACAAAGTACCACAGAACAGAAACAGAAGACCCATGATGCAAAACACCCTAGAGGTCCCAAAAGTAATAACAAAGTGCACAAAAGCAACGACAAATAGGGCCTTTACGATTTACGCACCCAGAGCATGGAACGCTCTCCCCACCTCTATTCGAAACATCACTTACCTAATTGACTTCAGGAAGGCATTAAAGCAGCACCTATTCACCACATACTACCCTGAATCCAGCACTAGTAATCATACATATGCCCCCTCAGACAATCACTCATTACAATTAAACAATCAGACGCAGCATGAAAAAGGATAATCAACTGATCGCTCAGAAGATACACACTGAAATGGAATCAGGACCCCCAGTGTAAATAAGATGTAGATATGTTATACAATGTACATAGTTCCCCCCAGTTACTTCCAAGTTGATCTCCTGTTTATTGTAAATACAACTCAGGGTTCCTGTGTTGTATGGTTGATGTTGAATGTAAACCGCTCTGATCTAAAATAGAGCGGTATAGAAGAACTGTTAAATAAATAAATAAAATAAATAAATAATGCATCTATAAAGCTACAATTATCCCAGTGGTGTGGGTGGTGGGGGGAGGGAGAGAGGGAAGAAGACTTATTAAAAGCTGGCTGCTATACAGTACTCTGTCCTGTGCTTCTAAGGTAAGCTGTGATCAATTTCCAGGGGGAGTCCCACATTCCTTGTTTGGATAGAGGGAGTCTAAATTTAACCAGAAAGCTCCCTGCTGTGCTTTAAATTTAAACTGAAAGTCATTTGCTGCTACTAGGACCTGACTAATTTAATAAATGCACTGGGTTCACAGATTAATCAGCTTTAATCTAAAGAATTCCTTTTCCCCCCATGATTTAGAAAAATTCCCAGAAGTAAATACTTACAATTGCAGATCTCTCTCCAGAAGTAGCAGTCCCCTTTTGTAGTCCTTTTGTACTTTATTTCCCCCCATATGTGTCCCCTGCTGGCCATGGGTACTTGCTGATGTGCACTGCGATGCTGTGGAGCGATGCCCAATGACGTGCTGGCAGTATCGTCACCCTCCCCAGCAGGGCAGGCTGATGGACATGGGTTAGGGCTAGCAGGTGGCTATGCTGTTGCACTGGAAGCCCCAGCACCCACCCCCTGTGCCTGCATGAGGCCCACCAAACTGTGCAGGGAAACAGAAATCGATACCTGGTAAGCTGCCATCTCCCTCATCAATCACAGGTGCTCCTCCATGTGGCACTTCACGCGCAATCTGTGGTCCTGCTACTCCTTGTGCTCTGCCTTCCTTGACTGTTCCACAACCTGAAGGTCCTGCTGGATACTTTGCAGCTTGGACAGTATGCTCTATGTGCCATTCACAAGGCGTGCATCCTACTGCAGTAGCTCCTGGTCCAGGTCACTGTCCCCTGCACACACAGGGTTATCCAGGATGGTGAATTGTAGCTTGGTGAGTGGGGCGTCATCCGTCTCCAGCTCCTCAGCACTGGCAGACACATTGGCCTGCTCCATTGACCTGGGTGATAAGCCCAACTGCTCCTCTGCCCTGGCTGGCACACTGGACTGCTCTTCTGCCCTGGGTAGTGCACTGCACCGCTCCTCTACCCTGGCAGGCATACCTACCCCAATGGTTATACTGCATCCTGGCTGTGCACTGGCATCATCGGTGGTGGTTGGTAAGGTTCCCCCTGATGCATCTGTCCTATCCAGGGAGGGCAGGGTCCCTGGTAGGTCTGTGGGACAGCAAAGATGGCAGAGGTTAGAGACAGGGGTTGCTAGGTCAGCCTATGGGGTAGTACCAGGCCCACTATGGAACCAGAAGGCAGTGTATGGTCCGCACTATACCCACCCCATGCAGCACCCAAGGTCTGACAGACAGATAGGCATGCCTTGGATGGATGGAAGCATGGTGGGGGGACATACATGGTCGTCATTATCCCACCCAGGCCATGGGGCATCCCTACTCTTTAATAGTAATTTATGGACCTTTCCTCCAGGAACTTGTCCAAACCTTTTTTAAACTCAGCTACGCTAACAACTTTTACTACATCCTCTAGTAGCAAATTCCACAGTTTGTGTTGAGTGAAAAAATATTTTCTCTTATTAATCTTAAATGGATTATACTGTAGCTTCATTGCATGTCCCCTAGACTTTGTACATTTTGATGGCATTAAGAATCGATCTATGTTTACCTGTTCCACTTCATTCATTAATTTATAGACCTCTATCATATCTCCCCTCAGCCATCTCTTTTCCAAGTTGAAAAGCCCTAACCTTTTAAGCCTTTCCTCATTGGGGTATCCTTCCATCCCTTTTACCATTTTGGTGGCTCTTCTCTGTATCTTTTCTAATAAACTATATATTTTAAGAGTCTGCTACCAGAATTACACACAATATTCAAGGTATGGTCGCACCATGGAATGATACAGAGGCATTATAACATCCTTTGTTTTATTTTCCATTCCATTCCTTATGATTCCTAGCATTTTATTTGCCTTGGCCACTGCGGCACACTGGGAGAAGGGTTTCAAAGTGTTATCTTCAATGACGCCTGCATCTTTTTCCTGGGTGGCGATTCCTAACGTGGAACCTTGTATCGTGTAACCATATTTGGGTTATTCTTCCCTAGGTGCATAACAGCCTAGTACCCAAGAGATCAGGGTTCAATTCCCACTGACAAGTCACTTTATCCTCCATTGCCTTGGGAAAAAAGGCCTGGCAGTCTACTTCCAGTCATACTTGCAAGAAAATCCAGGGGTTGTTGGGTCACCAGGAGTCAGCATTAACTTGAAAGCACTTAAGAAAAAAAAAACGGAAGAGGAAGGGGCACCTTGGTCCCAGGAATAAGGCATGGAGGAAGCAAGAGGAGTCATTACCCTCTCCTCCCATCCATCTTGTGATAGCAACAATATCACTTCCAAGCTGAAAAATCAACCGTGATTCATTTCTCCTGAACTATGGAAAATATAAAGATAATGGATGTAAATAGCAAAAACTGACATATTCAAATCACTAAATCGAAAAGTTTTTTTTCTATCCCTTCGTCTCCATTTCTGGAGTCAGGGACAGGAAGTTGCCAAATAGGTGAGAGTTGGGGATATAGCTCTAAAATTGGGGAGAATCCCTGAAAACTGAGCACATCTGCAGTGGTGTTCCCAGCCCCCTGTCACATGGGGCGGGTGCTGCTTGCACTGTTGGTGCCCCTCCCCCCCACACAGCATGGCACTATTTGCTGTGATGTGCACACCCCCCCCCCCCCACCCGGCCCCATGTAGGCAGTGTGGCAAACTTACAATTATGCTGATTTGCCACAGTACCTCACGTTCCAGGGGCCAGGCGTTCTTCTCTCCCAGCCGAAGTATTGCAAGAGAAGAGCACCTAGCCCCTAAAACGCAAGGCTCCAAAGCAAAATGGCCAAATAATACTTTTGCTGTGCTGCTTCTGTGGGCCCGATGGGGGTGCACCCCTCCTGGCTGCACTTGTGGAGGGTGGCATTCACCACCCCACCCTTGGTGCGCTATTGGACATCTGGTATCCTTAGTTGTGAAGGCATGGGTGGCCTGGTCTCACCCAGAACTTCCTCATATACTCCTTGCAGCATAGCATCTCAACTCCAGCCTTGTGGTGTTTGGTGGGCCTTGGGTGTAAGCTAGCTGCTAACAAGTGGTTGAAGCACTTCTACTAGCCCAAGATGAATCAGGGCTCTGGTCAGATGTAGAGCCTTGCTGCCCTGAGGACTGTGGAGAAGTTGTGATTACTTGGAACATTCCTGTCCCTGCTGATAAAAAGTTCAGTACAATAATAGTGGACATTGTAGTAAAGGAGAAAAGCACAATAATACCATTACTACTGTATTTGAAGTGCTGGTACCAAGTGACACCTATTCTGTACTATTTGTGGAGAAAAAGAAGATTATGAAGTATCAACAAATACAATAAGAGACCAAACAAATATGACAGAAAGGGTATAAAATTGTATTGACCACCACTGGCCTGATTTAACAAGAATTTCTAAGCATATGTTGATATGTTGCCTATGTAAATTACACCTTATGAACTCCAGAAGTCTGTTTTTGGCCCCATATAAGTGTTGAGATGAGCACTAGCAGTAAATCTGAGAGATTGAGATAATCTCCAGTATATCCTGGAATAGAGGTGATGTTCATTCCTGTCATGGAATGCACAAAACAAATCCATTTGGAGACATTACCCCAAGTGAAAGACACAAATCCATTGTGTACTTGAGTGGGCCCGCAAAGCAGTCCATGGTTTGCAATTAAATTGATTATGAAGTGCCTGAAGGCTCAGCA
The DNA here is from genome assembly GCA_033557465.1 of Ichthyophis bannanicus. Classification (NCBI taxonomy): domain Eukaryota; kingdom Metazoa; phylum Chordata; class Amphibia; order Gymnophiona; family Ichthyophiidae; genus Ichthyophis; species Ichthyophis bannanicus. The sequence continues at coordinate 338,996,569 of CM066036.1, read as the reverse complement.
GTATTGGGGTAGGGTCATTTCAGCCATCAATAGGAGTGGCCTAGTGGTTGGGGCAAGGTACCACAGGCCAGAAGGTCAGTGGTTCAAATCCCACTAGAGGACAGCAACCTTGGGCCAGAAGGACTGGGGTTTCTAGTCCCACAGGTGCTCCTTGTGGTCTTGGGCAAGTCACTTAACCCTCCATTGCCCATGTTCCCTGTAAGTATTAGTGTATGTGTCTCATATCCCCTCATGTTAAATGTACTCCCCAACCACTTTGACCAAGTGAAAAGCAGGATATAAATGCAGCTAAATATGGTGGGATGCAAATTAGAGGCTGACCCTGGCTGCTGCTTGCTGGGCCTACTGGATGCCTCCCTAGAAATATAATTAGGGAGGAAACAGTTGATGGAGCTGCTGCTGCTCAGTGCCTGACTGGTCATAGCTGGTAATTGGACAAAGGAGACAGGATCCACATTCCCAGCATGGAAACAAAGGTTGGAGGATATGTTATCAATGGACTATCTGGCAGCCTTGAATAAGGGGCAGATAGAATGGCACATCAATAAAGTGGCCCCCTATATTGAATGGTCTAAATGCAATGTTTCCCATACTACACCAAATTTCTGTTTGCCTCAGGCCTAGAGGAAGGTTTTGTTACTGTATACAGTAAATTTCTGATTCATACTGTCACCCCCTGGAATTTATGCTTGTTGCAGGATAGGAAGGTGGGGTAAGAGGTGCGGGGGAGGGATGAAGGACATGTTTCATAAATTTATGGATACTATGTTGATGTGATGACCTCTGTTGACCTGTTTAATCCTCGAAATATAAGTTAAGAAATGATTATGAAGGGGACAGAGACGGAAGGTAGACTGGCAAGCATGTGGAGAAAAGAGGTATGTTGAATGGGAAGAGGTTGCAGAGAAAAAAAAGGAAAGAGAAAAATGAATGAAACATAGAAACATGACGGCAGAAAAAGACCATATGGCCTATCTAGTCTGCCCTTCCATATCAACTACTACAATAGTCCCCTTTTTTCCTTTAGAGATCCTCTGTTTGTCCCATGCTTTTTGAATTTGGATATTGCCCTCGTCTCTACCACCTCCAGTGGAAGACTATTCCACGCATCTACCACTCTTTCCGTAAAGAAATATTTCTGCATATTACTCCTGAGTCTATTCCTTTTCACCCTCATTCTATGTCCCCTCGTAGCAGAGCTTGCTTTCAATCAAAAAAGGCTCTGCTGTGCATTCATGCCACAGAGGTATTTAAACGTCTCTACCATAGCTTCTCTATCCCACCTATCCTCTAAACTAAAAATATTAAGATCCTTAAGCCAGTCCTCGTATGCTTTATAATGAAGACCAATAACCATTTTAGTAGCCACTCTCTGCACCGACTCCAACCTGTTTATATCCTTTTGAAGATGTGGTCTCCAGAATTGTACACAATGCTCCAAATGAGGTTGCACCAAAGACTTATACAGAGACACTATCACCTCCTTTTTTCTGCTGGCCATTCCTTTCCCTATCCACCCAAATATCATTATAGCTTTTTATCTGTTTAGCTACTTTAAGATCGTCAGACACAGTCACGCCCAGGTCCCACTCTTCTTTTGTGGACAGAAGTACTTCACCCCTTACACTGTACTGCTTCCTTGGATTTTTGCAGCCCAAATGCATGACCCTGCATTTTTTAGTATTAAATCTCAATTGCCAAAGTCTGACAATTCTTCAAGCTTAGCTAGATCCCTTCTCATGTTATCTACACCTTCCTGGGTGTCTACTCTATTGCAGATTTTGCTAGATACACAGGAGGAAGGCGTGGCCTAGTGGTTGGGGCAAGTTGTCTCAGACCAGAAGGCTGGAGGTTCATAATCCCATTGGAGGACAGCAACCTCAGGCTAGAGGGATTGGGGTTTCCAGTCCCACTGGTGCTCATTGGGCAAGCCACTTAACCCTCTGTTGCCTCAGGTACAAAATGTAGATTGTGAGCCCTTTGGGGGACAAGGGAAATTATATACTGTGCCTGAATGTACACTGTTTTGACTTGGTGAAAAGTAGTATATAAGCATTGTTAAATAAATAAATCTCCAAAGAGGCAAACCTTACCTAACAGCTGTTCCACAATATCACTAACAAAAATGTTAAAAAGAATCATACCAAGGACAGATCCCTGGGGCACACCACTGGTAACCACCTTCTCTTCAGAGTGAGCACATGTACCCTTTGTTACCTCCTACTTAACCAATTTCTAACCCAATCAGTAATTTTAGGGTTCATAGAAAATATTGCAATGGTAAAATGAACAGAAATAACATGAGATTAACCATATACTATGAAGAACAAAAAATGTTTAAAAATGGAAACAATTGAAAATTTTAAAATAAAATTTAGGGGAATCTATCTACTTTTTAGGATATGTCAGATAGTTGTGGCCTGGACTGGCCACTGTCTGAGACAGAATGCTGGGTTCAATGGATTTTGGTCTTACTCAGGATGACTTTTCTTATGATCCTAAAAAAATATAGACTGATATGCTGTACAATTTAATAATCCATGTGAATGATTCTGATACACAGAAAAGGCATATCTAAACGTTTTAGCACTTCACTTTGACCCTTGGAAGAAGGGCAGTATATCGTGTAAATAAACATAAACATGTTTCTGCTGAGTCTCCCTTATTTTTGTCTCCATTCCACTCAGCATAGCTGTTTTCTCTCTTTGTTCATCTTTTTTTGTTATGCTGTTTAGTCTATTTAAATGTTTTATTAATGATAATTATCGTTCTCTGTCTCCTCTCTCTGTTCTCTGTCTCACTCAGGATAATTTCCTTTTTATTGGTTGCTATTTCTCTCCTTTTCCCTTGTTCATATAAACCGTTTTCTCTGTGCCTGTGTCATTCAGTGTAACTGTTCTCTGTCTTTCACTTTCTGCCTCTCTTTCTGTCTCTCTTTCTCTTGAAACACAAACAGGATGGTGTTTGGCCAGAGCTGTGGTTCCCTGAGAGATTCCAGCTTCCTTACATGGTCACTCCCAGCTGGAAGAATGTGTGAGAGCGTCAGAGAGAGTACAGGGAGAGGGAGCGTGGGGCGGTGGCTCATTCCCAGAGCCCACCTTCCAGCAACTGGCCGGGCAGGGACCCCCTGGGCTGTGGGGAGACTGCAGGCAGCGGAGGGGAGCATGGACGATCTTGGTAAGGCCAGGGGAAGGAAAGGGACATTTGTGCAACGGGAAGAGTGTTAGGGCTAATTGCCTTCTGCTGAAAGTGTTTTTTCTAAGTTTCATCCGGTACTGAGCAAGAGAGAGAGACAGTCAGGGAGATGTAGAGAGAAAGAGGAAGAGAAAAATCAGAGACAGAAACACTCGTACTGGGGAGGATATAGTACGAAAGAGATGGAAAAAGCAGTAGGCGAGAGAAAAGAAACTCATGCCGACAGTGAAAGACGGAGACAGCGAGTTGCCACGAATGAAAGAAGGAGACAGACTGACAGTAAAAGAGGAAACAGAGGTTTTATATTTGCAACTGAAAGTTCAGCGGCTCTTGGGTGAGGGATGGAGATAACGGAAGTAAGGAGTAGAAGACACATCTTGAGACAGCAGAGGGGTGGGGGCTAGAGGAAATTTATCTCAGGATGGTGGGAGTGAGGGCTGAGAAGGAATAGGACAGTGGAAGTAGGATATGGAGAGAAGATTTATCACAAGATAGAGATGGGGAGGGATATGGGATGAGGTATATTTCATGTGAGAATAGGGAGATATCTGATTTAATAGTGAATAAGAGGTTAGTGAGCTAAGTTCGGGAGATAATGCGGGCAATATATTTCAAGAAGGTAGGAGTGAGATATATCTCGTGATGTTAGTATTTGGGGGAGATGTAGCTCAAGATGATGGTGAAAAATATTGCAGGCTGCTGGGGTTGGATTAGAATAAGGGTCTCAGACTAGGGCCCTCCAGTGCTGCAAAGCAGTCAGATTTTTGGGATATCCCTAATGAATATATATGAGAGAGATTTACATGCCCACTGCCTCTACTGTATGCAAAACCCTCTCTTACATATTCATTAGGGATATCCTGAAACCTTGGTTGATTCGAAGACTGCAATTTGAGACCCCTGGTTTAGATATCTCTCAGGACTTTGGAAGAGAGGGAAGATATATTTCAGAATGGTAGGTCGTCACATCGTTTAGGCTATGACTTATCAAACCTAGCGTGGAGACTTCACCACCAGTCAGATTTTCAAAATATCCTCAGTAATTATGCATGACATACATTTGCATAAGATGGAGGCAGTGTATGCAGATCTGTCTCAAAGGTTTGCTTGAGATGATTTTGGATATGGTAGAAAAGGTGGAATATTGAGGTCTGAGCTCCTTCTCCCATGGATTTGATATGAACAGGGTACCAAGTTTTCGGGTGCATAAGAGGGATGATATATGCAGCAAGGTTTCCACTTTTCCTCTCATATGCAGTTAATTTGAGAGCAGACAGCCCAGGTTTGGAGTGAGGTTCTGCAAGAGTTCTCTGCCCATGTTGCTTCTTGTAGGGGGTAGTGCTGCTATATCGTGGTTTTAGTCATGAGGAGCAGGCACACTAAAAACGCGATATCGCAGCAGCGTGGGTGGAAGACGATGCAGCTTTGTAGAAATGTTGGTATGGACTGTTGACTTCAGGGACTATAAGGGATGCAGCCATTTCACCGCTTCCTTTTCTCTCCTTCCTCCCATCTGTCCCAGCCCCTATCCCCACTCTGAGCAAAATAAATTGTCAAATGGCGCATAAGATACAGATGACAAGAAATATGGTGAATAATCAATTATTGCATTTATAGTTTTAAAAATTAAAAAATGTAGAACTGAAAAATAAATGAATGACAATTTACAGCATTTTTCAATTAAACTAAGGGGGTATTTTACTAAAGGGTGCTAAATGGCAGCGCATGTTCTGGTGTATGCTGAAGGCATGCTGAGACACGCATTGTCAGCTAGCATGGGGTTATGACATTTAGCATGGGACAATTCCCATATTAACTGTGCAACCCGTGTTAGGGTCATCAGTGGGCGGGTTCACAGTGCATGCTAATTACATTAGCTTCCTAGGTGAAGTTAAGTGCACCTGCGCAAATATAGCTCATGTTAGGGGAAAGTGCGTCATGTTAATTGCCAGGGGAATGCCGATGACTCCCAAATCTACCTATCTATGCCTAATATCTCTCCAGCAATCCAAACCAAGATCTCTGCCTGCCTGTCTGACATCGCCATCTGGATGTCTCATCGCCGCTTGAAATTGAACATGGCCAAGACTTAACTCCTCCTCTTTCCCCCTAACTCTTCTCCTCCTCTTCCCCCTTTCTCAGTCTCCATGGATGGATCTATGATCTTTCCTGTTCCCTCGGCCCGCAATCTGGGGGTCATCTTTGACACCTCTCTCTCCTTCTCCACACATATCCAGCATGTTGCTAAAACCTGCTGCTTCTTTCTCTACAACATTAACAAAATACGCCCCTTCCTCTGGGAACACACCACCAAAACGCTTATCCACTCCTTAATCTCCTCTCGCCTCGACTACTGCAACCTACTCCTTGCTGGTCTTCCCGTGAGCCATCTCCTCCCCCTTCAATCCATACAAAGTTGTGCTGCTCAACTAATCTTCCGCCAATCCCACCATGCCCACATTACTCCTCTTCTCAAGTCGTTTCATTGGCTCCCCATCCAATTCCACATCCAATTCAAACTTCTCCTACTCACCTATAGGTGCATTCACTCTGCGGCCCCTCAGTACCTCTTATCTCTCCCCACATCCCAGCTCGGGAACTTCGCTCCGCTAACAAATTACTTCTATCTAGGCCTTTCACTCGTACTGCTAACTTCCGACTTTGCTCCTTTCACCTTGCTGCACCCTATACCTGGAACAGCTTACCTGTGTCTATACGTCAGGCACCCTCCCTAGCCCTCTTCAAATCCAGGTTAAAAAACCATCTCTTCACTGTCGCGTTCAGATCCTGACTTCTATCCTTCATCTTAACCTAACCCCATCATTTTCATGACCAAACTGTAAAACCCATGGAATTGATTAATGTTTTGTACTGCCATGATTAGATTGTAAGCTCGGACGAGCAGGGACTGTCTCGTGTACGTATGTCTGTACAGCGCTGCGTGCATGGCGCTATATAAGTGTTCAATAGTAGTAGTAGGGGAATGCTGTCAACACCCATGACAGTTAACACGGTGGTGTTGCACTTAATGTGTCATAGTTTTGGTGCATTAGGTGCAACACCCTAGTGCCCTTTAGTCAAAGACCTCCTAAGTTTTAAAATAAAGTAAATTTTAAAATAATGTGAAAATATATATACATAAAATTTCAATACATAAGGCTCATCAGGCCTATTAATTTACTTCCAGTTGTAATGTCATAGACCACAGTTTATCTGTGGCTTTCATTTTATTTCTTTGCAGCGAAAGATCCTCTTTGTTTATACTGTGCTTTTTCAAATTTTCTCTGATTTTTGCCTCCCTCATTTTCACCACCTTTTTATGAAAAAATACTTTCTAGCATTACTTCAGAATCTATCCTGTTTGAGCCTCATGCATAAGAGCAAATTGGCAGAAAGGGAGGAAGGAGTTGTGGGGTTAGGAAGGGCCCAGCCAGGTGAGGTGAGACTAAGAATGGCTTGAGGGAAAGAGCTGGAAGGGATTGGCTGAGAAGCATTAGAGGACAGGCATATGTGTGTGTGTAAGACCATATGAGAAAGGTAATAAGTGTGTCAATAAAAGAAAGAGGGATTGAGCAGGTTTGTGTCTGTGTGTGAGAGAGAAGGGATGGGCATAGTGGTAGCAGAGCCGTACCGAGCGTGAATCGCGCCCTGTGTGACTTGCACATCAGGTGTGCGCTCCCCCCCCCCCCTCCCCGCACATTCATCTAGCCACTTTCTGGATGGTGGCGGGAGAGAATGGTGGCGATGTCCAAGTCACCAGCACGCTAAGCAGATCTGTCCCTCCCTGCTCTGATGCCGCGTCAGAGGAGGGAGGGACCAGACCTGCTTAGTGTGCCATGAGAAGGCTTAAGGGGCACATTTTAGCTGTTTGCCATTGCCTGCCACCGCTGAGAGAAAAGAAAAAGGCGGCGGCAGGCTATGGCAGACATCTAAAATGCGCCCCTTAAGCCTTTGCACCCTGTGCGGCCGCACCGCTCGCACAGGGCTAGGTACAGTCCTGAGTGGTGGTATAGACATTGGGAATGGGGTGCATGAGAGAGGGGATCTGTGCTGATGGGTGCATATGTGTGAGTGAAAGAGTATGATCTGTGTCAGTTGGGGAGGAAGAACGAAGACCAACCTCCCTTCCCTCTCCCACTTCCCCCATCCTCCTCTTTCATTTCTAAGCTTCCTTCTCTTCCTTTCTCAGTCCCTGATCTCCCTCTCAGAACACGCTCCCCTCTTCTTTCCCCATCTCATATCTTTCCTCCCTCTTCCCCATATTCAATCCTTCCTTCCCTCCCTCTGTTCCCTCCATCTCCAATACTTCATTTCCTCTTTCTGATCCTCCCTTCTTTGTCTCCCTTCCTTGCATTGATTGCCAAGATCTCTTTTCTCTTAACCAAAGACATGTAAAAAGCAAAAACAAAATAAAAATACATAAAATAGCTTTATTTTCATAAATTAAAATTTCTGTTATATAATTTGCAAATGTGGACAAATATGCTGTGTTTTTAGCTCTTACTGCAGAGTCGACCCCTGACCTGCCACAGGAAACTGGAGACTGTGCAAGGCCTATCCATGTACACATTTGGGAGTAATTTTAGAAAATTATTCTAGCATGTATGTGGCAATATACATATGTAAAATGGCTTTTATAAAATTACTTAAGGCGTGGATATTTTCTTGGAGGCATGAATGTACATACATTTATTGTAGGCATTGCTCGGAGTGTGTCTAGGTGGAACGCAGGTGGTAGTGAAGTACGCATGTCAGTTATAAAATATGTTAATCTACATGCATACTCACTTATTCTTCATGCAGATATTTACATGGACTGAATAGGCAAAAATGTCCAATACTTCAGCGTAGCCATGATTACTGCCGGATTTATCCTAACTCGTATTTTATAATGATACATACAGGAGGTGTCTATGGGGGTTATTCTAGAATCATCTTCACATCTAAATAGCTGCATTTACTAGTATAGAGTGGCATACACGTGGACATGCCATTTTAGAAAAAAGGATTTTTAAACAGGGGAATCTCCAGGAACAAGCAGGAATGTAGTCCTCATATATGGGTATCATCGGTACCGATGGAGCCTGCGCGGGAACGCTCCTCAGCGTCCAATTAGAAAGCTTTTGGGAGCATCCCACAGCGCCTGCGTGCTGCCTTCCCGCCTTTCCCAACTGTCTCTCTCCAGTTCTTCATTTTCCGCGGAGCCGGCAGGTCGCACTTCCTGTCACCACAGAAAATATCCCATTTATTCTTTTTTGTGGTCGCGTCTGCCTTCCTTCGACGCTACACCGGTACCGCCGGTTCTTTCTTTCTTTTCTTTGTAAAAAAAAAAAAAAATTCCTGGAGTCTTCCAGCTTTTTTCTCCTCTGGTGCCACGCGCCATTTTGGGCACTAGGCCCAACTTTCCTCTACAATGGAAAAACCCGCTTCGGGTTTTAAAAAGTGTTCCAAAATGTGGCGGTACCATCTCTGTCACCGACACCCATGAGTGGTGCCTCAAATGTTTAGGTCTTGACCACTCTATCTCCGAGTGTGTTGCCTGTGGGATGATATCGAAGAGGGGTCGGCAAAACCAAGCTACTAAACTTAGCACCCTTTTTCCCTCCAATGCAGCATCTGTGGCATCAACATCTTCCAGGGCTTTGTCTTCCTCCCATGGATCTCAGGTAACTAAACATAAGTCTAGCTGGTCCTCAAAGGGTAGATCTCCTAAGTATCGAGATGCCTCTGGCGTTGCCCTTGAGGGACTCGCACCGGCAAAATTGCCCCGGCGGGAGGCTTCAGTTTCCAAAGCATCATCAGGGCTCTAGGATGTTCTCGAGGCCCCAACCTCGGCAGAACTACTGGGGCCATGCTCTGGGGTACCGGCTGCTTTGTCCGGTACCGATACCCAGGCATTGGCGGCTTCGATAGACCAGAGATTTTTGGCTATTGAACGCAGTCTGGCGGCTGCTCTTTCGGCATCGATGCCCCCGAAACCGCTTCAGACAATTCAACCGGTACCGGTACCGGCACCCACATCGGTACCGGGGCCAATTGCATCGACGTCAGTAGGTGGACTACCGGTACCGACGCATGCTGTGCCCTCCGGTACTGACAAGTTGGTACCGGACCCTGTCGATACCGAATTCGATCGGTACCGGTATCGTGTGCTGCATGATTACCCGGACAGAAGATACTTTGAATCCTCTGAGTTTGAAGACTCTGACAGCTCTGTCGATGCCAGAGTACTTCTTCCTGAGGATTCTTCCTCTCCTAAACATAGGATGTCTCCTCCAGAGGATATATCCTTCCAGGATTTTATCTGAGATGTGGCTCAAGGTCTTTCCATCACAGTGGCTCCTGAAACAGAGCCTAGAGCAAAGGAATTGGAGATTTTACAGTATCCTAAAGCTCCCATACAGGCAGCTACTTTGCCTATTCATGAAATCTTGCATGATCTCATGCTAAGGATGTGGGAAACACCTCTCACTGCTTCTCCTCATTCTCGTAGGCTCGATACCATATATCGAGTTCCTCCGTCCTGGATTTCAAAAAACTCAGCTGCCCCACCATTCCATGGTGGTGGAATCAGCTATGAGAAGGTTCAAGAGTGCAAAAAGACATGCATCTAATCCTCCAGGATGTGAATGTAGAACTCTTGATGCCTTTGGGCGTCGAACCTTCCAAGCCTCTATGCTTTCTGCCAGGATTAGTTCCTACATTTTATATATGGGAATGTTCCTTAAGGAAGTTACAGGAGATCTAGAGCTTATGAGCCCTCTCCTTCCTGATAAGAGACAAGATTATCTTGCACTTATCAAACATGCTCAGGATGTTTCCAAATTCATAAATCGTGCAGCTTTTGATTGTTCTGAGTGCATAAGCAGAACTACTATTGCCATAGGCGCACATAGGATTGCCTGGCTCCAGGCATCTGACTTGGAACTTTGGGTACAGGACAAACTGGGGAATATTCCTTGCACAGGAGAGAATCTCTTTGGCAAAAATTGGCAAGAGAAAGCTAATGAGCTAGATGCTGATAATCTCACCTTGGATAGATTATCAAAATCTACAGCTGATCCTGCAAGGAAAAAGTCCTACAAAAAAACATTCTTCACTAGAAAGAAGAAGTTCTACCCATCCTATACCCAGCAAGGGCATCGTTCGGGTCAGTCTGCCCAAAAGGGTCAGCAACAACCTAAACAAAGAAAAACAAAGGCTGCTAAGCCTCAACCGGCTCAGCAGACTCAGCCTCCACAGCGGCTTTGACTCCCATCTAGAGAACTTTGTCTTCCTGGCCCTGAATGGGCCAGAGCCGCCTTTCATTCCAGGAAGGTTATGTTATTTTGACCCCAGATGGGGGCAGATAACAGCAGAAAGTTGGACTCTGTCCATTGCAAGAGAGGGATACAAACTTCACTTTCTCAGCATGCCCCCGTCCTACAATGGTAAGACAGTTCAATTCTCAGACCTCTCCCAACTCCCAGTTAGATCACGAGGTCAGTCTGCTTCTTGCCCAAGGGGCAATAGAAGAAGTACCTATTCATCAACAAGGTGCAGGGTTCTATTCCCCCTTTTTCCTTATTCCAAAGAAAACAGGAGGGCACAGACCCATTTTGGACCTCAGAGAATTGAACAAATTTCTGTTCAAAGAGAAATTCAAAATGATTTCTCTGGGCACTCTACTGCCATACCTTCAGAGTCAGGACTGGCTTTGTTCTCTAGATCTCAAGGATGCGTACACTCATGTTCTCATCTATCCAACTCTCCGAAGGTTTCTTCGCTTTCTATTTCAAGGGAAGCACTACCAATACAGAGTTCTTCCTTTTGGCCTGGCCTCGGCACCAAGGGTGTTCACAAAATGCATGGCTGTGGTGGCAGCATTTCTCCGCACCCTAAAAATATTCGTCTTCCCTTACTTGGACGATTGGCTCATTCAAGCCCCATCAGAGCCAGAGGCCAGGTTTTCTCTATTTCGCACAATGCATATCCTTCAATATTTGGGACTTGTCATAAACTTCCCAAAATCCAACCTAGCTCCCACTCAGTCTCTAGAGTTCATAGGAGCCCTACTGGATACCAGACAGACAAGGGCCTATCTTCCACAGTCCCGCTGCCTTCGCATTGTGCAGTTAGCTTCCCAAGCAATGCTAAAGTCTCACCTCACTGCTCGGGAAATGTTACAATTGCTAGGCCACATGGCATCCACTGTGCATGTGGTTCCTTATGCCCGCTTCCATATGAGGGCAGCCCAGTGGACTCTATCCACTCAGTGGACTCAGGCGTCAGGTTGCCTGTCAGACAAAATAGCAACCTCAGATCGTCTTACTTTGTCTCTCCAATGGTGGCAGTCACCCCAGAATCTGTTGGTGGGCTCCCCTTTTCAGCAACCCCCACCCCAAGTAACTCTAACAACAGATGCCTCTCAGGTGGGTTGGGGAGCCCATTTGCAAGGCCTCTCTATCCAGGGTTCCTGGACTCCACAGGAGACCGATCTACACATCAATCTCCTAGAGCTTAGAGCAATCTTCCTTGCTCTTCAAGTGTTTCACACCCAGCTCAGCTACAAAACTGTCCTAATTCAAACGGACAACCAGGTAGCCATGTTCTATGTGAACAAGCAGGGAGGAACAGGCTCTCTGTCGCTCTGCAACGAAGCTTTGCGACTTTGGGCCCTCGCCAGAGAGCATCAGATTCATCTCCTTGCAGTGTATCTTCCAGGCATTCAAAACTCTTGGGCAGACAGACTCAGTTGAGTTCTGCTTCCACACGAATGGTCTCTCCATGCAGACCAGGTGGCCAAAACTTTCCAGTTTTGGGGAACTCCGGACATAGACCTCTTCGCAAGTCCACTGAATGCCAAATGTCCCCGGTTCTGTTCCAGAATTCCAGCCCAGGGTTGTCAGGCCAGGGATGCCTTCCTCCTCCATTGGGGTCGGGACTTTCTGTATGCCTTCCCACCCATTCCCCTAATTCCCAGAACTTTGTTCAAGCTTCAGAGGGACAAAGGCCATATGATTCTCATAGCCCCAATTTGGCCACAACAAGTGTGGTACCCTCTGCTCTTACATCTCTCTCAAGCTCCATCTCTGGAGTTGGGATCTGCCCCAGATCTCCTATCCCAGGAGGACGGGATGCTCTGGCATCCCAATCCCCAGTCTCTACATCTCAGGCCTTGGTTGCTGAAAGCCTAGAACTTCATGGTCTTAACCTTTCTCAGCAAGTAAAGGATATCCTTTATGCTTCCAGGACACTATCCACAAGACGCTCTTATGCTTTCAAGTGGAAAAGGTTTACTATGTGGTGTTCGCAGAAGGGTCTTAACCCTCTTGCAATACCTCTGGAATCATTACTGGAATATCTCCTTCATTTGTCTAATGCAGGGCTTAAGACCAATTCAGTGAGAGTTCACTTGAGTGCTATTGCAGCTTCCTATCATAGCGAGATTTATGAGAGGCCTTCTTCTAACTAAGCCTCCCGTTAAGCCACCACCGGTGGCATGGGATTTAAATCTGGTTCTTGGCCAGCTCATGAAGCAGCCTTTTGAACCATTAGCTACTACTTCTTTGAAGGTTATTTTTCTTATTGCAATCACATCAGCTCGTCGCATCAGTGAATTGCAAGCATTGGTAGCTGATCCTCCTTATACAAGGTTCCATCATGATAAGGTAGTCCTTAGGACTCATCCTCACTTTATGCCAAAGGTGGTTTCACCTTTTCATTTAAACCAAGCAGTTTACCTTCCTGTTTTTTTCCCAAGGCCTCATGCCTCTAATGCAGAAAGGAATCTTCATACTTTGGACTGTAAAAGAGCTTTGGCCTTTTACTTGCAAAGGACGCAGCAACATAGAAAGTCCTCTCAACTCTTTGCTTTTGATCCTAGTCATTTAGGACTTCCAGTCTCCAAAAGGACACTGTCCAACTGGATTGCACAGTGCATATCTTTTGCCTATAGGAGTAAGAACCTTCCTTTTGAAGGCCATGTCACAGCGCACAATGTGAGAGCCATGGCAACCTCTATGGCTCATCTTCACTCTGTGTCTATCGATGACATCTGTTGAGCAGCTACCTGGGCCTCAGTTCATACCTTCACAGCCCATTACTGCTTGGACAAGGACTCCCGCTGGGATGCCTTGCTTGGTCAGGCTGTTCTCACTGTTCCATACTTAATCATCTCCTACTCACTATCCCTGGTAGGATGAAAGAGATCCATGGGGGGAAGTGGAGCCCTTTCAAAAGGGCACACAACTTCTGGGGTTTCTCCCTGGCATCTGTAGCTAGGGAGTCCCCATATGTGAGGACTACATTCCTGCTTGTTCCTGGAGATAGCATAGTTACTCACCTGTAACAGGTGATCTCCGGGAACAGCAGGAATTTAGTCTTCACAACCCACCCACCTCCCCTAGGAGTTGTATCTCTCTATCTCTTTTTCTTTCCCTTTCTCTCTCTCTTTGTCTCAGCTTTAAACTCAACTGGAGAGAGACAGTTGGGAAAGGTGGGAAGGCAGCACGAAGGTGCTGTGGGATGCTCCCAAAAGCTTTCTAATTGGACGCTGGGGAGCGTTCCCGCACAGGCTCCGTCGGTACCGATGATACCCATATGTGAAGACTAAATTCCTGCTGTTCCCGGAGATCACCTGTTACAGGTGAGTAACTATGCTATACTTACCATGATTAGATTTCTGGAGGCAGGGAGAGGGAATAGTTTGGGCAGGTCTATAAAACAGATATGGGTTCCAAATTTTACAAGGGGACTCAGTGTCTACAAAAAAATTATAAATGTTAGCATCTACAGCTGTCCTGAGGCATGAATAAGTGCCTGCTGGAAAGGGCAGTTGTCATTGCAAAGATTGCCCCCCCCCCAACTCCCGATCACTTCTCCTGACCTTGATATCTCTCCTGATGACCTGCTAAACCATCAAATCCTCTCTCCAACCACCCCAACAAGCAATCCCCTGAGCCCTCCCCCAAAGTATCCGATCCCACCCATAAGAAAATCCCACTCCCTACCTGGCGTGAAGACCCCCCCCAACAGCAGATTTCCCCTTCACGATCCCTATCGTTTGCCTTAACAGAGGAACCTAGTGTCTAGTAGGGGCAGGAGTGAGCCCCAGTCACTCTTGTTCCTACAATGCTGGGTTCCAAAATGGCACCAATGATTTTGCAGTACTGCAAGGTGTTTTGTTTTTTTTTTAATATTTAGTTCATGCCTTTCCAGTAATAGTTCAAGGTGAGTTACATTCAGGTATAGTAGTATCTGAGGCAATAGTTAAATTACTTGCCCATGGCCATAAGGAGTAGCCGCGGGCAATGTTCCCTCTAATTTTCTGTAGGCTGTGTGCGCATAAAATATCAGCTGTGCAGCTTTTGAAGGAAGGTTAAATTTTTGTGCGCCACATAATGACACTCTGAGTTATATACTTTAAAATTTGACTACACGTCAGAATACAGTATGAACACCACATTGATTGCACTAGAAAATATTGTAGAATTTGTGAAAACCGTAAATACATAACAACTTTTAAATTTTAAGACGTCTGTGTTTTCTATCAGAATCGTAATTTTTGTGCGCTCTGTTGTAAAGTATGTGCGCTCACTCGGCGAGGTGTGTGCTCGCGCACACACGCACAGCTTAGAGGGAACAGTGGCCGCGGGGCTTAAACCCTGGCCGTTTGGATGCTAGGCTTGACGGTTTAACCTCTAGGCTACTCCTCCATTCCACTGCTTGAGGGTTATCAGTGCCATTTTGGAATCCACTTCCATATCCTATTCTCTGGTTCTTTTCCCTCCACTTGGAAGCACGCAATAGTTTGTCCCATCCCGAAATCTCACTCTTCTGACCCTTCCGTTCTTTCTAATTGGCGCCCTGTTTCTAATCTGTCCTTTTTGTCAAAACTCCTCGAGAAGCTGGTCTTCTCTCAACTTTCCTCTCATCTTGAACTTTCTCTCACCCTGCACCCCCGTCAATCGGGTTTCCGCCCTGGTCACAGCACTGAATCCGTTCTTCTTTCTCTTCTCAATGATTTTCACATTGCCCACGATCGCGGTCTCATCACTTTGGCTGTCTCTCTTGATCTTTCTGCGGCTTTTGATTTGGTGGACCATCACACCCTCCTTTTTCGTCTTCGGGAAGCTGGTCTTTCGGGTGCGGTTCTCCGATGGTTTCACTCGTTCCTATCCTGTCGCTCTTTCTCTGTCATCTCTGTGTCCTCTTCCTCTGCTCCCACTCCTCTATCCTGTGGTGTTCCCCAAGGGTCTGTCCTTGCCCCACTTCTCTTCAACATTTTCCTAGCCCCTCTCGCTCTTTTAATTCAACAGTTTAGCATCTCCGCATATTACTATGCAGATGACATCATTCTCCTCCATCACACCGACTCCTCCTCCCCTGATATTTCTCCTCTTAACCTCTGTCTTACTGCTGTAGTGTCCTGGTTTTCTTCTAATTTTCTACATGTTAACCCGGCAAAATCCTTTGCTATCTGGTTCACTTTTGGCAGCCCCTCCCCTACCTGTGCCCCTTCTCTATCTTCACAATCTATCCCTCTGGTCTCATCACTCCGATATTTAGGTGTTGTTCTGGACTCTGCCCTTAATTTCAAAGACCACATCTCCTCAATTGTTCAGCGCTCCTTCTTTTCCCTCCGTCAACTCAGAGCAGTTCGTCCTTTTCTTTCCACTCCTGCCTTAACCACCCTCTTGCTTACCCTTGTATTGTCTCGTCTCGATTATTGCAATGTCTCTTTTGCCGGTCTATCCAAGTCCCAACTGTCTCGTCTCCAACGCGTCCAAAACGCTGCCATCCGCTTGCTGACCCACGCATCACGTTACCCCCCTTCTCTATCAGCATCACTGGTTACCCATCTCCTTCCGCATTCAATATAAACTTCTAATTTTTGCACACAAAGTAATCCATACCGGCACCCCTCTTTATCTAGCGAACCAGATACAATTCCGTACCTCCCATCGTCTCCTCCGCTCCATACACATAAACCGCATGGCCCTCCCCTCCCCCGCACATGCCCGCCTAGAACAAACCCGCTCCTCTGCTTTCTATTTCTTGGCCCCGCACCTCTGGAATTCACTCCCCCCCTCTCTCCGTGCAGAAGAATCCTATCAATCATTCAAAACCCAGCTAAAAACTCACCTTTTCTACCTTGCGTTTGATCCTCCTCCCTAGTCTATCCCCTCTTCCTTCCGTTCTATTGTGATTACCCATGTACTGTATGTTTCCCCCTCCCCTTCCCTCCCTGATAGTACCCGTTCATCGTTACTCCCTCTGTTTACTTTTCTTTTCTGTCCCGGCTTTTCTTTCCTTCTCTTCTCTCCTTTTCTTACAATTGATGGTGTTCCTTTTCCTTTTCTGCAGCCAAGTGCTTGTTTTAAATAACTTGCTTATTTTATTTATTGTAAACCGCTCAGGTGCCCATGGTATTGAGCGGTATAACAAGTTTTAAATAAACCTAAACCATAAAAGCATGCATGACTGGGATCACTTCTGCTCCCACTAGACATATCTGTATCTTTATCTTTATTCCAACACTTTATATGCTGCTCTTGTCGAAACATGAGAGCGGTTTACAATAAAGACATGCTAACGCTTATAAGAAAAGAAAGGAACTCCATTGTAAAACAGAAAAGGATAGATTAAACAGTATAGGCACTAGAAACAGTTGAGAAAGCAGTAGCTAGACAGAACTATTACAGGGGAGGTCAAAAGCCTGTTGAAACAGGTGAGCTTTTAATAATTTTTTAAAATTTTGGTATGAGGGTTCCAGCCGGATGGAGGATGGTAATGTGTTACAGAGAGAGGGTCCGAGGAAAAAGAATGCAGCATGACGGGTTTGTTCTAAGTGAGCCTGCGATGGGGAAGGCAAGGAAAGTCGGTTAGCGTGCAATGAACGAAGTTGACGGTAAGGTGTGTGGAGAGAGATGAGATTTGCTAAGTAGAGTGGATTTGATGTGTGGCTAACCCTATGTGTCAGAATGAGAAGCATGTATTGGAACCTATAACGACATGGCAACCAGTGAAGATGAAGAAGGAGAGGCGTGACGTGATCAAATCTCTGAGCATGGCAAATAAGTTGGGCGGCTGTATTCTGCAACAATTGAAGGCGTGGAAGCTGGTAGGATGGCAAATTTGCTAAAACCACATTTCAGTAGTCTAATCTACTCATAACCAAAGCTAATATGAGAGTGATAAGAGAGTCAGGAGGGAGAATGGAACGAACTGATCTGATTTGACGTAATGCAAAGAAGGAATGGGTGAGATTTGACACATGGTTGTGGAAAGAGAGAGAAGAATCCAGGGTTACGCCTAAATAACGGAAGGAGGAGGTGAGGGGAATAGAAGTAGAATTAATTAGGGGCATAATCTTTGGGCAAGGGGTACTCGGAGAAACCCACATAGCTGTAGATTTTGATGGATTGAGATGGAGGAAATTGGAGGAGAGCCAAGCAGCAATATGCGAAAGACAGTCGTTGAGCTGTGTGACGTCAGGGTGAACCGGGGAGGTATGGAAAAGGAGAACAATATCATCAGCATAGATATAAACTGAAACCGGGTATTATTGGATTAGAAGAGGCAAGGGAGCTAGAAAGATATTGAAAAGTATAGGGGAAAGAATAGAGCCCTGGGGCACTCCACACGCTAAAGGAACAGGGGAAGAAGATTGATGATTAGAACAGACAGTGAAGAAGGGAGCTGTAAGGAAAGAACAAAACCAGTGCAACACCATATCTCGCAGCCCAATATCATAAAGACGGGAGAGAAGGGTCCGGTGGTCAATCAGGTCGAATGCCGATGATAGATCTAAGGACACCATAAGGGTGATGTCTCCACGATCGTGGGCAACATGGAGTTCATTTAAGAGGGCCAGGAGAACTGTTTCTGTACTATGCCCTGCCCGAAATCCTGCCTGACGTGGGTGGAGAGCATTAATGAGAAGTTAATTGAAGAAAGACAAAACGCTCCAGTATTTTCGCCAGAAAGGGGAGGTTTGATACTGGATGCCAGTGAGATAGAACAGAGGGGTCAAGTGTGGATTGTTTTAATAGAGGATGCCCAATGGCAGATTTCCACAGAGAAGGAAAGCAACCGGAAGATAGACTAGAATTTAGAATGATCAAAATAATAGGTACTAACTGCAGGGAGGGCTCTACCAGCCAACCTGAGGGAATGGGGTCCAACTGACAAGTGGTCTTTCTGGATTTAGACAAGGTAGTAAGTAGCTCTGCTGAGGTAATAGAGTGGAAGATGGACCAAGTATGAGCTAAAGCTTTATTTACTGGCGGCGAAGATGTGTCAGTCAAATCAGAGATGATCACTTCCCCAAGGGAAGATGAAATGGTGGATGAGAAATGAGGATGAAGAGGAGAGAGGTAGTGGAGGAGGTATAGTAAAGGATGCATGCAAATTTTGAAACTTCTCAGAGAAGAAAGTAGCCAGAGCTGCAGGAGCAGGAGCTGCAGCTGGAGAAGCAGAATCAGGGGTATTAGAAGAAAGCTTACGGAAAATCGAAAAAAGCTGCCTGAAAGAGTTGGCGGCTTCAGATATTTCAGAAGAGTAAAAGGAACCCTTAGCAGATTGGATTGATGTACAATAATCAGTATACAATTGCTTAAACCGCGTCATTGAAGGAGGGGAGGGATGCTTTAACCAGCGACATTCTGCTTGTTGGAGCTGTGTGCGCTGCAAGCGCAGGCCTGGATGAAACCAAGGAAAGTGGGTCGAACGGGATGACCTGGAGGAAAGATGGAGAGAAGCCAGATTGTCCAAAGCCTCTGTAAGAGCAGAGTTCCAGAAGCAGACCTGATCATCGGATGAGAGTGTAGAGAAATCGGTGGGGAATAAGGAATGGGCGGAAGGAAAGGCAATTAGGGTGTGAGGGGTAATACGATGCCGTAGGCGTGGGGGGGGGGGGACTGAGTTGAAGAGGGACCATCATTATCTGAAGCAAGCAAAGAAACAGAAAAAGAAACACAAGAATGGTCTGACAAAGGGATAGTGTGGGAAGTCGGAAG
Source organism: Ichthyophis bannanicus (assembly GCA_033557465.1). Taxonomy (NCBI): domain Eukaryota; kingdom Metazoa; phylum Chordata; class Amphibia; order Gymnophiona; family Ichthyophiidae; genus Ichthyophis; species Ichthyophis bannanicus. Next base: position 338,977,373 of record CM066036.1, on the reverse strand, counting down.
GGAAAGCATCGAACAAAGGCTGGGAGAAGTAAGAACTAAATCTAAGGTATGGCCCATACAATGAGTGGGTCCAGCAACATGTTGGTGAAGGGATACATCATAAGATTCTGCAAGACCACCTCCCATTGAGCAGTAGAGAGGGAGGGAGAATAGAGTAAGAGAAAGTAGAGAGGGGGAGTTGAGTGAAAGCGGAGAAAAAGGGATTCTGAAAAATGGATGGTAGAAGCCGTAACTTCAGTAATGGGAAATGTGGAGCGATAAAGGAGGGCCACACCACCCCCATATCTGCCTACCCGAGACGTAGAGAAGGCAGAGAAACCAGCTGGGAGTGCGCTGGATAAGAGGGAACCCTCACCCTTTTTAAGCCAGGTTTCTGTAAGAAAGCAAAGATCAGGGACCCCCAGTAAAATCAGGGATAGGGATGGGGGGATGGGAAGGTCTACTGAGGGAGTTCCTCGCGGTGGTTATTTCTGGAGGGAGTTGGGTGGAGTGGATCTTCATGCCCGGGAGAGTTTGCTTATGGTGCTGATTGGATGCTTTAGGGGATCTGAGGGGGAGCTAGATGTATTGGTGAGGTCCCCTTTTGGAGAGGGTCAAATGGTTTAGCCGGTTCATTGAGAGAGGGATCGAGGTCAGGGTGATTGGTAGGGGGGAATGATACTGTTGGCTCAATGGGTTTGTGCATAGTGAGAAAAACAATTTTAAAAAGCTGTTCTCCCACATATGTGGGGGATATTTATAAATATTTTCCCCTCATGAGACTTTGTATAATAATCACTGATTCCACTGGATGTTGAGAGAGATCAACGTGCAGTCCATTTATTTTACAATACTTGTAAAATACTATGGGACTTCTCTAGGTCCCCATCTGGATGAGCCTTTATAAAACTGGGCCAAAATAGGCACCTTCTTGCCCTCTAAACTTAGGTACCCCATTATAAAATTACCCTCCAAATGCAAACGCACATCCTTCCTATCTTCTTTTCCCCCTCATTCCCCCAATCTGTGCCAGACTCTACGACTCCTCATGTAGGTCTGTCAAAGAGATGAAGACGCTTGTTGGAGTCTGTGTGTTGCATGTCCATTTTTCTATGTGTTTTTGTGTGCACTTTGTTTTATTTTTATGTATTTATTTTTCCCAGCTGCAGGCTCTGAGATTCTCTCTCATCGCCCCACCCTGCACCGCCTAGAGCAAACACAGCATCCGTGGCTTCAGCAGCTCTTTCTTTCTTGCTTCTCACAAACACTTTTTTTCTTCTATTGTTGACATACATTTTCTTGGAAGCATGGAAAAAGAGGCTGCTGGGAGTAGCATTCTCATGCCAGCATTGTTCATGGGTCCTTATGCAAGCCCATTAAGAAATATCAGGACCCCATCTCCTTCAAATATTCCATTTGAGCTTTATTCATGACAGATAGAATAATGCTGTCATGGATGCAGGGCTTAGCTGTCCTACCCTCCCATTTAAAAACTATTCACACAAATCACATAAATACTTTAAGAAATGTTCATAGTTTCAATATTACATTTATTGTAATTCAAAATGTGTTCTTTTTCTTGGCATTTCATTTATTCTCAGGAATCTTGCATTCATTACTTATATTTATGACATATTTTGTAAATTTTATTTATTTATTATTTATTTATTTAACATTTCTTATATACCGCCTACCACTTTTAATTTGTTTCTAAATATGTTCTTGTAATTTTGGACATTCTGGACCTAAGGCTTTGGTTTCCTCTTCCTAACCTCCTCCCAGCCTTTTGTTTTTTGAGTATCACATAATCACCATGACAAGTAGGCAATGTCTAAGTTATCTGTCTCTGCATTCATGTCTGTGAAGTTCAGAGAAATTTATGACTGGAAGGAGATGCCTGTGTTTTTTCTGGAATTCTGTGATTTGATGAGCTTGAAAGAAACTTTTGACAATTAGAGAAGTGAATATGGGAAGGGACTTTGGATTTAGCTCACAGCTTTTTCAGGAGTAGCTCAAAGCAAAATCCATTCTGTTACAATCGAACGTTTCCTATCCCTTGGAGGGCTTACAATCTAAAGATCCCTTTTACTAAAGTGTGCTAAGCAGCACACATTTTGGCACACAATAGCTGTTAGCACAGGCACATGACAATTATCATGCAGCAGTTCCCATGCTAACTGCAAATCATACATTGGGATGGGGAAATGGTGGGCTTAGGGGTGGAGAGTGGGCATAGGGAGCACATTGCAGTTAGCATGAGGGGTATATCATGTGCTGTCAATGTTGCAGTTGGTGCGGGTGCTCCTAACGTCACCCCAGTGGGTGGTGTTAGGTGCACCGCAGTGATTACATCGCACGTTAGGGGTATGTGTCCCTGCATTAACTGCTGAGAACTTGCATGCCATGCTCCTGACAGTTACTGTGGAGGCTTTGCAGCAGACACAAGTTGGTTTCAATACTAAATGTACTTTAAATGTGAAAACCTAATGCATTTTAGTTAAACATCCCCTACCTTTGTACTGGAGACAATAGTAGTTTAAGTGACCTACCCAAGATCATAAGGAACAGCAGTGGGATGCGAACCAGGCTTGTAAGTTGCTGCTCTAACCATTAGACTACTTTTAGAGTATCTGTCTAGAACTGAGAAACATGGCAACTTTCAGGAGTGTATGTGACTTTTAGAGATGCCTACAGCCAGAATCCCTATGACTTTTAGTGAAATCTGTTACTAATTCATTACATCTAGTCTGACTTGAGGTGGTCTCTGTTTTTCAGATGCTTTGCTCGCAGATCTGGAGACCACTACTTCTCATATCTCCAAGAGACCTGTCTTGCTCACGGATAATCTAGAGTCACCTGGACAGGACCAGACCTGTACTGGATCTGTGTTGCATGCAAATGGGATCCCAAAGAATGGATGTGAACAGCGGCCATCCCCGTCTCCACACAATCCTCAGCAGGTATGATCTGAGCCTTCCCATGTAGAGTGTCCATCTTTGTAGATTGTGTGTAGTTGAAAATTTGAGATCTACATACAGTATAGCTGTCGTGCATATTACCATAAGACTGGTGTTTAGATTGCATCAGTATTATCAGAAGATTTGTATGCATCTTCATGGTGGTTTCTTGTGTGCTACTCTTCTTTCACATTATCTGACTCACATACCTCTCCTCACAGGCAGTGACTCCAGCCATGTCTGCAGATCCTGTCCCTGTCCCTGTCCCCTCTCCTGTGGGAGGAGATAAGGATCACCTGTACAGGTAAGAGTTGAAGTCTGGATCACAGTTCTGCATTTCTGGAGCAGCTTCTGGCTTTTGTTCCAGCTTTAACATACTAGCATGTAAAAGAGAAACAGATATACACAAAGGAGCCTATCTGATGCCTGATAGATCTCAAAAGACATAAGCTCTCTTTGGTTATCTTTGCTGTATTCGTGCTTAAAATTAAAAGATGAAAGCACAGAAAACACAACATTCAATTAAAACCCCCCCACAATAATGGCAACAATTGTGACTCAATGGAACTGCAAATGTTTTTCAGGGACTGTCATAAACACTACGGGGTATGTTTACTAAAGGGTGTTAAGGTAACAGGCGTTAACGGCAGTGATAAGGGGTGTTACATGTGCAAAAGGCTCTGGGCGGGTAGGAGGCGTTCTAGCTTTAAGGGTGCAATAGGCTAGTTAATGGGTGTTAACAGGACATCAGGCTTTTAGGTGGCAAGCGTTCACCTTAATGCCCGAAAATGGCTGTCACGTTATTGCTGGATAAGGGAGCCCCAGCAAAAGTCAATGTAAAGGTGTTGAAGGGCCTGACAGATCCATGGGCATCTGACGTGCCAGCCAGTAAGTGTGACGAGCATGTGGAAGGCAACTGTACCTATGCACTGGGGGGTGCCCACGTAAAACGCTGTAATGTCAGTGTGTGGCATAGGATGGAGAAGACATGTCCCCCAGCAGAGTCAGAAGTGGCATGATGTGTGCAGTGAAAGAAGGATGGCGCAGGAGTGGTGACACGAAGATCAAGCACAGGAGAGGCGTGAGTGAAGCATCCAAATGTGGAAAAGAATACCTGTGTAGGCCATGGTGTAGCAGCTTGCACAAGAACACATGACTGCAAAGAGCCACCAGATGCTGATGGGTGGGCTGCTAGAAGGATGATGGCAGAGGAGAGTGTGGCATGGACTGGCAGCACCGATGTACTGGAGGTGCAATCTCCAATGCTTTTGTACTGTGTGGGAAAAATGTGTGTCAGTACCGCATGTAAGGCCTGATACAAGACATATGGGTCTCATGCCTGTTCCAGCCACTCAACCACCATACAACAACCCAGAAAAAAGTGCATACAACAACTGTACAGGAGTCACTCAAACTGGGCAAAAGGAGCATGTACGGACATGATTTGATAGCTGCAAGTGGCTATCCAAGGGGTAGGATAAGTCTATATGTAATGCAGAGATGTGATGGAGCCAAAGCTATACAGTCAGTCATGATGTCATATCTGACTCGTTGCACAAGTAGGTTACAACTGTATGCATGTAGCTGCCTGTTACTATATCGCTGCATCAGTGCAGTCACATCGGGTTACATTGTACCGAAAACTTGTAAATGTCTGATAAAAAACAGGGACTGTAAGAAACTGCAGTCAGCTGAGACAATAGAGGGTGAAGTGACCTGCCCAAGGTCACAAAGAGGTGTGGGCAATCCATGAAGGTCGTGGCATACATAAAACGCCATAGTAACACATTCCACATTGTTGCCAAAGGAGTGCTAGTGGCCTCAAACTCTGGGTCCCAAGCCAGTGGCATGATCATTATGCCACACCTCCAAGCAGTTGCCAGACATCTGCAGGGTGAACATGTTTGACCCCCTGCAATGGGCTGCAGCAGAGCCAATAACGCCATGCTCACAGAAAAGCATGATGTTGAATAGTCTGTCTGCTGACCCAAATTGTGGCCAGAACACACAAAAAACTCTAAGGATGTGTGTCTGCCAGTCACAGCAGAGCCCAGACTATTATAGACATGAAAATGAGCTGAGTAGCACACAGTCACAACAAAAGAGCAAGTGGGAATCAAACCCCTGTCCTCTGTTTCTAAAGGCATTGCACTAGCCAGTAGGCTACACCTCTATGCATAGCAATGGCTGGATTCAAAGAGACTGTAGGTAGCCACCTAAAATGTCTGCTGTACGTGCTTGTATAGATTAGACCCTCCAGTACCCATGATGCACTGCACATGCAGAACAGTAGTCTGCAGATGATCACCAAATGGAGAATACACTGATCCATCTCCTCAGCTCAGTAAGATGCACTGATAGTGTGTGATACAAGCACAGAACAGCTACAAACTGTGCTACTGAGCAGTTTTAGCGGTCATCCTGAGGGCGAGGATGGGCGCCCAGCTCCTGGTCCCCAGAGCGTGCACTGCTAGTGATGGTTTCTGCTGGCTGTGCTGCAGGTCCACATCATTGCCAGTGTGTGACAGATATTGTCTGTAGTGTGTCATGCTAGTCGCCTTGTTTCCTATCCAATTGCAGCATGCCTTAGGTGCTTGTCACATCTGGGCCCTGGGTCCTGCCCCTGTCGGACAGGGACCCTCCTAGAACAGCACATGTCGGTGCCCAGTGTTGCAGCAGCTGATGCCCTGGCTGACAAATGCAGTGGGGGATTCTAGGCTTGCCTGGTCCTGCTGTGACCAGGCCAGGAGCAGCTGCTGTCCCAACCATCCAGAACTACTAATCCACCACAGCAAGCACAGTTAGACTGCACCTGCTGGTCACCACAGGGCTTTTTCAGCCATGCACATACCAACTGTGGCTAGTCAGCACACAATGCATTTTGCAGAGAGGGACCATGTACACTCTGGCTTGGGCCAACCAGCATTTGGCACAGTGATTGGGCTCCCAGGACAGGAAATGCACCCACACTACTAGAGCTGGACTGTATATAGCACTATGTGGATACATAGCCATGCTGTGGTCACAGCTTGGTCAGAATGAGAGTGCCCTCACAGCATAAACTGCTGTGACCACCCAGGCCATGCACATGGCAGATGGGCACTACGAAATCGGTCATTGATCCTACTCTGATGCAGACACATCCTGGGCAAACCTCTCTGTTTAAGGCCATACCCACAGTCCTCTGCTCCTCATCATGCACATTTGCAGACTAACGTGGGAACAGCCTAGGCAATGTGAGGCACAGTGCAGTGCAGAAGGCCACAGAACTCTGGGGAGAGACACACACACAAACTCACATCACCACACTGTGGAAAAGTGGGGATGGGTGGCATTCCTGCCTGCCACTTTGGTCTCCTTATCAGCTCAAGCATTCTTAACATGTGCTCATGGTGCAAGCATTAGTGGCATGCTCTGACATTCATGCACGTTCTTAGCGCCCGCTCAGTGAGCTGGTGCTATCAGCCTGCCTTTCCATTCAGCTGTGGAAAGTGGAACTTGTCAGTGTGGCTGATGGGTATCTGTACTCTTGCTGGCTGATGCTTTGGTGGTTGTACCTGCACTGTAGGCTAAAGTTTATCTACAGGGACATGCAATACATGATCCACAGCTGCGTCTTGAACCTGTGACCCTCCACTCATATATATACAATGGCTTTGTGTGTTAAGCCACAGAACTGCCATATGGATACATCAGTCCCTGGGACTGACATGTTACACATTAGGCAGACCTGGGCACATGTGATGTGATCAGCACACAGGACCATGACATGGGTCTTGTAGACTGCAGGCGGGTGCCGCTGCACCCGCCGCTGACACCCCCACACCATACTGCCATGCCAGTATGCTGTCAGTGGGCGTGGTGTACAGTATCGACTGGTCCACCATGTAGTTTTGGCAGATGCCTAAGGCACCAGGTTCAAATTGGTGGGGCAGAGGCACACATTAACAAACAACTGCCGCTGCCAGAACCCCATCACCACCTGCTGCTGATATGTCTTGGGGGGAGACAGGCAGCCGAAGCTGTGGTATTTCCCCGGGCACCTGCATTTTGCAGCTCCCTGTAGCGCTACAGCACCTGGCGCTATCGTCCTCTTCCTTTGGAGCTGACTTCATCAGAAGTGGGAGTGGGGCCAGCTGGGGTCCCTGCCTAGGGTGCCAAGAAACCTTGGCCCGCCCCATGTGATGCATCACATTTCTGCAGCAGCAGCATGCCTATGTGCCACCAATGTCAATATGGGATCATGATGGGCATCACAGCTGTGCCACCTGGGCAGCTGCCTGGTCTGCCTTGTGCCCCAACAACCCCCACTGCATGACTGACATGCCACTTCCTTTGTCCCATTTGCACCATCAACATGGTGCCCTTTCATACTTGGGCACTATGATTTTGCTGCTAAGGGAGCACTACTATCACAATCTTGGGCTCCTCTGTCTGTGCATCACATTGCAGATGTTGAAATAAGCTCTCTCCCCTCAAAATTCACCCTTTCCGCAAGGTTTTACTTGGCATTAGGGTTCCCAGCATTAAAGGGCTTTAACACACATTAGCGCAACAGGTGTTAAAGGAACACCCATTGTTAATTCCCTCTCTATGCCCCATTAACGCCCACTCTCCACCTACTGCGCCCTTAATGCTACAGGAGCCTTTAACGCCTGTTAATGCAGCTTTTTTGCAGTGTTAAGGGCACAAGGGTGCCAATAACAGGCGTTAACGGCACACTTGCTCTCTTAACGCCCTTTAGTAAACATACCCCTAAGTTGAACATGAATGCAATTTCCCCTCAATATCCTGTATTTCTTGTATATTAAAGGTTATGATCATGATTAGAATGTTGGGGCTAATCTTATTCCCCCGTACTGTTTATGATAATCCCTCAAAAATATTGGCCACATTTTTCCTATATTGGCTCAAGTTTGTTGCCACCACTGTTTTGTTTTACTTTGTTCATGGTTTTTCATCAGTGTTATATTTGCAAACAGGATTGTACGTAAACATATTTAGAAGAGGTGGGTATCAGTAAAAATGTTTAATTTATTTCTTATACTTACAAAATTCCCTATCCATTCAAAGAATCTAGGCAGAGCACACTTGTACATTCACAGACTAACGCTTATGTGATTGGCAGCAATGCCGAGGGTTGCTATTTATATTTCTGGCCTAATAATGAAAAAACAAATATTTATGATCAAAATTGGTTTTATTGTTTTTCAAAATATTCTCCATGAAGATCAATACACTTTTGCATGAGTTTGAACCAATTTTCGAAGCACTTTTTCCACTCCGATTGAGGTAACTCCAAAACATGCGTTTTGAATGCATCAACCGCATCTTTGGGTGTTGAAAATCGTTGACCACGTAATTTGTTTGTTGTTTTTGATGTGCGGGAATAAAAAGAAGTCATTGGGTGCCAAATCAGGGCTGTACGCTGGATGACCCATCAATTCGATGTTTTGGCCAGTCAAAAATTCCTTTGTTTGAGCCAATGTGTGAGAGCTCGCATTGTCATGATGAAGAATTATTCGCCTCTTCTTCGACTTTTTCCGAATTTCTCCGAAGACTTCTGGTAAACAAATGGTTGTGTACCATTCAGAATTGACAGTCCTACGTTGCTCTAATGGCACTGTCACCACGTGAGCGGTAATGCTGAAGAAACAGGCAACCATTTGCTTCAATGTGCTTCTTCCGCGAACAACTTTTGTTGGATTTGGCTCGTCTTGGAAGACCCATACAGTCGATTGCTGTTTTGTTTCGGGCTCATATGCATAGATCCATGATTTGTCACCTGTGTAGATGTTATACACAGTCTTTGATGCACCTTGAACATATTTTTTCAACATTTCCTTGCACCAATCAACATGAGCCTTCTTTTGAGCGTTTGTCAGATTATGCGGGATCCAACGCAAACAAATCTTTTTTACGGCCAAATTATCATGCAATATCTTATTGATGCTTGTCATACTAATGCCCAAAGATGCCTCAATCTCACGGTATGTCACATGACGATCTTGCTTTATCAGTTCACACACAGCATCGATATTTTCTGGCACAACAACCGATTTTGGACGACCCTGACGGAATTCGTCCTGGAGCGAACGTCGGCCACGATTGAATTTGTTATACCAGTTTTTTACAGTGCTGTAGGATGGTGCTTTATCGCCATATAAAAAATTAAGTTCATCAATGCACTCTTGTCTTGATAATCCACGTTGAAAGTTATGAAAAATAATCGCATAAAAATGTTCACGAGTTAATTCCATTTTTCGCCCGAGATGAATTTTTCAGGTTACTGTAAACAACAAATCGCGCTCAAATGATAAAATGTTATGAATAAGGTTATGTTCAACAATGTCAGTGTTCCAATGGAACCATTGGATGGCGCCTGGCAACACTTACTGTTGCTAAGGCCAGAAATATAAATAGCAACCCTCGTACATTAGTGCTTTTGTTAAAAGAAGCGTATCTAGCAGTTCTATGGATAAACCTAGCTGTTTTATCCATAGAATGGCTTCATTTCTATGTCTGCAAAAATGGGTGTGGTCAGTCACTGAACACATATTTTATCCATTGAAATATCAATAAGTTAACAGAAGGTATAAAATTTCTAAATGCATAAATAACTATTTATAATTATAAATTGCTTTTGAAAGTGCTCTGCCAATGAAAATAAATATAACTTCAGCAGCCTGTTGAAGTTAAACGGCCATGCTGTCGAATATTGAGCTCTCAGCATTTAAAAATAACCTAATAGGCACATCATTAAAAAATTATGACACAAAAGGGGTATTTTAAAAGCCTTATTTGTAATTTCCATGTGGAAAATCGAGCATTTATATATAGAAATGGCATCCACATGTACTGTAAATGGTGATTTTTAAAAAGGGCTAAATTTCCAAGTGGATGTCCTGGGTTTATCCCCCAGGTCTTGGGGGGTCCAAAATTGTATTCCCTATTTCATGCAGGAGATGCACTATACCGCCAGAATTATCCACACCAGGAATTATAGCGGTTCCTTGGTGCATGGCCGGGCCACCTTCAAATTACTGACTCTGACACATAAAGCCTTCCACACAAGCACTCCACAATATTTAACGGATCTCCTCTTCTTTCACTCTCCCAGACACACCCCTCGCTCTTTTCATCTCAATCGCCTTACCCTCCCTTCCCCTTCTCGTGCTTACCTGCAGTCTACCCGCTCCTCTGCCTTCTTTTTTGCTGGTCCCGCCCTCTGGAATGCCCTTCCTCCCCCCCTCCGCCTGGAACCTCAGTTTACTACCTTTAAACAAAATTTAAAAACCCACTTGTTTTCCCTAGCTTTTAATGTTCCCTCCCCTTTTGTGTGAGCTATACTCTCCCCTACCTTTTGTTCCTCCCTAGACCCATCCCTTGCCTACGCTGTGTCCTGTTTTCTTGATTCTTCCACTGTCCTGTCAGATATTGTACATTTCTTTTCCTTTTCGCTGGCCATTGGCCTTCTTTTATTAAATTTTAATGTACACCGCCTTGGTTATTGTGAAAGGCGGTTTTTATCAAATGCAATAAACATAAACATAAACATGGAGGATTAGGGGGTTATCTTCGTTAATCTCCCATTGTTTATTTCCTTCCTGAAATTCTAATTCACTTGAAAACATTTCTCTTTGAGCGGGCTTTCAACTGAGTTTGGTCAGTTCCCTGGGGTTCTGCTGTTTCACCTACCAGACTCTCCCCTTTTCTCCCTCCAGTTTTCTTTCCTTTGTGCTTGCATTACAATGGAGTTCCTTTCCTTTTGTAATATTAATATGTAAACTGCTTTGTTTTTATATTTAGAAAGGCAGTATTTTTTTTTATACTGCGCTCTGTAGAATCCGTGCGGTTTACATGTATACTAACAGGTACTTTTTATTCCCTTGTCCCCGAAGGGCTCACAGTCTAAGTGTACCTGAGGCAATGGAGGGTTAAGTGGCTTGCCCAAGGCCACAAGGCGTGGCCATGGGACTAGAGACCCCAGTCCCTCCGGCCCGAGGTTGCTTGTCCCCATGCAGGAATTGAACCCCTGGCCCTCTGGCCTGAGGAAACCTGTCCCAACCATTGAGCCACTCCTCCCTCTCGTGCATATAAAGTGCAATAATCCATAAACCATAATTAAATGACGATAATGGCTTCTATAGTTTGTTGGCAGCATTTATAAGTATATGTTTGCGAAATTGCTCACAAAACATTTGTAAGTGCTTGTGCATACATGTGAAACTTGTGAAATACTAACTTCCATGTGTCAGTTAGCACTTACATACGTAAATTGCAGAGTTTCCTCCATTGATTTTCCCACGTGTAAAATGACTCCTCAGCTCCACGTATCAGCACATACACGTGCACTCCTGAACCTCCTTATTCACATTTTAGAAAAGGCTCCAAAGTGCCGAAATTGTATATATCGGAACCTCAATTTCTCCATTCTCATCTCCATGTACTATATAAAATGTACCTGTTTATGTTACAAATTATCAACAGATCACAAAGATAAGAAAATCTTGTCATAAGTACACAGGAGCCAGGAAATTTTTATTTTATTTATAATCTTTTTATTTGATGTTTTTTCTATTTTTTTTTCTTATTTTATGGGATTGCATATTTTGCTCATTCTTTTGGTTTGCCGATTTGTTTTTATATTTGTTTCATTTTCTTTTTCCTTTTTTGCATTTCATTGTCCTCTCCTTCTTTCCTCCCTCATCCTCCTGTCTCTCCCCTTTCACTTGGCCTGGAACCAGGGAGAGTACCTGACCTGTGGCAACCCACTTGGGCCTAGGCCTGGACTAGCGGCAGCCATATCTTCTATCGTAACATAGTAACTTAGGGGCATGTTTATTAAAGTGTTGCGAGAAGCGTAAGACTAACGCGTAAATAGCATATATTTTTTTCGTACCAGGGCATAGCGACTAAGGTACATGTAAGGGATGTGGCCACAGTATGCTACTATAGCTGCGTTAGTCATGTCATTAGTGTGGTAGTATCGAACGCATGGCTGTAGCACATGTGTATAGTGTGCGCAGTCACAATGCACATTGGGAAAAAGAAAGCTAAAAGTGTGTTATTACAGAGGATGTCCGTGTCAGTTTCATTGAGGACAATAAGAAATGTGCCCCAAGCACATATATGGGATGGTAGAAACTGGCCAGTTCAGGATACAGAGGGAAAGCTGGGAATGGGCATATCTGCCTGCACAGCTCAGAGCATAGGGACTAAGTACAAGAGGACGGGGCATGCAAATCAGCAAAGCAAAACCATGAAGGGAGTATTTGCTGCATCTCAAACCATAGGTGATTGGGTGAAAATTGGCATCTGGAGATGGAGGGGGCCTTGTATGGGATCAGGCAGGGTGTCCACAGCTTCCAACATGGGGGACAGGGATATCAACTCCCTTACCCTTTAGTGGGGGGGGGGGGGGGCGGGGAGGGGCTCCATGGCTCATTTCCTCCTATGATTATGGCTTGGGCAACAGCTTAGCCCTTGTGGAGTGTGTTCTCCGATGTTGGAAGAATGGGGGTGCAAGAAGCAGGAGGATCTGGAGATCATAACGAGCACACCTGCTCAGGGAAGCATGCACATTTGGATCATAGGGTCAAGAGGCACTCCCCCCACCTTTGCTCTGACTTTTATAGTGGGGGATAGGGGCCACAGCTATCCACCCACAAAGGGCCCTCATGTAACCTTCTACCAGGAGGAGCTCTGGAAGAACACCACATGGCGCTCCAGCTGCCATGGAAATAGCTGCCCACCAGACCAAGAAAGTTCAAAAAAAGCTCTCCAGGTCCATGGATTGTCTCTGCCCCTGAGCAAGGAAGCCAGCAGGGGACACCGATCAGTGAACTCCATCACTGGAGAGTCACATTCAATGATAGAAACATGCAGCTGCCCAGGGCTGGTAGGCCTCAGCTACATCCTCCCTCAGTCAGGGTAAGGGGCTATCTGTCCACAGGAACATGGCCCCCAGGTGCATCTATGCAGTACAACATGGCCCCTCATGCAGGGGAGGCAGGGGTTGGACAGCTGTAGTGCTGCCACACCATCATGCTCCCACTAAGTGCATCACTTAATATGCATGCTTCCCCCCCCCCCCCATACTCTGCTGGCTCCAACTCTGGTTATGATGCCAGAACTGACTGCAGTTCAGAGCACAGGCCCTATGTCCTGACACCTCCACAACACCAAGCCATTTCATATACTATTGTTAAGAGCAGTTTGTCAGGACAGCTGTTGACGTGTCTGTGGATGTTTGCCCATTGTCCTAACAGGGTCAATCCTGACCTGCAGGCTCTGGTTTTGTGGTTATTGAGCTGTTGTGGTCCACCTCCATGTCAGCTGCACCATGCAACCCCTCCAAATAGGTGACCTAGGAAGGTGCCTTGGTATTCAGCTCACATCTCTACTCCAATATTATTCTTGCTATAAAGGGATCCACTGTATCTGTCCCATGCCATTTTGAATTCTGTCACTGTATTTGCCCCCACCATTACCATCGGGAGGGCATTGCAAGCATCTACCACCCTTTCAATGAAAAAGTATTTCCTGATATAAGAACATGAGAACATAAGATATGCCATACTGGGTCAGACCAAGGTCCATCAAGCCCAGTATCCTGTTTCCAACAGTGGCCAATCTAGGTCATACTTACCTAGCAGTTTCCCCCCTTGCAACTTCATATTCTCCAGGAACAAGCAGGAAGTCAGTCCTCACTTATGGGTGATGGAGCCCGCATGGAGCAATTCCTCAGCTTTCAAAGAAAGCCTTTAGGATTGCTGCCACGCATGCGTGGTCCTCTTCCCGCCCAAATGTGCCATCTTGCTCAGTCTCCCTTTTTCCGTGGAGCCCTTCGGATGCACGTCCTCATCCCTCGGAAAAAGGTTTCTTGACCAGCCTTTTGGCCTTTTTTCCGATAGCACTAGTCCTCTCTCATCCCTCCCCTTCGCCCTTGCTCCAGTTGTGGGCTAGGGGATCCCTTTTTGAATCTCTTTACTGTTTTTTCTTTCGGGCCCTTTTCGCATCCTTTGTTTTTCCCCGACCGCTGGCCTCAAGGGTTTTCGACCTTGCAGGGGCCCTTTTTGCCCCCATGGCCACCGGTTTTAAGAAATGTGACAGATGCTTCAAAAATATGTTGCTCACGGACACCCACGACTGATAGACCAGCTTTTGCACAATATCACCTCTGCCCGCTTAGCGACAGGTGCCGCCTCCAGTCCGCCCCGGAACACCCATGACATGCCCCAGTGCATTAGGTTGTGTAGCAGCATTACTCTGAGATATTCAACAGCACTAACCGTGTTAGTGACACTGAATATTCCTCTAAATGGCATTTATATGGTTTACAGGTCTCTAAACCATGTAAATGCCTTTGAATATCAGGCCCTGAATGTCTGCATCATATCTCCTCTGTTCCTCCTCTTCTCCAGGGTATGCATATTTAGCTCTTTCAGTCTCTTGGGCCCAGAGCAACATCAGGTGGCAGATTTTTGAGCACCCCGGTGATCTGGCGCCCAAGATTTTTGCACTCCTGCCTGCATGAGATTTTCTAATTATGATGATCAGTATGACTGTACATCTGAATTTACTCCAATTATTAATGGGAATAGCAACTAAGAAGGAGTTTTCAAAATAACTTTATAACTGAACAGGGGCATGGGGAGGGGTGACCTGCATGGATTGGCGGGTGCACCTGCTCTTGCCACCTTGCTGGGCAGACTGGATGGACCATGCTGGTCTTTGTCTGCCGTCATATACTATGTTGTTACTATGTATGTTAATATCTTTTCAGGGGGAAATAAGGAGAATCAGAACAGGATGAAAAGGCATCTTAATTTTTCTGTGTAGCTGCCAGCTGAAATAGCTGAAGAAAGAAACCTGTTTCTCAGTGCCGCAGCTTTAAAATGCATTGCTGTACATATTCATTTTTTTATATAATTACTTTTCCAGCACTGTCTGCAAACCTCGGACTCCCAAAGGGAAGGATCAGCTGCCTTTCTCTTCCTCTGTCCTTGGAGGAGGTCTATGTGAGCTGGATCGCCTGTTGCAGGAGCTGAATGCCACACAGTTTAATATTACAGGTATAAGGAAAGGAGATGGTGGGGAGGGGGGGGGGGGAATACATGGCATACTTCTAAATGTGCAAGGCTAGCAAATCAGCAGGGGTGTATTCAAAGGCTCTGCTCTGCTGCCTGTCAGTTTGCATTGGCCTAGCTTTTACTGGGAGCTAAAGGTGAAAAATTTCTGTGCCTTTTTGCTAGGAAGATCAGCCCTGGTGTCATATGAGGGAGAGGGATATTGGGAGGCATTGCCATATTTTCTAGTCCCTCCAGCGAGTAGGAGGAGAGAGCAGTTTATTTTGTGTTTGCTTCTTCTATCATCTGGCTTCATTCTGCAGTTTGAACACACAGGGTCCTGTAGTTTCCCAGGATCTGCCAGCATTATGTGTTCAAACTTTCAGACTGCACCCAGCTGAGATAGGAGGAAGACATGTCACAGAGCATCTCTCTCTTCCTGCTTACCAGTGGGAGAGAAGAGGGTGGGTTCAGTGCCTACAGTACCTAAATGTAACTTGCCTTGAACTTTTGAGAAATGCATTAGCTAAATCCAATTCCCTTTTCAGGGCATGGTGGTTGAGAATAAAAAGGATTGCATGTGGAGGTGTAGGGGGTTGAGAGAGAGAGAGAGGATGAAGAGATGAATCACATAGGGTGTGAGTAGAGGAGTCAAGAGGACTGGACAAAGTGTATCTGGGTAGGTCAAATCAGGGCCATACCAAGCTGTAAGTGTGCCCTGTACAACTTGCACTTCTGGCGCGTCCCCCTCCCCTCCATCCCAGCTTTGCCATTTGCCCCATGCCCAGCATCTTGCCTTACTCCACACCTCCTTGTCCAGCTGGCTCCTCACGCTGCCTACTCTTGCCCTACCGTCGCTTTTCATGGTTCCTTAGTGGCCGCAGTGGTGGTGGCAGCAGCAGTGGAGTAGACATTCAATTAAAAAAACAACAAACACGCAGGTCTTTCCAACTGCACGGTTACATGCAGGTCTAACCCTCCCTCCTCTGACACATGCTTGCGTCAGAGGAGGGAGGGAGGGACCAGACCAGCCATTCAAATGTGGGTCTTTGCAACCCTGCGCTTGAATGGCTGGCCTGCTCCCTCTCTCCTCTGACGTGAGCATACGTCAGAGGAGGGAGGGATCAGACCTGCATGCAAGCACAGAGTCAGAAAGACCCATGTATTTTTTTTTAGAATTGGATGTCTGCTCTGCTGCTGCTGCCACCGCCAAGAAAACACAAAAAGCGGCAGCAGGGCAAGGGCAGGCAGTGTGGGTGGAGCCGAGACCTGCAACCCCAAATACGCCTCTGTTTCTTTGCACCCTGTATGGCCATACTGCTCACACAGGACTAGGTATGGTGCTGGGTCAAATACAGAATCATGCATATTGCGGGGTGGAGGGGTAGTGGAGCTGAGGGGAGGTAAAGAAGGAGAGAATAGTATAGGGCAGAGGTTCCCAACTCCGGCCCTGGAGGGCCAAACACCATTCAGGTTTTCAGGCTGTCCCTAATAAATATGCATGAGATGCATTTGCATGAACTGCCCCCATTGTATTAAAATGTATCTAATGCATATTCTTTATTTATATTTTTATTGTTTTTCAAAAAAAACTTAACAAGTAAAACACTTGCATTAGAAATAGGGGAAATTTCAGTAAATACAAACAAACCCGGAAAAGATCAAATGGCAATAAAAAAGAAAAGGACCCCTCTAACAGCCCACAAGAAAGAGAAATCCAAAAAGGAAAAATGAATTAATACACAATATACAAAGAAAAACAAGCATTCGAACAGCCCTAATTAAATCACACGCCTTCAAGAACCTTCCCATTCACCCCCTAAAGAGCCTCGAGTATTTAAAAAGGAAAGTAATTGAGAAGGATACAAAAAAATATAGGAATTTCCCTGAAGTTTTACCAGGCACTTACAAGGGTATTTAAGAAAGAAAAAAACTCCAAGCTGGGAAACCTGTGGCCGCAGGATTAATAACTCACTCCTATGGCGTCTGGTCTCCCTAGCTAAGTCAGGAAATATGCGGACAAGACACCCTTTAAATAAAATATTCCTTTTTTTAAAGAATAGCCGCAATAACCAATCATGATCAGAAACTAAAGCGAAAGTAACAATACAAGTAGCGGGTTTTACTAACACATTATCCGAAGTCTCAAGCAATTCAGACACATTTAATTCATCAAATCCACCCAGTCCAGCGGCCCCAGAAGAAACCGAGACCTTACGGGCTGTAGGAAGATAATAAACTTTAACAACTGGAGGACATGAATTGACAGGAACCCCCAAACATTCAACTAAATATGATTTAAACATTTCCTTTGGGGAAATAATTGACAAAAAAGAAAAGTTAATCAATCTAAGGTTAGCCAACTTAGAAAAGTTCTCAAATTGCTCCAGCTTCATCTTGATCTGGTTGGAGTCCTTAACAAAGGACTCAGATAAAGTCTCCAGTTGAGTATTCTTAACTGAAACTTCTTCTACCGACACTTTTAACAAAGTCAAGTCATGCTCTAAATTTGAAACATTCGTTGAGTTAGATACGACCTGTTCCTGAATACGATTAATCTGAGAGACAAACGCTTCTCCAAGTTGATTGATAGCCATCCAAATAGATTCTAGAGTGAAGTGCTCCGGCCGTGGCAACGCAAAGGAAAAAACAGACCCTCGTTGAGTGCTTGACAGAATACCGCAGGGCTGTGAGACTCCAAAAGAGGGGAGAATGGCGTCTCCAACCGACGCCTCAGCGAGGTTCACCGACCGAGCAAAGCTCCTTCTTCCTGCCCGGTCGAGGGGAATTCCCCCACCGATACGCTGGTCACAAGCGGCCTCAGAGGTTCTGCCAAGGTCTCACCTCTGGGGAATCCAGCATCTCCACACTCTACTGAGTAGACATCAGGCAGGGCTGCTTCGGGACACGACGTGCTTCCGGGGGCATGAAAACACTACTCGCAGGAGACGCCGAGCTTCCCAGCCCCGATCGATCTCCGAGCGAAACACTGCTCCCCGCGGCAGGCTGGGGCTCCCGAGGCCGCACAACAAAGGTATCCAATGGACCAACAACAGGAGTCGAGGTATGCGAGGGTGCCTGAGGCTGCACTTCTCACTTCCTCTTCCTCTTCCATCCCATCAGGAAAAACGACTCAGGAGCCTAAACGGTGCTTGTCGCCATCTTGGATTTTCCTTGGTTCATCTAATGCATATTCATTAGTGACAGCCTGAAAACCTGAATGGTGGTTGGCCCTCCAGGAGTGGAGTTGGGAACCTCTGGTATTTTTATTTTATTTATTTATTGCTTTTATATACCGCGCTCTTTAAAATCAGTGC
The DNA here is from genome assembly GCA_033557465.1 of Ichthyophis bannanicus. Lineage (NCBI taxonomy): Eukaryota > Metazoa > Chordata > Amphibia > Gymnophiona > Ichthyophiidae > Ichthyophis > Ichthyophis bannanicus. Next base: position 338,959,049 of record CM066036.1, on the reverse strand, counting down.
GGTTTACAGATAACATTTATACATCTGAGTGTCTGTTATGCACTTACAGTGAACGGGAGATACAACTTGGATTTCAATCTAGGGGAACTATTTACAGTATCTACAACTATGTACATTATAGCTATGAGTTGTCTTGTGGCTTATCATTGTTTAGCTGGGTGTAAGGTGGGTAAGGTTGGGCTGTGAGTAGTGTAGGAGAAAGAGGTGGTGTTTTAGTGCTTTTCTAAATTGAGCAACATTGGTATTTGCTCGAATGGAGGTTGGGAGCGCATTCCAGCAGATGGGAGCATAAAACTTAAAAGCTCTGCTCTTCGTTGTTTGGGTGCATTTGGTTATTTCATTGGGGGTCTGAAGGGTATTGATGGCGAATGACCACCTCGCTCTATTTTGCTGGGGTAGGGTGGAGCAGATCCATTAGGGAGGAGGAGGACATGTTGTTGATGGCCTTAAATGTCATCAGGACTACTTTATATGTGGTCCGACAGTAGATTGGTAGCTAGTGCAAGTCCCTTAAAATCGGGGTGATGTGGTCTCCTCTGGAGGCTCCGTGTAGGAAGCGTGCCACGGTATTCATTGCTAGTTGTAACGGGCTTAATGTGTTCTTGGGTAGGCCATGAAGGATCGCATTGGCGTAGTCAAAGTGGGGGGTCACAAGGGCCTGAAAGACTGTCCTGAAGTTGCCTGGTTGCAATAGAGGTCGGAGATGTCTCAATGTTCGTATTTTATGGTGGATCTGCCGCCTGATGTTGCTGATGTGCGTTTTGAACTCGAGCTGCTGGTCTAATGTGACACCGAGTTAGCGGATAGTGGGTCTGCTTGTGAGCTCAGCGTCTCTTGTCTTTAGTGTCAGTGGAGGGGAGAAAGATTGATTTCTTGTAATGAAGAGTACGTCTGTTTTTTGTTTTTTTTTTAATTATATTTTTATTCAAATTATCAAAGAAACAATAACAATATTTGAAATAAGAAAATAACAGCAATCAGCCTAGTCCACATTAAGGGGGAGTACAAGTGAATCATTAAGAAAACATATAAGAAAATACTCAACGTTACAGGAAAACAAAGGAAATACAGCCCTGAAAAATACATAAGCTCTAATTACTTTGCATTACAGAAAACAGAATAATAAGGAAAAAAAAAACTTACAGCTTTGAAGGAGCCTGATGTATAATAAATGTCTCTAACGACGACGTTTCAGAAAAAACATATTTAGTTCCCTCTAAGACCACCACGCATTTACAGGGAAATTTGAGAAAGAATGATGCACCCACAGCTAAGACCCGGGGCTTCAAATCTAAAAAAGCCCTGCGCCTCAACTGTGTCTGTCTCGAAACATCGGGAAAAATGGTTATTTTGGCCCCACAAAAAAGAGCACCTTTATTAGCGAAAAATAATCTCATCACAGAATTCTTATCCGCTTCTGTGGTAAAAGATACAAGAAGTGTAGCACGAGAAGAAATCAAATCCTGAGATGACTCTATGAATGCTGACAGATCCATAGAATCAGCTTGAACTTTAGAAACTACAGCAAGTGGGTCGGCAACAGGAGGAGCTCTAGCCCCAGGCAGATAATAAAGCTTATTAATAAGCGGTTTCGAATTGTTATCATATCCCAAAACTTCAGTTAGATATTTATCAAATAAAATCTGAGGGGATATCAACCTCGTATGAGGAAAATTTAAACAACGAATGTTAGTAGCCCGGAGCGAGTTCTCTAACAATTCCTGTTGCATATGTAAAGTCATACTATCTTTCATGAATGATAAAGACGATTTCTGTAAGGAATCATACTGCTTTTCTAATTTATGAAATTTAGCATCTAAGGCAACAATTTGTGAATCATGTTGAGCCATTTTTGCAACTGATCCTTAGAGAACTCTGAAAATTGAGAGGCAACCATAGCTAAAGAAGAAATAGAAGACTCAATGCGTGATAAAACAGATAAAACATCTACCAAAGATACATTTTGAGAATCCATCTTAACATGAGCAACTTCAGAGCGAATATCCACACAGTCTCCCGGTAGCTGAATAGCCTGTGGCAGAGGTACTACCAGAGGCACATTAGTACCGTCCAATGAAGCTAAAGGGGATACAACTTCCCCAACTAGCACCGGATCTTCCATCATTGGTGAGGAGGTCACTGGGTCGATAATATCCAGTTCTGTAAGCAGGGCAGAGCTTAATAACCCCCGAGAGGCGTCATCTGGAGGGGAAACACACTCGGCAACAGACCCGGAGGCAGCCTCCTCATCCTTCAGTAACACAACGTGTTTATCCATAGGACCAACAGTTCTAATTATCTTAGGGGAATTAACAGTACTCACGTTGAGGGAGCGCTTCCTACGCCTGCCCATGCCAGGATAACCACCACCAGAACGCCAAGAGCGCCAAAGGAGCGCATAAGGAGCAGGATATGCCCCTTTAACCGCGCCCCCTCACGCGTGACCGCTACCGCGTGACCGCGGAGCGGAGATGATCTTATGCCCCGTAGATGACGTCGGGGCAGGCACCGCGTGAGCGCCGGCCCTACAGGAACCCAGAGAGTCCACACCACAGCAGAGCACAGTCGGGCTGACCTCCTTCCACTCACGTCTGTTTTGCTGAAATTTATCTTGAGGCCCTGTGCGTGGAACCAGTCCGTTACAGCCTCAAAACATTTTATTAGTGGGGAGAAATCTGGATTGTCAGTCGAGAATAGGATGAAGAGTAGTACATCATCGGCATAGATCAGACATGAGACGTTGAAGGAGCGGATTACTTCACATATGGGTTGCATGTATATATTGAATAATAAGGCAGAGAGTGAGGAGCCTTGAGGTACACCATGTTTTTGTTGGAAAGGTTCAGAGATTTTAGAACCAGTACGAACTTGCTGCCATCTGTCCGTTAGATACGATTTGCACCAACTCAATGCTGGTATAGAGTGTAGATGAGGTAGGAGAAAGAGGCTTATGCAGGGTGGGAAGGAAGTGGATCCTACAGGGAGCAAGGAGAAGAGGAGAATCCCATTCCTCTTAATGTCTTTATGCCCTCAAAAATTTTCGTGCTGTAATTGGCCTGAGTAAATTATTCCGATGTTTCTAATTCATCTCCCCCAATAAGCTGGACCAATTTGAATTGTTCTACAGGGGAGTCTTACAATTTTCCATGCTCTCTGCAGCTGCTGGGAGTATACTGTAGTAGTTAGTGGAGCTGGGTAAATTTTGACCCCCTCCCCTCTGCTTTTCTTCTTGGTCTGTCACAAACTACTTAGCTTCCTTATATTGCAGTATATCATTAAATATTGTACATAGAAAATACAAATTAATGCATAGTAAATAATATATAGTAAAATATCTAGTAACATCTGTGATCATTTTTTTTGCATTTTTTTGGTCTGAATATGTAATCAGGGGACTGATTTTGAGATTCGACTGAAAAAAAAATCTGTATGTTTTCCACAGACCTCTTTGTCCATGACATAAGACAAACATGAAGGTTACCCTTGTGGGCAGACAAAAAACAGACTTGAGTATGGAACAAGATCATGTACTGCCTGAAGTATAATGTAGGGGAACTTAAGTATGATATGATGTCTACAAAACCTGTCGCAACCTGACGAAATTAGCATAAGTAACAAGAGAAGAGATATTAGAAAAATTAGTTTGGCAGTTTGGGCATTACAACGTGGAGCCTGATTCACAGAGGGGGCCGTCCGGGCCATTCAGACGTTCTCAATGAAGACAAGGCTGTGTGGATCTGATTCTGGTCCATGGGAACAAAATATACCCGCGGGAGCAAGAATCGAGCCTGGATTGGGTGGCGGGGACCCCCCCCGCACCCGGCCCCAGCCACAGGGGGAGCTCCTCGGACCCAATCGGCCAAACGTGCAGCACGTAGAGGGCCGTGACCTGAATCGGCCCTATACGTCCTGCTGGGCTGGCCCGCCCCCGCTCTGCCCCATTCCCCTCCCCTGCCGGTTTTCCCCATCCTGATGCACAGAACATACAAGGAGAGCCGGAGGAGGAATCGGGCATGGATGACTTGTGGGGCTGCACTTCCCGCCGGAACGTGCAGCCCCGCAATGCACGTTTGTGAATGACCTCCTTAGTGACTTTTTCTTCTGTCAGTGATACAAATTACCAGTGAAAAAAAAATTCCTAGGCTGACTTTGCGGTTCTTCATGGAAAAGCAGCTTAAATCCTCACATATGTGTGACATCTCTGATACATCACAGGACGAAAAACTTCCAAGCTTCTTCTAGAAACATTTGGAAAACTCACGGTGCATGTATATCCATGTCTGCCTTCTGTTGTGCACCTGAGAGCTTCAGACTTTACTTTCCCATCCCTTACAGTTGTGGTCAACATTACTGGCACCCATGCATATTAGGTATGTTGTGTAAAATATCTTGAGAAATAATTGGAAATATTCCAACTGTATGTCATCACGATATTTTAATGGTATGTTCAACAAAAAAAAGATGTCTGTGCAACTTAGACATAGTAATTTCTGAGGAAAAATAACTATGACCTGGACAGGATTAATGGCACCCTTCACTAATATTTGGTTGCACCCTTAGCAGTGAAAACAGCCTCCAAATGTTTCTTGTAGCCATCTATAAGTTTCATACATCTGTCTGCTGGTAATTTCTCCCACTTTTCAACTGTGATTTGTTCCAGCTCATGAATGTTTCCAGGATTCCTTTTACCAATGGCAGTTTTCAGCTCTTCCCAAAGGTTCTCAATTGGATTGAGATCAGAGTGAATTGCTTGCCAGTTTAAAACAGTCCATTTGTTCTATTTTAACCATTCTTTTGTACTTTTGGATGTATTTTTTGGGTCATTTTCCTGCTGGAGTACCCGTGACCTTCAACCCAGATCTAGCTTTCTGAGACTAGGTAGCACATTTCACTCCAGAATACCTTGGTAATCCTCTGACTTCATGATTCCTTTAATGGCTGATATTACTCAAAGAATTAGTACTTATCTCATCTATTCATTCTCAGGCTCTCTATCCAATTTTGGATTACTTTTTGTTCAAATTCATGACATTTGAGATCCTTCTTTTCTTAATGAGCGCGCTCATATCATAATCACTATGACTTCCTGAGGAAGCAAAGTAGCCCCACAACATTATGGAACCTCTATCATATTTAACTGTAGTAAGGGTGTTTTTTTGCTTAGAAGCTTCATTTCTTTGCCTATAAATCTATTGCTGGTCTGCATTGCCAAAGAGTTCAAATTTGGTTTCATCTGTCCACAGAATATTTTCCCAGAAGGATTGTGGTTTCTCAAGGTGGATTTGGGCAAAGATCAAGCGTGCCTTTTTATGTCTGTCTTTGAGCAGTGGGGGCCTCTTTGGCCTTCGCCCATGAAGTCCTCCTTTGTTCAGTGTGCAGTGTATGGTGCGGGTTGAAACCACCACTACAGATTGCTTCAGAGCTCTTTGGATGTTGTACATGGTGTTTTTCCAACAGTTCGCACTAACCTTCAAAGTCTTCTTGGATTAATTTTTCTCTTCACACCACATCCTGAGAGGTTCTTGACTGTTCCATGAGCAGAAAACGTCTTAATAACATTGCGAACTGTAGACACAGGAATCCCAAGGTCTTTGGAGATGGCCTTGTACCTCTTTAAAATTTGATGTTTGGTGATAATGGCTTTTCTGAAGGTCTCAGGCAGCTTTATTGTCTTTACCACCGTGAAAATGGAACAGGGAGTGAATGTGGCCATTTTAAACATTAGAGCCATCATTAATTGGTTGATTCAAGTCATGTGAGTACTGGCAATTGATCACAGGTGTGTCTGATCTTACTGCAATGGGAATGTGGTTCCTCTGTTAAAACTGATTTGAATTGTTTATAAGGGTGCCAATCATCATGTCCTGTGACGTGCACAAAATCCTTCTAGATTTTATAACACTCACAATTACTATAAAGGTTTTTTATCAGACCAAAAAGTATCCAAAAAGCTGCTACCAATCTGCTGCTCTTTTTTAGTATTAGTCCATTTTTTTTCTGCTTAAGTGATTAGATATATCACTATTCATTATTAATTTGCTATTTATTAAAAAGAATTCATCCATACTATGCTGACTATGACCATCGTGTTTCTAAATCCTTATTTCTGCGTCCAGGAATGGCTGATATTGCTCAAAGAATTAGTACTTATCTATTCATTCTCAGGCTCTCTATCCAATGTTGGATTACTTTCTTTTTTAAATTATTTATTTTAAGCATTTTCCAAATACATAATCATACAGGGAAATGATAACAATACTGACATATTTGAAATCAGAATGAATAGAAATTCAACAATGCCACATTAAGGAAGAGAAAAACTATATAATGCATAGAAATGTTGAAGAAATTAAGAGTATCAAAACCCCATAATAGGGAGCAAAAAAAAATGACATCAATTCCCCCTCGAAATCTTCACCGGCCTCCCTCCCATCAAGAAAAAGTTGTAAAGCTTTCACATCAGTATACACATATGTATGTCGAGTAACAATACAGCGGCAAGGGAACTTTTAAAAAAAAGTAGCTCCCAATGCCACAACACGAGATTTCAAGGACAAAAACTGCTTGCGCCGTGACTGAGTACTTCGGCAGACATCAGGAAAAACCTGGAGTTTGAATCCACAAAAAGAAATATCTTTATACTTAAAGAAAGCTCTCAGAACTCGCAATTTAGTGGATTCAGACCCAAACCTCCTGTCCGTATCACCAAGGTATTACGCTTAGAAATAACATCTAAAGTATCCTCCAGAAAGGCGGTTAAATTCTGATCCACAGAACAAACGGAGGGGGCCGAAGCACCCTCAGTTTGTTTAGTAGGAGCAGAAGCCACCGAAAGATAGTACATGTGAACAGCTTGCAAATCCCCTATTAAATGTAATATTTCAGAAGCATATTTCCCCAGTAATATTTCAGGAGATAACAGATGTGTACAAGGGAAATTTAAAAAACGTAAATTACAGGCTCGCGACTGATTTTCCAGTGTTTCCAGCCTCTGAGAAACTGAAAAAAACATCTTTAGCTAAGGCAACCTCAAAATCAGTACTGGACTGCAACTGAAGATCAGTCCGGCCGACTGACTTTAAACAGTTATCAATTTGTTTATCAACATTTTGCAATTTACCCACCACCTCCTGGGAAAATGTACACAAAGAGGACACAGTAGAAGTTAAACGATTATCTATCTTCTGAATGGCTGTCCAAATATCCTTGAGAGTCACTTCCCCAGAAGGGGAGGGAAACGTTCCAACATCTGCAGCTACCAAAAACACTGGCTGCAAAGCAGGAGTTGTACTCACAGGAGAAGAAGTAATAGGAGTTGATGCGAGTGAAGGCACAGGAAGAGGAGGAGGAGACCGGAGTACAGGGCTTAACGAAGCCCCATCCGGAGTTTGAACTTCAGGCAGCAGAGAGGTCACATGTTTATCCATAGGTCCTTTCCCACTCTCAACACCCTCTCCAGATTTTACACCAACCTTCACTTTACGTTTGCCCATGGATTCCAAACTGATCTCACCATACACGTGAATACCTCGGTGCACCGAAGGGGCACCAAAGGGGCGTGTCTGCCCCCTTGAGCCACGGCCCTTAGGCCACGCCACGCGGGCCGCGACACGCGGCCGCGTGGAACCCTCTGGGCTTTATTGGGCAGGGAAGGGTCCTCTGAGTCAGGGCACGCCTCCTCCTGCCTGCACACTGACACTCCAAGCCTCCACGGGGTCCTGCTGCGCTGAACCGCAGAGATGGAATCGCGGCAGCTCCCTCACACACAGTGCTCTCTCCAACAATTACCAGGTACCTCCGGGCTTTATTGGGCAGGGAAGGGTCCTCTGAGTCAGGGCACGCCCTCCTCCTGCCTGCACGCTGACACTCCAAGCCTCCACGGGGTCCTGCTGTGCAGAACCGCAGAGATGGAATCGCGGCAGCTCCCTCACACACAGTGCTCTCTCCCTTGGATTACTTTCTTTGCTCAAATTCAATGCATGTGAGATCCTTTTTTTTAATCTTAGTACTCTCATATCATGATCACTATGACTTCAGCATGCCTATAAAGCCAGCTATACATCAAACCTGTCACTCCCCATTGGACAGATTCAAACTCAGGGTATGCAATGAGAGTTGGATCTGCCCAATGGGGCGTGACAGGTTTGACATATATCTGGCTTTATAGGCATGACAAATGCTTCTAGAAGCAGCTAGAAAAGTTCCCGAATGTGGCTCCATTGGAAACATCACCCATTCATGAGAGCTTATCTTCCTCACCTGCTACTGGTGAGTAATTTTGTTTTCAGGCCACAGTGTAAAGTGCGCTGGAGGGGATCCTGATTTACATCCCTCTCAGTTAGTCCAGTTGGGCCTGGGAGTGCCAGACTCAGGAGAGAGGGAAGACGAATGCTACTGTGTTAGCTTCTATTGGCTAGTGAGTGGCATGGAGGCTGCATCTTGAAGGAAGTGCCCTTCCTACCCTCAGGTCATTGCTCCTTGAGCTTGTTATCTGGTGAGGGGAAACTGAAGATGGAAGAAGAAAACAGGAAAAGTCAAAATCAGTAGAAAGAAAAAATATTCCTATTATTATTATATTGATATTTACATTGTGCCCTACAAACAAACCACAAAATGTAGATCAATACAAATGATACATAATCATCACCAAAAGAATGAATTATACATTTGGTTGCTTCTGTGACGTCTACAGCCTAGATCTATTCTTTTGGCTCATACTGATACTGCAGTATGACAATGAAATAGAAAGCTTTGGATGTGTTCTCCCCTTCCCTTCAAGTGCTAGCAACAAACAGCAGGCCAGGTCATGATATGAGTTACAAGCACAAGGCATCCTGACTGATTTTAGTCCATTTATTCTCTGCAGTAACTGCACGTACTAATAAAATAACTTTTGAACCAGTAAACCTGAGATGTGAGTTGGGAGTCCCAGAGGTACCACCTAAAAGGATCATTGTTAGAGTGACTTTTATATGGTGTTTCTTAAAGGGTTTAATTTCTTGCAGCCATTTGCACGCACAAAAGGAATTAGAATTGCTTTTGTATGTCCTGGATGTAGTGTATCCCCACTATTCTTTCCTCCTTGCTCTTTGCTCTGTTTTTTTGGAAGGAAGAGAAGTGTAGAAATGAGAATTCTAAATGTCAGCTTTGATGTATTTATTTTACAGGCTTTATCATTTAGTCAAAATGGTTTACATTGTAACTTAAACTTGGTAATGTACATTAAACAGGGACATTGATAACTTGGATTATTTTGAGGCAGTGGAGGGTTAAATGATTTGCCCAAGGCATGCTATTTGGAATCAAACACTGGTCTCTTGAGGCCCAAGCAGGTGCTCTAACCATTAGGCTACTCCACTCCACTGATTGAGGGAGAGGCAAAGACAGTGGGACTTTATGCTTCAGTCCTAATTCCTGCTCTGCTATTGACTCTGAGGATCAGCATACAGTTCCCTGTAAAAATAAAATTATTGCACCCAATACAATAAAAAAATCATATCCAGATATTGTGTGCATAAAAATATGTATACACATACTGTAGCATACTGATTACCATGGAGACATGCATATATCGAGCACGTGTTAGAAGCAGAATAACTATTTTACACAGATGGTATAGAAGAGCATGCACTTAGATGTGTGTATCTTGAATGCTAAAAAAGCATAGTTACTCACCTGTAACAGGTGATCTCCGAGAACATCAGGAATCAGTCTTCACATATGGGTGACATCTGCATCGACAGAACCCCACACAGGAACACTCCCCAGCATCCAATAGGAATACCTTTGGGAGCATCCCTCCACACATGTGTGCCTGCCTTCCTGCCTTCCCAGCAATTCTTCTCAGTGAGGAGTAGAGCTTAGAGAAAAACTAGAAAAACAAAATTCCATTCTACAACTCCCAGGGGAGGAGGGTGGGTTGTGAAGACTGATTTCTAATGTTCCCTGAGATCACCTGTTACAGATGAGTAACTACACTATCTCCAGGAATAAGCAGGAATGCAGTCTTCACATATGGGACTCACCAACTCCCGGCTACTGTGAGGACAAAGGATGAAGGAGCAACCAACGGGGAAATAAACCCCGAACTGCAACTAGGGTAGAGTAGGGATCTTCCAGACTCAGCCCCTTGAGCATATTCTCCTCTGAGGTAGCTGTTAGGAATAGAGGGCCAGTGGGAGGAGGTATAGTTAAGTCACAAAAAGGTGCCACAGTAGGGTTGCCAACCAGCCGGTTTTCAGCCGGCCTGGCTGGTTTTTCCATGGCCAGGCCGGCTGCCGGCACAGATGTAAAACCGGCCATTGAAAAGCCGGTTTTTTGCTCTGGCCGCAAGATCGGGAGCGGCCAGAGCAAAAAACCGGCTTTTGTCCCGAAGTCCGCGGCCCGAACGCGAACGCGATTCCCCATAGCAGTGCAGCCGCTGCTTCTGCTTTGTACAGAGCAGCGGCTGCAATACACTTACATTGAAAACTAAAGATAAACTGTGTGAGGAGCCCTCCGGTCATCGCAGAGCCCGAGGAAGTGATGTCATGGGGGCGGGCTCCTCACAGGTTGTCTTTCCTTTTCAAATTAACTTTAGCTGCAATAACATCAAAAGCAGAAGCAGACATCAAAGCAGAAGCAGCGGCTTGGGCGGGGGGGGGGGGTGGGAGTGAACCAGCAGGGGAGGGGGGTTGGTGTGAACCTGCAGGGGAGGGGGGTGATGGTGTGAGTGAATCCGCACGGGGTGGGTGGGTGGTGTGAGTGAACGAGCAGTGGAGGGGGGGGTGGTGTGAGTGAACCAGCAGGAGGGGGAGTTGGTGTGAGTGAACCAGCAGGGGAGGGGGGTGAGTGAGTGACCTAGCAGGAGGGGTGAGTAAGTGACAGGGGGGTGGGTGAGTGAACCAGCAGTGGAGGGGGGGGTGGTGTGAGTGAACCAGCAGGGGAGGGGGGTTGGTGTGAGTGAACCAGCAGGGGAGGGGGTGAGTGAGTGACAGGGGGGTGGGTGAGTGAACCAGCAGGGAGGGGAGGGGAGGGGTGGTGTGAGTGAACCAGCAGGGGAGGGGGGGTGAGTGAGTGAACCAGCAGGGGAGGGGGGTGAGTGAGTCAGCAGGGGGGGTGAGTGAGTGAACCAGCACTGAGGGGAGGGGGGGTGAGTGAACCAGCACTGAGGGGAGGTGTGAGTGAATCCTCGGTAATTTTTGTGGGTGGGGCTGGGGGCGGGGCAGGGGTGGGACTGTGGGCGGAGAATGGGTGGAGCATGACGAGCCACAGGTGTCGGGTTTTTCTCGGTGAAAAAGTTGGCAACCCTATGCCACAGAACGGCTTGGCCAAAGATTGCGCCCCTATTGGAATCTTTATCGAGACAGTAATGGGCAGCAAAGGTATGAATGGAAGACCATGTGGCAGCTTGGCAAATCTCTGAGATGGAGACAGAGCATAGGTTGACCATCGTGGTGGCCCTACTCGGAAATTATGAGCCATCATGTGACTATCCAGGGAAAGTTCAGCCTGTGCATTAGCAAAGGAAATGCAGTTAACAATCCAGTTAGAAAGAGTACACTTTGTGCCCAAGTAACTAGGGTCAAAAGAAATAAAAAGTTGAGAGGACTGTCGATGAGGCTTAGTTCTGTCCAGATAATAGGTCAGAGCTCTCTTGCAATCAAGGGTATGCAGCGATGCTTCTGCCCGGAGGAATGAGGCCTTGGAAAAAAGGTCAGAAGTGAGATCAACTGATTAAGGTGGAAGGGGGAAACCACCTTTGGAAGAAACTTGGGATGGGTTCAGAGGACCACCCTATCATGGCGGAAGTGTGTGTATGGGGTATAAGCCACCAAAGCTTGCAGTTCACTGACACGATGAGCCGATATGAGAGCAATCAAGAAGTAACCTTCCAAGTAAGGAACTTCAGTGAAGTGGAGGTAAGGGGCTCAAAGGGAGGTTTGAGCAATTGAGATATGACAACATTGAGGTCCCAGGCTACTAAAGGTAGCCTGATTGGTGACCTTGTTAAGAGAAGGCCTCGCATGAAGCATGCTACTAGAGGAATGAATTGAGACAGGTTGACCTGTGACTGGTGAGAGGCCAAAAAGGCAGTAGGGTGGACTCAAACTGAGTTTGTCTTTAGTCCTGCCCTAGAGAGATGTAGAAGATATTGAAGTAGAGGCTCTATTGGGCAAGTAAATGGGCTGAGCTCTCTAGGAGCATCAGAGGGAAAACCTACACCATTTAAAATTATATGTACATCTAGTGGAGTTTTTTCTAGATGCTAGTAAGACATCTTTTATTTCCTCTGGAAGATCAAGATGAGATAAGGCTAGGCTTTCAGCAGCCATGCCATTAACTGTAGTGCTCTCAGATTGGGGTGAAGGAGCATTCCCTGGTCCTGCAATAGGAGATTGGCTGCACATCTGAGACTGAGAATGTGTGTTGTGCAAATCAAAGGAGCAGGGGAAACCAGGGTTGACGTGGCCAGAATGGGGCGATGATCATCATTTCCCTGTCCAATTGCAACTTGAAGAGGGTTTTCAGAATCAATGGAATGGATGGGAATGTGTAAAGCAGACCCTCTCCCCAGTGAAGGAGAAATGCATCTGAGACCTGGGTCTGTGGAGATGGAATCCTGGAGCAGAACCGAGGAAGCTGGGCCTTGATTGGAGTTGCAAAGAAGTAGATGATGGGAGTTCCCCATAATCGGAAAATGTGCTGCACTGTTTTGCGATAGAGCATCCATTCATGTGGTTGAAGGACTCTGCTCAACTTGTCTGCAAGCACATTTTGCTCTCCTGGTAGGTAGACTGCTCAAAGACGATTCTGATGAGATATTGCAAAGTTCCAGAGGTGGATCGTTTTCCTGCAAAGGCAGCGAGATCCAATTCCCCCTTGTTTGCTGAGGTAATACATGCCAACCTGGCTGTCAGTCTGAATGAGGATCGATCACCTGGTCAGCTGAGGACAGACCCCACGAGGAGCATTCACAATTGCCCTGAGTTCCAGGAGGTTGATGTAAGTAGCTTCCCTGGGGGACCATAGGCCTTGCATGGTGAGACCATCAAGATGAGCCCCCACAGTCCTTTTTGGAAGCATTTGTCATCAGGGTGCACTACAGTGCAGGCATTCGAAAAAGTAACCCGTTGAGAAGATTTTGAATGGTGCGCCATCAATTTAGGGAGTCTATCAACTGAGGCATGATGGTGATCTTATCTGTGAGATGACCTGTTGACTGTTTCCACTGATTTGAACGGGTCCACTGTGCTGGCCACATGTGAAGTCAAGTCTATAGTACAACATGGACTGTGGAGACCATGTATCTTAAGAGACGAAGCATGTGTCTTGCACTGAGAGTGGACCGGCCTTAGCATTGAGTAGTGTCGCCCCCACCTGGCTGGGCATATAGCCGGGCACCAGGATGGAGTCGCCTTGCTGCCCTAGAATAAGTCCTCCCAATATGGCTGCCAGGAGGGCTGCTGGGATATGTAGTTTCACTTATCCATATTAGGCAAAAGTAGTTGTGCAGACAAGTGGTCAGGCGAAACAGAGAAATATTTATTTGTTGTGTTCTGGGATTTCCATCATATTCACAAGTAACAGGCTGAATAAACAATAATGGGATTCTTCTCCAAAGCAAAGGTATAACTTTTACAAAAGTATGCACAGGATTACTGGTATCAGCAATAGATAGCTTCTTAGGAACTTGCTTTCAAAGCTCAGATTATAAAGCTTCTCATGGGCACATTAGCTTCTTATGGGAGTGTTTACTTCACAGCTCCTTTATAATGAAACAGCTTTAAAATGTCCACTGAGCTTTCCCTTCAGTTTCAGGCCTTACACAGCAACAGCTTGATTAACAACATTCAGCTGTTCTCTGTGCTCCGTCCTTCAATCAGGTAAGTTCCTTACTATGGCATTCACTCACTCAAACAGGTTTTAAGCTTAACACACTTCTAATTCATTAGCTTTACAATAAGAACACTGCATCTCATCGGAGCTGTCTTCATAGCAGCTTCCTATATCCATTTCCTCAATGGCATCCTCACAACATTCTTCAGAGGGTACCTGGCTGTAGAGCTGACTAGTTTGTTTCTGGAGCATTTCATTCAATCTCTCTAATAGAACCTTTTTCTGCTCTATTTCTTCAGAGAGCTGGGAGTGCTGACCTGCAGGCAAGCTATTGTTTCTACTGCTAGAGCTTAGCTGGTTATTATAATTATTCCTTCTATCAGGAACTAATTCTCTTAACTTTCTTTCAGGCAGGAATTCTGGAAGACACACTTGCCTTAGTTCAGGGCCGTTTAGTAGCTCTCCTCTTTCCTTGCCAGAGCCATGCTGCTTTCTCTCTGCAGACACTTCTCTCCGTTGTAGCAAACATCCTTTCTGCTGAGACTGCCTTGGACCGGTTCCAAGCAGATCCCACTGCTTGTCTTTGAGCTTGAGCCCAGCACTTCTCGTGCCTCCTTGGGCCCCTTCTCCTCTAGCTCCAGTTCCTCTGGATTCTTTTCCAGGTCCTCTGGGTTCACTGCCACTCCTTCTTCTCTCTTCTCCTCGTCTTCCTCCTTCACTTTCCGGTCCTCCTCCCTCACTTTCCGGTCCTCCTCTCCCTGACTTTCCAAACACAGGAGTTTTAAACTGCTCCCTCTCAGGGACCACGCCTCTTTCCCAGCACACGTGGGAGCTGCTAGGCTTCACTCCAGCCCTGACGTGCTGAAGTGGGCGGGGCTTAATGATGACTGTGCTATGAGTCAAAGGTTCTCGGTTGCTGGGGAAACCCTGAATGCTCTCACTCTTAAAGGCACAGAGTTCATTCTCCTGGCATTCCATAGCCTCTGAACTGCCTTCATCATCACAGTAGTTAAACCGATGAGATGGTGGAGCCAATCTCTTGGAAGGAAGGCTTTTGACTGTGTAGTGTCCAGTAGAGACCCAGTGAACTCCAGTGTTTGTGTTGGAGCGATATGGGACTTTGGGTAGTTGACCAAAAAGCCTCTATGCTGAAGTACCACGATGGTGCATTGGAGCGAGATAGTCACTACATGAAGGGTATCACCCTTGATCAGCCAATCATCTACGTAAGGAAATATGAAGATGCCTAGAATGCGGAGGTAGGCCTCTAGGCACTTTGTGAAAACTCTTGGTGCTGATGCAAGTCAGTATTGATAATGGTGTCCCTGGAAGAAGAACTGGAGGTACTTTCAGTGGGAGGGATGAATCAGGATGTGAGTATAGGCATCCTTGAGATCGAGAGGAGCAGAGACAATCCTTTTTCCTGAAGATAAGGAAGTAAGGTTCCCAGTGAGACTATCTTGAACTTCTCCCTTAGCAGGAACTTGTTGAGATTGCAGAGGTCCAGGATAAGAACATAAGATATGCCATACTGGGTCAGACAAAGGTCCATCAAGCCCAGTATTCTGTTTCCAACAGTAGCCAATCTAGGTTATAAGTACCTAGCAGTCTCCCCAAAAGACACAGGTTCCTTAGTGCTTGAGGATCGATCGCCTGGTCAGCTGAATATAGGCCTGAACCCCCCCCCCTGTTTTCTTGGGAATGAGGAAATAATGGGAGTAGAACCCTAGGCCTTGTTGAGGGAGTGGGACTTATGGCTCTGCACTACTAGAGTGGCTAACTCCTGTTGAAATAGAGTGGAGTGCAGTTGATCCATGGGGGATTCCCCTATGAAGAAAGTGGGTACAGGTCCTGGAAATTGAGCTGATATCCCACACTCACAACTTTCAAGGTCCAAGGTTCTGACATGATGAGGCCATTTGTGGACAAAGTGGATTAATCTGCCCGCTATATGGGTGGGAAGAGGATCCTTTAAGGGGATACTGGGTATGCTCTCATGGAAGCAATCAAAAACCAGTTGTGGGCTGTGTCTGTGGAGCTGGTTGAGGTTTTGCAGCCTTAGGTTTTCTGGACTGACATGGGCCCTTCTGTTTTTAATGTGGCTGTTGAGGTTGATAGGAAGAATAAGTAGGGTAGGAAGGATAATACTTTTTCTTCCTGGGATAGAAAGGCTTCTTGGCAGGAGCTTTCCTTTTAGCTGGGTGAGTGTTTTCCGGGAAAGGCATTTCATGGTGAGATCATCCATCTCTATCTCATTTGCCTTCCTTTACCATCCCTTTCCAAAAAGGTTTTCACCTGTGCAAGGAATATTAGCCAGCTTATCCTGAACCCATTGTTCAAGGTTGGAGGCTTGCAGCCAAGCCATTTTTCTGGCTGTTATGCAGACTGCTGCTGCCCTTCTGGTCGACTCAAAAACATCAACGGCAGCCCTAGTGAGGAATTTTGATGTATTCTGTCCATGAGTGATCAAAGCCTGATGTGGGCCTTGCTTGTCTGGTGGCAAGAGAGTGGTAAACTCAGAAAGGTCCTTTGTGACATCTTGCAGGAACATCCACATATAAAGCATATATTTTTTAATTTATTTATTTAACAGTTTTTTATATACAGCCTTTGTGTCAGTTTATCCTAGATGCTGACATTACTGCCTGGAAGCACTGATGTCTAAATGCATCAAGAGTCCTGGACTCTCTCCCCGGGTGATTTGAGGAGTGATTCTTAGCACTCTTAACTCGACGCATTGCCAATTCCACAACCATAGAATGATGTGGTAACTAAGGTTTTTGAAAACCTGGGCAAGGAGGAACTCTGTATAGAGTGTCCGGTCTCTTGCTGACTGATGGAACTGTCACTGGAGCTTCCCACATATGAAACATGAGGTTATAGAGGATATGATGGATGGGAAGTGTAGCAGCCTCCTTGGGAGTTAAGGGATATTGAAGAATTTCAAGTTCTTCAGCCCTCTGTTCTGTCTCAGTGGTTACTGTCACCGAGAGGGCAGCTGCCATGTCCCTGATGAAATCCTGAAAGAACATATCCTCAGGTGGTGATTGACGCCTCTCCTGTGATGGAGAGGGATCCGAGGGAATGTCTCGGAGAGGAACAGAATCGACTGATTTGATGTCTGATTCCGAGGAATTGGAATCGGAACTTGGAAGAAAGTCGAAGTAGTGATGGTCAGTATCATGGTGTCGATGCCGCTTCAATGTCGACATCAAGGCTCCGTGCCATTACCGCAAAGCCTCAGAACCGAGTTGTTCAAAACCTGGTGCAGATACAGTTTCCAAGGGGGGTATTGACCCCAGGTATGATAGTGCCAGTTCCGTCATCGATGTCATAGAATGTCTCGATGCACAGACAGCAAGGTCAGGCATCGGATCCATGGACCCTGAGAGTCTCGAGAGCCCTACCACTATGGCCGCCAAGATAGTTGCCAAACTGCTTGATAGCTTGAACACGCTGATTGAGGGAGACTGGAGGTGATTGGGAGGACTCTTGTACTGAGCCCTGTGCTACCGTGTTGGAATATGGTACCGGGGGTTCTGCAGAGGACGATGCCTCGGGAGCATCCCAAAGCCCCTCTGGTGCTTTGGAGAAGGTACCCTCCTGTTTTGCTGGTCGATTGATGTTTGGTTCTCCTGCTGGGGACTACTGGTATCGATATTGGGTCTTGGAGTCAGATGCCGATGCCAAGGACTTCGATACCTGTGCTGAACACAGCAACACGGAGGTTTTCAATACCTTTCCTGCATCTAAGAAGGACTTGTGTTTGCTGCCATGTTTGGACTTCCAGGAGATATGGGAACTATGTGACGACCGCGACGGTGTGGAGGGCACCGAAGAGTGTGCTGAAGTGGCTGAATTTGATAGAAACAGCTTTCCTCATTGATGATTACGGTTTTTGAGTCCCCTCTGGGTCATCTGTTGATAGAGAGGGCAAGCCAAGGCATCGTGGTCTGGACCCAAACATTTTAAGCACCAGTTGTGCTTATTGATAGCTGACATAGTACTTTGGCACTTAGTACATTTTTTGAAGCCAGCATCTGGTTTCTCCATGTCTGAGAGGACCACTGAGGCAAAATAAAAAAGGGCAATGGCGGCCACGCCTAGGCCAGCCAAGAAAATGGCAACGCCGCAAATGAATCAAAATAAAAAAGAAAATTTACAAAAATTTTGAAGAAAAAAGAGAGACTGGAACATTCGATACCACTCCTGACTGATGGGAAGGCAAGCGCTATGTACCCAAAGGCACTTAGACAAATTTAATCAGCGGGGTTAGGACTAGGTCCTGGTGGCTCTGCAGAAAAAAGACAACTGAGGAGAATTGCTGGGAAGGCAGGAAGGCAGGCATACATACGTGGAGGGATGCTCCAAAGACATTCCTATTGGATGCTAGGGAGTGTTCCCGCACGGTGCTCCGTTGATGCCATCGTCACCGATATGTGAAGACTGCATTCCTGCTTGTTCCTTGAGATTATATACTTTGCATATTAAGGTATTGTGTAAAGATCTGCAGTTGAGTGGAACTATCCACAGCCATGGCACCTCCCCCTTAACCTTGTATGTGGTGATACAATCCACTCAATTCCTCATCGCCCTACCGTTTTTTGTTTTTTTTTACCCATATGTCTCAATAAAGAGTAGTTACTCACCTGTAACAGGTGTTCTCTAGGAGCAGTAGGAATCCGTCCTCACATATGGGTGACGTCGGCACCAACAGAGCCCTCGTGCGGAGCATTTCCCCAGTTTTCAAGGAAAGCCTTTGGGAATGCAGCACGGATGCGCGGTCCCCTTCCCGCCCAAGGGTGCCATCTTGCTCAGTCTGATGACATAGCTAAAAGACAGCAAAAAAAATCAAAATGAAGTATATGACTGCAACTCCAGGGGAGGAGGGAGGGTCATGAGGACTGATTCCTGCTGCTCCTGGAGAACACCTGTTA
This sequence comes from Ichthyophis bannanicus, assembly GCA_033557465.1. Taxonomy (NCBI): domain Eukaryota; kingdom Metazoa; phylum Chordata; class Amphibia; order Gymnophiona; family Ichthyophiidae; genus Ichthyophis; species Ichthyophis bannanicus. The sequence goes on along the minus strand of CM066036.1, from coordinate 338,940,294 downwards.
CAGGTGAGTAACTACTCTTTCTCCAGGACCAAGCAGGAAGTCAGTCCTCGCATATGGGACTCCCCAGCTCTAGGCTACCAGGAACCCTAAGCTGAAAAAATGGCTCCCTCTCAAGAGCCTCAGCATTCGTGATAAGAATATCCTCTGAGAACGCCCCCGTACGGTAGCCCAACACAAGGGCCGGAGGGTAGGAGTTGCCTAAACCTCAAAGAGATTATGGAGTACCGCCTGTCCGAAAGCACTGTCCCTTCGGGACTCTCTCTCCAGGCAGTAATGGGCTGCAAAAGTCTGGCTTGAAGACCAAGTTGCGGCCTGGCAGATGTCTACCAATGGAACAGAGCGAAGATCAGCTACTGACGCGGCTTTCGCCCTGACACGGTGGGCCGTGACTCGACCCTGCAAGGGGAGGTCGGCTGCCTTATATGCCCAGGAGATACAATCTGCTACCCAAGTGGACAATGTCCTCTTGGAGACAGGTCACCCCCAACTTATTAGGGTCAAAGGAGACGAAGAGCTGAGTAGCCCTTCGATACCCCCGCATATGTTCTATGTAAAAAGACAACGCCCTCTTACAGTCCAGGGTATGCAAGACTGTTTCAGCCCAGCTGGTATGCGGCCTGGGAAAAAAGGTCGGAAGAACCACCTCCTGGTTGAGGTGGAAAGAGGAGACCACTTTTAGAAGGAACTTGGGATGTGTCCGTAGGACCACCCTGTTCCTATAGAACCGTGTGTATGGTCTATCAGAAACCAGAGCTTGTAGTTCACTCACATGTCTGGCTGAGGTAAAAGCCACCAGGAAGAGTGCTTTCCAAGAGAGGGAGCGCAAATGGCAAGTATCCATCGGCTCAAACGGTGGGCGAGTAAGTTGCTGCAAGACCATGTTCAAGTCCCACTCAGTCGCCGGTGGACGAACCGGAGGCTTGAGTAGAAGCAGACCTCTGAGAAATCAGGACACCAAGGGGTGAACCGACAAAGGCTGTCCTTCCACCGGTGAGTGGTGTGCTGACAAAGCACTGAGGTGGAACCGAACAGAGTTAGACTTAAGGCCTAGGTCTGACAGGTGAAGTAGATATTGCAGTACTACTGGCACAAGGCAAGAGAAAGGATCTTCATTGCATTGAGCACACCATACTGTAAACCTACGCCACTTGAGGGCATAGGACTTTCTAGTGGACTGCCTCCTAGAGGCGAAGACCGCCTCCTCAACCTCCTTAGGTAGAAGTAAGGGAGCTAGCACTATCCTTTCAGCAGCCAGGCCATCAAATTGAGGGACCTGAGATTGGGGTGCAGAAGGGAACCTTGCTCCTGAGACAGGAGATCATGTTGCAACTCCAGAGGGAACGGAGTTTCCACTGCCAACTGCAGCAGAAGTGGAAACCACGGCTGCCTCGGCCATCTGGGGGCTACCAGAATCACTGAGGCCTTGTCCTGGAGAATCTTGAACAGAGTTCGGGCCACCAGGGGTGTGGGAGGAAATGCATACAGGAGGCCCGTAGACCAAGAGATCAGAAAAGCATCTGCTGCCATCCGCAGGGGATGCGGCTGTCCGGAGCAGAACCTGGGCAGCTGACGGTTCAGTGGACTGGCAAAGAGATTGATGGATGGAAGTCCCCAGCAGAGGAAGATCTGCTGGTCCACTAATGGATTCAACTGCCATTCTTGAGGCTGGAGAATCCTGCTTAGCTTGTCTGCCAGGAAATTCTCCTGACCAGGTAGGTAAACTGCTTTGAGAAACATACCCTGTTTGACCGCAAAGGAGCAGAGATCCAGTGCCTCCTGACATAAGAGCCTGGATCCCGTGCCCCCTTGTTTGTTCACGTAGAACATTGCCACTTGATTGTCCATCTGAACTAGGACAGACTGGTGAGAGAGGGCATGAGAAAATGTTTGCAGAGCTAAGTGGATTGCTCGCAGCTCCAAAAGATTGATTTGCTGCATGACCTCCCGAGGAGACCACAGGCCTTGGGTGCACATGCCCTGGCAATGTGCACCCCAGCCCTTTAAGGAAGCATCGGTCATCAGCACCCTTGTGTGTGTTGGAGCCTGAAAAGGTACCCCCCTGAGAAGGTTTGGGAGATGTAGCCACCACTGTAAGGAGTCCAAAAGTGGTTTGGACACCTCTACTCTGTCTCGGAGGTCGCTTGTGGCCTGTGTCCACCGAGCTCTGAGGCACCATTGAGCAGCCTGCATGTGCAGATGGGCGTTCGGAGTCACATGTACAGTGGATGCTATGTGGCCCAGGAGCCGCAGGTAGTGCCTGGCGGAAACATGAGAACTGCTTTGGAACTGGTTGGCCAAGTCCATCAGTCTGTGGGCCCTGTCCTCGGGCAAGTAGGCTCTTGCCTGAAGGGTGTTGTCATGAGGCTGGTGCCAATAAAGATGCAGAGTTGAAAAGAAACTCTGTTTTTCACAGAGCTCTAGGTGTGCAATTACCTCAAAGCACAGCTAGAGGGGGCAGGAGTTATCCTACAAAGCCTAATGAGGCTAGGAGAGCTAACCAGTTGCACCTGGAAATGAGCCCGGGAGATTCAAAGGGAAGATCCCTTTATAAACGGAAGCTTAATGCTAGCAAGGCAGACAAGGAAGGAGAAGGGGAAGGAGCAGCAGAAGCTGGAGCAGCAGGAAGAAAAGGAACAAGGAGTACGGCTGAAGAAGGAAGGAGAGACCTGAAGGAAGGAATCCTCCTTGAGCAAGCCCAAAAGGACAGAATTCACAGAGGTAGAATTCAGAGGGGCCAAGCTACGAGAGCCGCTGTTCAGAGGGAGTCTGCTGAGGAAAGCAGTCAGGCTGGAGGGTATGCCACTCCCTGCTTAAGCAACGTTCCTGAGTCCAAAGCTGAAAGACATATACAGAGAGCCAGAGAGCCAGGCTTGGAGGAAAGCCTGCAGGCATTGGAGTATGCTGAACAAGCTTTACCAGGTACCCGAGGGAAAGGAGTTTTTAACAAAGCTACTTTGTCACTGAAGCATAGAGCTGGAGAATCCGCACCAGGTTTTACTAAGCTTTCAGGAAGTCCAGCACTGCCCAGAAGCTACCGACAGAAAACCTGTTGTCACAGAGACGTTCATGAGAGAGAAGGCTCCAGAGCTTCAAGCTACAGAAACTCAAGGTATGGAAGTTTTATTCCTGCTAAAGAAAGCTTAACTCCTAAAAGCACTGCTAAAGCTAAAACTCAGTTTGTGAGAAGAGGAAAGAAACCAGAATGGTTTGAAGAACTACCAAAAGACTTTAAAGTACAGTCTTATTGGAGGCAAGATACCAGAGACAGTCCATATAAACCTGTAACTGCCAGGGATAGCGTGTGCTCTGAGGGGGAAAGTAGTGAAGCAGAATGTATGGAAATAGAAGATGCAAACACTATTCACATTCCTCAGGAAGAAGCTATGGATTGTAGTTTGTGTATGACTTCTAGCCTAGAATCCATAGCGTCCTTGTAAATAAGAAGAAGTCTTGTTTAAATTGCTTTGCCCTGGAATGAATTGAATTCCTCCCTTTAATCCTTTCAACTAATTGTGAAGATATTAACAATTGGTTTTACCTGCTTATTACTGGAACCTTTATGAACAAAGGACATTCTTTGATTTCTAGTGTCTTAATGAACCCTTGCACAGAGGGGAAATAAAAGCCTTGTTTCCCTACACCCGTGGCTTAATTATTGAGTTCTCACAAGGAGCTGAAATACCTAAGACCAATCTCCATTTTGGCCTTAAAATACCCCATGCTCCTTAAAAATAAAAATGTTGTACAGCATGCCCTTACCGCCATTGGCCACTAGGGGATGCCGGCACGACAGTGTCTAATCTTGCCCCTATAAACTCTAGGTTCTGAGAGGGGAGCAAAGTGGACTTTGCGTAGTTTATGACAAAGCCCAGATGATGAAGAAGAGAGACAGTGCGAAGAGTGGCTTGTGGGGCCTTCTGGAGAGACTGGCCCCTGATGAGCCAGTCATCCAGGTATGGGAAGACAAAAATTCCCTGATTCCTGAGATAAGCCGCCACCACCGCCAGGCATTTGGTGAAAACCCTGGGGGCAGAGGTTTGGCCCAAAGGGAAGTACCCTGTACTGAAAATGGTTTCCTCCCACCACAAATCTGAGATATTGTCTGTGGTCTGGATGAATGAGGATGTGAGTATAAGCGTCCTTTAGGTCTAAGGAGCATAGCCAATCTCCCTGGTGGATGTAGGGCAGCAGTATCCCAAGGGTAAGCATCTTGAACTTTTCCCTCTCCAGAAACTTGTTTAGGTTTTGCAAGTCTAGGATAGGCCGGAGGCCTCCTGTCCTTTTTGGTACCAGGAAGTCCCTGGAGTAGAAGCCTTGCCCTTCCAGGTGGTGAGGCACCGGTTCCACCGCCTGTTCCTTTTGAAGACCTGCCAACTCCTGAAGGAGGAGGTTCCTGTGTAGAGGGAATCTTGGAGGCTCCCCTGGAAAGTAGGAGGGGGGGGGTAGCTGGTGGAAGTGGAGCATGTAGCCCTTTTGGACTATGCTCAGTACCCAGGTATCCCCTGTGATGGCTGGCCACATGTAGGCGTACAGGATCAGCCGACCTCCTGTGCTGAGTGGAGCCACCAGCAGAGAAGAGGCTATGCTGTGGGAGTTAAAACCCCGCTCCCTGCTGTGCAGGAGCCGGAGCTGGCGGCTTGGGGGTCTTCTGCCTATGGGGCCCATTCCCCTGCCCCTTGGCCTGCTGGCCCTGTTGGGGAGCTGGAGAGGCCTGATATTGAGGGTAGGATTTGTAGGCAGCACCCTTCCTCGGGAAAAAGGGCTTCTTTCCCGAGCTCTTCTTTTTTTGAGAAGGGGCAGAAGTCTTTCTGGACAGCCTTGTCCTGGTGAGAGTCTGTCTCAGTTTCTGCAGCCTTTTCAGTCATGGACTTACCGAATAGGTTGTCACCTCGGCAGGGGACATCAACCAACTTGTCCTGCACCCATGACTCCAGGTCTGATGACTGTAGCCAGGCCTGACGGCGTGCACCGATGCCAGCCACGGCTACCCAGGCCGAAGCCTCAAAGCCATCATAGGCTGCTCGAGAGCTAAACTTCAAGCACTCTGATCCCTGTCGACAAGGCCTTGAACCTCTGCAAGGGTTCCTCGGAGAGGCCAGCCGAGAACCCGGCAATCTCTTTTGCCAGGTCTCTTAAGTACATGCCCATGTGTGGTAGGCTATGGCCTATATAATAGCTGGTACATGTATGAGAGGCCTGCAAGCTAGGTCTGAGTCCCCACCCCCACTTAGAAATAGTAGTGCTGAGAAAGATCAGAGTCTGTGAAGGTCTGAGGATCTGCCTTAAACTGCTCTAAACTGCTTTTGATAAGTTTGTGTTAATCCTTATTCAATTCTTTTATGCTGATGATAGATGTGTTCCAGTGTTTTGCATTCTCACATTCTCTGAGCCTAGAGATGACCTTGTAGTAGGGATGTGTTTATGTCTAGAAACTGAGCCTTTGTTAGAATAGCCTGAGAAGGGGGAACAGGGTGACCCAGAGAGGGTCCCCGATTGGAGAGATGCAGGGGGCGTTGGAACCAATAGAAAGTCTGCATGTATCAAGCTGAAGAAAAGGTATAAATGAGTATGTCTCTGTAAGAATGTTGCTCAGTCTTTTTGAAGCTTGTCTCTCTGAGCCATGTGCACAATATATTGGCTTGGATCTTTGAACTGACTCCTGGTTTTATTTATTGCATGCTTATCAGCTGCTACACATGTACAGCTGGTAAGTCTGGACACAGCAAGATAGCATAGAGCCCTGGAAGCACTTTCTACCGAGGGCATCCAGGTTCCGGGCCTCCTGGCCGGGGGGCACCAAGGAGTGCATCTTCTGACTCTTCAGGCGGTGCATGGCTGATTCCACAACCATGGAATTGTGCGGTAGCTGCGCCTTTTGGAACCCAGGGCTCTTACGGACTCGATAAATGGAATCGACCCGTTTGCTAAGAACCGGCGCCGAGGCTGGTGCCTCCCACATACGGAAGAGCAGCTGTTCCAGCATCGGAGGAACCGGTACAGTAAAGGCTTCCTTCGGAGGAAAATCATACTGGAGGGCATCGAGCTCCTCGGCTCGCGGCTCCTCCTCGGCATCCGCAGGGAATGCCAAAGCCTTGGCCATGTCCCTCACGAAGTCTGAGAACTGCATATCCTCTGAGGGGGGACCTTCTCCGAGGCTCGGACTCCGGGGAGTCTGAAGGGATGCACCGGATCCGGAAGGTGTTCGGAGACTCCTCATCCATCTCCCACGCCGACTCCTCCTCAGGAGTTGAGCGGCTCCGGCCATGTGGGCCTCAGTGCCACCCACCCTGACGCCGAGGATACCGGCATCGATGATCTTGGCCCCGCATGGGAGGTCGAGGGGGACCTTGACCGAGGATCGACTCGAGACTTGATGGACTCGAGGATTGGCTCGGCCTCTGGGGTCGACTTAGACGTCGAGGTCCCAGTGGTCGAGGCATATGCACCGGTCAGAACGGCGATCAGCACCTGCTGCTGTTCATGAAGGCAGCCAAGCTGCTCTCCAAGGCCGTCAGCCTGAGTCTAAGCTCAGGAGACTCAGCAGCCCCCGACTCGGGCCCCAACGGTGGTTCTCCCGGAGGAGAGTCCACGAGGACAACAGAACTTACATGACTCGGGGACTCCGGCTCCATGCGAGGTAGTTTGGACAGCCTCTCCAACTCCGAGTGCCCGGGGCGGCGGTCAGGGCTATGCAACCTGGCCCTCAAGGACCCAGGGGCCTCCACCGATGCCGCTCTCATGAGTTTCTTCTTCTTTTTGTGTTCCCAGGTGGAAGACCCCCTCTCAGAGGAACCATGACGGCGCTCAGGGTCAGACTCCCGAGATGTCAAGACCTCTGACGAAATCCGGGCCAGGCCGGACGCGGACTCTGAGACAGTCAACATGGCTTTAGACAAGGAAGGTCTTGTCTTACTAATCTGTTATGTTTTTATGAAGGAGTGAATAAACAGGTGGACAAAGGTGAGTCGGTTGATATTGTGTATCTGGACTTTCAGAAAGCCTTTGACAAGGTCCCTCATGAGAGACTTTTGGCAAAACTAAAGAGTCATGGGATAGGAGGCAGTGTACTATTGTGGATCAGGAACTGGTTAAAAGATAGAAAACAGAGGGTAGGGCTAAATGGCCAATTTTCCCAATGGAGAAAGGTGAATAGTGGTGTACCCCAGGGATCTGTGCTGGGTCCGCTGCTTTTTGACATATTCATAAATGACCTGGAAAGTGGAATAACGAGTGAGGTTATCAAATTTGCAGATGACACAAAACTATTTAAAGTTGTTAAGACCCAAGAGGATTGTGAAAAATTGCAAGAGGATCTTGATAAATTGGAAGACTGGGCATCAAAATGGCAGATGAAATTTAATGTGGACAAGTGCAAGGTTATGCATCTAGGGAAGAACAACCCAAACTATGGTTACACGATGCAAGGTTCCACATTAGGAACCACCACCCAGGAAAAAGATTTAGGCGTCATTGTGGATACCATGTTAAAACCCTCGGCCCAGTGTGCAGCGGCGGCCAAGAGAGCAAATAGAATGCTAGGTATGATAAGGAAAGGAATGGAAAATAAAACAAAAGATATTATAATGCCTCTATATCGTTCCATGGTGAGACTGCACCTTGAATATTGTGTGCAATTCTGGTCGCCGTATCTTAAAAAGGATATAGCGATTTTAGAAAAGGTACAGAGAAGAGCCACCAAAATGGTAAAGGGGATGGAAGGATACTCCTATGAAGAAAGGCTAAAAAGGTTAGGGCTCTTTAACCTGGAAAAGAGACGGCTGAGGGGAGATATGATAGAAGTCTATAAATTAATGAACGGAGTGGAACGGGTAAACTTAGATCGATTGTTTACCTTAGCAGAATATAGAAAGACTAGGGGACATGCAATGAAGCTACAGGGTAAACTATTTAAGACTAATAAAAGAAAATATTTTTTCACTCAACATGTAATCAAACTCTGGAATTTGTTACCGGAGGATGTAGTAAAGGCTGTTAGTGTAGCTGGGTTTAAAAAAGGTTTGGACAAGTTCCTGGAGGAAAGGTCCATAAACCATTATTAAGAAGTGACCGAAGATATCAATGCTTGACCCAGTACAAGCATTGTGGAACTTGTGTCTCTTGGGGAAACTGCTAGGTACATATGACCTAGATTGGCCACTGTTGGAAACAGAATACTGGACTTGATGGACCTTGGTCTGACCCAGTATGGCATATCTTATGTTCTTATGTAAAATTCTTTCACGTTGATGCTGACGGCTCCAAAGTGCCTTCGACAACATTTTGCCACACGGACCATAGACCAGCAGGTCATGGTTGGGCCCGAGGCATCGGAGGCAGCAGTCATGTGTGTCGGTGAGAGACATAAGTTTCTTGCACTGATCACATTTTTTGAACCCGCTGGCAGCCATCGGGGGAAAAAGGGCCCCTGCAAGGTCAAAAGACTGGGCTGCCAGTGAAAATAACGAAAAAGGCGCAAACGCTAGTCACGAAGAACAAAAACTGAAAAAAGAAATTCCAGACTCGATACCAGTGTACCGAGCCCAGGCCGGAAGGGGAACCGGCGTCGAACCGGATAAGAAAACAGCGAAAATCACAGAAAACAATCTACGTTTCCTGGGTGACACAAACTCATGTCTGTTGGGCTCCGCGGAAAAAGAAAGACTGAGCAAGATGGCACCCTTGGGCGGGAAGGGGACTGTGCATGCGCGCTGCATTCCCAAAGGCTTTCCTTGAAAGCTGGGGAAATGCTCCGCACGAGGGCTCCGTCGGCGCCGACGTCACCCATATGTGAAGACTGACTTCCTGCTTGGTCCTGGAGAAAACAAGAATAAAGTTGTGGGTCTTTTATGCTTGCAGAATAGAGAAGAAGCAGCATGGAATCCTCTAACTAGACCTAACATTTTGAAAATTTACCCCTGCCAACTGAATAAACATAGCTGTCTATTTCATTAAGTAGACATTTTTAGCTACTTTTAAAGTAGGTGTTCCCATGCATTTGGATAGGTCAGAGAATAAACTTAGTTGGCTGTAGTGAATTTTCAGCACTAGCCATCTTAAGTTTAGCCATGTCTGTTTAGTATGTTTAGTATGTCTGTGGGCATGAATAGCTGGCAAAACTATAGCCAGCTAACATTACAAGCCTAACTACAGATTATAAGCAATCTAGAGTAAGATAGCTAACTTTAGGTGATATTTCTCCTAGTCTCCTATAAAAGACTTAACTATTTGGCTTACTTAAAGTGTATTCCCCTTTGTGTCTCACGGGTTCTGCAATTCTGTCTCTTTTACAGATGAGATCATGTCTCAGTTCCCTGTAACTAAGGGCAGTCGCAACAGTGGGGAGAAGAAGACTTTGGAGTTATCGGCAGGAAAAGGAGAAGGAAACACCAAAAGAGGGGAAGACAAACCTCCAGTGACGTGAGTCATGCTGTGTCACTGACTGCGATAAGCATAGATCTTTGCACCCAGCTGTCTGTTATAAACACCAATAGAGCATTATGTCAATGATCATTTGTTATAAATGAGGTTATTATATAGCACTATATCTGCAGTGAAATGCTGAGCAAGTGCTGGTTTAACTCTCATCTCATACATAGACTTGTAGGTCCAGTTTCTGAAGAAACAAAGAACTACAAGTCTGTGAGTATAAAGGGTGAAAAATAGAGCCGTAACTTGAAGCAACTTGATTTACATTGTGCTGCCCTCATCCTGGTCACTCTTCTTTCTCAGCTGAAGTCTTGTGAACTGTGAGACTTCAGCCTGGGAAAGAAGAGTGGCGGGGCGCACGGATGCAGCGCAGCAAGCCAGTTTTATGATAGGTTTGCCGCGCTGCCTCTGTGGGCCCGGGGTGTGTGTGTGTGAATTGTGGCACACTGCACCACGTGGGGGTCCACCCACCCTGGGTGCCAAGGGGGCTAGGACCGCTACTATATTCCCCTCCCCCTTTATTCAGAAGGATAGGGGGACAGTGGCTGTCCTCCTGGGTTTTTTTCCTTGTTTCCATTGTTTCAGTCATTTTTCTGCCTCTAGCAGACTTTATGCCCTGTTTGGCTGCAGCTCTCATCCACTCTTACAAATGTTCCACCAACCCACAAACTGCCCCACCCATAAACAATACCGCTACAATTGCCCAACCGCCCTGCAAAATGCGCCACCCTCAAAAACTGCCCCTTGCAACTGAATGATCACCTTACCAAATGCGCCTACCTCTGCCCCACCATCCTGCAAATTGTCTGCACTCCCAAAACCTATTGCCCTGCAATTGCCCCACCTCACAAAAGCTGTTCTCCTGCAACTGCCCCTCACCCTACAAAGTGCCCCACCCACCAAAAATATCCCCCCAATTGCCTCACTCTTAAAAATGCCCCCATGCAAATGCCACACCCCAAAAAACCTCCTACTGTAATTGCCCCACCATCCTGCAAACTACTCCCACCCCCAAAAGTACCTTTTCACAACTGTCACCAACACAGAAAACTACACTTTCCAGAAATGTCCCACCTCCCTCAGTTACACTAACACAGATACGACACATGCACAACACACATAGAACACAAAACAGAGATACACACACGTACAAACACATGAACACCACACATAACACACAAATACATGAACACCATACACATGCAAATACAGGGATTACAAATAAATCCCTAGATGTGATGTACTGCATTTTTTTTTTAGTTCCAATCTTTATTATTTTAAAAAAGAACATATAAGAGCTGGAAAAACATAGCAACAAGCTATGATACATAAATCAATGACATAGGATAAATATAAAGAAAAAAGAAACTAATGATAAATAAAAAAGAAGAGAGAGCAAAAGAGAAAAAAAATGACCTCGCAGGGTGTATTATGAGGTGCAATCAAAAAGTATTGAGACTTGTACAATAACACAAGAAATATAACGCTGACAGTTATTGCACTCAATCTTCTTCAAAGTAGTCCCCTTCCGATAAAACACACTTCCTTCAGCGTTCCTGCTACTGGTGGAAACAATTTTGAAATGCCTCTTTGGTTATGCTGTGAAGCTGCTGTGTAGAATTTTGCTTAATGGTCTCCAAGCAGAAGCGGCTCTATAATTAGGCGGAGTGAGGCAGTGGCCTCAGGTGGCAAACTTTTGGGGGCAACAGAAATGCCCCCAAAAGAGCCACCTCACTCAGTCTTCAGTTAAAAAAAAAAAAAAAAAAAGACGCGGACAAACAGCTGCCCGTCCCCCATCGTTCGTTCTACTCTGCGTTTGAAATGACAGGAAACCAGTACGGAGCCTCCCGCATTAAGGAACCTTTGCTGTTGCCACGTCCCGCTGTAGTGTCGCTTCCTTTTGGGGCAGGATGCAGCAGGAGCAGAGGTTCCTTACCGCCAGGAGGTTTCCTGTTTCAAATGCAACGCAGGGCAGAACGAGGGACGGGGGGGGGGGACAGATAGGGAGGAGAGAAGAATAACGAGCTGCACGGGGGGGGAGGAGAGAAGAGGAACGAGCTGCATGGAGGTGGGGGGAAGGAAAGAAGAGGAATGAGCTTCCCGGGGGGGGGGGAAGAAAGCTAACACGGGGGAAAAGAGGGTTGGAAGGAAGCTGACAGGGGAGGAAGGAGATGGCTGAAAGGGAACTGAGAGAGGGGAAGGAGATGGCTGAAAGGGAACTGAGAGGGGGAAGGAGATGGATGAAGGGAACTGAGAGAGGGGAAAGAGATGGCTGGAAGGGAACTGAGAGAGGGGAAAGAGATGTCTGGAAGGGAACTGAGAGAGGGAAAGGAGATGGCTGGAAGGGAACTGAGAGAGGGGAAAGAGATGGCTGGAAGGGAACTGAAAGAGCGGAAAGAGATGGCTGGAAGGGAACTGAAAGAGCGGAAAGAGATGGCTGGAAGAGAACTGAGAGGGGAAAGAGATGGCTGGAAGGGAACTGACATGGGAAGTTGGGGGCTGGAAGGGAACTGACATTTGGAGATGGGACTGGTAGGTGGCTGGGTAATAGGGAGGAGGCTGGCAGGGAGGGGGCACTAGGACTGGAAGGAAGCTGACACGTGGGGAGGGTCATTGGAACTGGAAATAGGCTGATGGAAGGAAGTGAAGAAAACAAAAGAAAAGACAAGAAATGGCAGATAGAGTGCTAAGAGAAGACAGGAAAGCAGAAGCCTCAGATCAGGACCAGCATGACCAGGGAATAAAATGGTCAGACGACAAAGGTAGAAAAAAATAATTTTATTTTTAATTTAATGATTGGACTTTGTGCTATTTTTATAGTTTACAAGGTATGGGATACTGCATCTCTTATCTGGTGTTGCACTGCATGCAGTGTCTGGCTTCTTGGGGGTTTCAGTTTAATTTTTCTCTAAATATTTTATTTTTACTTTAGGTTGTGATCACTTATTCTATACTTGGCGAGAATTTGTGTTCCTAGTGTGTGACCAAGGCTGTGTGTTCTGTTAACGTGAAATCTGTACGCAGGGATCTGTACTGTAGCAATTTGCCTTGTTCAACTTTTCAAATAGATGTTCTAGGGCTTGCTGCAGTATTTATAGTGCTGCTTTTTTTGTATGAGTTTTGGAGGTTTATGCTGGTAATGGTATGGTAGATTTGGCCTTGTAGATCTTTGGTGACTTTTGTAGGGTTTTATATTAGTTTCCAATATTCCTGGTAATATTTGTTAGTGAGATGACCAGAATCCGATTTTTTTTTTTAAGATATTGAGTTCTGTGGGTGAATGATCTAGTTCTGCTCTGCACCCACTGTTGAGGGAAGGGATTCTGTGGGTGCAAAATATATGTTCAAAAAGAAAAAGCAAGAACCATAATGCAGTTTATAACAAAATAAAAATGAGTTATAATTTAGTTTTATAAAGTATAAAGTGTGCTGTGGTTCTCGCTCATTCTTTTAGTTCCTTGGTGTGCAAACATCTTGCATTTCCTCCATATTATGTAATTCGCTTTTTGGTTTGGTTCAGTCCCTGACTGAGTTTTGAGAAGGCGCCCCCCCCCCCACTCTACAGGGGGGGGGGATGGGGTGCCATCTCATCCTTCGCCTCAGGCAGCAGATTGCCTTGAGCCGCCCCTATCTCCAAGTCATCGAATCTCCTTCCTTTCAGTGGTAATTTCAGTTTTGGAAACAAGAAAAAGTCATAGGGAGTGAGGTCAGGTGAGTATGATGGGCTTTCTTGATTTGATGTTTGGCCAAGAACTACTGAACTGCTGTGATGCCTGTGCTAGGGTGTTATCATGATGAAGCAACCATTCACCATTCCTGTGCAACTGTGGCCTCTTATGATGAACTGCATCTCTTAAACGAGTCAGAACTTTGATGTAGTACACCTTATTGATGGTTTGGCCTTTTGGAGCATACTCATGATGAACAGTACCCTGTAATCAAAGAAGACTGTGAGCATGATCTTGACATTGCTCCTCACCTGACGGGGTGCGGGGCCATTTGCGGAGACTCATTGCAGGGCCTCATTTGCATAAGGGACTTCATTTGCATAGATATTTGCATAGTGTTATCATGCGCTGACTTTTAGTAAACATGCCTCTTTAATGAGTGTCTGGATAAAGAAAGACTACCAGATTTCTACATTACGTACTATGCTCCAGTGCCAACCACCAGACACATTAGGAAGTACTATAAACACTGACCATTTAGAACCCATAGCAAACCCGCCATATCATAACAGCACTACCAGGACTCACAAAGCACCAAATCCTACCTATCAAAAGGCAACACTGCAAATATTAAACCAATACATCTCAGGGAATACCAAAACATCTCCTACTGGGGAAAGAGAACAAATGGCACTGTCAAATAGAAATTACATAAACAAATTACCTTAGCTCGGTTACACATGCAGAACATAGATCGTCACCAAACAAAGAACAAGGGATCACAATTAAGAAACAGAAAGACAATAATTAAACTGGGAACCCCAAAAGCCAAAGTTGGAATGTACAACAACACTGGAGAAATAAAACTATAAATTAATTTCCTCTTGTACTAAACAAAAATGCAAAGATGTTAGCAATGCACATTTCCCGGAGCTGACATATTCCAGTTAATAAATTCAAACTTAAAAAGTATTTTTCTATCTTTTGTTTGGGCATTTTATTTTTCAGTTGCATGTCACTTTCTTCTGGTTTCTTCATGTCTTCGGCTAACTCTCCATTGTCTGCTGTCCATTTGTCCTTTCTTCTCTCTTTTAGTTTTTCCCCATTCTCTCTCTACATCTGCTTTAACATATTGATCTTCCCCTTTTGCTCTTTCCTCCATTTCTTTCTTTATTTTTTTTCTTCCACTCTGATTTCACCCTTCCAGCCTCACTCCCCCAGACCCATCCCCTTCTAGAAATAAATGGGTGTTCCTGCACTTAGCACACATTAACATTTGTGAAGGAGCATTAACTTTTAAACATGCCTCTTAATGAGTGTTTGAATACAATTTGCATGGGCAGTGAGGATAAAGAAAGATTACCAGATTTCATAAACCCTGCTCATTTAGAAACCATAGCAAACCTGCTATTTCAAAAGACAACGCTGAAATATTAAACTATTACATCTCAGAAAATACCAATACATCTCCTACGGGGGGGAAGAGAACAAGTGGGACTGTCACATAGAAAGTACATGAACCGAATACTGCAGCTCGGTTATACAAGCAAAACATAGAACGTCAGAAAACATAGAACAAGGGATCACAGTTTTGAAATATGAAGACAATAATTAAACTGGGTACCCCAAAAACTAAGCTTGGAATGTACAATAACACTGGAGAAATAAAATTATAATTTCCTCTTGTACTAAACAAAATGCAAGACATTAGCAATGCACATTTCCCAGAGTTGACATATTCCAATTCATAAATTCAGAATAAAATAGTATTTTTCTACCTTTTTGTGGTTTGGGCATTTTATTTTCTGTCGCAACTGCCCCAGTTGCTTTCTTTTGGTTTCTTTCTGTCTTCTGCTAACTTTCCATTTGTCTGCTGTCCATTTGTCCTTTCTTCTGTCTTCTAGTTTTTCCATTCTCTCTCTACATCTGCTCCAACATACTGATCTTTCCTCTTTTGCTCTTTCCTCCATTTCTTTCTTTATTCCTTTTTCATCCACTCAAATTTCACCCCTCCATCCTCGGTCCCCACTTACTCTCCCAATACCTGGCTAATCGTAGATTTTTCTTCTCTCCCAGCCAAAATATCTTTTCCCCTCTCCATTCTCACTCCCTCAGCCCCATCCCCTTCTAGTCCTCCCCCAACATCAGCTGCCTTCTAGTTCTAACTGAAAAATTTATGGTTATTGTAAAGTTTGTTTACTTGTTTTGTTCATTGTTCCTTGAAATGTTAATGTGTTTCATATAAGGTTATGTTCTGTAATCTGTAAACTGTGTTGATCCTTGGAAATGTGGTATATAAATTTTTCACATAAATAAATAAATAACTATATTTCCAGTCCTAGCCCCCCCCCCCCCATCAGCCCATTTCCAGTCCTAACCCCTCCAGCAGCCATTTTCAGACCAATCCTAGCCCCCCCATCAGCCCATTTCCAGTCCAACCCCCCCTCCCTCTGGAGCCCCATGCCTGTGTGACGGGCTTCAGAAGGAGCGGGGGAGGCCTGAGGCTCCGGCTCACTTCTGTACAGCCACCGGAGTGAAGAGTGGCGTTTTCCTTCACTCCCGGCAGCTGTGTTCTCGCGTAGTCCGCTGGTACGCTGAGTACCGGGAAACAGGAAATGCCCTTTAACCTCTGGCATGACAGCAGGCTACATGAGAACACAGTTGCCAGAGAGAAGGAAAACGCTGCTCTTCACTCCGGTGGTGGTGCAGAGGTGAGTCGGGGCCTTGGGCCCCCTTGGCTCCATCTGAAGCTGGCCCTGCTGGGAGCCAAACAGATGGTCCTGCTGGGAGACGAACAGCATGTGTGGGATGAAATTGGCGCGGGCCCCCCTATCCAGAACCTTTGTCACTGTCAACACTTTGGCGGCCCTCTTAGAAATGTTTGTACCAGTCATAAGCTTGAGCACGACTCATGCATTCATCACTGTACACTTACTGTAACTTTTCATAAGTCTCTTTGCACGAATCTCCAAGTTTCAGACAGAATTTAATACAAATTTGCTGTTCAATTTTTTCACTCATCGTAAATTTAATGAACTGCTTTTAAACAATGCAAACATCACATGATTGAACAAAGTACAGGTGTGCTGCAGCCACGCTACACACTGCACAAGCAGAGCCCATGACTAGATCACTGCATGCTTAATAGCATCGTGGTGCGACGTATTATGTAGCTACACAACAAGTCTCGATACTTTTTGATCGTACTTCTTATTACCTATGGTCAGATGACATCATCTCTACTAGTAATGAAATTATGTAAGGAAGTCCAAAACTGAGTGTATTCCAATGATCTGCTTGATTTCTCCACAGCCACAATTTCATAGTTATTTTGGAAGCCTATTCGAACTTTGGAAATCTGAAAACAGACATAGAAACATCCAACAGAAAAACAGAAAATCCAAGGCACACAAAAATTTCCCCAAATGGCTCAACCATATATTTTTGTCGGAGCTAGTCAGCTCAGTGTCAGGAAGATGATCCAATGACACCACCGTGACCACTCCTTTTTATTCTATAAATTGAAAAAGAAAATCCAAAACTTAGCTGTTTTCACAGAGCACCGCCAGAACGCCAAAACATCAAAGCATCTGATAGACGACGTGGCTCACGTTTCGGGTTTACGCCAACTGAAAAGAAACCCTGCTTCAGGTTCCACAAGTCGGCAAATGGCGAATCTTCAGCTTACACGGCCTGGGAAATCTCTCCTTTTTGTCTTCGGCGGCGTCTGACGTCAGATTGATGAACAGGGCACAATGGCCAATCACATTCAACCTACACCGGAGCCCAAATAAAGGGAAACCCCACTGCACAGGGAATTCCCAGAATGGCCTCCTAAGTAGGAAAGAGCACAAATCAAATGATAGTGTACCAGTCCAACTGGAGATTCAGCCCCTCCGGAACCACAGAATTGAGGAGGTAGATCCAGCGCTGCTCACTCAGCTGAAGTTTGTGCACACGATCTCCCCCTCGGGGGTCCGGGGGAACATGATCCAACACCCGTCTATCAGATGCTTTGATGTTTTGGCGTTCTGGCAGTGCTCTGTGAAAACAGCTAAGTTTTGGATTTTCTTTTTCAATTTATAGAATAAAAAGGAGTGGTCACGGTGGTGTCATTGGATCATCTTCCTGACACTGAGCTGACTAGCTCCGACAAAAATATATGGTTGAGCCATTTGGGGAAATTTTTGTGTGCCTTGGATTTTCTGTTTTTCTGTTCTAAGCTTAATCCAAGCGGGTTCTAATTTTTTCACATATAGAAACATCCAAAGCATAGAGACATCTCCGGAGCCATTTTAGAAGCCGGGTCTGTAGATGTCTCCAGCGCGAGGACATCCAAGTCAGAACGGGAGCATGGTGGAGATGGGGCCAGAGCGGTCCCAAGAACTTGGATGTCCTCACCCAATTTCAGAAATGTCCTGCATGTCCTGACCTGTGTCAAAGGTTATATCTGCTCCAGGCACGAATAGGTATCTGAAAAGCACTTGTGTCAGGCAAACATCTGGAGGGTGTGGATAAGATGGTACACTCATGTTCCATTTATTTTACAGTTTGTCAACAAACACTGACAGGGAATGGGGCTCATATTTTTGTTTTTCCATGCTGCTAGACATCCCCATTTGCAACTTTATTTGAGATGGATGTCCCTTCCCCATGGTTTCACAGCCGGGACATATATATGGATGCTGGCATGGACGTCTACATTGGAGGTGACTATGTTTCTAAAATTGGGCTGAAAGATAGACGTCCCTGGAGTTTTTCTGCACATTCTGCCCTGGACATTTCAGATTGCACGTGGACATCCTTTCTAAAATGTCACTTCACATCTCACATGTAGACAGAGTGCCATCAAAAGACCACAGTAAGTTGCTGACAATTCTTCCAAGAAGCAAGCACATTTTGACATGTGACAAACAGGAGAGGGTGCAATATTCAGCCGCTATCTGGCCACCGGCATTGAATATCTGGATCTGCTGCCAGTTAGCTTCGGAGTCAAAAGTTAGGACAGCTTTTGCTGCGCCTAACTTTCATCGCTGAAGGATAACTTGGCTACAGCTGAATATTGCTGCTGACTGGTTATCCCCGGATACCGCCCCTGGAATGCCCCAATGTTAACCATGTATCATCAGGGCGTATAGCAGGGGTATGTGGGAGTATTCAGCAGCACTGTGTTAGTGCTGCTGAATATCCCGCTTAGAGGCAGTTACATGGTTCACGAGTCTGAAAACCTTGAAACTGCTTTGGCATATCAAGCCCAGAATTAAGAGTCTTTGCTGAGCGTTGTTAAATACATCATGACTTATCCAGTACATTCCTCGATGCCATGACAGACCTTGGATTCAAACAAATCGTGCACAACCCCACACACAAACAAGGGAACATCCTCGACTTGATATTCGTTCCATCAGCAGTCTCAAGCTTAAATAATTACACCAAACCATCTATTATCCCAGTCCCTTGGTCAGACCATAGCCTGATCTTATTCCTGATTCCAACAAATTCAAACACACTCACCCAGCCAGTCACCTCAACAACTAGCACAGGGCGATTTAAGCCATTAGACATAGAGACCCTCACTAAACAAGCGTTGCCAAAACTAGACAAGCCAACGGACAATCTAAATGAGTTGATCTCTAACTGGAATGACACTCTCTATCAGTATGCACATAAACCAAGCATGAACAAGAAGCTCCCACCCAGGAATCGCTCCAATAAAAAGCAGGATGCCCCTTGGTTCTCTTCTGAACTACGTACATCTCTACTCCAACTGAGGAAGTTAGAAAGAAAATGGAGACACACCCACAACAGCAAAGTTCAAGAAGAGTATCTCACCCAACTCAAAAAGCATCGCGATCTAACTTGGTCTACAAGGAAAGAATTCCACTCCAATCTTCTCTGCAAAACACTAAACAGACCACGCGATCTCTTCAATTTAGTAAAAACATTAACCAAAGACCCATCGCCACCGCATCAAGAATCCATACAACCACAATTATATGCTAATTTCATCCAAGCCAAAATGATCAAGGCGAACACAACGTCATCACAAATACTAATCCAACTCCCACAGGCCCAAGCATCACTCGATAAATTTATTTATTTATTTATTTTATTTAACAGTATTTCTAAACCGCCTTATCTTAATAATCAAGGTGGTATCACAGCAAGCAATCAGGTAAAGTGTGTGTGTTGTACATGCAGTGAGGATAAAACTTAGTTGTGTGAGGGATGTGTTGGGTGCTTGATTTGTTTGAGCTATATACAGGGTGGGCTATTTACAGTGTACAGGGTGGGCTATTCTCACCACCATCAAGAAAAACCATCGAAGAAATTATCGCTACCATAAACACCACCACAGCACCAAATGACCCATGTCCAGCACACTGGATCAAAACCTTACGTGCCGAGCTTAGCCCTTACATAGCTAAGATCGCAAATATCTCCTACCTAACTGGCATCTTCCCTACCGCCCTTAAACATCAATTCGCCCTCTGCTAAAAAACAACCAGATGGACCCAACAAAGGAAGAATCCTACCGCCCAATCTCCAGCATTCCCTATCTAGCCAAGATACTTGAAAAGGAAACTCAGAGGCAGATCCAACACCACATTGATACAGCAGCCCCGTTGGACCCATGCCAACACGGATTCCGAGAAGCTCACGGAACAGAAACACTCATGACTTCACTACTTAACAAACTCATTTGTGGGATTGACAACATTCACATGGCCATTGCAATGATTTTTCTGGACATATCAGCGGCATTCGACTCAGTCGACCATAAGATCATGCTAGCTAGACTCCACGAAAAAGGCATCCGCAACCAAGCCTGGAACTGGTGCAAATCTTACTTAGATGAGCGCTGGCAACAGGTCCGTACAGGCAACATTACTTCTGAACCCTTCAAACAGAAACAGGGAGTACCTCAAGGCTCATCTCTATCTGCATTGCTTTTTAATATATACATGCAGCCTATCTGCCAAATCACCAGAGATTTCGGTATATCTTGCCTATTGTACGCAGATGACGTGCTAATATTCACACCGATCAATATATCAAATCCCGACTACTCTCCACTAATCAACTGTTTCAATGCAATAACTGACTGGCTCCTCAATCAAAACATGAGAATAAACTTCAAGAAAACCGAAGTACTCATAGCAACAAGAAACAAGCAATTTGCTCCGCCAACCACCCTCACAGTAAGAGACGCAGAACTCCCAATCAAGGCCTCCATAAAGTACCTCGGTGTGATACTTGATCAACAACTCAATCTTAAAGAGCACATAAAGAACACAGTAAAATCAATTTACTACAAACTAAAAACACTGCGCCACCTGAAACCAATGATGGAGACCAAGGACTTCCGTACAGTTTTCCAAGCAATAGTCACACCGCATTTCGACTATGCAAATATCATCCTTCATGGTCTCCCCAAGAACACACTAAATCCACTTCAACTGGCGATGAACGCAGCAGCCCGCATCCTATCTGGAGCTTCTATAAGAGATCATATAACACCAATACTGATCGATCTGCACTGGCTTCCGATAAATTGCAGAATAACATACAAAACCCTCCTCATCACATTCAAGGCTATTAATAATTTATCTCCTGCATCGATCTCAAATCTCATCACCCACACACCAAACAACAGACCCAGGAGACTAGTAGCAGAAAACACACTAGTTACTCCTAGTACCTCCACAAAATGGACACAACAAACTACTAACAGAGCTTTTGTGTCCTATGCTCCCCAGTGCTGGAACAGACTACCTCCAAACATCAGATCAATCAGGGATATCACTCAATTTAGAAAGTCCATCAAGCACTATTTATTCACTTTACACTTCAAGCTACCATACACACAATAAAACCGGCTCCCGTATTACTCAGAAAACTACTACACATAACAACAACCCAGAACAAAAGATCAAAATGTGAAAACACTGTATTCTTATCAAATATCAAATCTTGTTGTAACCTATTCAATGTATATATAATTATGTATAATTATTTAGATAGTTATTCCCCAGTTCACACCCAGTTGATTTTCCCTGTTATCTGTAAACTTAGATCAGTCATGTACTGACAGGTATGTTGTTGTTCAATGTAAACCGCACTGATGATGAATAGTGCGGTATATAAAAAATGTTAAATAAAAAAAAATAAATAAAAAAATACACAGGCAAAGGAGTTCATTTTAAAAGCCTTAGTTGCAATTTGGATATCTGAAAATGTGCATGTGGAAGTTCAAATCATGCAGACTTCCCCAGAGCCATTTTACAAATGGCTTTTAAAGACATCTCCGGTGCTGGGGCAGCCAAGTAGGCAAGGAGTGTGGTGGAGGTGTGTCTGGGGCAGCGCGATGGACTTAGACGTGCCCACTCGATTTCAGAAATGTCAGGGATGTCTGTGACCCTGTCCAAGTTTAGATCTGCTTCACGCACAAATAGGCATTGGGAAAGTGCTCATTTTGGCTATAAAACATCCAGAGGGTGTAAAGAAGATGGCATTCCACCATCTCCAATACTTTGCACAATCACAATAGTAGCAGCAGTAGATTTGAACCCTTGCCTTAGCCAACAACTCTGTTAGGTTATTCCTAGACATTCCCAGTCTTGAATGCTTTTTCAGGGATATTTATGTGATGGCCTGCAGACATGCATATCGTTCACATTTGTGAAATCAAGCCTGAGCGTGGACGTGTCTCCTTTTTTTTTTCTGACATTCTGGTTTGGATGTCCTAGATGACATTTGGATGTCATTTGTAAAATGCCACTTTAAATGCTTTAATTGTAGATAATATATACAATAATCCCAAACTTTAACCAGTAAGGCAACACCAGGAAGGCATCTAAGCAGAATAGGGTCCAGTAAGCTCAAACTTCTGTTATCTAGGAATCTCATCAATGTATCCTCTGCCACTTAAACTCTGCCCTGTCGTAAGATAAATACATAGTGATATTGAAAAAAATCAGGAAAATTTACACCCCTTCTATTCTTAGAAATTTTAAATTTCCATAAAACATTTCAAGGGATCTTATTGCGCCATACACTTGAATACTATCTTGTCCAATTCTTAAAAAACTTTCAGGAGCTATCGTTATCTTAAGGGCTGCCACTCTGCTCCATCATGAAAAGGACAAAGGAGACCATCGACTTCATCCAGTAATTTCATTTTGTTAGCAGTAACAGTTGTTTCAAGGTCATTATGAAACTTAATACCCAGATACAAGACTAGCTCCCAGGGGTGTCAAATGGCTCAACTGGCTAGGGTTAGAACATTACATGCTTGGAGCTCTAATAATCAATGGTTCCAAAATGATTTGAAGCCTGTGTCAGAAGCCTTATGTGAAGAGACTTGAAGACCTAAATATGTACACTCTGGAGGAGAGGAGGGACAGGGGAGATATGATTCAGACCTTTAAATACTTAGAGAAATAATGAACAAACAAACCTTTTCCAAAGACGGGGAAGCTGTAAAACTAGAGGGCATAACATGAAGCTGCAAGGGGGTAAATAGAAAGGCAATGTCAGGAAATACTTTTTCACTGAAAGGGTGGTGGATGCTTGGAATGCCCTCCCGTTAAGTGTTGGGGCAAATACAGTGACAGAATTCAAAATGGCATGGGACAGACACAGTGGATCCCTCTACACTGCAGCAACAGGATAAAATCAAAATAAATTTAACTAACTAATTTCTCAACATACAGGGGTGTTCTACACGGAGCGGTGGGTTCACCCCTAAAACAAAGACATGGGGAGGGGTGGCCTGCACGGAGCGGCAGGTGCACCTAGACTTGCCATCTTACTGGGCAGACTAGATGGACCATACTGGTCTTTATCTGCCGTCATTTACTATGTTACTATTTGGTGACCAACGAAAGGGAAAAACTGAAAATGCTCCCTCACACAGTGCACATTCAGAGGCATTACTGCAGTCTTTCCCCAATCAATCTTGTAAATTCCCCATCCACAACTATCAACCACTTTATGTCAGCATTTTGCTAAATGTCAATCGCGAGTGCCTCTAAAGCTGTTTTGAAGAAGAGTGGCGAAAGAGAGGACAGCCTTAACAGTACCCTAGGCCAATGTGAAAAAATTAGAAGGTAGACCGTTTATGTGGAGAAAGGCTTTAGGTTGACTATAAAGTAGCCAAGTCATTCATGAGAACCTCTGGCCAAAGTCCTCCCAGGAAAACTTTGATCGAATATCTCCATTCTACTTGAACATTGTAACATAGTAATATAGTAAATGCGGCAGATAAAGACCAGCATGGTCCATCCAGTCTGCCCAGCAATACGGCAAGAGTAGGTGCACCTGTCGCTCTGTGCAGGCCACCCCTCCCACTGTCTTTATTTAGGGGTGGACCCACCACTCCATGTAGGACACCCCTATTTGTTGAGAAGTTAGATGGTTCAGTTTATTTTGTTTTTATCCTGTTGCTTTAAAGGGATCCGCTGTGCTTATCTCGTGCTATTTTGAATTCTGTCACCGTGTTTGCCCCCACCACTTCCATCGGGAGAACATTCCAAGCATCCACCACCCTTTCAGTGAAAAAATATTTCCTGACATTGCCTTTCAATTTTCCACCTTGCAGCTTCATGTTATGCTCTCTAGTTTTGCAGCTTCCCCGTCTTTGGAAGAGGTTTGTTTGTTCATCGTTCCTCTAAGTATTTAAAGGTCTGAATCATATCTCCCCTATCCCTCCTCTCCTCCAAAGTGTACATATTTAGGTCTTCAAGTCTCTTCTCATAAGGTTTCTTACGCAGGCTCCAAATAATTTTGGTCGCCTTCCTCTGAAGAGATTCCATTATTTTTACATCCTTTGCAAGATACGGTCTCCAAAACTGAACACAGTATTCCAAGTGAGGCCTTACCAGTGACTTATACAGTGGTTTTAGAACCTCTTTCTTTCTGCTGGTAATTCCTCTTTGTATGCAGCCCAACATCCTCCTGGCTTTTGCCACCACCTTGTCGCACTGTTTTGCCACCTTGAGATCATCAGAGATAATCACACCAAGGTCTTTCTCCTGAACCATGCACATCAACCTCTCGCCCCCTATTGCGTACATTTCCCTTGGATTTCTGCTACCTAAGTGCATGACACTGCACGTTTTTGCATTAAATCGTAATTGCCAAGCATTAGACCATTCTTCCAGCTTTTGTAGATCTTTACTCATGTTATCCACTCCCTCGGGGGCGTCCACTCTGTTGCAAATTTTTGTGTCATCTGCAAAAAGACAGACTTTTCCATTCATTCCTTCAGCAATATCACTCACAAATACATTGAACAGTGCCGGGCCCAGGACCGAACCCTGGGGCACCCCGCTAATCACCTTCCTTTCATCCGAGTGAGCTCCATGTACCATCACCTTCTGTCGTCTGTCATCTGTCAGTCAACCAATTTCTAATCCAGTTTACTATCTTGGGACCCATCCCCAAGCTACTGAGTTTGACAAGCCTCCTATGAGGAACAGTATCAAAGGCTTTGCTGAAATCCAGGTAGATGACATCCATCGCAAGCCCCTGATCTAGTTCCTTGGTCACCCAGTTAAAGAACTCAATCAGATTTGTTTGGCAAGACCGTCCTTCAGTAAAACCATGTTGCCTCGGATCTTGCAACCTGTTGGTTTTGAGAAAGTTCCCTATTCGCTCTCTCATGAGTGCCTCCATTACTTTTCCTGCCACCGAGGTAAGGCTCACGGGTCTGTAGTTTGACACAAATTCCCTGTCATCACTTTTGTGTAGAGGTACGACATCAGCCATTCTCCAGTCCTGAGGAACCTTTCCTATTTCCAAGGATCTGTTGAATACATCCTTTAACGGCCCTGCAAGAACCTCTCCGAGCTCTTTCAGTATCCCGGGATGTATCCCATCTGGTCCCATGGCTTTGTCCACTTTCAGAACCAAAAAGGAGAGAGAAGATTGTCTTCCACTAAAAAAGGGGTCACAGAGTAGTGGAGGACAAAAACCACGGCCAACACAGGAGTAGTTCAAAATAAACTTTATTGAAGACCCAACTTAACCAGTTTCGGCCCTAGGCCTTCATCAGGGGTCTGAAGACAAACATGGACATAAAATTAAAATATGAATAATCATAATACAAACATAAGAACTACAAAACCATAAAAAGTATAATACATTAAAAAGCATAAGATAGCTGTAATACATTACCAAAGAAGATAAAACAGAAACATCTAAAAGGTGGACCAAGCCACTCTTCCCAGTCTATGGTAAAGCAAAAGAAATATAGCAGATTATGCAAACTTAGTAGACAGGAAAAAGGACAATGGAAAAAGATAAATTATGAAAAAAGATAATTATCACAAAAACAAAATTAAAAACTACAACAGCAAAAGACAGAATCATATATCATAAATAATTAAATAATTAACAATAAATATACATATCTTATAACCATACTATCAAACTAGTGCACAAAAAATAAGACAAATAATAAAACAAAATAGAATTAAAATTAAAAATAAGTATCATGATACAATAGATGAATCGAAAGATGGGTATTGCAATCATTTATAATCCCTAAATCAAAACATTTCCAAAAGGAAAGCACAAAAACATACTAAAAATCATATTTGAAGGGGATGACAACAAGGTATACAGTAAATACCTAAAAACCGCGAATAACAATACGTGAAAAAGATGTCGGTGTAACTAATTCTTCCAAAAGTGAAAGATGTCACCAGTATAAAACCACCAAAAACCTTAAGATGGCTAAAAAATGCATAATTAAAGCACTACAGTGAAGACTGCCATGTAAATAAATAAATTGAATTATTCCACTTCCCTTATCTCCTTCCACCCTGTCATCTCCTCCTTTAGGTACTCGGCCATTTTATTGAAGTCAGTGTTTTTGAATTTTAGGAATTTGAGCTTGCTATGTTTGACCTTGGCTTTTATCTCAAACCACACCGTGTGATGATCGCTGTTGCTCACAGAGGCACTCACGCAGACATTCGACACGCTATCACCGTTGGTGTGCACTAAATCCAGCGTTGATCCTTTCCCTGGATGGTTCCATGACCATTTGTCTAAGTGATGCATCTTGGAGAGTATCTACAATTTTTTTGCTTCTTTCCAGATGTGCAGAAGGAGTAATCCAATCCACATCAGGTAGATTAAAGTCACCCGAAATGATCGCTTCCCCCTTTGTGGCTATCTTGGCAATATCTATAATCAATTCGTTATCTATCTCTTCAATTTGAGTCGGAGGTCTGTAGATTACAGCAGTGTGGATGACAGTGCCACTTCCTCTTTCCAATGCAATCCAGAGAGCTTCTTCTTTTCCCCATGTCTCCTGCATTTCAGTAGCTTTAATATTGCTTTTGACATACAAGACTACTCCTCCTCCTCCTCTTCCATTTTCTCTGTCTCTTCTGAATAGATTATAGCCAGCTATGGCTATATCCCAATCATGCTATTCATTGAACCATGTTTCTGTAATGGCCACAACGTCCAAATCCATTTCCACCATTAGGGCTTCCAGGTCTGGAACTTTGTTGGCTCAGCTTCGAGCATTTGTGCTCATTGCTTTCCAGCATTTACCTGGCTTGTGTGTATTTTGCATTGATTTTGTTCTGCCCACATCTTCCCACTTGTTTTTGATGTGTGGTTTAAAAGTGTGGCTGTTTCTGAGGATCTGCTTTTGCAGGGGGTGGCGTGCAGGTCTTGACCTTCCACATCCGTCACCCTCTTTTCCTAGTTTAAATGCATATCCACATACTGCCTGAATTTTTCACTTAAGATTCTTTTCCCTGTGACAGAGAGATGTAGTCCATCAGCACAGTATAGTCTCTTGTTGGTCCATCTGTTTCCCCAGTCGCCAATAAATCTGAATCCTTCTTGTTTGCACCAGGTCTGGAGCCATGTATTAAAGCTGTTAAGGCGATGCAGCCTTTTTGCCCCCTTACCAAGAACAGGCAGAACCTCTGAGAATGCAACAGTGTTAACAATGGACTTGAGTTTCTCTCTCAGAGATTGGAAGTCGTTTTGGACTGTAGAGGCACTGTTTCTAGCCAGGTCATTTGTGCCCAAGTGGATAACAACATCAAGTTTGGAGTGTTCACTTTTTGCGCTAAGTACTTCAACAACTTTGTTTGTATTCCTTCTGGCTGTCGAGCCTGGTAGGCACATGACTATCTCCTTTGAACTGTGTTCCCAAGTTGGTGCGTCTGATGATGGAATCTCCAAGTAGTAGTAGTTTTCTGTTTGGTGAGGTTTTCTTCATATTTGGTGCTTTAGCAGGAGATTGGGCATTGTCTGACTCATTTAAGGGCCCTTCAGTTTCATTGGATTGAGCATCCTCATTAGCCAAGGCAGAGAAGGCATCATGCAGGGATATCTCTTGATGTATAGGATGTCTCTGCGTTACAGGTCGCAATCTTCCAGAACCCACTGTGATCCATTTGTTCCTAGGGTGTTTGATTCTTTGTGGGAGCGGTGGTGGACTTTGTTCAGTTTGTATCCTAGAAGAGGTGCGTTTCATTGCAGCCATTTACTCCATCAGTAGAGTCACTTCTTTATTTATTTATTTATTTATTTATTTATTTAGACAGTTTTTGTATACCGCCTTATCCTTCAATCAAAGCGGTCACAACACAATTGGGGGATACATTTAACATGTGGGGATATGAGACACATACATTAATACTTACAGGGAACATGGGCAATGGAGGGTTAAGTGGCTTGCCCAAGACCACAAGGAGCACCTGTGGGACTAGAAACCCCAGTCTGAGGGGTTCTTTATGCATGGCAGCAGGGTCTTTCCTTAGTAGAGTCAGTTCGTCATGCATGGCAGCTGACAAGTTCTTAGGCTCCAAATGTTTCATCTTGGAATGAAAGTACCGCAGTTATTGCACTGAATACACGACATGCTGGTTAAGCAGTCCCAGAAGAGGAAGAAGAAGAAGAAAGGATGGAGAAGATGTGGACTTTTAACCCAAGTAAGAAAGGATAGATGGCACGTATGTGACCACCGTAAAGGCAATGTAGCCCCTGGGGTGGGTAGGGTGAGGGGTATGGTGGGCAAGAACCTAAGTGTCTCTGACGAATAGGCTGTTCCTGAACGGTGGGCACACACCGATATCTGATGTAAGTCTATACAAGGAAAGCAGTCTAAATGCCCCCAAGCTTAGTCTAAAACTACAGTTAAACGCTATAATAGTAATCCCCCCAAAAATCAACAGTTAGAATTTATAGTTTTAAGCCAGCAGAGAAGATAGAAAGGTTTGTTCTTAGCTTGGTGGATGCTTCTCAGCTTCTGCAAAACTGGCTCAGACCAGTGTCAGGCCAGGTGTACAATGCTCCAAATCAGCTCCTCCCTGGGAATAGGGTTTCACGAACCAGTGCAGCAGGGGTAAAAACCTAGTTTGTTATAACTCTCTATCTGCCACACACACAGATATATGATGTAAGTCTATACAAGGAAAGCAGTCTAAATGCCCCCAAGCTTAGTCTGAACAAAGGCCTTCTCGGTATCCTTTGCTAGCCTCTTATTCCCCTCAGTCTTTCACCCATTCCCCATTACCACATTTCAACCCTCTGTAATCATCCTCCTCCTTTCACTCATCTCCTTGCCAGCTTCCCATGGCCTCTCTCACAAAATTCCACCATTTCCCCCCTCTCTCTCACCACCTCAATTCAGCATCTCCCTATCCCCTCACCCTTCTGCCTTACCACCAAAGTCCATCATCTCATGATTTCTCTTCCACCTCCCCACCCCTTCCCCCCCACCATAGACCACCCTCCCAAAAACCATCTATACCCTTCCCCTTCTCCATGCTCTCCCCCTGCAGTGGTCCAGCATCTCTCCTATCTCCCTTCCCAGCCCGGCATCTTCTCTCTCTCCTCCTCCATTCCAGGCCACTATATCCCTTCTCTCTCTCTCTTCATATTCATATATATATATACAGTCAAACCTCGGTTTTCGGTTGCCCCGGTTTTCGTCGGTTTCGGTTTTCGACGTCTTTTCCCGACTGAGATCTTGTCTCGGTTTTCGTCTATCGCCTCGGTTTTCGTACACCCTGGTCTGCATACAGTACACTGCCTGCCCAGTCCCGGCAGCACTACCCCCCCCCCCCCCCGGACTCACCGATCGCGTGTGCCTGCAATAGTGTCACCTTCGCGCTGGTCTGCATACAGTACACTGCCTGCCCAGTCCCGGCAGCACTACCCCCCCCCCCGGACTCACCGATCGCGTGTGCCTGCAATAGTGTCACCTTCGCGCTGGTCTGCATACACTGCCTGCCCAGTCCCGGCAGCACTACCCCCCCGGACTCACCGATCGCGTGTTGAGATCTGAAAGGCAGGTGAGCAACATCCTCGAGCCAGACATGCAAGGATTGCAGAGAGGAAGGCCCCGATCTCTCCACCGCCTGCCTGTTCTCTGGAGCGCCCCCTCAGGCTCGGAGGTAGCAGGGTAGCAGGAGATGTTGAATGGGTAAGCAGGAGATGTTGAATGAATGTGGCAGGCAGTTCTTTCTCTTGCGGGGTACGCTGTTGAGACGGAGTCAGCGATCAGATTAGTGTCCTACAGTATCTGTGTGTTTGCTGTGCTGTGGACGATTGGGCAGCTGAGAGAAGTGACAGGAGCTGTTCTACTGCTGGCTGAGTTATTCTCTATAAAATGTATTTTTTGTCAATATTTTTGGGTGTCTGGAACGGATTAATTGAATTTACATTATTTCTTATGGGAAATCTTGCTTCGGTTTTAGTCCGTTTCGGTTTTAGTCAGACTTTTTTGAACGGATTAATCATGAAAACCGAGGTTTGACTGTATATATATATTTTTTTTTACATATACACATCCACATCCAAGTATCCCATCTCTCTTTTCTCCCTGTCTCTGTCCTCCCCTCTGGGGAAAAATATCGTGCAACACCATCCTTGGCATCTTCTTTCTTTTTCTGAGTCAGCAGTAGAAAGATCTCATAGTACCATTCCCAGATTTATCTTTTTTCTCTGAGTCAGCACGCAGCAACCAGTGCTGCCTGTAGCATTCACTTCCGTGAATGGCCCTGCGCACTGGAAGTGAATGTTACAGGCAGCATTGGCTGCTGTTGCTGACTCAGAGATAGAAAGATGAAGCTGCACGAGCCCGAGCTGCATGCACAGTGAGTTGTGCCAGCTCTTGGGCCCATCATCTGAGTCTCCACTTACTCTCCCAATACCCAGTCAATCTTAGATTCTGTTCTCTTTTCTCCCACCCAATTTTAAAGTCTTCACCTAAGTCCCAGTCCCTGCTCTCCCCCATCTCTCTGTCCCAGTACTTCCTCCTACATCTCTTGTGCCACCCAGTTAATTCCTTCTTCGATTCATTAACCCTGCCTTTCCTCCTTCTTGCCCCAGCATTCACTCTTATGCCCCTCTCTTTCACCTCTTCCCTCTGTATGACCTTTTTTCTTTCCTCCCACATAAAATATCTATTCCCCTCTCCAACCTCACTCCCCCAGTTTCTTTTTTTCTTTGCTCTGCTCCAGCCCCAGCCCCTTTTAGTCCTCCCCAACATCAGCTCTTTTCTAGTCCTACCTCTCCATCACCCAGTATCAGCCCTTTTCCTGGACCCTCTCCAGTCCCAGTCCCTTCTAACATTGTCTTCCTTTCAATTGCAGTCTACATATCCCCCATCATTAGCCCATTTCCCATTCAAGCCCCAGTAGCTGTTCTCTTCCAGTGCCAGCGGCTCCCCTTCTCCCCCCCCCCAACACATACATACATATTCATGGTCCCACATCACAGGGGGCCCCGCATGCGCTGACTGGCTTAAGAGGAAGCCGGTGAGGCCCGAAGCCTGGCTCCCTGACACCTCTACACAGTCACAGGCGTAAAGAGCAGCTGGAGTGTTTTCCTTTTTCTCCCACAGCTGTGCTAAGTTTTAGCTGCCAGCGCTTCTCATAGGGGCATTCCCCTTTTCAACCTCTAAGTACCGAGTGGTGCCAGCAGCTACAACTTAGCGGATAGTATTTAGGTGCGTTAGAGACATATCCGGGATTTTCGAAGGGCACTACCCATGTAGATGACCTTCGAAAATCCCGGATAAGGCCTTTACATGGGTAACTAGGGAATTTACCCATGTAAAGGCCTTCAAAAATTGGGCCCCAGGTTCATTGACATTATAAGTCATGTTATTAATAGTTGCCCAAAGTTGAGCAGGGTATAAGAACCCATATGGGTACCAAGAGCTTTCAACCTTGGTCGCACACCCAGTAATTGTTTGCATCTGAGAGCTGTTCACTTTGGTACATCTCTGTGATGTCAAGCCAGCATTCATGCCACATAATGCCTGAGATTGCCTTGACATGAGTCAGACTGGCAAGTGCCTGTGGGTAATGTGGGACCTTCAAGATTAGTGGGCAAGGACCATTGTTCACTGAGGAAGGCCACATCAAAATACAGTGAGCCCTTTCCACCATGTTGAATGCAATATCTTGGAGCATAGAAATGAAAGTCTACTCTAGATCAACCTTATTGGATTGTCACCCTTTGTACCTTTTGGCAGGCCAAGAAGTTTTACATTACTTCAAAGATTTCTATTATTTGCATTCTCCAAATTATTTTTAAGGGTTATGATATATTTGCAGTCCCATTATTCTTCCGATATCGTGATCCAGTCTGTATTATCTGTCAACTGTTCCTTAAAGTTAGGTAATTCAGCCTTGATGGTCACTGTAGTTTCCGTGCTCACTTTCAGTAATTCTTTAAGAGTGAAAATCTTGCTCATAACAGGATCTAGAAGGTCTTGTGAATTCAGAGCTGGTGCCATCTTAATTGATGTCCGTGGTTCTTGTTAAGCTCTTTTTACATCACTGACAGCAGCAAACGAGACCAAATTTTTTTCTGTTTATTCACCACCATCCTCAAAATGTGACAAACTATAGTAAATGGTGGAGAACAGTCAAAAACACATTTTTAGTCATAGGTCTCCAGCACAGTCTCTGTGCGACCATTTTGTAACGGCTCTACAATGCCTCTCAGATATATTGCATTTTACATTATTGAAATATTTTATTTCTTTTGATGTTATTATCAAGCGTGAACTCTACTGACTGAATTGTACTGCTTTCTTATTGGTTGTTATCTGCACTGTCAGCTGGTATCATTTTACATGGGCAGGGCTAGATTAAGGCTTTGTCAAGCTAGGAACATACGTAGGTCAAAGGTTTAAGGAAATGTTGTTAGATGTGCTCAGCATGCAGATTAATATGACAGCTATCCGGCTTTTTTCATGATTCTACTGTTTTAACATTAATGTATGGAAGCTAGAAGAAAGGCTAACATGCCTGGGCATTTTGCAGAGTTCCAAACTTCTGTCTATAGTTCTCTAATCATCCTCCATGTAGGAGTGAGTCTGCCCTGCCTGCTTCTAACGTACTAGCAGCAGAGACTGGGGGTAGGGTCCAGCCAGTGGGAAGGCTGTGGGGGCAAAGCACCTGAAGGCTGCTCTAGTCACAGGAAGGGAGTAGGTGCACCACAGTGTTGCCATTTCTGCTGTTTTCTTGCCCAAATGGGTGACTTTTTGCCCAGATCATGAGAAATGTTCACAGATTGTGGGTTGCAGGTTTTTGGGCTATTGCTTACCACTACTTTGGCTAAGAAAGATGTGTGCCATGGGGATCTGTCCTTGATCTGAATCTTTTTAATGTTGTAACTGATATTGCAGAAGAACTGTCGGGTAGGGTTTTCCTCTTTGCAGATGATACCAAAATCTGCAATAATGCAGAAGTCCAGGAAGGTGTAGATACTATGAGGAGAAATCTAGATAGTCTTGAAGAATGGTCAAGAATTTGCAGCTCAGATGTAATGCTAAAAAATGCAGTGTCATGCATTTGGGCAGCTAAAATCCAAGAGGGTGGTACATTATAGGGGATGAAGTACTTCTTTCCACAAAAGAAGAGCAGGAGCTGGGGCAATTGTTTCTGATGATCTTGTTGGCTAAATAGGTAGAAAAGACAACACTGAAAGCCAGAAAGATGATTGAATGCATAGGGAGAGGAATGGTCAGCAAGCAGAAGGAGGTGATAGTGCCTCAAGTCTTTGGTGAGGCCTCATTTGGAGTACATGTGTGCAATTCTGGAGACCACACCTTCAAAAAGATATAAACAGGATGAAGTCAGTACAGAGGGTGGCTACTAAAATGGTCAGTATCCTTTGTCATAGTGCATATGCGGACAGACTTAAAGATTTCAGTATGTATACTTTGGAGGAAAGGCGGGAGAGGGGAGATACAATAGAGATGTTTAAATATTCCTCTGGCATATATGCACAGGAGAAGAGTCTCTTTAAATTGAAAGAAAGCTCTGTAATGAGGTGGCATAAGATGAAGATGAAAGGGGATAGGCTCTGGAGTATTCTGAGGAACTATTTCTTTGCAGAGAGAGCCTCGTCATGCTCATATTATCCCTCTTCTCAGGTCACTTTGTTGGCTCCCTATCCGTTTCTGCATCCAATTCAAACTTCTCCTGCTGACCTGTAAGTGCATTCACTCTGCAGCTCTTCACTAACTTTCCTTTCTTATCTCTCCCTACACCCCTCCTTGGGAATTCTGCTCTTTTGGCAAATTGCTTCTATCTGTGCCCTTCTCTTCTATTGCTAACTCCATTCCTTTCACCTTGCTGCCTGGAACAAACTACCTGAGTCTGTACATCAGGCGCCTTCTCTGGCCTTTTTCAAATCCAGGCTGAACACTCACCTCTTCGCTGCTGCTTTTGGATCTTGATTTACCTGATCTTTGTGTTTCCTTACCATTTCCCCTAGAGCAGGGGTGGGGAACCCTGGTCCTGGAGAGCCGTAGACCAGTCAGGTTTTCGGGATATCCCTAATGAATATGCATGAGATATATATGCATTAGAGATATCCTGCCAACCTGACTGGTTTGTGGCCCTCCAGGGCTGGATTTGGAGACCCCTGCCTTACACCTCTGTCATTTAAGATTGTGAGTGGGCAAGGTGCAGATGTCCTAGACATCGAAAGGGTATATAGAATGTGTCACATTCCTCCTCGATTCTCACCACCACCAAAAAGTTGTCTAATAGACAATATTTTGGTGGTGGTGAGAAGTGAGGAGGAATGTGACACATTCTATCTAACCTTTTTGATGTCTTGGACATCTGCACCTTGCCCACTCACAATCTTAAATGACAGAGGTGTAAGGCAGGGGTCTCCAAATCCAGCCCTGGAGGGCCACAAACCAGTCAGGTTGGCAGGATATCTCTAATGCATATATATCTCATGCATATTCATTAGGGATATCCCGAAAACCTGACTGGTCTGCGGCTCTCCAGGACCAGGGTTCCCCACCCCTGCCCTAGAGGTATCTCATGCCTACAGCTACTGTGTTGTCTGTCTTGACTAGATTGTAAGCTCTGATGAGCAGGGACTGTCTCTTACATGTCTGT
The DNA here is from genome assembly GCA_033557465.1 of Ichthyophis bannanicus. Classification (NCBI taxonomy): domain Eukaryota; kingdom Metazoa; phylum Chordata; class Amphibia; order Gymnophiona; family Ichthyophiidae; genus Ichthyophis; species Ichthyophis bannanicus. Next base: position 338,905,781 of record CM066036.1, on the reverse strand, counting down.
GCAGCACTGCGTACGTTTTGTAGTGCTATACAACTGCCCAGTAGTAGTAGTAGTTGTAGTAGTAGATGCACGGAATTGCCTCCCAGTGGAGGTGGTAGAGATGTGGACTGTTATCTGAATTCATGAAAGCACAAGAAAATATAAAAGATCTCTAAGGGAAAAAAGAGACTGTAAAGCTTAATAGTTGGAATGGAAGGGCAGCCTGGATAGGCCCTATGGTCTTTATTTGCCATTATTTTTTCTGTGTTTCTGTATTGTTTTGAGGATAGGCTGGTCCCATCCTAGTTTTACTTCATCGCATGTTTGGATTTGTACTTCTAATTTGCTTAGGAAAATGAATGGGAAAATAGAATAAAATATTAAGCAGGCAGTGATATCAAGACTAGATCAACCTATCCTCCAAAACTGAGTCAGATGGTAACCTTACTTTAGCTATAAGCAGAATCTAGAGTCTGTTATAAGCAATGGGGTCTGTTCTGTAACACGAATAGCGGGAATGGACGTCCCAATGCCTTTCCCGTTCCCGCCAAGGCTTCCCGTACGAACAAGGAGTTTGTAGGGGGAGGCTAGACGGGTGCCGGAAAGGGGTGGTGTGGAGGCAGAGTTAGGGTTGGCAATGGGTGGCCCGTGGCCCCGGACATACAGGGCCGATTCTGATGTTGACCCTGTATGTCCGGGGCCAGCTGATTGAACAGGGAACTTATTCCACCTCAGAGGTGGAATAAGTTCCCCTAGATGGCGGGGGAGCGCAGGCCTGGGGAGTGATGAAGGTAGGAGGGGGGTGCAGGAGATTCCCCATAGCCCGACCCTGGCTATCGGAGGTTAGATCGGGGGTTGGGCTGTGGGGAATGAAAATAGTCGTTGGCAGTTGGGGATCACGGCTCCTGAATGGAGCCACGGTGCCATGGCAACTGTACGCCATGGTGCTGCGGCTCCATTCAGGAGCCTTGACTGAGTTAACCAGGGAGAGGCCTGTATATGCAGGCCAACTGGAATCGGGTCCCGGTCTGCACATACAGGCCTAGACAGGATTCTGATCTCGCGGGGGGCTAGACGTGCCCGCGGGATCAGAATCCTGTCTACCTCTGTGCATCTGGTTCCAACCAGACACACAGTGGCCGGGACGTCCAAAATAGAATAGGCCTCAATATGTTTGGATTTAGTCAGGAATACCTGCAGCTCTCTGACTCTTCTGTTTTTTCAGGTCCTCAGGGCCCATGAAATCCTCTGCGACATCTGCAACCCTGGAGCTGGACAGACTCATGGCATCACTCTCTGATTTCCGGGTACAGAGCAATGTAAGTAATTCAAAGATTTAGGCCTGAGGGTATTAACTACATTACTCTTTGCTGTAACAGATCTGAAAGATACAACTTTTTATATATTCAGTGGGTTTCATGTACTAATGGTGGTGGTTGTTAAGTGTCGTTGAGTTGGTGTTGACTCATAGCGACCCTCTGGATAGCTGTCCTAAACTGTGTTCGATGTACTAATGGCTAGTGTGTGCTATCTGCTTCCTCACTCCCACAAATCCTCACACACAACACCAAACATCCCCACACATACTTTCACACACCCAACACCACCCCCACTCTTCCTCCATACGCAGTCGCACCCACACCCACACCCACACCCTACATCATATGCTGGCTCCCATGCATTATGCACCCCCATATAATACCAACACACATACCCCCTTATGCACCCATACCGTCCTCCAGGCACACACTTATATGCACAAACCCCAATCCCACACCCGTACTTCTCACACACATATCTCTATACTGCCCACTACATCCTTCTCACATGCATAAGCAGACACCAGAACACATCCCCACAAATACACACCCATGCCTTCACATGACCCACACTCTTACACACACTCACACACACCAACCCTACCAGGGTCAGCATAAGGAGAAGAGGCACCCTAGGTGAACCTCATCCCTTGTGCTCCCTCCCTCACGGTGCCCATTGCTGTCACTGTCACCCCTCTCTGGGACCCACAGCACTGACAACAGCCAAAAACAACCCCATGACATTTACCTTTAAACTTCAGCACCACGGGGCTAATTGCTTTTGCCCCTCCGATACCTCATACTGACTTTTTATTTGCAAACTGGAAATCGGCATCGGGCAGCCCAAGGGGACAGAAGCAAAGAGCCCAAGTTTAAAGGTAAGGATTGCAGGGCTGTTTGCCGCCATTGCCACTGTTGAAGAGCCCGAGAGTGGCAATAGCAGTGGCAGTGGGTACCCCTGGAGGGGTGATGCTCCAGCTACGCACAGTCATAATCCTGATGATCTCCATTAACACATAACCCTACCCAAACCAGACATGTAAACCCACTTCCCCATACTTACGCACCCTCACTTACATCACCCCTATACACAAATACTCATATTCCCAGCCTCCCCCTCCATACTCACCCAGTATATACTTAATTCTCCATACATGAACAACCCTCACCTTCAAATACCTTACACATATATGGATACTGTTGCACATCACATCTGCTACCAACCCACTGAGAGCCATGGTTCCCAAAAATATAGAATCTACACCCCCATACACTCAGAAACATATCCTACATATACCCCTTCCCCAGAGGCATGTTTCTACACTGCTTATAGCCCTATACCTCCATCTCTTACAAACACATTACACATCTCCAAACAGTTACCTATACCATACACACACCTTACTCACATGCGCACATACCCCTACAGAGGTGGATTGAGGCCACTGGGAGGGCAAGGAGTTTCCCATTGAGCTGACTGCAGATGTGGTCAGTCATCCTGTTCCCCACCATCTGCTTCAAGGAGAGACCCAGCCACCGGCACCACCCCAGCCAGCCCCAGTGTTTTGTCGCCGAAAGCATAGCCTCACCCCCGGGAACGCTTCCACCCGTGGGACACACCTGTCCCTTTTTGCCCCCGAATGGGCAGCTATTACATCGGACACCTGTGTCTTGAAGGTGATCCAGGATGGGTATCGTCTTGGTCTAGACAGACTCCCTCCTCCCTTCTCCCCGGTGGAATCTAATCGGCTCCCTCAAACCAGGCTTACTTACAGCAAGAGCTGAACAACCTCCTTGGTCAACAAGCGGTCGAAAGAGTTCTGCCGCACCTCAGGGGTTAGGGATTTTATTCCCAGTACTACTTCGTTCCGAAGAGGACGGGGGGCCTGGCACAATCTTCGACCTCAGGAATCTGAACAAATTTCTGGTGCGGCAGAAGTTCAAAATGCTATCCCTTGGTGTCCTGCTGCCCTACTTTCGGCAGGGCAATTGGCTATGCTCCTTGGATCTCAGAGACGCTTACACCCACATTCCGGCCCACCCCAAGCACAGGAAGTACCTGCGTTTCAGGGTGCAAGGAGAGCACTTCCAGTACAGAGTGCTTCACTTTGGGCTTGCATCTCTCCCGCAAGTCTTCACCAAGTGCCTGTCAGCGGCCGCAGCCCACCTCCGGCTGCAGGGCATATCCATCTACCCTTACTAGATGACTGGCTCGTCTTGGGGACCTCGGCGGAGGAGGCTCACCTCTCGGCGTTGCGCACGGTCCTCCTCCTCGAGCGCCTCGGTTTCCTGATCAACTATTCCAAATCCCACCTCACACCAGTGCGGATCCTGGAGTTCATTGGCGCACTTCTCGACACAGAACGTACAACCGCCTTTATTCCTTGAGCATGCATGGATCGGCTCCACGCTCTGACTGCTGAGGTCCAAGGCCGGCCCAGGGTCTCGGCGCGGACCATGCTGCGCCTCCTGGGGCACATGGCCTCGACTGTCCACGTCGTTCCCCACACTTGCATGCATATGTGAGCGGCAAAATGGTGCCTCAGAGCACAATGGGCCCAAGCCTTGGGCCGCCTCTGGAACCCTATCGGGGTGTCTCGCAGCCTAGTCGAGTCCCTAATCTGGTGGCAGGACCCCCAGAGCTTCCTTCCAGGCATGCCCTTCCAGACTCATCCGCACAAACTCATCTTGATAACGGATGCCTCGCTGTTGGGCTGGGGAGCCCACTGCGACTACCTCTGC